>OZ024832.1:27777066-28515777 GCA_964016985.1 Anodontia alba | reverse complement strand
CAATACTTTGACTCTTAATAACTCACTTATTTGTCGTCCGATTTGGCTGAAATTTGGAACGTTTGTAGCCCTTATCCATACCAACAAGCCTGCAAAATATGGTAGCGGTCAATAGAAAAGCACGTGCAATATGGGCCGCCAAACATTTCATAAATAAATCGTTTTTCGCCTATAGCAGGCAAAGGAAAGCACCGACGGTGCTGCGAATACATGCGCATGCGCAGATCATTAATGCCTACATATATAAAGACTAGTCAAGGGAATCGGGGCAAGGCGTCCTGGTGAAAACGGGCCATCAATTTTACATTGCACCCTATGGAAATTAGGGCGCGAAATCGGTAAAACCGTAATAACTCTATTAATTCGTAACAAACAGGTGCGCTTTTTATAAGGTTTATAGGTGTTAGGAAGGTACATATTTGTGCCAAATAGGAGTGCACTGCATGCAGTACATGTGGAGATATAAGGGCTGAAAATGGGTCTGTAGACGTCGTCTGATGAACAAAGAGATTGAAAAAGACAAAAGGTGACCTTCACCGATTGGATTGAAAATGGTGCCAAGAGATACTTTAGGACCATACTTACAATTAATGATATTTTTCAGAAAAATCGGACTGTCCGTTTATAAGTTATTAGGGGTCAAACATTGGTAAATATCAACTTTCAACGCCCAGAACTCGAAAACGAGGCTCTCAGAATTTTCGTCCCGTTGCCCCAGTGACTCATGGCCCCAGGCCTTTCATCTGGCACAGGTTTCATTTCAATCGGTGAAGGTCGCATTTGACTCAAATAAGCAGTCCAAAGTTGGTGAGGAATATCCAATACTTTGACTCTTAATAACTCACTTATTTGTCGTCCGATTTGGCTGAAATTTGGAACGTTTGTAGCCCTTATCCATACCAACAAGCCTGCAAAATATGGTAGCGGTCAATAGAAAAGCACGTGCAATATGGGCCGCCAAACATTTCATAAATAAATCGTTTTTCGCCTATAGCAGGCAAAGGAAAGCACCGACGGTGCTGCGAATACATGCGCATGCGCAGATCATTAATGCCTACATATATAAAGACTAGTCAAGGGAATCGGGGCAAGGCGTCCTGGTGAAAACGGGCCATCAATTTTACATTGCACCCTATGGAAATTAGGGCGCGAAATCGGTAAAACCGTAATAACTCTATTAATTCGTAACAAACAGGTGCGCTTTTTATAAGGTTTATAGGTGTTAGGAAGGTACATATTTGTGCCAAATAGGAGTGCACTGCATGCAGTACATGTGGAGATATAAGGGCTGAAAATGGGTCTGTAGACGTCGTCTGATGAACAAAGAGATTGAAAAAGACAAAAGGTGACCTTCACCGATTGGATTGAAAATGGTGCCAAGAGATACTTTAGGACCATACTTACAATTAATGATATTTTTCAGAAAAATCGGACTGTCCGTTTATAAGTTATTAGGGGTCAAACATTGGTAAATATCAACTTTCAACGCCCAGAACTCGAAAACGAGGCTCTCAGAATTTTCGTCCCGTTGCCCCAGTGACTCATGGCCCCAGGCCTTTCATCTGGCACAGGTTTCATTTCAATCGGTGAAGGTCGCATTTGACTCAAATAAGCAGTCCAAAGTTGGTGAGGAATATCCAATACTTTGACTCTTAATAACTCACTTATTTGTCGTCCGATTTGGCTGAAATTTGGAACGTTTGTAGCCCTTATCCATACCAACAAGCCTGCAAAATATGGTAGCGGTCAATAGAAAAGCACGTGCAATATGGGCCGCCAAACATTTCATAAATAAATCGTTTTTCGCCTATAGCAGGCAAAGGAAAGCACCGACGGTGCTGCGAATACATGCGCA
Source organism: Anodontia alba (assembly GCA_964016985.1). Taxonomy (NCBI): domain Eukaryota; kingdom Metazoa; phylum Mollusca; class Bivalvia; order Lucinida; family Lucinidae; genus Anodontia; species Anodontia alba. The sequence goes on along the minus strand of OZ024832.1, from coordinate 28,513,922 downwards.
TGCGCAGATCATTAATGCCTACATATATAAAGACTAGTCAAGGGAATCGGGGCAAGGCGTCCTGGTGAAAACGGGCCATCAATTTTACATTGCACCCTATGGAAATTAGGGCGCGAAATCGGTAAAACCGTAATAACTCTATTAATTCGTAACAAACAGGTGCGCTTTTTATAAGGTTTATAGGTGTTAGGAAGGTACATATTTGTGCCAAATAGGAGTGCACTGCATGCAGTACATGTGGAGATATAAGGGCTGAAAATGGGTCTGTAGACGTCGTCTGATGAACAAAGAGATTGAAAAAGACAAAAGGTGACCTTCACCGATTGGATTGAAAATGGTGCCAAGAGATACTTTAGGACCATACTTACAATTAATGATATTTTTCAGAAAAATCGGACTGTCCGTTTATAAGTTATTAGGGGTCAAACATTGGTAAATATCAACTTTCAACGCCCAGAACTCGAAAACGAGGCTCTCAGAATTTTCGTCCCGTTGCCCCAGTGACTCATGGCCCCAGGCCTTTCATCTGGCACAGGTTTCATTTCAATCGGTGAAGGTCGCATTTGACTCAAATAAGCAGTCCAAAGTTGGTGAGGAATATCCAATACTTTGACTCTTAATAACTCACTTATTTGTCGTCCGATTTGGCTGAAATTTGGAACGTTTGTAGCCCTTATCCATACCAACAAGCCTGCAAAATATGGTAGCGGTCAATAGAAAAGCACGTGCAATATGGGCCGCCAAACATTTCATAAATAAATCGTTTTTCGCCTATAGCAGGCAAAGGAAAGCACCGACGGTGCTGCGAATACATGCGCATGCGCAGATCATTAATGCCTACATATATAAAGACTAGTCAAGGGAATCGGGGCAAGGCGTCCTGGTGAAAACGGGCCATCAATTTTACATTGCACCCTATGGAAATTAGGGCGCGAAATCGGTAAAACCGTAATAACTCTATTAATTCGTAACAAACAGGTGCGCTTTTTATAAGGTTTATAGGTGTTAGGAAGGTACATATTTGTGCCAAATAGGAGTGCACTGCATGCAGTACATGTGGAGATATAAGGGCTGAAAATGGGTCTGTAGACGTCGTCTGATGAACAAAGAGATTGAAAAAGACAAAAGGTGACCTTCACCGATTGGATTGAAAATGGTGCCAAGAGATACTTTAGGACCATACTTACAATTAATGATATTTTTCAGAAAAATCGGACTGTCCGTTTATAAGTTATTAGGGGTCAAACATTGGTAAATATCAACTTTCAACGCCCAGAACTCGAAAACGAGGCTCTCAGAATTTTCGTCCCGTTGCCCCAGTGACTCATGGCCCCAGGCCTTTCATCTGGCACAGGTTTCATTTCAATCGGTGAAGGTCGCATTTGACTCAAATAAGCAGTCCAAAGTTGGTGAGGAATATCCAATACTTTGACTCTTAATAACTCACTTATTTGTCGTCCGATTTGGCTGAAATTTGGAACGTTTGTAGCCCTTATCCATACCAACAAGCCTGCAAAATATGGTAGCGGTCAATAGAAAAGCACGTGCAATATGGGCCGCCAAACATTTCATAAATAAATCGTTTTTCGCCTATAGCAGGCAAAGGAAAGCACCGACGGTGCTGCGAATACATGCGCATGCGCAGATCATTAATGCCTACATATATAAAGACTAGTCAAGGGAATCGGGGCAAGGCGTCCTGGTGAAAACGGGCCATCAATTTTACATTGCACCCTATGGAAATTAGGGCGCGAAATCGGTAAAACCGTAATAACTCTATTAATTCGTAACAAACAGGTGCGCTTTTTATAAGGTTTATAGGTGTTAGGAAGGTACATATTTGTGCCAAATAGGAGTGCACTGCATGCAGTACATGTGGAGATATAAGGGCTGAAAATGGGTCTGTAGACGTCGTCTGATGAACAAAGAGATTGAAAAAGACAAAAGGTGACCTTCACCGATTGGATTGAAAATGGTGCCAAGAGATACTTTAGGACCATACTTACAATTAATGATATTTTTCAGAAAAATCGGACTGTCCGTTTATAAGTTATTAGGGGTCAAACATTGGTAAATATCAACTTTCAACGCCCAGAACTCGAAAACGAGGCTCTCAGAATTTTCGTCCCGTTGCCCCAGTGACTCATGGCCCCAGGCCTTTCATCTGGCACAGGTTTCATTTCAATCGGTGAAGGTCGCATTTGACTCAAATAAGCAGTCCAAAGTTGGTGAGGAATATCCAATACTTTGACTCTTAATAACTCACTTATTTGTCGTCCGATTTGGCTGAAATTTGGAACGTTTGTAGCCCTTATCCATACCAACAAGCCTGCAAAATATGGTAGCGGTCAATAGAAAAGCACGTGCAATATGGGCCGCCAAACATTTCATAAATAAATCGTTTTTCGCCTATAGCAGGCAAAGGAAAGCACCGACGGTGCTGCGAATACATGCGCATGCGCAGATCATTAATGCCTACATATATAAAGACTAGTCAAGGGAATCGGGGCAAGGCGTCCTGGTGAAAACGGGCCATCAATTTTACATTGCACCCTATGGAAATTAGGGCGCGAAATCGGTAAAACCGTAATAACTCTATTAATTCGTAACAAACAGGTGCGCTTTTTATAAGGTTTATAGGTGTTAGGAAGGTACATATTTGTGCCAAATAGGAGTGCACTGCATGCAGTACATGTGGAGATATAAGGGCTGAAAATGGGTCTGTAGACGTCGTCTGATGAACAAAGAGATTGAAAAAGACAAAAGGTGACCTTCACCGATTGGATTGAAAATGGTGCCAAGAGATACTTTAGGACCATACTTACAATTAATGATATTTTTCAGAAAAATCGGACTGTCCGTTTATAAGTTATTAGGGGTCAAACATTGGTAAATATCAACTTTCAACGCCCAGAACTCGAAAACGAGGCTCTCAGAATTTTCGTCCCGTTGCCCCAGTGACTCATGGCCCCAGGCCTTTCATCTGGCACAGGTTTCATTTCAATCGGTGAAGGTCGCATTTGACTCAAATAAGCAGTCCAAAGTTGGTGAGGAATATCCAATACTTTGACTCTTAATAACTCACTTATTTGTCGTCCGATTTGGCTGAAATTTGGAACGTTTGTAGCCCTTATCCATACCAACAAGCCTGCAAAATATGGTAGCGGTCAATAGAAAAGCACGTGCAATATGGGCCGCCAAACATTTCATAAATAAATCGTTTTTCGCCTATAGCAGGCAAAGGAAAGCACCGACGGTGCTGCGAATACATGCGCATGCGCAGATCATTAATGCCTACATATATAAAGACTAGTCAAGGGAATCGGGGCAAGGCGTCCTGGTGAAAACGGGCCATCAATTTTACATTGCACCCTATGGAAATTAGGGCGCGAAATCGGTAAAACCGTAATAACTCTATTAATTCGTAACAAACAGGTGCGCTTTTTATAAGGTTTATAGGTGTTAGGAAGGTACATATTTGTGCCAAATAGGAGTGCACTGCATGCAGTACATGTGGAGATATAAGGGCTGAAAATGGGTCTGTAGACGTCGTCTGATGAACAAAGAGATTGAAAAAGACAAAAGGTGACCTTCACCGATTGGATTGAAAATGGTGCCAAGAGATACTTTAGGACCATACTTACAATTAATGATATTTTTCAGAAAAATCGGACTGTCCGTTTATAAGTTATTAGGGGTCAAACATTGGTAAATATCAACTTTCAACGCCCAGAACTCGAAAACGAGGCTCTCAGAATTTTCGTCCCGTTGCCCCAGTGACTCATGGCCCCAGGCCTTTCATCTGGCACAGGTTTCATTTCAATCGGTGAAGGTCGCATTTGACTCAAATAAGCAGTCCAAAGTTGGTGAGGAATATCCAATACTTTGACTCTTAATAACTCACTTATTTGTCGTCCGATTTGGCTGAAATTTGGAACGTTTGTAGCCCTTATCCATACCAACAAGCCTGCAAAATATGGTAGCGGTCAATAGAAAAGCACGTGCAATATGGGCCGCCAAACATTTCATAAATAAATCGTTTTTCGCCTATAGCAGGCAAAGGAAAGCACCGACGGTGCTGCGAATACATGCGCATGCGCAGATCATTAATGCCTACATATATAAAGACTAGTCAAGGGAATCGGGGCAAGGCGTCCTGGTGAAAACGGGCCATCAATTTTACATTGCACCCTATGGAAATTAGGGCGCGAAATCGGTAAAACCGTAATAACTCTATTAATTCGTAACAAACAGGTGCGCTTTTTATAAGGTTTATAGGTGTTAGGAAGGTACATATTTGTGCCAAATAGGAGTGCACTGCATGCAGTACATGTGGAGATATAAGGGCTGAAAATGGGTCTGTAGACGTCGTCTGATGAACAAAGAGATTGAAAAAGACAAAAGGTGACCTTCACCGATTGGATTGAAAATGGTGCCAAGAGATACTTTAGGACCATACTTACAATTAATGATATTTTTCAGAAAAATCGGACTGTCCGTTTATAAGTTATTAGGGGTCAAACATTGGTAAATATCAACTTTCAACGCCCAGAACTCGAAAACGAGGCTCTCAGAATTTTCGTCCCGTTGCCCCAGTGACTCATGGCCCCAGGCCTTTCATCTGGCACAGGTTTCATTTCAATCGGTGAAGGTCGCATTTGACTCAAATAAGCAGTCCAAAGTTGGTGAGGAATATCCAATACTTTGACTCTTAATAACTCACTTATTTGTCGTCCGATTTGGCTGAAATTTGGAACGTTTGTAGCCCTTATCCATACCAACAAGCCTGCAAAATATGGTAGCGGTCAATAGAAAAGCACGTGCAATATGGGCCGCCAAACATTTCATAAATAAATCGTTTTTCGCCTATAGCAGGCAAAGGAAAGCACCGACGGTGCTGCGAATACATGCGCATGCGCAGATCATTAATGCCTACATATATAAAGACTAGTCAAGGGAATCGGGGCAAGGCGTCCTGGTGAAAACGGGCCATCAATTTTACATTGCACCCTATGGAAATTAGGGCGCGAAATCGGTAAAACCGTAATAACTCTATTAATTCGTAACAAACAGGTGCGCTTTTTATAAGGTTTATAGGTGTTAGGAAGGTACATATTTGTGCCAAATAGGAGTGCACTGCATGCAGTACATGTGGAGATATAAGGGCTGAAAATGGGTCTGTAGACGTCGTCTGATGAACAAAGAGATTGAAAAAGACAAAAGGTGACCTTCACCGATTGGATTGAAAATGGTGCCAAGAGATACTTTAGGACCATACTTACAATTAATGATATTTTTCAGAAAAATCGGACTGTCCGTTTATAAGTTATTAGGGGTCAAACATTGGTAAATATCAACTTTCAACGCCCAGAACTCGAAAACGAGGCTCTCAGAATTTTCGTCCCGTTGCCCCAGTGACTCATGGCCCCAGGCCTTTCATCTGGCACAGGTTTCATTTCAATCGGTGAAGGTCGCATTTGACTCAAATAAGCAGTCCAAAGTTGGTGAGGAATATCCAATACTTTGACTCTTAATAACTCACTTATTTGTCGTCCGATTTGGCTGAAATTTGGAACGTTTGTAGCCCTTATCCATACCAACAAGCCTGCAAAATATGGTAGCGGTCAATAGAAAAGCACGTGCAATATGGGCCGCCAAACATTTCATAAATAAATCGTTTTTCGCCTATAGCAGGCAAAGGAAAGCACCGACGGTGCTGCGAATACATGCGCATGCGCAGATCATTAATGCCTACATATATAAAGACTAGTCAAGGGAATCGGGGCAAGGCGTCCTGGTGAAAACGGGCCATCAATTTTACATTGCACCCTATGGAAATTAGGGCGCGAAATCGGTAAAACCGTAATAACTCTATTAATTCGTAACAAACAGGTGCGCTTTTTATAAGGTTTATAGGTGTTAGGAAGGTACATATTTGTGCCAAATAGGAGTGCACTGCATGCAGTACATGTGGAGATATAAGGGCTGAAAATGGGTCTGTAGACGTCGTCTGATGAACAAAGAGATTGAAAAAGACAAAAGGTGACCTTCACCGATTGGATTGAAAATGGTGCCAAGAGATACTTTAGGACCATACTTACAATTAATGATATTTTTCAGAAAAATCGGACTGTCCGTTTATAAGTTATTAGGGGTCAAACATTGGTAAATATCAACTTTCAACGCCCAGAACTCGAAAACGAGGCTCTCAGAATTTTCGTCCCGTTGCCCCAGTGACTCATGGCCCCAGGCCTTTCATCTGGCACAGGTTTCATTTCAATCGGTGAAGGTCGCATTTGACTCAAATAAGCAGTCCAAAGTTGGTGAGGAATATCCAATACTTTGACTCTTAATAACTCACTTATTTGTCGTCCGATTTGGCTGAAATTTGGAACGTTTGTAGCCCTTATCCATACCAACAAGCCTGCAAAATATGGTAGCGGTCAATAGAAAAGCACGTGCAATATGGGCCGCCAAACATTTCATAAATAAATCGTTTTTCGCCTATAGCAGGCAAAGGAAAGCACCGACGGTGCTGCGAATACATGCGCATGCGCAGATCATTAATGCCTACATATATAAAGACTAGTCAAGGGAATCGGGGCAAGGCGTCCTGGTGAAAACGGGCCATCAATTTTACATTGCACCCTATGGAAATTAGGGCGCGAAATCGGTAAAACCGTAATAACTCTATTAATTCGTAACAAACAGGTGCGCTTTTTATAAGGTTTATAGGTGTTAGGAAGGTACATATTTGTGCCAAATAGGAGTGCACTGCATGCAGTACATGTGGAGATATAAGGGCTGAAAATGGGTCTGTAGACGTCGTCTGATGAACAAAGAGATTGAAAAAGACAAAAGGTGACCTTCACCGATTGGATTGAAAATGGTGCCAAGAGATACTTTAGGACCATACTTACAATTAATGATATTTTTCAGAAAAATCGGACTGTCCGTTTATAAGTTATTAGGGGTCAAACATTGGTAAATATCAACTTTCAACGCCCAGAACTCGAAAACGAGGCTCTCAGAATTTTCGTCCCGTTGCCCCAGTGACTCATGGCCCCAGGCCTTTCATCTGGCACAGGTTTCATTTCAATCGGTGAAGGTCGCATTTGACTCAAATAAGCAGTCCAAAGTTGGTGAGGAATATCCAATACTTTGACTCTTAATAACTCACTTATTTGTCGTCCGATTTGGCTGAAATTTGGAACGTTTGTAGCCCTTATCCATACCAACAAGCCTGCAAAATATGGTAGCGGTCAATAGAAAAGCACGTGCAATATGGGCCGCCAAACATTTCATAAATAAATCGTTTTTCGCCTATAGCAGGCAAAGGAAAGCACCGACGGTGCTGCGAATACATGCGCATGCGCAGATCATTAATGCCTACATATATAAAGACTAGTCAAGGGAATCGGGGCAAGGCGTCCTGGTGAAAACGGGCCATCAATTTTACATTGCACCCTATGGAAATTAGGGCGTGAAATCGGTAAAACCGTAATAACTCTATTAATTCGTAACAAACAGGTGCGCTTTTTATAAGGTTTATAGGTGTTAGGAAGGTACATATTTGTGCCAAATAGGAGTGCACTGCATGCAGTACATGTGGAGATATAAGGGCTGAAAATGGGTCTGTAGACGTCGTCTGATGAACAAAGAGATTGAAAAAGACAAAAGGTGACCTTCACCGATTGGATTGAAAATGGTGCCAAGAGATACTTTAGGACCATACTTACAATTAATGATATTTTTCAGAAAAATCGGACTGTCCGTTTATAAGTTATTAGGGGTCAAACATTGGTAAATATCAACTTTCAACGCCCAGAACTCGAAAACGAGGCTCTCAGAATTTTCGTCCCGTTGCCCCAGTGACTCATGGCCCCAGGCCTTTCATCTGGCACAGGTTTCATTTCAATCGGTGAAGGTCGCATTTGACTCAAATAAGCAGTCCAAAGTTGGTGAGGAATATCCAATACTTTGACTCTTAATAACTCACTTATTTGTCGTCCGATTTGGCTGAAATTTGGAACGTTTGTAGCCCTTATCCATACCAACAAGCCTGCAAAATATGGTAGCGGTCAATAGAAAAGCACGTGCAATATGGGCCGCCAAACATTTCATAAATAAATCGTTTTTCGCCTATAGCAGGCAAAGGAAAGCACCGACGGTGCTGCGAATACATGCGCATGCGCAGATCATTAATGCCTACATATATAAAGACTAGTCAAGGGAATCGGGGCAAGGCGTCCTGGTGAAAACGGGCCATCAATTTTACATTGCACCCTATGGAAATTAGGGCGCGAAATCGGTAAAACCGTAATAACTCTATTAATTCGTAACAAACAGGTGCGCTTTTTATAAGGTTTATAGGTGTTAGGAAGGTACATATTTGTGCCAAATAGGAGTGCACTGCATGCAGTACATGTGGAGATATAAGGGCTGAAAATGGGTCTGTAGACGTCGTCTGATGAACAAAGAGATTGAAAAAGACAAAAGGTGACCTTCACCGATTGGATTGAAAATGGTGCCAAGAGATACTTTAGGACCATACTTACAATTAATGATATTTTTCAGAAAAATCGGACTGTCCGTTTATAAGTTATTAGGGGTCAAACATTGGTAAATATCAACTTTCAACGCCCAGAACTCGAAAACGAGGCTCTCAGAATTTTCGTCCCGTTGCCCCAGTGACTCATGGCCCCAGGCCTTTCATCTGGCACAGGTTTCATTTCAATCGGTGAAGGTCGCATTTGACTCAAATAAGCAGTCCAAAGTTGGTGAGGAATATCCAATACTTTGACTCTTAATAACTCACTTATTTGTCGTCCGATTTGGCTGAAATTTGGAACGTTTGTAGCCCTTATCCATACCAACAAGCCTGCAAAATATGGTAGCGGTCAATAGAAAAGCACGTGCAATATGGGCCGCCAAACATTTCATAAATAAATCGTTTTTCGCCTATAGCAGGCAAAGGAAAGCACCGACGGTGCTGCGAATACATGCGCATGCGCAGATCATTAATGCCTACATATATAAAGACTAGTCAAGGGAATCGGGGCAAGGCGTCCTGGTGAAAACGGGCCATCAATTTTACATTGCACCCTATGGAAATTAGGGCGCGAAATCGGTAAAACCGTAATAACTCTATTAATTCGTAACAAACAGGTGCGCTTTTTATAAGGTTTATAGGTGTTAGGAAGGTACATATTTGTGCCAAATAGGAGTGCACTGCATGCAGTACATGTGGAGATATAAGGGCTGAAAATGGGTCTGTAGACGTCGTCTGATGAACAAAGAGATTGAAAAAGACAAAAGGTGACCTTCACCGATTGGATTGAAAATGGTGCCAAGAGATACTTTAGGACCATACTTACAATTAATGATATTTTTCAGAAAAATCGGACTGTCCGTTTATAAGTTATTAGGGGTCAAACATTGGTAAATATCAACATTCAACGCCCAGAACTCGAAAACGAGGCTCTCAGAATTTTCGTCCCGTTGCCCCAGTGACTCATGGCCCCAGGCCTTTCATCTGGCACAGGTTTCATTTCAATCGGTGAAGGTCGCATTTGACTCAAATAAGCAGTCCAAAGTTGGTGAGGAATATCCAATACTTTGACTCTTAATAACTCACTTATTTGTCGTCCGATTTGGCTGAAATTTGGAACGTTTGTAGCCCTTATCCATACCAACAAGCCTGCAAAATATGGTAGCGGTCAATAGAAAAGCACGTGCAATATGGGCCGCCAAACATTTCATAAATAAATCGTTTTTCGCCTATAGCAGGCAAAGGAAAGCACCGACGGTGCTGCGAATACATGCGCATGCGCAGATCATTAATGCCTACATATATAAAGACTAGTCAAGGGAATCGGGGCAAGGCGTCCTGGTGAAAACGGGCCATCAATTTTACATTGCACCCTATGGAAATTAGGGCGCGAAATCGGTAAAACCGTAATAACTCTATTAATTCGTAACAAACAGGTGCGCTTTTTATAAGGTTTATAGGTGTTAGGAAGGTACATATTTGTGCCAAATAGGAGTGCACTGCATGCAGTACATGTGGAGATATAAGGGCTGAAAATGGGTCTGTAGACGTCGTCTGATGAACAAAGAGATTGAAAAAGACAAAAGGTGACCTTCACCGATTGGATTGAAAATGGTGCCAAGAGATACTTTAGGACCATACTTACAATTAATGATATTTTTCAGAAAAATCGGACTGTCCGTTTATAAGTTATTAGGGGTCAAACATTGGTAAATATCAACTTTCAACGCCCAGAACTCGAAAACGAGGCTCTCAGAATTTTCGTCCCGTTGCCCCAGTGACTCATGGCCCCAGGCCTTTCATCTGGCACAGGTTTCATTTCAATCGGTGAAGGTCGCATTTGACTCAAATAAGCAGTCCAAAGTTGGTGAGGAATATCCAATACTTTGACTCTTAATAACTCACTTATTTGTCGTCCGATTTGGCTGAAATTTGGAACGTTTGTAGCCCTTATCCATACCAACAAGCCTGCAAAATATGGTAGCGGTCAATAGAAAAGCACGTGCAATATGGGCCGCCAAACATTTCATAAATAAATCGTTTTTCGCCTATAGCAGGCAAAGGAAAGCACCGACGGTGCTGCGAATACATGCGCATGCGCAGATCATTAATGCCTACATATATAAAGACTAGTCAAGGGAATCGGGGCAAGGCGTCCTGGTGAAAACGGGCCATCAATTTTACATTGCACCCTATGGAAATTAGGGCGCGAAATCGGTAAAACCGTAATAACTCTATTAATTCGTAACAAACAGGTGCGCTTTTTATAAGGTTTATAGGTGTTAGGAAGGTACATATTTGTGCCAAATAGGAGTGCACTGCATGCAGTACATGTGGAGATATAAGGGCTGAAAATGGGTCTGTAGACGTCGTCTGATGAACAAAGAGATTGAAAAAGACAAAAGGTGACCTTCACCGATTGGATTGAAAATGGTGCCAAGAGATACTTTAGGACCATACTTACAATTAATGATATTTTTCAGAAAAATCGGACTGTCCGTTTATAAGTTATTAGGGGTCAAACATTGGTAAATATCAACTTTCAACGCCCAGAACTCGAAAACGAGGCTCTCAGAATTTTCGTCCCGTTGCCCCAGTGACTCATGGCCCCAGGCCTTTCATCTGGCACAGGTTTCATTTCAATCGGTGAAGGTCGCATTTGACTCAAATAAGCAGTCCAAAGTTGGTGAGGAATATCCAATACTTTGACTCTTAATAACTCACTTATTTGTCGTCCGATTTGGCTGAAATTTGGAACGTTTGTAGCCCTTATCCATACCAACAAGCCTGCAAAATATGGTAGCGGTCAATAGAAAAGCACGTGCAATATGGGCCGCCAAACATTTCATAAATAAATCGTTTTTCGCCTATAGCAGGCAAAGGAAAGCACCGACGGTGCTGCGAATACATGCGCATGCGCAGATCATTAATGCCTACATATATAAAGACTAGTCAAGGGAATCGGGGCAAGGCGTCCTGGTGAAAACGGGCCATCAATTTTACATTGCACCCTATGGAAATTAGGGCGCGAAATCGGTAAAACCGTAATAACTCTATTAATTCGTAACAAACAGGTGCGCTTTTTATAAGGTTTATAGGTGTTAGGAAGGTACATATTTGTGCCAAATAGGAGTGCACTGCATGCAGTACATGTGGAGATATAAGGGCTGAAAATGGGTCTGTAGACGTCGTCTGATGAACAAAGAGATTGAAAAAGACAAAAGGTGACCTTCACCGATTGGATTGAAAATGGTGCCAAGAGATACTTTAGGACCATACTTACAATTAATGATATTTTTCAGAAAAATCGGACTGTCCGTTTATAAGTTATTAGGGGTCAAACATTGGTAAATATCAACTTTCAACGCCCAGAACTCGAAAACGAGGCTCTCAGAATTTTCGTCCCGTTGCCCCAGTGACTCATGGCCCCAGGCCTTTCATCTGGCACAGGTTTCATTTCAATCGGTGAAGGTCGCATTTGACTCAAATAAGCAGTCCAAAGTTGGTGAGGAATATCCAATACTTTGACTCTTAATAACTCACTTATTTGTCGTCCGATTTGGCTGAAATTTGGAACGTTTGTAGCCCTTATCCATACCAACAAGCCTGCAAAATATGGTAGCGGTCAATAGAAAAGCACGTGCAATATGGGCCGCCAAACATTTCATAAATAAATCGTTTTTCGCCTATAGCAGGCAAAGGAAAGCACCGACGGTGCTGCGAATACATGCGCATGCGCAGATCATTAATGCCTACATATATAAAGACTAGTCAAGGGAATCGGGGCAAGGCGTCCTGGTGAAAACGGGCCATCAATTTTACATTGCACCCTATGGAAATTAGGGCGCGAAATCGGTAAAACCGTAATAACTCTATTAATTCGTAACAAACAGGTGCGCTTTTTATAAGGTTTATAGGTGTTAGGAAGGTACATATTTGTGCCAAATAGGAGTGCACTGCATGCAGTACATGTGGAGATATAAGGGCTGAAAATGGGTCTGTAGACGTCGTCTGATGAACAAAGAGATTGAAAAAGACAAAAGGTGACCTTCACCGATTGGATTGAAAATGGTGCCAAGAGATACTTTAGGACCATACTTACAATTAATGATATTTTTCAGAAAAATCGGACTGTCCGTTTATAAGTTATTAGGGGTCAAACATTGGTAAATATCAACTTTCAACGCCCAGAACTCGAAAACGAGGCTCTCAGAATTTTCGTCCCGTTGCCCCAGTGACTCATGGCCCCAGGCCTTTCATCTGGCACAGGTTTCATTTCAATCGGTGAAGGTCGCATTTGACTCAAATAAGCAGTCCAAAGTTGGTGAGGAATATCCAATACTTTGACTCTTAATAACTCACTTATTTGTCGTCCGATTTGGCTGAAATTTGGAACGTTTGTAGCCCTTATCCATACCAACAAGCCTGCAAAATATGGTAGCGGTCAATAGAAAAGCACGTGCAATATGGGCCGCCAAACATTTCATAAATAAATCGTTTTTCGCCTATAGCAGGCAAAGGAAAGCACCGACGGTGCTGCGAATACATGCGCATGCGCAGATCATTAATGCCTACATATATAAAGACTAGTCAAGGGAATCGGGGCAAGGCGTCCTGGTGAAAACGGGCCATCAATTTTACATTGCACCCTATGGAAATTAGGGCGCGAAATCGGTAAAACCGTAATAACTCTATTAATTCGTAACAAACAGGTGCGCTTTTTATAAGGTTTATAGGTGTTAGGAAGGTACATATTTGTGCCAAATAGGAGTGCACTGCATGCAGTACATGTGGAGATATAAGGGCTGAAAATGGGTCTGTAGACGTCGTCTGATGAACAAAGAGATTGAAAAAGACAAAAGGTGACCTTCACCGATTGGATTGAAAATGGTGCCAAGAGATACTTTAGGACCATACTTACAATTAATGATATTTTTCAGAAAAATCGGACTGTCCGTTTATAAGTTATTAGGGGTCAAACATTGGTAAATATCAACTTTCAACGCCCAGAACTCGAAAACGAGGCTCTCAGAATTTTCGTCCCGTTGCCCCAGTGACTCATGGCCCCAGGCCTTTCATCTGGCACAGGTTTCATTTCAATCGGTGAAGGTCGCATTTGACTCAAATAAGCAGTCCAAAGTTGGTGAGGAATATCCAATACTTTGACTCTTAATAACTCACTTATTTGTCGTCCGATTTGGCTGAAATTTGGAACGTTTGTAGCCCTTATCCATACCAACAAGCCTGCAAAATATGGTAGCGGTCAATAGAAAAGCACGTGCAATATGGGCCGCCAAACATTTCATAAATAAATCGTTTTTCGCCTATAGCAGGCAAAGGAAAGCACCGACGGTGCTGCGAATACATGCGCATGCGCAGATCATTAATGCCTACATATATAAAGACTAGTCAAGGGAATCGGGGCAAGGCGTCCTGGTGAAAACGGGCCATCAATTTTACATTGCACCCTATGGAAATTAGGGCGCGAAATCGGTAAAACCGTAATAACTCTATTAATTCGTAACAAACAGGTGCGCTTTTTATAAGGTTTATAGGTGTTAGGAAGGTACATATTTGTGCCAAATAGGAGTGCACTGCATGCAGTACATGTGGAGATATAAGGGCTGAAAATGGGTCTGTAGACGTCGTCTGATGAACAAAGAGATTGAAAAAGACAAAAGGTGACCTTCACCGATTGGATTGAAAATGGTGCCAAGAGATACTTTAGGACCATACTTACAATTAATGATATTTTTCAGAAAAATCGGACTGTCCGTTTATAAGTTATTAGGGGTCAAACATTGGTAAATATCAACTTTCAACGCCCAGAACTCGAAAACGAGGCTCTCAGAATTTTCGTCCCGTTGCCCCAGTGACTCATGGCCCCAGGCCTTTCATCTGGCACAGGTTTCATTTCAATCGGTGAAGGTCGCATTTGACTCAAATAAGCAGTCCAAAGTTGGTGAGGAATATCCAATACTTTGACTCTTAATAACTCACTTATTTGTCGTCCGATTTGGCTGAAATTTGGAACGTTTGTAGCCCTTATCCATACCAACAAGCCTGCAAAATATGGTAGCGGTCAATAGAAAAGCACGTGCAATATGGGCCGCCAAACATTTCATAAATAAATCGTTTTTCGCCTATAGCAGGCAAAGGAAAGCACCGACGGTGCTGCGAATACATGCGCATGCGCAGATCATTAATGCCTACATATATAAAGACTAGTCAAGGGAATCGGGGCAAGGCGTCCTGGTGAAAACGGGCCATCAATTTTACATTGCACCCTATGGAAATTAGGGCGCGAAATCGGTAAAACCGTAATAACTCTATTAATTCGTAACAAACAGGTGCGCTTTTTATAAGGTTTATAGGTGTTAGGAAGGTACATATTTGTGCCAAATAGGAGTGCACTGCATGCAGTACATGTGGAGATATAAGGGCTGAAAATGGGTCTGTAGACGTCGTCTGATGAACAAAGAGATTGAAAAAGACAAAAGGTGACCTTCACCGATTGGATTGAAAATGGTGCCAAGAGATACTTTAGGACCATACTTACAATTAATGATATTTTTCAGAAAAATCGGACTGTCCGTTTATAAGTTATTAGGGGTCAAACATTGGTAAATATCAACTTTCAACGCCCAGAACTCGAAAACGAGGCTCTCAGAATTTTCGTCCCGTTGCCCCAGTGACTCATGGCCCCAGGCCTTTCATCTGGCACAGGTTTCATTTCAATCGGTGAAGGTCGCATTTGACTCAAATAAGCAGTCCAAAGTTGGTGAGGAATATCCAATACTTTGACTCTTAATAACTCACTTATTTGTCGTCCGATTTGGCTGAAATTTGGAACGTTTGTAGCCCTTATCCATACCAACAAGCCTGCAAAATATGGTAGCGGTCAATAGAAAAGCACGTGCAATATGGGCCGCCAAACATTTCATAAATAAATCGTTTTTCGCCTATAGCAGGCAAAGGAAAGCACCGACGGTGCTGCGAATACATGCGCATGCGCAGATCATTAATGCCTACATATATAAAGACTAGTCAAGGGAATCGGGGCAAGGCGTCCTGGTGAAAACGGGCCATCAATTTTACATTGCACCCTATGGAAATTAGGGCGCGAAATCGGTAAAACCGTAATAACTCTATTAATTCGTAACAAACAGGTGCGCTTTTTATAAGGTTTATAGGTGTTAGGAAGGTACATATTTGTGCCAAATAGGAGTGCACTGCATGCAGTACATGTGGAGATATAAGGGCTGAAAATGGGTCTGTAGACGTCGTCTGATGAACAAAGAGATTGAAAAAGACAAAAGGTGACCTTCACCGATTGGATTGAAAATGGTGCCAAGAGATACTTTAGGACCATACTTACAATTAATGATATTTTTCAGAAAAATCGGACTGTCCGTTTATAAGTTATTAGGGGTCAAACATTGGTAAATATCAACTTTCAACGCCCAGAACTCGAAAACGAGGCTCTCAGAATTTTCGTCCCGTTGCCCCAGTGACTCATGGCCCCAGGCCTTTCATCTGGCACAGGTTTCATTTCAATCGGTGAAGGTCGCATTTGACTCAAATAAGCAGTCCAAAGTTGGTGAGGAATATCCAATACTTTGACTCTTAATAACTCACTTATTTGTCGTCCGATTTGGCTGAAATTTGGAACGTTTGTAGCCCTTATCCATACCAACAAGCCTGCAAAATATGGTAGCGGTCAATAGAAAAGCACGTGCAATATGGGCCGCCAAACATTTCATAAATAAATCGTTTTTCGCCTATAGCAGGCAAAGGAAAGCACCGACGGTGCTGCGAATACATGCGCATGCGCAGATCATTAATGCCTACATATATAAAGACTAGTCAAGGGAATCGGGGCAAGGCGTCCTGGTGAAAACGGGCCATCAATTTTACATTGCACCCTATGGAAATTAGGGCGCGAAATCGGTAAAACCGTAATAACTCTATTAATTCGTAACAAACAGGTGCGCTTTTTATAAGGTTTATAGGTGTTAGGAAGGTACATATTTGTGCCAAATAGGAGTGCACTGCATGCAGTACATGTGGAGATATAAGGGCTGAAAATGGGTCTGTAGACGTCGTCTGATGAACAAAGAGATTGAAAAAGACAAAAGGTGACCTTCACCGATTGGATTGAAAATGGTGCCAAGAGATACTTTAGGACCATACTTACAATTAATGATATTTTTCAGAAAAATCGGACTGTCCGTTTATAAGTTATTAGGGGTCAAACATTGGTAAATATCAACTTTCAACGCCCAGAACTCGAAAACGAGGCTCTCAGAATTTTCGTCCCGTTGCCCCAGTGACTCATGGCCCCAGGCCTTTCATCTGGCACAGGTTTCATTTCAATCGGTGAAGGTCGCATTTGACTCAAATAAGCAGTCCAAAGTTGGTGAGGAATATCCAATACTTTGACTCTTAATAACTCACTTATTTGTCGTCCGATTTGGCTGAAATTTGGAACGTTTGTAGCCCTTATCCATACCAACAAGCCTGCAAAATATGGTAGCGGTCAATAGAAAAGCACGTGCAATATGGGCCGCCAAACATTTCATAAATAAATCGTTTTTCGCCTATAGCAGGCAAAGGAAAGCACCGACGGTGCTGCGAATACATGCGCATGCGCAGATCATTAATGCCTACATATATAAAGACTAGTCAAGGGAATCGGGGCAAGGCGTCCTGGTGAAAACGGGCCATCAATTTTACATTGCACCCTATGGAAATTAGGGCGCGAAATCGGTAAAACCGTAATAACTCTATTAATTCGTAACAAACAGGTGCGCTTTTTATAAGGTTTATAGGTGTTAGGAAGGTACATATTTGTGCCAAATAGGAGTGCACTGCATGCAGTACATGTGGAGATATAAGGGCTGAAAATGGGTCTGTAGACGTCGTCTGATGAACAAAGAGATTGAAAAAGACAAAAGGTGACCTTCACCGATTGGATTGAAAATGGTGCCAAGAGATACTTTAGGACCATACTTACAATTAATGATATTTTTCAGAAAAATCGGACTGTCCGTTTATAAGTTATTAGGGGTCAAACATTGGTAAATATCAACTTTCAACGCCCAGAACTCGAAAACGAGGCTCTGAGAATTTTCGTCCCGTTGCCCCAGTGACTCATGGCCCCAGGCCTTTCATCTGGCACAGGTTTCATTTCAATCGGTGAAGGTCGCATTTGACTCAAATAAGCAGTCCAAAGTTGGTGAGGAATATCCAATACTTTGACTCTTAATAACTCACTTATTTGTCGTCCGATTTGGCTGAAATTTGGAACGTTTGTAGCCCTTATCCATACCAACAAGCCTGCAAAATATGGTAGCGGTCAATAGAAAAGCACGTGCAATATGGGCCGCCAAACATTTCATAAATAAATCGTTTTTCGCCTATAGCAGGCAAAGGAAAGCACCGACGGTGCTGCGAATACATGCGCATGCGCAGATCATTAATGCCTACATATATAAAGACTAGTCAAGGGAATCGGGGCAAGGCGTCCTGGTGAAAACGGGCCATCAATTTTACATTGCACCCTATGGAAATTAGGGCGCGAAATCGGTAAAACCGTAATAACTCTATTAATTCGTAACAAACAGGTGCGCTTTTTATAAGGTTTATAGGTGTTAGGAAGGTACATATTTGTGCCAAATAGGAGTGCACTGCATGCAGTACATGTGGAGATATAAGGGCTGAAAATGGGTCTGTAGACGTCGTCTGATGAACAAAGAGATTGAAAAAGACAAAAGGTGACCTTCACCGATTGGATTGAAAATGGTGCCAAGAGATACTTTAGGACCATACTTACAATTAATGATATTTTTCAGAAAAATCGGACTGTCCGTTTATAAGTTATTAGGGGTCAAACATTGGTAAATATCAACTTTCAACGCCCAGAACTCGAAAACGAGGCTCTCAGAATTTTCGTCCCGTTGCCCCAGTGACTCATGGCCCCAGGCCTTTCATCTGGCACAGGTTTCATTTCAATCGGTGAAGGTCGCATTTGACTCAAATAAGCAGTCCAAAGTTGGTGAGGAATATCCAATACTTTGACTCTTAATAACTCACTTATTTGTCGTCCGATTTGGCTGAAATTTGGAACGTTTGTAGCCCTTATCCATACCAACAAGCCTGCAAAATATGGTAGCGGTCAATAGAAAAGCACGTGCAATATGGGCCGCCAAACATTTCATAAATAAATCGTTTTTCGCCTATAGCAGGCAAAGGAAAGCACCGACGGTGCTGCGAATACATGCGCATGCGCAGATCATTAATGCCTACATATATAAAGACTAGTCAAGGGAATCGGGGCAAGGCGTCCTGGTGAAAACGGGCCATCAATTTTACATTGCACCCTATGGAAATTAGGGCGCGAAATCGGTAAAACCGTAATAACTCTATTAATTCGTAACAAACAGGTGCGCTTTTTATAAGGTTTATAGGTGTTAGGAAGGTACATATTTGTGCCAAATAGGAGTGCACTGCATGCAGTACATGTGGAGATATAAGGGCTGAAAATGGGTCTGTAGACGTCGTCTGATGAACAAAGAGATTGAAAAAGACAAAAGGTGACCTTCACCGATTGGATTGAAAATGGTGCCAAGAGATACTTTAGGACCATACTTACAATTAATGATATTTTTCAGAAAAATCGGACTGTCCGTTTATAAGTTATTAGGGGTCAAACATTGGTAAATATCAACTTTCAACGCCCAGAACTCGAAAACGAGGCTCTGAGAATTTTCGTCCCGTTGCCCCAGTGACTCATGGCCCCAGGCCTTTCATCTGGCACAGGTTTCATTTCAATCGGTGAAGGTCGCATTTGACTCAAATAAGCAGTCCAAAGTTGGTGAGGAATATCCAATACTTTGACTCTTAATAACTCACTTATTTGTCGTCCGATTTGGCTGAAATTTGGAACGTTTGTAGCCCTTATCCATACCAACAAGCCTGCAAAATATGGTAGCGGTCAATAGAAAAGCACGTGCAATATGGGCCGCCAAACATTTCATAAATAAATCGTTTTTCGCCTATAGCAGGCAAAGGAAAGCACCGACGGTGCTGCGAATACATGCGCATGCGCAGATCATTAATGCCTACATATATAAAGACTAGTCAAGGGAATCGGGGCAAGGCGTCCTGGTGAAAACGGGCCATCAATTTTACATTGCACCCTATGGAAATTAGGGCGCGAAATCGGTAAAACCGTAATAACTCTATTAATTCGTAACAAACAGGTGCGCTTTTTATAAGGTTTATAGGTGTTAGGAAGGTACATATTTGTGCCAAATAGGAGTGCACTGCATGCAGTACATGTGGAGATATAAGGGCTGAAAATGGGTCTGTAGACGTCGTCTGATGAACAAAGAGATTGAAAAAGACAAAAGGTGACCTTCACCGATTGGATTGAAAATGGTGCCAAGAGATACTTTAGGACCATACTTACAATTAATGATATTTTTCAGAAAAATCGGACTGTCCGTTTATAAGTTATTAGGGGTCAAACATTGGTAAATATCAACTTTCAACGCCCAGAACTCGAAAACGAGGCTCTCAGAATTTTCGTCCCGTTGCCCCAGTGACTCATGGCCCCAGGCCTTTCATCTGGCACAGGTTTCATTTCAATCGGTGAAGGTCGCATTTGACTCAAATAAGCAGTCCAAAGTTGGTGAGGAATATCCAATACTTTGACTCTTAATAACTCACTTATTTGTCGTCCGATTTGGCTGAAATTTGGAACGTTTGTAGCCCTTATCCATACCAACAAGCCTGCAAAATATGGTAGCGGTCAATAGAAAAGCACGTGCAATATGGGCCGCCAAACATTTCATAAATAAATCGTTTTTCGCCTATAGCAGGCAAAGGAAAGCACCGACGGTGCTGCGAATACATGCGCATGCGCAGATCATTAATGCCTACATATATAAAGACTAGTCAAGGGAATCGGGGCAAGGCGTCCTGGTGAAAACGGGCCATCAATTTTACATTGCACCCTATGGAAATTAGGGCGCGAAATCGGTAAAACCGTAATAACTCTATTAATTCGTAACAAACAGGTGCGCTTTTTATAAGGTTTATAGGTGTTAGGAAGGTACATATTTGTGCCAAATAGGAGTGCACTGCATGCAGTACATGTGGAGATATAAGGGCTGAAAATGGGTCTGTAGACGTCGTCTGATGAACAAAGAGATTGAAAAAGACAAAAGGTGACCTTCACCGATTGGATTGAAAATGGTGCCAAGAGATACTTTAGGACCATACTTACAATTAATGATATTTTTCAGAAAAATCGGACTGTCCGTTTATAAGTTATTAGGGGTCAAACATTGGTAAATATCAACTTTCAACGCCCAGAACTCGAAAACGAGGCTCTCAGAATTTTCGTCCCGTTGCCCCAGTGACTCATGGCCCCAGGCCTTTCATCTGGCACAGGTTTCATTTCAATCGGTGAAGGTCGCATTTGACTCAAATAAGCAGTCCAAAGTTGGTGAGGAATATCCAATACTTTGACTCTTAATAACTCACTTATTTGTCGTCCGATTTGGCTGAAATTTGGAACGTTTGTAGCCCTTATCCATACCAACAAGCCTGCAAAATATGGTAGCGGTCAATAGAAAAGCACGTGCAATATGGGCCGCCAAACATTTCATAAATAAATCGTTTTTCGCCTATAGCAGGCAAAGGAAAGCACCGACGGTGCTGCGAATACATGCGCATGCGCAGATCATTAATGCCTACATATATAAAGACTAGTCAAGGGAATCGGGGCAAGGCGTCCTGGTGAAAACGGGCCATCAATTTTACATTGCACCCTATGGAAATTAGGGCGCGAAATCGGTAAAACCGTAATAACTCTATTAATTCGTAACAAACAGGTGCGCTTTTTATAAGGTTTATAGGTGTTAGGAAGGTACATATTTGTGCCAAATAGGAGTGCACTGCATGCAGTACATGTGGAGATATAAGGGCTGAAAATGGGTCTGTAGACGTCGTCTGATGAACAAAGAGATTGAAAAAGACAAAAGGTGACCTTCACCGATTGGATTGAAAATGGTGCCAAGAGATACTTTAGGACCATACTTACAATTAATGATATTTTTCAGAAAAATCGGACTGTCCGTTTATAAGTTATTAGGGGTCAAACATTGGTAAATATCAACTTTCAACGCCCAGAACTCGAAAACGAGGCTCTGAGAATTTTCGTCCCGTTGCCCCAGTGACTCATGGCCCCAGGCCTTTCATCTGGCACAGGTTTCATTTCAATCGGTGAAGGTCGCATTTGACTCAAATAAGCAGTCCAAAGTTGGTGAGGAATATCCAATACTTTGACTCTTAATAACTCACTTATTTGTCGTCCGATTTGGCTGAAATTTGGAACGTTTGTAGCCCTTATCCATACCAACAAGCCTGCAAAATATGGTAGCGGTCAATAGAAAAGCACGTGCAATATGGGCCGCCAAACATTTCATAAATAAATCGTTTTTCGCCTATAGCAGGCAAAGGAAAGCACCGACGGTGCTGCGAATACATGCGCATGCGCAGATCATTAATGCCTACATATATAAAGACTAGTCAAGGGAATCGGGGCAAGGCGTCCTGGTGAAAACGGGCCATCAATTTTACATTGCACCCTATGGAAATTAGGGCGCGAAATCGGTAAAACCGTAATAACTCTATTAATTCGTAACAAACAGGTGCGCTTTTTATAAGGTTTATAGGTGTTAGGAAGGTACATATTTGTGCCAAATAGGAGTGCACTGCATGCAGTACATGTGGAGATATAAGGGCTGAAAATGGGTCTGTAGACGTCGTCTGATGAACAAAGAGATTGAAAAAGACAAAAGGTGACCTTCACCGATTGGATTGAAAATGGTGCCAAGAGATACTTTAGGACCATACTTACAATTAATGATATTTTTCAGAAAAATCGGACTGTCCGTTTATAAGTTATTAGGGGTCAAACATTGGTAAATATCAACTTTCAACGCCCAGAACTCGAAAACGAGGCTCTCAGAATTTTCGTCCCGTTGCCCCAGTGACTCATGGCCCCAGGCCTTTCATCTGGCACAGGTTTCATTTCAATCGGTGAAGGTCGCATTTGACTCAAATAAGCAGTCCAAAGTTGGTGAGGAATATCCAATACTTTGACTCTTAATAACTCACTTATTTGTCGTCCGATTTGGCTGAAATTTGGAACGTTTGTAGCCCTTATCCATACCAACAAGCCTGCAAAATATGGTAGCGGTCAATAGAAAAGCACGTGCAATATGGGCCGCCAAACATTTCATAAATAAATCGTTTTTCGCCTATAGCAGGCAAAGGAAAGCACCGACGGTGCTGCGAATACATGCGCATGCGCAGATCATTAATGCCTACATATATAAAGACTAGTCAAGGGAATCGGGGCAAGGCGTCCTGGTGAAAACGGGCCATCAATTTTACATTGCACCCTATGGAAATTAGGGCGCGAAATCGGTAAAACCGTAATAACTCTATTAATTCGTAACAAACAGGTGCGCTTTTTATAAGGTTTATAGGTGTTAGGAAGGTACATATTTGTGCCAAATAGGAGTGCACTGCATGCAGTACATGTGGAGATATAAGGGCTGAAAATGGGTCTGTAGACGTCGTCTGATGAACAAAGAGATTGAAAAAGACAAAAGGTGACCTTCACCGATTGGATTGAAAATGGTGCCAAGAGATACTTTAGGACCATACTTACAATTAATGATATTTTTCAGAAAAATCGGACTGTCCGTTTATAAGTTATTAGGGGTCAAACATTGGTAAATATCAACTTTCAACGCCCAGAACTCGAAAACGAGGCTCTCAGAATTTTCGTCCCGTTGCCCCAGTGACTCATGGCCCCAGGCCTTTCATCTGGCACAGGTTTCATTTCAATCGGTGAAGGTCGCATTTGACTCAAATAAGCAGTCCAAAGTTGGTGAGGAATATCCAATACTTTGACTCTTAATAACTCACTTATTTGTCGTCCGATTTGGCTGAAATTTGGAACGTTTGTAGCCCTTATCCATACCAACAAGCCTGCAAAATATGGTAGCGGTCAATAGAAAAGCACGTGCAATATGGGCCGCCAAACATTTCATAAATAAATCGTTTTTCGCCTATAGCAGGCAAAGGAAAGCACCGACGGTGCTGCGAATACATGCGCATGCGCAGATCATTAATGCCTACATATATAAAGACTAGTCAAGGGAATCGGGGCAAGGCGTCCTGGTGAAAACGGGCCATCAATTTTACATTGCACCCTATGGAAATTAGGGCGCGAAATCGGTAAAACCGTAATAACTCTATTAATTCGTAACAAACAGGTGCGCTTTTTATAAGGTTTATAGGTGTTAGGAAGGTACATATTTGTGCCAAATAGGAGTGCACTGCATGCAGTACATGTGGAGATATAAGGGCTGAAAATGGGTCTGTAGACGTCGTCTGATGAACAAAGAGATTGAAAAAGACAAAAGGTGACCTTCACCGATTGGATTGAAAATGGTGCCAAGAGATACTTTAGGACCATACTTACAATTAATGATATTTTTCAGAAAAATCGGACTGTCCGTTTATAAGTTATTAGGGGTCAAACATTGGTAAATATCAACTTTCAACGCCCAGAACTCGAAAACGAGGCTCTGAGAATTTTCGTCCCGTTGCCCCAGTGACTCATGGCCCCAGGCCTTTCATCTGGCACAGGTTTCATTTCAATCGGTGAAGGTCGCATTTGACTCAAATAAGCAGTCCAAAGTTGGTGAGGAATATCCAATACTTTGACTCTTAATAACTCACTTATTTGTCGTCCGATTTGGCTGAAATTTGGAACGTTTGTAGCCCTTATCCATACCAACAAGCCTGCAAAATATGGTAGCGGTCAATAGAAAAGCACGTGCAATATGGGCCGCCAAACATTTCATAAATAAATCGTTTTTCGCCTATAGCAGGCAAAGGAAAGCACCGACGGTGCTGCGAATACATGCGCATGCGCAGATCATTAATGCCTACATATATAAAGACTAGTCAAGGGAATCGGGGCAAGGCGTCCTGGTGAAAACGGGCCATCAATTTTACATTGCACCCTATGGAAATTAGGGCGCGAAATCGGTAAAACCGTAATAACTCTATTAATTCGTAACAAACAGGTGCGCTTTTTATAAGGTTTATAGGTGTTAGGAAGGTACATATTTGTGCCAAATAGGAGTGCACTGCATGCAGTACATGTGGAGATATAAGGGCTGAAAATGGGTCTGTAGACGTCGTCTGATGAACAAAGAGATTGAAAAAGACAAAAGGTGACCTTCACCGATTGGATTGAAAATGGTGCCAAGAGATACTTTAGGACCATACTTACAATTAATGATATTTTTCAGAAAAATCGGACTGTCCGTTTATAAGTTATTAGGGGTCAAACATTGGTAAATATCAACTTTCAACGCCCAGAACTCGAAAACGAGGCTCTCAGAATTTTCGTCCCGTTGCCCCAGTGACTCATGGCCCCAGGCCTTTCATCTGGCACAGGTTTCATTTCAATCGGTGAAGGTCGCATTTGACTCAAATAAGCAGTCCAAAGTTGGTGAGGAATATCCAATACTTTGACTCTTAATAACTCACTTATTTGTCGTCCGATTTGGCTGAAATTTGGAACGTTTGTAGCCCTTATCCATACCAACAAGCCTGCAAAATATGGTAGCGGTCAATAGAAAAGCACGTGCAATATGGGCCGCCAAACATTTCATAAATAAATCGTTTTTCGCCTATAGCAGGCAAAGGAAAGCACCGACGGTGCTGCGAATACATGCGCATGCGCAGATCATTAATGCCTACATATATAAAGACTAGTCAAGGGAATCGGGGCAAGGCGTCCTGGTGAAAACGGGCCATCAATTTTACATTGCACCCTATGGAAATTAGGGCGCGAAATCGGTAAAACCGTAATAACTCTATTAATTCGTAACAAACAGGTGCGCTTTTTATAAGGTTTATAGGTGTTAGGAAGGTACATATTTGTGCCAAATAGGAGTGCACTGCATGCAGTACATGTGGAGATATAAGGGCTGAAAATGGGTCTGTAGACGTCGTCTGATGAACAAAGAGATTGAAAAAGACAAAAGGTGACCTTCACCGATTGGATTGAAAATGGTGCCAAGAGATACTTTAGGACCATACTTACAATTAATGATATTTTTCAGAAAAATCGGACTGTCCGTTTATAAGTTATTAGGGGTCAAACATTGGTAAATATCAACTTTCAACGCCCAGAACTCGAAAACGAGGCTCTGAGAATTTTCGTCCCGTTGCCCCAGTGACTCATGGCCCCAGGCCTTTCATCTGGCACAGGTTTCATTTCAATCGGTGAAGGTCGCATTTGACTCAAATAAGCAGTCCAAAGTTGGTGAGGAATATCCAATACTTTGACTCTTAATAACTCACTTATTTGTCGTCCGATTTGGCTGAAATTTGGAACGTTTGTAGCCCTTATCCATACCAACAAGCCTGCAAAATATGGTAGCGGTCAATAGAAAAGCACGTGCAATATGGGCCGCCAAACATTTCATAAATAAATCGTTTTTCGCCTATAGCAGGCAAAGGAAAGCACCGACGGTGCTGCGAATACATGCGCATGCGCAGATCATTAATGCCTACATATATAAAGACTAGTCAAGGGAATCGGGGCAAGGCGTCCTGGTGAAAACGGGCCATCAATTTTACATTGCACCCTATGGAAATTAGGGCGCGAAATCGGTAAAACCGTAATAACTCTATTAATTCGTAACAAACAGGTGCGCTTTTTATAAGGTTTATAGGTGTTAGGAAGGTACATATTTGTGCCAAATAGGAGTGCACTGCATGCAGTACATGTGGAGATATAAGGGCTGAAAATGGGTCTGTAGACGTCGTCTGATGAACAAAGAGATTGAAAAAGACAAAAGGTGACCTTCACCGATTGGATTGAAAATGGTGCCAAGAGATACTTTAGGACCATACTTACAATTAATGATATTTTTCAGAAAAATCGGACTGTCCGTTTATAAGTTATTAGGGGTCAAACATTGGTAAATATCAACTTTCAACGCCCAGAACTCGAAAACGAGGCTCTCAGAATTTTCGTCCCGTTGCCCCAGTGACTCATGGCCCCAGGCCTTTCATCTGGCACAGGTTTCATTTCAATCGGTGAAGGTCGCATTTGACTCAAATAAGCAGTCCAAAGTTGGTGAGGAATATCCAATACTTTGACTCTTAATAACTCACTTATTTGTCGTCCGATTTGGCTGAAATTTGGAACGTTTGTAGCCCTTATCCATACCAACAAGCCTGCAAAATATGGTAGCGGTCAATAGAAAAGCACGTGCAATATGGGCCGCCAAACATTTCATAAATAAATCGTTTTTCGCCTATAGCAGGCAAAGGAAAGCACCGACGGTGCTGCGAATACATGCGCATGCGCAGATCATTAATGCCTACATATATAAAGACTAGTCAAGGGAATCGGGGCAAGGCGTCCTGGTGAAAACGGGCCATCAATTTTACATTGCACCCTATGGAAATTAGGGCGCGAAATCGGTAAAACCGTAATAACTCTATTAATTCGTAACAAACAGGTGCGCTTTTTATAAGGTTTATAGGTGTTAGGAAGGTACATATTTGTGCCAAATAGGAGTGCACTGCATGCAGTACATGTGGAGATATAAGGGCTGAAAATGGGTCTGTAGACGTCGTCTGATGAACAAAGAGATTGAAAAAGACAAAAGGTGACCTTCACCGATTGGATTGAAAATGGTGCCAAGAGATACTTTAGGACCATACTTACAATTAATGATATTTTTCAGAAAAATCGGACTGTCCGTTTATAAGTTATTAGGGGTCAAACATTGGTAAATATCAACTTTCAACGCCCAGAACTCGAAAACGAGGCTCTCAGAATTTTCGTCCCGTTGCCCCAGTGACTCATGGCCCCAGGCCTTTCATCTGGCACAGGTTTCATTTCAATCGGTGAAGGTCGCATTTGACTCAAATAAGCAGTCCAAAGTTGGTGAGGAATATCCAATACTTTGACTCTTAATAACTCACTTATTTGTCGTCCGATTTGGCTGAAATTTGGAACGTTTGTAGCCCTTATCCATACCAACAAGCCTGCAAAATATGGTAGCGGTCAATAGAAAAGCACGTGCAATATGGGCCGCCAAACATTTCATAAATAAATCGTTTTTCGCCTATAGCAGGCAAAGGAAAGCACCGACGGTGCTGCGAATACATGCGCATGCGCAGATCATTAATGCCTACATATATAAAGACTAGTCAAGGGAATCGGGGCAAGGCGTCCTGGTGAAAACGGGCCATCAATTTTACATTGCACCCTATGGAAATTAGGGCGCGAAATCGGTAAAACCGTAATAACTCTATTAATTCGTAACAAACAGGTGCGCTTTTTATAAGGTTTATAGGTGTTAGGAAGGTACATATTTGTGCCAAATAGGAGTGCACTGCATGCAGTACATGTGGAGATATAAGGGCTGAAAATGGGTCTGTAGACGTCGTCTGATGAACAAAGAGATTGAAAAAGACAAAAGGTGACCTTCACCGATTGGATTGAAAATGGTGCCAAGAGATACTTTAGGACCATACTTACAATTAATGATATTTTTCAGAAAAATCGGACTGTCCGTTTATAAGTTATTAGGGGTCAAACATTGGTAAATATCAACTTTCAACGCCCAGAACTCGAAAACGAGGCTCTCAGAATTTTCGTCCCGTTGCCCCAGTGACTCATGGCCCCAGGCCTTTCATCTGGCACAGGTTTCATTTCAATCGGTGAAGGTCGCATTTGACTCAAATAAGCAGTCCAAAGTTGGTGAGGAATATCCAATACTTTGACTCTTAATAACTCACTTATTTGTCGTCCGATTTGGCTGAAATTTGGAACGTTTGTAGCCCTTATCCATACCAACAAGCCTGCAAAATATGGTAGCGGTCAATAGAAAAGCACGTGCAATATGGGCCGCCAAACATTTCATAAATAAATCGTTTTTCGCCTATAGCAGGCAAAGGAAAGCACCGACGGTGCTGCGAATACATGCGCATGCGCAGATCATTAATGCCTACATATATAAAGACTAGTCAAGGGAATCGGGGCAAGGCGTCCTGGTGAAAACGGGCCATCAATTTTACATTGCACCCTATGGAAATTAGGGCGCGAAATCGGTAAAACCGTAATAACTCTATTAATTCGTAACAAACAGGTGCGCTTTTTATAAGGTTTATAGGTGTTAGGAAGGTACATATTTGTGCCAAATAGGAGTGCACTGCATGCAGTACATGTGGAGATATAAGGGCTGAAAATGGGTCTGTAGACGTCGTCTGATGAACAAAGAGATTGAAAAAGACAAAAGGTGACCTTCACCGATTGGATTGAAAATGGTGCCAAGAGATACTTTAGGACCATACTTACAATTAATGATATTTTTCAGAAAAATCGGACTGTCCGTTTATAAGTTATTAGGGGTCAAACATTGGTAAATATCAACTTTCAACGCCCAGAACTCGAAAACGAGGCTCTCAGAATTTTCGTCCCGTTGCCCCAGTGACTCATGGCCCCAGGCCTTTCATCTGGCACAGGTTTCATTTCAATCGGTGAAGGTCGCATTTGACTCAAATAAGCAGTCCAAAGTTGGTGAGGAATATCCAATACTTTGACTCTTAATAACTCACTTATTTGTCGTCCGATTTGGCTGAAATTTGGAACGTTTGTAGCCCTTATCCATACCAACAAGCCTGCAAAATATGGTAGCGGTCAATAGAAAAGCACGTGCAATATGGGCCGCCAAACATTTCATAAATAAATCGTTTTTCGCCTATAGCAGGCAAAGGAAAGCACCGACGGTGCTGCGAATACATGCGCATGCGCAGATCATTAATGCCTACATATATAAAGACTAGTCAAGGGAATCGGGGCAAGGCGTCCTGGTGAAAACGGGCCATCAATTTTACATTGCACCCTATGGAAATTAGGGCGCGAAATCGGTAAAACCGTAATAACTCTATTAATTCGTAACAAACAGGTGCGCTTTTTATAAGGTTTATAGGTGTTAGGAAGGTACATATTTGTGCCAAATAGGAGTGCACTGCATGCAGTACATGTGGAGATATAAGGGCTGAAAATGGGTCTGTAGACGTCGTCTGATGAACAAAGAGATTGAAAAAGACAAAAGGTGACCTTCACCGATTGGATTGAAAATGGTGCCAAGAGATACTTTAGGACCATACTTACAATTAATGATATTTTTCAGAAAAATCGGACTGTCCGTTTATAAGTTATTAGGGGTCAAACATTGGTAAATATCAACTTTCAACGCCCAGAACTCGAAAACGAGGCTCTGAGAATTTTCGTCCCGTTGCCCCAGTGACTCATGGCCCCAGGCCTTTCATCTGGCACAGGTTTCATTTCAATCGGTGAAGGTCGCATTTGACTCAAATAAGCAGTCCAAAGTTGGTGAGGAATATCCAATACTTTGACTCTTAATAACTCACTTATTTGTCGTCCGATTTGGCTGAAATTTGGAACGTTTGTAGCCCTTATCCATACCAACAAGCCTGCAAAATATGGTAGCGGTCAATAGAAAAGCACGTGCAATATGGGCCGCCAAACATTTCATAAATAAATCGTTTTTCGCCTATAGCAGGCAAAGGAAAGCACCGACGGTGCTGCGAATACATGCGCATGCGCAGATCATTAATGCCTACATATATAAAGACTAGTCAAGGGAATCGGGGCAAGGCGTCCTGGTGAAAACGGGCCATCAATTTTACATTGCACCCTATGGAAATTAGGGCGCGAAATCGGTAAAACCGTAATAACTCTATTAATTCGTAACAAACAGGTGCGCTTTTTATAAGGTTTATAGGTGTTAGGAAGGTACATATTTGTGCCAAATAGGAGTGCACTGCATGCAGTACATGTGGAGATATAAGGGCTGAAAATGGGTCTGTAGACGTCGTCTGATGAACAAAGAGATTGAAAAAGACAAAAGGTGACCTTCACCGATTGGATTGAAAATGGTGCCAAGAGATACTTTAGGACCATACTTACAATTAATGATATTTTTCAGAAAAATCGGACTGTCCGTTTATAAGTTATTAGGGGTCAAACATTGGTAAATATCAACTTTCAACGCCCAGAACTCGAAAACGAGGCTCTCAGAATTTTCGTCCCGTTGCCCCAGTGACTCATGGCCCCAGGCCTTTCATCTGGCACAGGTTTCATTTCAATCGGTGAAGGTCGCATTTGACTCAAATAAGCAGTCCAAAGTTGGTGAGGAATATCCAATACTTTGACTCTTAATAACTCACTTATTTGTCGTCCGATTTGGCTGAAATTTGGAACGTTTGTAGCCCTTATCCATACCAACAAGCCTGCAAAATATGGTAGCGGTCAATAGAAAAGCACGTGCAATATGGGCCGCCAAACATTTCATAAATAAATCGTTTTTCGCCTATAGCAGGCAAAGGAAAGCACCGACGGTGCTGCGAATACATGCGCATGCGCAGATCATTAATGCCTACATATATAAAGACTAGTCAAGGGAATCGGGGCAAGGCGTCCTGGTGAAAACGGGCCATCAATTTTACATTGCACCCTATGGAAATTAGGGCGCGAAATCGGTAAAACCGTAATAACTCTATTAATTCGTAACAAACAGGTGCGCTTTTTATAAGGTTTATAGGTGTTAGGAAGGTACATATTTGTGCCAAATAGGAGTGCACTGCATGCAGTACATGTGGAGATATAAGGGCTGAAAATGGGTCTGTAGACGTCGTCTGATGAACAAAGAGATTGAAAAAGACAAAAGGTGACCTTCACCGATTGGATTGAAAATGGTGCCAAGAGATACTTTAGGACCATACTTACAATTAATGATATTTTTCAGAAAAATCGGACTGTCCGTTTATAAGTTATTAGGGGTCAAACATTGGTAAATATCAACTTTCAACGCCCAGAACTCGAAAACGAGGCTCTGAGAATTTTCGTCCCGTTGCCCCAGTGACTCATGGCCCCAGGCCTTTCATCTGGCACAGGTTTCATTTCAATCGGTGAAGGTCGCATTTGACTCAAATAAGCAGTCCAAAGTTGGTGAGGAATATCCAATACTTTGACTCTTAATAACTCACTTATTTGTCGTCCGATTTGGCTGAAATTTGGAACGTTTGTAGCCCTTATCCATACCAACAAGCCTGCAAAATATGGTAGCGGTCAATAGAAAAGCACGTGCAATATGGGCCGCCAAACATTTCATAAATAAATCGTTTTTCGCCTATAGCAGGCAAAGGAAAGCACCGACGGTGCTGCGAATACATGCGCATGCGCAGATCATTAATGCCTACATATATAAAGACTAGTCAAGGGAATCGGGGCAAGGCGTCCTGGTGAAAACGGGCCATCAATTTTACATTGCACCCTATGGAAATTAGGGCGCGAAATCGGTAAAACCGTAATAACTCTATTAATTCGTAACAAACAGGTGCGCTTTTTATAAGGTTTATAGGTGTTAGGAAGGTACATATTTGTGCCAAATAGGAGTGCACTGCATGCAGTACATGTGGAGATATAAGGGCTGAAAATGGGTCTGTAGACGTCGTCTGATGAACAAAGAGATTGAAAAAGACAAAAGGTGACCTTCACCGATTGGATTGAAAATGGTGCCAAGAGATACTTTAGGACCATACTTACAATTAATGATATTTTTCAGAAAAATCGGACTGTCCGTTTATAAGTTATTAGGGGTCAAACATTGGTAAATATCAACTTTCAACGCCCAGAACTCGAAAACGAGGCTCTGAGAATTTTCGTCCCGTTGCCCCAGTGACTCATGGCCCCAGGCCTTTCATCTGGCACAGGTTTCATTTCAATCGGTGAAGGTCGCATTTGACTCAAATAAGCAGTCCAAAGTTGGTGAGGAATATCCAATACTTTGACTCTTAATAACTCACTTATTTGTCGTCCGATTTGGCTGAAATTTGGAACGTTTGTAGCCCTTATCCATACCAACAAGCCTGCAAAATATGGTAGCGGTCAATAGAAAAGCACGTGCAATATGGGCCGCCAAACATTTCATAAATAAATCGTTTTTCGCCTATAGCAGGCAAAGGAAAGCACCGACGGTGCTGCGAATACATGCGCATGCGCAGATCATTAATGCCTACATATATAAAGACTAGTCAAGGGAATCGGGGCAAGGCGTCCTGGTGAAAACGGGCCATCAATTTTACATTGCACCCTATGGAAATTAGGGCGCGAAATCGGTAAAACCGTAATAACTCTATTAATTCGTAACAAACAGGTGCGCTTTTTATAAGGTTTATAGGTGTTAGGAAGGTACATATTTGTGCCAAATAGGAGTGCACTGCATGCAGTACATGTGGAGATATAAGGGCTGAAAATGGGTCTGTAGACGTCGTCTGATGAACAAAGAGATTGAAAAAGACAAAAGGTGACCTTCACCGATTGGATTGAAAATGGTGCCAAGAGATACTTTAGGACCATACTTACAATTAATGATATTTTTCAGAAAAATCGGACTGTCCGTTTATAAGTTATTAGGGGTCAAACATTGGTAAATATCAACTTTCAACGCCCAGAACTCGAAAACGAGGCTCTCAGAATTTTCGTCCCGTTGCCCCAGTGACTCATGGCCCCAGGCCTTTCATCTGGCACAGGTTTCATTTCAATCGGTGAAGGTCGCATTTGACTCAAATAAGCAGTCCAAAGTTGGTGAGGAATATCCAATACTTTGACTCTTAATAACTCACTTATTTGTCGTCCGATTTGGCTGAAATTTGGAACGTTTGTAGCCCTTATCCATACCAACAAGCCTGCAAAATATGGTAGCGGTCAATAGAAAAGCACGTGCAATATGGGCCGCCAAACATTTCATAAATAAATCGTTTTTCGCCTATAGCAGGCAAAGGAAAGCACCGACGGTGCTGCGAATACATGCGCATGCGCAGATCATTAATGCCTACATATATAAAGACTAGTCAAGGGAATCGGGGCAAGGCGTCCTGGTGAAAACGGGCCATCAATTTTACATTGCACCCTATGGAAATTAGGGCGCGAAATCGGTAAAACCGTAATAACTCTATTAATTCGTAACAAACAGGTGCGCTTTTTATAAGGTTTATAGGTGTTAGGAAGGTACATATTTGTGCCAAATAGGAGTGCACTGCATGCAGTACATGTGGAGATATAAGGGCTGAAAATGGGTCTGTAGACGTCGTCTGATGAACAAAGAGATTGAAAAAGACAAAAGGTGACCTTCACCGATTGGATTGAAAATGGTGCCAAGAGATACTTTAGGACCATACTTACAATTAATGATATTTTTCAGAAAAATCGGACTGTCCGTTTATAAGTTATTAGGGGTCAAACATTGGTAAATATCAACTTTCAACGCCCAGAACTCGAAAACGAGGCTCTGAGAATTTTCGTCCCGTTGCCCCAGTGACTCATGGCCCCAGGCCTTTCATCTGGCACAGGTTTCATTTCAATCGGTGAAGGTCGCATTTGACTCAAATAAGCAGTCCAAAGTTGGTGAGGAATATCCAATACTTTGACTCTTAATAACTCACTTATTTGTCGTCCGATTTGGCTGAAATTTGGAACGTTTGTAGCCCTTATCCATACCAACAAGCCTGCAAAATATGGTAGCGGTCAATAGAAAAGCACGTGCAATATGGGCCGCCAAACATTTCATAAATAAATCGTTTTTCGCCTATAGCAGGCAAAGGAAAGCACCGACGGTGCTGCGAATACATGCGCATGCGCAGATCATTAATGCCTACATATATAAAGACTAGTCAAGGGAATCGGGGCAAGGCGTCCTGGTGAAAACGGGCCATCAATTTTACATTGCACCCTATGGAAATTAGGGCGCGAAATCGGTAAAACCGTAATAACTCTATTAATTCGTAACAAACAGGTGCGCTTTTTATAAGGTTTATAGGTGTTAGGAAGGTACATATTTGTGCCAAATAGGAGTGCACTGCATGCAGTACATGTGGAGATATAAGGGCTGAAAATGGGTCTGTAGACGTCGTCTGATGAACAAAGAGATTGAAAAAGACAAAAGGTGACCTTCACCGATTGGATTGAAAATGGTGCCAAGAGATACTTTAGGACCATACTTACAATTAATGATATTTTTCAGAAAAATCGGACTGTCCGTTTATAAGTTATTAGGGGTCAAACATTGGTAAATATCAACTTTCAACGCCCAGAACTCGAAAACGAGGCTCTGAGAATTTTCGTCCCGTTGCCCCAGTGACTCATGGCCCCAGGCCTTTCATCTGGCACAGGTTTCATTTCAATCGGTGAAGGTCGCATTTGACTCAAATAAGCAGTCCAAAGTTGGTGAGGAATATCCAATACTTTGACTCTTAATAACTCACTTATTTGTCGTCCGATTTGGCTGAAATTTGGAACGTTTGTAGCCCTTATCCATACCAACAAGCCTGCAAAATATGGTAGCGGTCAATAGAAAAGCACGTGCAATATGGGCCGCCAAACATTTCATAAATAAATCGTTTTTCGCCTATAGCAGGCAAAGGAAAGCACCGACGGTGCTGCGAATACATGCGCATGCGCAGATCATTAATGCCTACATATATAAAGACTAGTCAAGGGAATCGGGGCAAGGCGTCCTGGTGAAAACGGGCCATCAATTTTACATTGCACCCTATGGAAATTAGGGCGCGAAATCGGTAAAACCGTAATAACTCTATTAATTCGTAACAAACAGGTGCGCTTTTTATAAGGTTTATAGGTGTTAGGAAGGTACATATTTGTGCCAAATAGGAGTGCACTGCATGCAGTACATGTGGAGATATAAGGGCTGAAAATGGGTCTGTAGACGTCGTCTGATGAACAAAGAGA
This sequence comes from Anodontia alba, assembly GCA_964016985.1. Lineage (NCBI taxonomy): Eukaryota > Metazoa > Mollusca > Bivalvia > Lucinida > Lucinidae > Anodontia > Anodontia alba. Next base: position 28,478,412 of record OZ024832.1, on the reverse strand, counting down.
TTGAAAAAGACAAAAGGTGACCTTCACCGATTGGATTGAAAATGGTGCCAAGAGATACTTTAGGACCATACTTACAATTAATGATATTTTTCAGAAAAATCGGACTGTCCGTTTATAAGTTATTAGGGGTCAAACATTGGTAAATATCAACTTTCAACGCCCAGAACTCGAAAACGAGGCTCTCAGAATTTTCGTCCCGTTGCCCCAGTGACTCATGGCCCCAGGCCTTTCATCTGGCACAGGTTTCATTTCAATCGGTGAAGGTCGCATTTGACTCAAATAAGCAGTCCAAAGTTGGTGAGGAATATCCAATACTTTGACTCTTAATAACTCACTTATTTGTCGTCCGATTTGGCTGAAATTTGGAACGTTTGTAGCCCTTATCCATACCAACAAGCCTGCAAAATATGGTAGCGGTCAATAGAAAAGCACGTGCAATATGGGCCGCCAAACATTTCATAAATAAATCGTTTTTCGCCTATAGCAGGCAAAGGAAAGCACCGACGGTGCTGCGAATACATGCGCATGCGCAGATCATTAATGCCTACATATATAAAGACTAGTCAAGGGAATCGGGGCAAGGCGTCCTGGTGAAAACGGGCCATCAATTTTACATTGCACCCTATGGAAATTAGGGCGCGAAATCGGTAAAACCGTAATAACTCTATTAATTCGTAACAAACAGGTGCGCTTTTTATAAGGTTTATAGGTGTTAGGAAGGTACATATTTGTGCCAAATAGGAGTGCACTGCATGCAGTACATGTGGAGATATAAGGGCTGAAAATGGGTCTGTAGACGTCGTCTGATGAACAAAGAGATTGAAAAAGACAAAAGGTGACCTTCACCGATTGGATTGAAAATGGTGCCAAGAGATACTTTAGGACCATACTTACAATTAATGATATTTTTCAGAAAAATCGGACTGTCCGTTTATAAGTTATTAGGGGTCAAACATTGGTAAATATCAACTTTCAACGCCCAGAACTCGAAAACGAGGCTCTGAGAATTTTCGTCCCGTTGCCCCAGTGACTCATGGCCCCAGGCCTTTCATCTGGCACAGGTTTCATTTCAATCGGTGAAGGTCGCATTTGACTCAAATAAGCAGTCCAAAGTTGGTGAGGAATATCCAATACTTTGACTCTTAATAACTCACTTATTTGTCGTCCGATTTGGCTGAAATTTGGAACGTTTGTAGCCCTTATCCATACCAACAAGCCTGCAAAATATGGTAGCGGTCAATAGAAAAGCACGTGCAATATGGGCCGCCAAACATTTCATAAATAAATCGTTTTTCGCCTATAGCAGGCAAAGGAAAGCACCGACGGTGCTGCGAATACATGCGCATGCGCAGATCATTAATGCCTACATATATAAAGACTAGTCAAGGGAATCGGGGCAAGGCGTCCTGGTGAAAACGGGCCATCAATTTTACATTGCACCCTATGGAAATTAGGGCGCGAAATCGGTAAAACCGTAATAACTCTATTAATTCGTAACAAACAGGTGCGCTTTTTATAAGGTTTATAGGTGTTAGGAAGGTACATATTTGTGCCAAATAGGAGTGCACTGCATGCAGTACATGTGGAGATATAAGGGCTGAAAATGGGTCTGTAGACGTCGTCTGATGAACAAAGAGATTGAAAAAGACAAAAGGTGACCTTCACCGATTGGATTGAAAATGGTGCCAAGAGATACTTTAGGACCATACTTACAATTAATGATATTTTTCAGAAAAATCGGACTGTCCGTTTATAAGTTATTAGGGGTCAAACATTGGTAAATATCAACTTTCAACGCCCAGAACTCGAAAACGAGGCTCTCAGAATTTTCGTCCCGTTGCCCCAGTGACTCATGGCCCCAGGCCTTTCATCTGGCACAGGTTTCATTTCAATCGGTGAAGGTCGCATTTGACTCAAATAAGCAGTCCAAAGTTGGTGAGGAATATCCAATACTTTGACTCTTAATAACTCACTTATTTGTCGTCCGATTTGGCTGAAATTTGGAACGTTTGTAGCCCTTATCCATACCAACAAGCCTGCAAAATATGGTAGCGGTCAATAGAAAAGCACGTGCAATATGGGCCGCCAAACATTTCATAAATAAATCGTTTTTCGCCTATAGCAGGCAAAGGAAAGCACCGACGGTGCTGCGAATACATGCGCATGCGCAGATCATTAATGCCTACATATATAAAGACTAGTCAAGGGAATCGGGGCAAGGCGTCCTGGTGAAAACGGGCCATCAATTTTACATTGCACCCTATGGAAATTAGGGCGCGAAATCGGTAAAACCGTAATAACTCTATTAATTCGTAACAAACAGGTGCGCTTTTTATAAGGTTTATAGGTGTTAGGAAGGTACATATTTGTGCCAAATAGGAGTGCACTGCATGCAGTACATGTGGAGATATAAGGGCTGAAAATGGGTCTGTAGACGTCGTCTGATGAACAAAGAGATTGAAAAAGACAAAAGGTGACCTTCACCGATTGGATTGAAAATGGTGCCAAGAGATACTTTAGGACCATACTTACAATTAATGATATTTTTCAGAAAAATCGGACTGTCCGTTTATAAGTTATTAGGGGTCAAACATTGGTAAATATCAACTTTCAACGCCCAGAACTCGAAAACGAGGCTCTGAGAATTTTCGTCCCGTTGCCCCAGTGACTCATGGCCCCAGGCCTTTCATCTGGCACAGGTTTCATTTCAATCGGTGAAGGTCGCATTTGACTCAAATAAGCAGTCCAAAGTTGGTGAGGAATATCCAATACTTTGACTCTTAATAACTCACTTATTTGTCGTCCGATTTGGCTGAAATTTGGAACGTTTGTAGCCCTTATCCATACCAACAAGCCTGCAAAATATGGTAGCGGTCAATAGAAAAGCACGTGCAATATGGGCCGCCAAACATTTCATAAATAAATCGTTTTTCGCCTATAGCAGGCAAAGGAAAGCACCGACGGTGCTGCGAATACATGCGCATGCGCAGATCATTAATGCCTACATATATAAAGACTAGTCAAGGGAATCGGGGCAAGGCGTCCTGGTGAAAACGGGCCATCAATTTTACATTGCACCCTATGGAAATTAGGGCGCGAAATCGGTAAAACCGTAATAACTCTATTAATTCGTAACAAACAGGTGCGCTTTTTATAAGGTTTATAGGTGTTAGGAAGGTACATATTTGTGCCAAATAGGAGTGCACTGCATGCAGTACATGTGGAGATATAAGGGCTGAAAATGGGTCTGTAGACGTCGTCTGATGAACAAAGAGATTGAAAAAGACAAAAGGTGACCTTCACCGATTGGATTGAAAATGGTGCCAAGAGATACTTTAGGACCATACTTACAATTAATGATATTTTTCAGAAAAATCGGACTGTCCGTTTATAAGTTATTAGGGGTCAAACATTGGTAAATATCAACTTTCAACGCCCAGAACTCGAAAACGAGGCTCTCAGAATTTTCGTCCCGTTGCCCCAGTGACTCATGGCCCCAGGCCTTTCATCTGGCACAGGTTTCATTTCAATCGGTGAAGGTCGCATTTGACTCAAATAAGCAGTCCAAAGTTGGTGAGGAATATCCAATACTTTGACTCTTAATAACTCACTTATTTGTCGTCCGATTTGGCTGAAATTTGGAACGTTTGTAGCCCTTATCCATACCAACAAGCCTGCAAAATATGGTAGCGGTCAATAGAAAAGCACGTGCAATATGGGCCGCCAAACATTTCATAAATAAATCGTTTTTCGCCTATAGCAGGCAAAGGAAAGCACCGACGGTGCTGCGAATACATGCGCATGCGCAGATCATTAATGCCTACATATATAAAGACTAGTCAAGGGAATCGGGGCAAGGCGTCCTGGTGAAAACGGGCCATCAATTTTACATTGCACCCTATGGAAATTAGGGCGCGAAATCGGTAAAACCGTAATAACTCTATTAATTCGTAACAAACAGGTGCGCTTTTTATAAGGTTTATAGGTGTTAGGAAGGTACATATTTGTGCCAAATAGGAGTGCACTGCATGCAGTACATGTGGAGATATAAGGGCTGAAAATGGGTCTGTAGACGTCGTCTGATGAACAAAGAGATTGAAAAAGACAAAAGGTGACCTTCACCGATTGGATTGAAAATGGTGCCAAGAGATACTTTAGGACCATACTTACAATTAATGATATTTTTCAGAAAAATCGGACTGTCCGTTTATAAGTTATTAGGGGTCAAACATTGGTAAATATCAACTTTCAACGCCCAGAACTCGAAAACGAGGCTCTGAGAATTTTCGTCCCGTTGCCCCAGTGACTCATGGCCCCAGGCCTTTCATCTGGCACAGGTTTCATTTCAATCGGTGAAGGTCGCATTTGACTCAAATAAGCAGTCCAAAGTTGGTGAGGAATATCCAATACTTTGACTCTTAATAACTCACTTATTTGTCGTCCGATTTGGCTGAAATTTGGAACGTTTGTAGCCCTTATCCATACCAACAAGCCTGCAAAATATGGTAGCGGTCAATAGAAAAGCACGTGCAATATGGGCCGCCAAACATTTCATAAATAAATCGTTTTTCGCCTATAGCAGGCAAAGGAAAGCACCGACGGTGCTGCGAATACATGCGCATGCGCAGATCATTAATGCCTACATATATAAAGACTAGTCAAGGGAATCGGGGCAAGGCGTCCTGGTGAAAACGGGCCATCAATTTTACATTGCACCCTATGGAAATTAGGGCGCGAAATCGGTAAAACCGTAATAACTCTATTAATTCGTAACAAACAGGTGCGCTTTTTATAAGGTTTATAGGTGTTAGGAAGGTACATATTTGTGCCAAATAGGAGTGCACTGCATGCAGTACATGTGGAGATATAAGGGCTGAAAATGGGTCTGTAGACGTCGTCTGATGAACAAAGAGATTGAAAAAGACAAAAGGTGACCTTCACCGATTGGATTGAAAATGGTGCCAAGAGATACTTTAGGACCATACTTACAATTAATGATATTTTTCAGAAAAATCGGACTGTCCGTTTATAAGTTATTAGGGGTCAAACATTGGTAAATATCAACTTTCAACGCCCAGAACTCGAAAACGAGGCTCTGAGAATTTTCGTCCCGTTGCCCCAGTGACTCATGGCCCCAGGCCTTTCATCTGGCACAGGTTTCATTTCAATCGGTGAAGGTCGCATTTGACTCAAATAAGCAGTCCAAAGTTGGTGAGGAATATCCAATACTTTGACTCTTAATAACTCACTTATTTGTCGTCCGATTTGGCTGAAATTTGGAACGTTTGTAGCCCTTATCCATACCAACAAGCCTGCAAAATATGGTAGCGGTCAATAGAAAAGCACGTGCAATATGGGCCGCCAAACATTTCATAAATAAATCGTTTTTCGCCTATAGCAGGCAAAGGAAAGCACCGACGGTGCTGCGAATACATGCGCATGCGCAGATCATTAATGCCTACATATATAAAGACTAGTCAAGGGAATCGGGGCAAGGCGTCCTGGTGAAAACGGGCCATCAATTTTACATTGCACCCTATGGAAATTAGGGCGCGAAATCGGTAAAACCGTAATAACTCTATTAATTCGTAACAAACAGGTGCGCTTTTTATAAGGTTTATAGGTGTTAGGAAGGTACATATTTGTGCCAAATAGGAGTGCACTGCATGCAGTACATGTGGAGATATAAGGGCTGAAAATGGGTCTGTAGACGTCGTCTGATGAACAAAGAGATTGAAAAAGACAAAAGGTGACCTTCACCGATTGGATTGAAAATGGTGCCAAGAGATACTTTAGGACCATACTTACAATTAATGATATTTTTCAGAAAAATCGGACTGTCCGTTTATAAGTTATTAGGGGTCAAACATTGGTAAATATCAACTTTCAACGCCCAGAACTCGAAAACGAGGCTCTGAGAATTTTCGTCCCGTTGCCCCAGTGACTCATGGCCCCAGGCCTTTCATCTGGCACAGGTTTCATTTCAATCGGTGAAGGTCGCATTTGACTCAAATAAGCAGTCCAAAGTTGGTGAGGAATATCCAATACTTTGACTCTTAATAACTCACTTATTTGTCGTCCGATTTGGCTGAAATTTGGAACGTTTGTAGCCCTTATCCATACCAACAAGCCTGCAAAATATGGTAGCGGTCAATAGAAAAGCACGTGCAATATGGGCCGCCAAACATTTCATAAATAAATCGTTTTTCGCCTATAGCAGGCAAAGGAAAGCACCGACGGTGCTGCGAATACATGCGCATGCGCAGATCATTAATGCCTACATATATAAAGACTAGTCAAGGGAATCGGGGCAAGGCGTCCTGGTGAAAACGGGCCATCAATTTTACATTGCACCCTATGGAAATTAGGGCGCGAAATCGGTAAAACCGTAATAACTCTATTAATTCGTAACAAACAGGTGCGCTTTTTATAAGGTTTATAGGTGTTAGGAAGGTACATATTTGTGCCAAATAGGAGTGCACTGCATGCAGTACATGTGGAGATATAAGGGCTGAAAATGGGTCTGTAGACGTCGTCTGATGAACAAAGAGATTGAAAAAGACAAAAGGTGACCTTCACCGATTGGATTGAAAATGGTGCCAAGAGATACTTTAGGACCATACTTACAATTAATGATATTTTTCAGAAAAATCGGACTGTCCGTTTATAAGTTATTAGGGGTCAAACATTGGTAAATATCAACTTTCAACGCCCAGAACTCGAAAACGAGGCTCTGAGAATTTTCGTCCCGTTGCCCCAGTGACTCATGGCCCCAGGCCTTTCATCTGGCACAGGTTTCATTTCAATCGGTGAAGGTCGCATTTGACTCAAATAAGCAGTCCAAAGTTGGTGAGGAATATCCAATACTTTGACTCTTAATAACTCACTTATTTGTCGTCCGATTTGGCTGAAATTTGGAACGTTTGTAGCCCTTATCCATACCAACAAGCCTGCAAAATATGGTAGCGGTCAATAGAAAAGCACGTGCAATATGGGCCGCCAAACATTTCATAAATAAATCGTTTTTCGCCTATAGCAGGCAAAGGAAAGCACCGACGGTGCTGCGAATACATGCGCATGCGCAGATCATTAATGCCTACATATATAAAGACTAGTCAAGGGAATCGGGGCAAGGCGTCCTGGTGAAAACGGGCCATCAATTTTACATTGCACCCTATGGAAATTAGGGCGCGAAATCGGTAAAACCGTAATAACTCTATTAATTCGTAACAAACAGGTGCGCTTTTTATAAGGTTTATAGGTGTTAGGAAGGTACATATTTGTGCCAAATAGGAGTGCACTGCATGCAGTACATGTGGAGATATAAGGGCTGAAAATGGGTCTGTAGACGTCGTCTGATGAACAAAGAGATTGAAAAAGACAAAAGGTGACCTTCACCGATTGGATTGAAAATGGTGCCAAGAGATACTTTAGGACCATACTTACAATTAATGATATTTTTCAGAAAAATCGGACTGTCCGTTTATAAGTTATTAGGGGTCAAACATTGGTAAATATCAACTTTCAACGCCCAGAACTCGAAAACGAGGCTCTCAGAATTTTCGTCCCGTTGCCTCAGCAGGCAAAGGAAAGCACATCTGGTTTTAGTTTTCACTGTGCTCTGGCATATTGCGGTATTTATGTTGTTCCGTCCGAGAATGCCTGCTTGTTTTTTTTTTGTTTTTTTTTGTTTGTTTTTTTGTTTGTTTTTTTTTTTTTTTTTTCTTTTTTTTTTTTTTTTTTTTTTTTTTTTCAGATTTTTTTGGTTCAGAAAAAAAGTAATTACGTTTTAAGTTATAAAGATTCATGTTTTTTTTTTTTTTTTTTTTTCTGATATATTGTCTTGTGGAAAGTCTATATAGAGATTACATAGATACCTGCGAGAAGTAGCAATCAAGCTTCCAAAGTCATTGCAAAATCTTAGCTTATAATAATATATACTTATCAGTATTCTTTTTGTGGTGAAATTGACGAAACATACGAACCTTGAACAAGGTTATATTTAAGATCTTAGGAAGTCAAATACACTAAATGTGTTATTATCGCTCTAAGGTTTTTGTCCAGTTTTATTAAGAAATAAAACACAAGGAAGGTAATATCTGAAAACAAGATGCCAGCTCCCCAGTCGGGAAAGTATCGATCCAATATCAAGGTTTATAAAAGATTATTTGCGCTAATTTTGTATCGATGTCAAGATACCATTGAAACATCTGCTTCTATTCCTTTTATCGAAGTTAAGCAACGTTTATCCCAGTTAGTGTTTGGATGGGTGACCTTCTCAGAGAATGTTCAGTTCAATCTGTGAGTGCGTACATCTTTATTTTATTTTTTTTATTTTTTTTATTGTTGTTGCTTATAATCATGGATAGCGTTCAATATTATTCCTAAACTCGATATTAATGTATCGGAAAGGTAACCGAAAACTAATAGAGTTTGTTTTCCTTGTAAAACTAAATCAGACTTTTCTGTCCCTCTTTCCAATACATCATTGTAATTGGAACATTTCCATATAAGTTTCTAGCTGATTAGCCTTACAGTTCATTCACCTCAAAATAAATCGTACGCAGTTAACCCATTTGTGTCGAGCGTCCCATTGAAGGACATTGGTAAACAGTGCAGACCAACATCAGACCATCACGCCAGAAATTTGTATAAAACATGGTAACACTAAAAGCTGACTACACACTCCTTATATTGAAATGAGCAGGCCCAAACAGTAGAAGAGTCAACTCGCTATAAATGGGTAATACATTGTGACTTTGTAGTAAGTCAGTTTTCCTAAATGTTTCGCTGTTCGGTTTCATTAAGAAAAAAACATATTTGTTGCGTGGTATAGAAGGAATATACCAACTATTTTTAGCTTTGCCACTAACTATATTTTGTACAACAGTCATTGTGTTGTTGTTGTTGTTGCTGCTGCTGCTGTTGTTGTTGCTGTTAAAGGTAAACTCTCTGCAAATAATGAACACTTAGAAAATAAAAATCCTATTTGAAATTCTATCATCAATCAGGCTTAAAATTGATGTAAGTGCCGTATCTAAATCCTTTCAGAAGAGATTCGGTGTGAATTAAAGCAAACAGGATGTCACAAAAATTGTCTGTCTTGGCGGAAGTACTGCCAAATCTACATAGTTTATGGTCACTTTAGTTTATCCGATGTATTAAGAAAGTATATAGAAGAGTTTGCCAGGTATGCAGCCCGGTCACGGAGTCATTACTTTAGGTGATTTTCTGTTGCTCAGCAATAGAAAACAACATAGTGCCATCATGATAGGATGAAATCTGCAGGAACTGTAGGGCGACAGAGACCACCCTGTTGCTAAATTTCGTCAGTAGTAGCGGACCAGTTCGGCAGCAAATCACTAGAGTGCAAGAAACGATCCAAAACGTCACAATCCCCTGTCACAACATCTCCTTTAACTCAATCACATATCCCCTCAGACAAACGAATTCAATAAAAAAAACAGTTCATTTTCTGTGCTAATAAACAGTAAATGAATTTGATTTGATTCTCAAACAAGGACATTGGTAAATAGTTGTCAAATCCGACAGCCCATTAAGGTTCTTGTGATGGAATATATCACTTGTACTCGGCAACTTCAGGATTGCTTATCCAAATTTTTCAAATGCAATGAAAACGATTAAATATCAGTCAATCTTTATCAGGAATAAATTGCTATCTGGTGTACAAACGAGAATCTGGTTTCAGAGACGATTTACAACCAAAGAAAACTAAATACAGGGTCGCAGTTGCATGACATTCCCTGGTTTTATCTTTGACGCTGCTATAATGTTGTGGTTAATGACATCAGCAGCCGTACACAGCCAACAGGGAAAACAGCCTGGAACATGTTAGAAGAAGCATTAGTACACACTTCCTTCTCCATCTTTTCCGGCTGTTTTAGCTTCAAAATATTACCTAAAGATGATCTGATTGATTGTCGTAAATTCCCTTACAGTTTTTCTCCGTTTCATACCACCATAATAGCAAAGTTTTTTTTTATCGTTTATTACAATGTATATCAAATCGCCATCATTTGAACAAATACATTCTCCTGTTTTCTACTATGCTTGTCCAAGAAAAACATGAGTACGTAAATTGACTGGCTCGACATGACCCTAACAGTGTTGACTGGGTCGTAATACTTAAAATGAAATCAAATTCATACCGAAGATAAGCTACGCCACGATTACGAACAGCTGATGAAATTTTGGCGTAATTAACATGATCTGTGTACGACACGTATCTGCAAATGGGTACTTAATTGCTCTAAACAAAACTCGGCGGCATTCCAGCAGTAACTAGTATTAGACTCTAATGTTTCATGTATGAAACACTAATTCGTACATATTTTTTTTCTTTTTTCTTTTTTTTTATCAATCAATGTGCACCGTTTAATGACTGGTCGATCTCAACCTCGGAATGCACAGGTGTTTTTTTTTTTTGTTGTTGTTGTATTTTTTTTTTTTTTTTTTTTTTTTTTTTTTTTTTTTTTTGCTGTGCACATGCGGCGTATTGCCCTTTTTCATATGATTCGGCCTATAAAACAGATATCCATAGTATTTGCCCTGATTACAGACCAGCTTGAGCAATCGGTGTAGACGCATATCAGACACAACAGAATAAAGCGTCTGATCGGGGTCCCATCCAGCAGTTCACGAGCACATCAACAAAGAAGTTTAACGTTTCAGGGCAAGTATGGTAAATGTTAAAGTATACGAATAATTAGGGTAAATAGTTTTCAATAGAAAATCCCTGATCAGATTGCATAGATGCATACATTGTATGTTCTATAGTCTATATTTCATTTGCCGATTTCAAGGCAGATGTTGCAATTGTTGTAGCTGATAGTACCTGCATATAAATTCCAGACATCGCTCCTACTCTGTCTACAAAAGTCGCCAAAAATACTGGTCAATACAAAAAGCAAGGAGTTTTCAAGGCCAAAATGCGTTTTAGGCACTTACAATCTGCGGATAGAGCTTAAATCATATCTCTGGCTGGTTTCGCTGATGCAAATCAGGGGTAAGAGTGGTCGGCTGCTGTGCGCACTTTGCATCAGTTCTGGGTATTTAGGGGTTGAACGACACCTCATCAACAAACATTAAAATGTCTAAGACGTATGTCAAATACAGTTGACTCTCGTTATCTCCACCTCGCTTATCTCGAATAACCGCTTATCTCGAAGTGAAAATATGGTCCCTGCCTTAACATGAAAATCTAACAACATGTAAAAAATATTGTGGAAAAGAGGAGAAATTGCTCCTGAGCAATTTCTCCTCTTTTCCACAATATTTTTAATATATCTCTAACTTCAAGAGTCCAATTACACATATATTTGTTAAATGTGGTTAATCGAATTAGTTTTTCCTCAATTCTGCAAATCTGATATGTCGAAGTACGGATATCTCGAAGTATTTCAGAGAGTCCCGTGGAATTCATGAGAGTCGACTGTACATGGAATTTTAACAGATGCTCTGTCTGCGGTAGGGAACACAAGTAGAGACTGGTCAGATGGAATTTATTCAGAATAAACTAAAGTGTGCGATACCTTAAAAATAAAACCCTCACAATGAGTTGAAGAATAATTAAGAGCTATAATGTAAATATCAAATACAGAACCACAGATAGTGCAAACGTTAGCCAGTAAGGGATAAAACTCTTCAGAGTCATTCTATATATTTTATATGGACTCTGAGACATTAGGATTTAACTATTGTTTGGGTGTTTTTCAAAAGAATGGACGAAAAACTTTGGAAACAGACCGTTGACATTTTTTTTCATTTTATATCATTTTTTTTATTATTATTTTTGCATTCAAGGGCACATAACTCATACCACATATCACATATTTACAAAAAATCCCTCATAATTTAGCAATCTCGAGTCATTGACAACACTTTCGCCAAAAGAAGTACAATTCTGTTGATAGAAAAAACGTTGTGGTTTTGCAGATATGGGTCGTGCAAAATATAGAAACTTCAGAAAGTGCAAATAAAGTGACATACTTAAGTTAGCTAGCACGTGCAAGTTCTTTTTTAAAATTATAATTTGTTTTCAGAGCCTACCAATTATATGCCTAAACCTTTAGTTAATATTTTAGAAGATCATAAATTGCAAATTAGTTCCTTCAGGTCTGTCTGATATGGAACTACACTTTAAGGACACAATTCACACAAAAACGCACAAAACAAAAGGTCAATTTGATTTTTTATGAGATAGATGGTTCCTGCCTAAGGCTTAATGTCTGCAAAACAGTATTCAAATCTGCTGGTACCAGGAAAACTCCAATGGCAACCAGTCCTTTAAATAGAAAGGAAGGCAATGATCAGGAATCGATACAATGCAAGTAAAGTGACATACTTTAGTTATCTAGCACGTGCAAGATCCTCTTATAATTATAACTTTTTTTTTTCAGAGCCTGCCAATTATATGCCTACACCTTTAGTTAATATTTTTAGATCATAAATTGCAAATTAGTTCCTTCAGATCTGTCTGGTATGGAACTACCCCACCCACTTTAAGGACACAATTCACACAATTCACACAAAAAGCTCCATCTGATTTTTTTTTTTTTTTTTTTTTTTTTTTTTTTTTGTGAGATAGATGGCTCTTGCCTAAGGCTTAATGTTTGCAAAATAGTATTCGAATCTGCTGGTACCAGGAAAACCCCGAGTGGCAACCAGTCCTTTAAACAAAAAGGAAGGCAATGATCAGGAATCGATACAATTACCTAACACCTTCCATTCCAAGACACCAAAGGGAAAGAAGGACGCATTTAAAGTAACGGCACCACAATCAAAACACTATAAGCAGAAAGCCAAAAGGACAGTTTCTTTCTAAAAAAATGGTCAAACGGCTATCTAAAATCAAAAAAATCAAAAAAAATCACCAAGACACACTTGCAAAGACATACAATAACATATATAGTAAAAAAGGTAAAAGTCCAGGGAGTGCCACAATCACAAGCCGCAGCCCTTCCCAGACACCAAGAGGAAGAGGAAACAGACAAAACCAAACAAGTGTAATTTAAACAAACGTCACAAAGCAACAAACAGTAAGACTAACAACTGGATCGGCGCCTTAGAACGGTCAGTAGAATAAACCACGGTGGGGTTTAAAGCACTTTTACAGCCAGTCAAACTCACCCTGGCACAGTAGAAGCACCGCCTTGGAACGGTCAATAAAAATATTGCTGGGGGGGGGGGGGGGTGGGGGGGGGGGTGAGGGGATGGGGGCTTAAATCGATTTTACGTGTCCACAACCTTCTCTCTTAGTTGTGCCGTGGTATACACAAGGCATTTGTCCGCACAAGACATTTGTGAAGGGCTCCTAATTCATCAGTGCAACATCTCCGAGAACATAAAACTCAAACGAATACGATGAAACAACGATGAGGACACGAAATAACTGAAATGCTAAAGCAAACCAAAAACAAAAGTAGTACTCCGGTGGGCCCGACCAGAGCTTAAACCTGTGTTTTCTATCTAAGTTGGGATTAAGTTATTCGTGCAGCGGGTGCTAAAGGAAGTATGACAGTTTTACAAACGACAATATAGGGATCAAACATAGTTTTTCATGCATTAACATTCGCTAGGTCCCGTAAGAGGTGTTGAAAACTGAGACCGAAGGCCGCGGTTTTCGACACCTCCCAAGGGACCTGGCAAATGTTAATGCATTGAAAAACCATGTTCGATCGCTGTTATTGCATACAAACTGAAAACATTTGCTAGAGACACTGTTCAGGCCAATGATCTACCTGTAAAATGTTTTTGCTATTGTCATTCTTATTTGTGTGTTCATTGCTCCCAGTGGTTCCATTTCAGAATCTACAAAAAAATAAAAATCTAAAAGCCTTATATACAAATTATAGAAACCTTTATGCTAAGTCTGCATTCTTTTTTAGAAATAAAAATATAGTCTGTACAGACTGCTCCCGTCTAAATCTTTCTCGGAAAAGTTTTGATTAAATTCCAATGGTCAAAGGGAAGTAGTCTTGTTTGACTCTAGTTCATTTATTATCGCATTTACCTCCCTTCCATTTTATAACGGGGATTTAACAACCATATCAAGGTTTCACATAACGCGGTGTATCGATGGCCTAATTAATCATTGCTTCCAAACGTTTTGAATGCTGAAATTGAACGAATTTCTATAATTCCGCTGGGTCTAAGCCAGCGCTGAACTGGTCTAACATGCGTTTCTAAAGCTGAGTAGGGTAGCGACGGAAACGCTTTTAAACTTAGACACCGCAAAGCAAAACCAAAGTCGCTAGGACTTTTATCTTCCATGCCCCTACGATTACGAAATGCATTTTCCCTTTCTTGTGGGTTAAACGTGTGGGATAATTTTGTTTTGAGGGTTTCATTGTTATTATATTGCTCTGAGAATAACATTTCCTAATAATGTTTTAGCTCCCCCCACCCACCCCACCCCCTTCAATTTAATTGATAGCATTTTAGCTTTTTGTGTGTCTAGCTATTCCATTCAGCAATATGTTAAAAACGATTTTGTTCATTAAACCCTAAAGTTCCAACTATTGGGTGTGATTTTTTTTTTCACTTTTCACTAGCAGGCCGCGGGTCACGGTTAATAATTCTTGTCAGTTTTGTCCACTAGCAGGCCGCGGGTCACGGTTAATAATTCTGGTCATATCCGTTCCCTTGAACATATCCATGGGTTACGGAGGCAGCCCCAAAGCCATGTGTTGATATGCAGTATAAGTGTTTGCCCTGGTTGCGTGCGTACCCGGTATTCGGTATGACAAAGTCCTAGACACATGAGCTGTGACGCAAAGTTAGTCTCTGTTGTTCTCTTTTTCAAGATAATACAGTCGACTCTCGTTATCTCGAATTCCAAGAGACTCTCTGAAATACTTCGAGATATCTGTACCTCGACATATCAGATTTGCAGATTTGAGGAAAAAATAATTCGATTAACCACATTAAACAAATATATATGTGTTTGGACATTAGTTAGAGATATATTGAAAATATTGTGGAAAAGAGGAGAAATTGCTTTCTCCTCTTTTCCACAATATTTTTTACCTGCTGTTACATTTTCATGTTTAGGCAGGGACCAGACTTTCACTTCGAGATAAGCGGTTATTCGAGATTAGCGAGGTCGAGATAGCGAGTCAACTGTATAAGGACTCCGAACCCTTTCTTGTGTTACTGGTACCCCTGCTGTCCTAGTTACTGAATAGGGTTAGGGAATCGCACCCAGTTTCGACGGTGCGTGGTTTACTAATTCGTCCGCCGCAATAGCTCCTGATGTCCTACATTTGTAGGTATTGGATAGAGTAAGGGCCTCGCAGCCAGTGTCGACGGTGCATGATTTTAAAATTTCATTCACCGCAGTAGCCCCTGATGTTTCAGTTATTGGATAGGGTAAAGGCTTCGCACCAAGTGACCACGGTGCGTGATTCGTGAATTCATTCGCCGCAGTAGCCTCTGGTGTTCTAGTTATAGGATAGAATAAGGGCCTCGCACCCAGTGTCGACGGTGCGTGATGTACGAATTCATAGTTTTCCGCAGTAACCCCTGATGTTGTAGTTATTGGATAGAAGGGCCACGCATCCAGTGTCGACAGTGTGGTGCATGATTTATGAAATTATTCGCCGCACGAGCCCGGATGTCCTAGTTATTGGATAGGGTAAGGGCCTCATACCCAGTGTCGACGGAGCATGATTTATGAATTGATTCGCCGCAGTAACCCCTAATGTTTCATTTACTGGATAAGACGGGAAGTCCGGGCATACAGGCTGTGATGCAACTGCTGGGATCCATAGCTGACCTTGGATGAACAGCTTCTGGTGTTTCGTGTCTTTACATAAGCAGATAACTATCAGGAATGGGTTGAAAACTCTTAGGAATGGGCAGAGAACTCTTAGGAATGGGCAGAGAACTTTTAGGCTTGGGAAGGTATGGTACAAGCCCATAGTTTACCAGGTTATCAGGATGTTCAGTGTGTGTTTGTAATAACGGAATATAGCTAGAATGTTCGTAAACCATTTCAGGTGATGTAACGGAGAATGGGAGTCTACAATACGTTTCCTTATTTCTGCAACTATTCATCCTGGTGATTGCTAGAGTGTACGCATACGGGATAGACAAAGATATTGATTGATTGTGTTGGGATTTAACAACATGTCAACCTTTGTCGGTCGTTTTGTGTCGTCTCCAAGAGAAAGGGAGAAGAGAGATAGAAGAATTAGTAGAAGAGATGAAAGAGAGGGACAGGGAAGAAAGGGGAACAGGAATGAAAGTGTAGAAGCTGATAAAATAAAAACATTCACCTCTACCTTTACCTATTACAAGGATAGCAGGCCTTGTCAAACTGTAAACCAATATCAGTTGGACGCCCCGGTGAAATGATACACGACACGTTCGCCACACCCGACCACCCCTGTTAGACAATAACTCGATAACTCTATTACCCGGGGTGGTTCAGGTATACACACGGGAACTGATGCGCACCTGCCAGGACTTTGCTCTGTTCCAGCAGTCGCAAAAGACGAACCCTTGAGACTGATGGGACCGGCCTAAGTGGTGAACGATCATGCAGCCCCCCAGCAGCCATCATTACGAAAACATGCCTATTCAAATATACTGAAAATTTTACCACCAAAAAATGAAAATTTTCAGATAAAAAATTCTGATAGTTTTCGTTTCTGCTCAAAACAGATTGTGGGTACTCGTTAGAACCGCCTCGACGAAGTGGTTCTAACGAGTACTCATAATCTATGTTTTTTGAGCAGAAATAAGAAAAATAATGTATACCCCTGTTAACCCCAGTTTTACTATGTAAAAGTGGGGTTTAATGGGGTCAAAATTATATAGGCGTGCTTTCGTGATGTACTATACGGATGTTCAACAATTGACTGAATTGACTGATCCCCTACATGCGCCCCAGGTGTGCGCCACAAGCCAGCAGTCTTATAAGACGGATCATGTGCAACCGACGGATCCAGATTACCCGCGCCGGATTTCCGCATCCTTTTCGGAAGCGCATGCGACGGACCATGTTCATACGCTACAGGAGTATTTTTAACCTCGCTAGGTACATTGATTGATTGTAAGATTTTAACGACATGTCAACCCTTGTAGGTCATGTTGTGTTGTCTCCCAGAGAAAAGGCGAAAAGAGAAGAGGAGATAAATGAGACAGGGAAGAAAGAAGAAAAAGAAGAAATAAAAACATTCCCCCTATACCCTTACCTACTGCAATGACAACAGGCCTTGCCCGACTGTAAGCCAATATCAGTTGGACGCCCCGGTGACGTTAGATACACGACACCTTCGCCATACCCGACCACCCCCTCGCTAGGTACACATAATGTATCTTGCATGACTGACGGTCTCTGAATCTGTACCCTTAATTTTTCTGCTAGCTCAACAGACAGGTAGGAGGAGCCCATTTTATCATAATGATCTCCCCTCGTATCTGTCGGCTGGGTATTATAGGTAGGAATAAAATCCGAAGTAAAAGTAAGAATACGAGTCCCTATGCCACTAACTTGGGATGGACCACTGAAATATCTCTGTCAGTCGGGAAGGTAAGAGACGCTACTTCTTACAAAAGAGCGGGCATGGTAACCCATATATTTGGCCCCCAGAAAATCCGTTTTGTAAAAATTCTTTTGTGATAGCAAAATCATGTATATTGCATAGATCTAACATCAAAGAAACAAAATTTATTAAAAAAATAACCTCGTCAATTTCAAGTAAATTTTTTTTACCTTGACTCTACCCCTACCCCCAACTGATTTTGACTAAAATGGCGAATTTTGTCACCTTCTAAGCTTTCAAAATATATCAGCCGAGGCTCCAGCACATTTTATACTTTTTATACAGGTAAACTTTTGATATGTCAACATCTGGTGAAAACAAAAAATGTGATGAAATAGGGGCTCTATGTTATTTTTTATCACCAAACTTGCATAGAATGACATTTTGCCAGGCCTTTCAACGTAAAAATGGCCATATCTCCGCTAATAGTTGAATAAATATATGTTGTTGGCACTCGTTTTTTTAGTTATGACCAAGGGAATAATTTTTCACTTTGATCCCGTGATTTGTTTTCGGTTTTCGTATCTGACTAAAGTGTTGGGTAACTTGATATGCCTCCCTTAGTGTACAGCTGGTTAACAGTGTTATCTGACATACAGTTCAGACCTTTTTCTTTAATTGTGTTGGGGTTTAACGACACGTCAACCCTTGAGGGTCATTTTGTGTCGTCTCCCAGAGAAAGGGAGAAAAGAGATAGGAGAGATAGTAGAAGAGATAAAAGAGAGGGACAGGGAAGAAAGAGGATCAGGAATGAAAGTGAAGAAACAGAAGAAATAAAAACATCCCCCCCTCTACTCTTACCTGCTACAAGGATAGCAGGCCTTGCCCAACTGTAAGCCAATATCAGTTGGACCCCCTAGTGAAGTAAGATACACGACACCTTCGCACCACCCAACCACCCCGACAGTTCAGACCTGAAATTCGTATAAGTTCTAAATCGCGAGAAAAATCCCCCTTCCCCCTCCCACCTCATCGTTCGAAAGAATCATTTTGGTCTCAAATTAAAGCTTAACACCTCTATTCATATGCCGGGTGTTGACGCGTAACATCTCTACTTTCATATGCCGGGTGTTGACGCGTCCGCAAATGGTAGCTGCTTATATTAAAATGGGGAGATAACTCTGTTTGATTTGGGCTTAACGACGCTTTCAACAATCTTTCAGTCATATCGCGACGGTGTCTGGATGTGGGAGGGAGCTCAATGCTCACTTTATAGAGTGCTGCCTCGCTGAAATACTTTGGCCTGCTATTCCACCCAGTCACGTTAAACTGACACTGAACTGACCAGATCTAACTCTACTTTCTTGATGCTGAGCGCCAAGCGAAAGAGCAGATAGTACCATTTTAAAAGTCTTTGGTATGACCCGGCCAGGGATCGAACCCGCGACCTCCCGGTCGAGATAACTCTGTACCATGCCGATCTGAGAATGGATGTACATGGTTTGCGAAATATTATATGCCTATAGTATTAACGGCGACAGCCAAAACCATTTACCATTTCACTTGTCCAAATATATTTTACCCATATCATGATAAAATGCGTTTTCAAGACATGTACAGATCACGAAAACACATCTATATAATTTTTACCCCCTTAAACCCCACTTTTATATAGTAAAACTGGAGTTTACAGGGTATACATTATTTTTCTTATTTTTGCTAAAAATTGCCATTTCCTAAGATAGAGTGTTTTTGTTAAATACTGAGATGACAGACTGCTTATTGTCATACAAACATCCCTTTTTATACCGACACTCGATACAACGACAACATTCTTTATAATGACAATTTGACTTTCACGAAACTTTGCTTATGAGGTAACAGTTAGTCACACATTATGCAAGAATATTGTATTTAATACTTTAAAGAAATATATGTTTTGGGTACTTGTTAGAATCATCTCAGTGAGGCAATTCTAACAAATATCCAAAACATATGTTCTGTGAGGAAATAAGAACAATACATATCAATCTGCTCATTAAGTATTCTGTACAACAGCAAATTCGTTTTAACAGCAACGTCTTTGGGAACAAAACCTGTCGTTGTAACGAGGGTTCACTGAATTTGAAATGAGAAAAGAAGGATTTAAAATAGGGGAATTCTAAAAGAAGAAAAAAAAAGTGTGAAGCTGAACTAAACTCAAAGTTTGTAAAGTATCGTTAATGATATGAAAGGGTAGTGTAATACTAGTTCACATAACTAGCATTATACACTACTAGTTATAAAGACAGATTTTGTGTTTATTTGAAATATGGCAAGCTTTGAAGCCCCTGGGCCTTCTGATGCCCAGGCCACTAGCACCTACAACGTTTTGGTTACTTCCAGTAGCTACTCTATCACTGTCGACATTATCATGACAGTGCCCTACTTGAAATGTCTCTGGTTTCTCCAAATATGGGCTCCTTTGCCGCTTCGAAGATCAGTTAAAATGGAATTACAAGCAAGACGAACAAAGAACAATGGTCATTAATTCATGTGACCACACAAATACAGACTAAACAAAATATATCGTTGCCTTTATTTTAACCAGACTGTAAAATAATATTTCTATAAAATACAAGAGATTAACACGCATTATATATTAATATGTAATTAAGGCAATGCCTTTTTCGCGACACCGCCTTCTGAACAATTCAGAGTAACTACAGTTGCAATACTGGATGAACATCACTCTGTGGTTCTGAATCTCTTTTAACTACACTGCAAAATATAAGGATCCTAGCTCCAGCAGTTGTCAAAATATGGTGTTGACAAGGTGTTGCTATTGATATAATAGCAATGTCTGCATAACTCCATCAATATTTTACGGAATTCACTCAAAAGTTAATAGTTGTCTTCACACTGATCCAAAACTGTACGCAGAGGGGGTGAAGGTGTACGAACCCTTTTCTGAGAAAATTATTTGTGGTCTGCAGACTCTGCATGTCGTCTTATGATGCTTTATATTTCTATAATTTTTCATGAACATTTCTTAAATGCTTATAAACTTTTACTGCGGAAACAAAACTACTATTGTCAAAATTCAAAGGGGAATAATTCCAAGGAAATGTATAGACAAAAGTTACACTGCTTCTGGTCTGTACATCATCCAATGATGCTTTATATTTCTGTAAAGTTTCATAAAAATATCTTGGAAGGCTTTCTACTTATTCAATGGCAATGAAACTACATTGTCAAATTTCAAAGGAAAATTACTCCAAAAATATAAAGACAAGAGTTATGGTTCTTGTTGTCTGCATTTTGTCTGATGATGTTTTATGAAGTTTCATGAAAATATCTTGAACGGGTTTCAAGTTCTAGAGTGGATACAAAAATACCAGTCAAATTGCAAAGGGGAATAACTCCAAAAATAATTTGACAAGAGCTCTGGTTCTTCTGGCTGCACATGGTCTGATGATGCTTTATATTTCTATAAAGTTAAATGAAAATATCTTGAACTGTTTTCAAGTTATAGAGCTGACACGATTTTGTGACAGACAGATGGACGGACGGACAGACAACCAAGGCAAGACACAAGACAAAACCAAGACATAACTAGAATTTGTTGTTCTACAAAAACACAGATGCCTCCCCTCTTTTTGGTGTCATATTGTATTGTACATTCAGCAAACATTTATATAATGAGCTTTCAAGGAAAATAACTCAAAAAGGGTAGATGCAACAGTTATGGTTCTTGCACTCTGCACGTCCTCTAATGTTGATTGATATTCATGGAAAGTTTTGTGAAGATATCTTGAATGCTTTTCAAGTTATAGAGTGGACACGTTTTTTTGCGACGGACAAAGTTCCAACGGAAATAATTAAAAAAGCATAAATGCAAGAGTTATGGTTCTTGCGCTCTGCATGTTGATTGATATTGATTGATGTTGATTGATATTTACACCGTCCGACTGGAGACCAGGAGGTCACGGGTTCAACCCCCGCTGAGGTCGGCAACATTCTTTCGTGGAGATTGATCATGAAATATTTTCTACTGTCATTCTCTCCCTTCCGCTGATTAAAGAAGGGCAGTTGTCAGTTTCTGGCGAAAGAATGTGCACAATACTGGTTAACCGCGTAGCGGACTAAGCCTGCTCAGCAAACGTGTGGTTAGGTAAACTCACCGCGCTCAACATGACCCACTGGGTTGACAGGGCCGTAAAACCTCAACACAATCAAATTTACATGAAGTTTCTTGATATCTTGAACAGATTTCAAGTTTCAGAGCGGACACAATTTTGTGACGGACAAAGTTCCAAGGGAAATAACTCAAAATGTATAAATGCAAGATTTATAGTTCTTGTGCTCTGCATGTATGATAATGTTGATTGTTATCAATATGAAGTTTCGTGAAGACAGCTTGAACCATTTTCAAGTTATAGAGCTGACATGATTTTTACCGACAGACAGACGCCCGGGGGAAAAACAATACATATGTCTCCCTACCCTAAAGGGGGAAGACATAAATATAAGAATCCTAGCTCAAGCGGGCGGGGGCATATTGCTTTTGCAGATCTTGTGGGCACTGGCGTCCCCATCCAAAGGGGGCAATATTTAGAATAAAATAGATTCAACAAGAGGCCCACGGGCCACGGTTCGCTCACCTGAGTGACATAGCCACTGCAGACATGCAGATGTTATGCATTATTATTCCAATCCTATCATCACAACTAATGAAAATATCATCATTTGAGCAGTTCTTAGTTTTGAAGAAGAATATATAGGCCTGACACTCAATGGAGCATGATCATTTGAATAAACTATCAATCACATTTCAACAGAAGGATCAATGTGAAATTTGGTGGAAATTGGCTAAGTGGTTTCTGAAGAATCATGATTTCACACATGTAAACAGCACAGTGGCAGTGAAATATTATAAATATAAACCAGATGATGGCCATCTTAGATTTCCAATCAGAACAATTTTAACTACTATTGATCTACAAGTCACTTTGATACTTTCAATATAAATGTAAATGCCCATACAAACGGGGAAGCAAATTTGACCTTGGAGGAAAAAAGGTCAAATGTCAACATAGAACCATCATTTTAGCAATTTTGGTAGATCTTCTGTCCCCCACAATTTGTGCAAAGATTAGGACCCAGGGCTTATTTGGTTATGGAGAAGAAGATTTTTAAAGGTTTTTACCATATATGGGCATAGCAGCCATTTTGATCAATGGACCATACCCATTTTAGCAATCTTTCATTCTCCTGCCCATGGAGGCTCCGCATGAAATTTGAGCAACACTGGCCCGGAGGCTTCAGAGGAAAAGCCATTTGAAACTATCAACATTTTTTCCATACAAATGTATGGGGCCCATACAAATGCATACAGAAGCAAACTTGACCTCGCCATAAAAAGGTTAAATGCCAATGTATGACAGTTATTTTAGCAACTTTGGTAGACCGCCCATTCCAGATGATATATGCAAAGATTCAGCCACAAGCCATCCTCGGTTTTGGAGAATAAGATTTTTAAATGTTTTTTCCCATACAAATGCATAAGGAAGCAAACTTGACCTTGCCATAAAAAAGGTCAAATGTCAATGTATGACCATTATTTTAGCAACTTTGGTAGACCCCTTGTCCCCAATGATTTATGCAAAGATTCAGCCCCAAAGCATCCTCGGTTCTAGAGAAGACGATTTTTAAAGGTTTTTACCATATATGGGCATGGGGGCCATGTTGGTCAATGAACCGTGACCATTTTAGCAATCTTTTGTTCCCCCTACCTAAGGAGGCTCCATATGAAATTTGAGCAAAATTGGCCCAGAGGCTCAAGAGGAGAAGTTGTTTGAAATTCTGAACATTTTTCCCATACAAATGCATATTAAGGAAGCAAAATTGACCTTACTGTAGAAAGGTCAAATGTCAATGTACAACAATTATTTTAGCAATTTTGGTAGCCCTCCCGTTCCCGATGATATATGTAAAGATTCAGCCATGCTTGGTTTTGGAGAAGTAGATTTTTAAAGGTTTTTCCCATACAAATGCAAAGGGAAGCAACTTGACCTTGCCGTAAAAAGGTCAAACATCAACGTACGACAATTCTTTTAGCAATTTTGGTAGACCTCCCGTCCCCGATGATTCCTGCAAAGGTTCAGCCCCAAGGCATTCTCGGTTCTGGAGAAGAAGATTTTTTAAAGGTTTTTACCATATATGGGCGTGGCAGCCATCTTGGTCAACGGACCGCGACCATTTTAGCAATTTTTCGTTCCCCCACCCTAAGGAGGCTCCATATGAAATTTAAGCAAAATTGGCTCTGCGGCTTCAGAGGAGAAGTCGTTTGAAAATGTTAACGGACGCACGGATGGATGCACGGACGGACGACAGACGAAAAGTGATCACAATAGCTCATCCTGAGCAGAGCTCAGGTTAGCTACAAATAAGCATAATTCTGGCATGCTAGGTCCAATGGAAAAAAAAAAAAAAAAAAAAGAAAACGTGTTTTACAGACCAGTCAACCTAATGAGGTCATGTTGAGTGCAGTCAGTTTACCTAACCACACCATTACCGGGCAGGTGTCGTCCTCTAAGCAGTTAGTATTGCGCATATTCTTTTGCCATATGTTGTGGGTACTCATCAGAAGCGCCTGGCTTTCTTCAAGAAATAAGAACAGTATATATATCTCATAATTTGGACAGTCTTCTTGGCTAGAGCTATGAAGTCCTTGTCCCAGGACAAGTAAGCTGAAATTTTTACTTGTCCTCAGTTAATTGGGACAAGAAATCAGACAAGTCAGGCAAAGTATTTCCACAGCCCTGAAAAACATCCTGTCACAAAACATATAAAATGGGTAGACAATCATGAAGCCAAACAGTCTTCACGAAATCTTTCCAACAGATGCAGGACAGCTGTCAGACTAACTGAAATTTTTGGCAGGACAAAATAAAATTCTGCAGGACAGGAGGCTTGTCTCTTATCAAATTACTATCTGGTTTTGCCAGAAATCACAGGACATTTTCCAGACAAACTGAACTTTTCTGCAGGACAGAATGAAAATTTGTCGGTTTTGTTAGACAGTCCTGCAGTTTTCGCAAAGACTGGCCAAATATGGTTCACATCACTTCTCCAGGGTTATTGAGAAAAAGCAATTTAACATTATAAGTCTAGGGGAGCTTCATGTTGCCAAGGCAACCAGACCAAGAGGCAGATCACCATAATTTTAGCTTCTTTTTAAATCCCCCTACCGAAGCAACATTCTTAGCTAATTAGGGACAAATCATTTCAATCGCTTTGGAGGAGTTGTCATTTGAATGTGTTCACTGATGATCAGACAACGAACAGACAAAAAGTGATTACTGTATAGCTCATCTTAAGTATAGCATGGACATTTGTGTAAAATAGTTTCTTAGCAGAAGCTTGAAGCTATGTTTCTAGTTAAGGCTGGCTAATCGGAGCTGAAAAGATAATCAATTATCAGTCCTGCCATTGTGATCGATAATCAATTGATAATGACTAAAGATTGGCCATAATTTTACCTATCCACCTGAGCATGACTCTAACCGTATGTTATATTTTATTGTATGTACTTGGTCAGACAGGCCTGAGCAAACAGTGTAGACTTTGATGAGACATCGCAAATGTGGTGTCTCATCAGGATCTACACTGTTTGCCACTCATCCAGCTATGTTTAAACACAACAGTGGATAGAAAACTGTACTTGTTCAAATTTTAGATTAAGTATGGTAAGGAGTTGAGATGTCTGAATTCTAAGGGTAAATACGGTGAAGTAACAGACACAGAAATCAAATGATCGATTATTAGCAAATCAATAATGATAATCATTTTTATTGAATTTATCGATCAATTAATCGATTATCCGATTAATTGTGCTAGCATTATTTCTAGTCAATGAGTTTTTTTATAATAGTTTAAATTTGTATGTCTTATTATGTGACTTTTAGTCCAGGTTTTTAAAAAATAGAATCAAATAATCTATATTATTCAGTAGGGCTGGCTAATTGGAGCTTAAAAGATGATAAATTATCAGTCCTGCCATTGTGATCGATGATCAATTAGAAATCACTGAAGATTTGGTCATTATTTTACCTGTCTGTCTGAGCAGGTCTCTTATCATACTTTTCCGGACATATTTAGCCCAAAACAACAGTGTAAACGCACACGAGATGCCACAAAACGCAGTGTCCCATCAGGGTCTACACTGTTTGCCATCCATTCAGCTATTTTTAGACAAAACATTGGGTAGTAAGTTGTACTTGTTCAAATTTTAGATAAAGTATGGTAAGGAGTTGAGGTGAGTAACAGACACAGAAATCAAGTTCCGGGTAAGGTGTTTAAAGGTGTGTAGATATTGATGTAATGTATGTAAAAGAATCCAACACGTGACAGACAACTGAAGTGAATAATGAGCATCATGAGATAACCTGCTTTATGCCATATGCGAACAACAAAGACACATAGTTTTTGCATCTGCGCAGTCTGATCAGCACCGTTGTTGTTTGCTGTCTAGACAGTATACAACCTATCAAACCTTTCAAGACTAGCTAGTCCGGTGCTGTGGCTGAGTTAGACAGTCTATGGCTGAGTATTGTGTTGGGGTCTTACGGCCCAGTCAACCCAATAGGGTCATGTCGAGCGCAGTCAGTTTACCTAACCACACGTTTACTGGGCAGGCTTAGTCCTCTAAGCGGTTATGGCTGAGTAGACCGGTCTGAGTCTTACTTGGTTACAAACCTCGAAGACAGGTTTTCTCATGTCGTCGCTTATATATTATCTGCACTGTGATGAAGTGCAGGGAGACTTTGTAGGGGCATCACACAGCCCCAAACACTAGCTACAATTGGATTAATTAACACATAATTTTACTGCAAGCATATTTTATTTTTGGGTTTCAGAAGGGGGAAAATAGGATCTTATGCACATACTGCTTTCAACTTCTTAAACCTCATTGAAATATTTTTATGTTGGAAACATTGTTAAATCCAGAAAACAGGAGCTAATTCTTGCAGTCAGGAGGGTGTACATGCCGAAAAATCCTTATGCCATGAAATGTGATGTTTGCTTAAAGACTGGTTTTAAGGTCTTTGTGAACCTGTCTCTCTGTGACGAATGTCTTTATATTGAATTAATTTTCTCTGTAACACATAATACAAGTTAATAAAGTAATACATAGAGGTTGTTGCGTTATCCGAGGGATTTTTACAGATCCCTCATTCATTACTTGGAACTAGCCGAACTATTCAGAACTAGCCAAATCAGCGGAGTACACAGTCATCACAAGGGCAGATAACAAAAGGCGAATGACAAATTCTTTAGCGTGTTATTTCAAGGAAGGATAGCACTCTGTGTCAACCAAAACAATCTAAGTTTTGATCAGCCAGTTATTTGGAAATTGTTATGAAGCCAGGAACTAGCCAAATGACTGTAGCTGATTGTGCCAGCCTTAGTGTTTGGACAATGAAATTCACTTGCCTGCACCTATATGCTTGTGTGTGCAGGGTTGGAGCGTGGGCATGTCACTAAGATTTTGAGGATTCAAAATGTTCTTGGTATTTTTGAGGCTAATAAATTGTCCAGATAACTGACAAGTGTGGGTAAAACTATTTCAGTCATTTTTAACAACTTGAGCTACTGTGATGTCAAAGAGAACCATGATAGAAATCCAGATTTGTGATCTGGTTTTCATAAGTTTTTACAATACATACATGTACAGTATATTAATTATATTCTTTTATGTCTAGTCCCACATAATTTATCTTTGAATTTTTTGCTTTATTATTTATAACTATAAGGCTGACAAAATTAATCAGATAATCCATTAATTGATCGATAAATCCACAAAAATTATTATCATTACATATTTCTAATAATCAATGAGATGCCACATTTTGCACCATCCCATCTGGGTCTACACTGCTCAGGCCTGTCAGACCAAATACATATAGTAAAGATAACATGGTTATGATGGTAAGAGTCGTGCTAAGACAGACTGGTGAATTATGACCAAATCTTTAGTGATAAATAATCGCTCACAATGGCAGGACTGATGATTGATCTGATATTGCTGTATGTTGATTCTACCAAAGTAAAAGAAAAAAAAAAAATAATTGCGACAATGTATCCATTTAAAGATATTGCCTCCAGTTTTGTGGGAATTTTACCCAACCTGATCACATAATGAACAGGCCCTGCCTAAGGCAGCTCTGCCCTGGAGACTACAGGCAGCCCAACTATTTCGCTGGCCTCGATGGGCGGGGGCCGTGATTTCTGAATACCCGATAATCAATGCACGCCGGCAATAGGCACCCGGTTACGCTACACTATCGGTTGCCTACCTGAAATGCATTTTACTACATCAGGAATTATGCTGAAGAATTTTGAACGTTTCTGTCGTCGTTTTTTCGCCGACCGACACATCTTGAACTGCAAACATGCATGCAAAAGAAGCTTTCGTGTCTGTATCGAGAAAAAAGAAAAATGGTCGACAGTTAGACTGCTTCACAGTTCGACAAATTTACTATCGTAAAAATTGACGACTGTAGTGAACCGTTAGTCACATGTTTTATTCCGCTGCTGGCATTGGCCGATAACAACACGTCATGCTGTAAACAAATGTGTATCGAAATCTCCCTGTTTATTTATAGAATAGCAGAAAGAATACCATCGCTCAGCGTTCATTTGTTTGTTTTTTAAACAAACATCCTATGTTGTATGTGCAATGATTATGCTCAGGTACAGTGTTAAATACACAAGTATGTTTACAGGTTGATGATTTAAACAATAGCTATAACATTTTCAGTCGTTACAGATTAGATTGTCATAATTTATCATCAATTAAGTCACTCACCCTTAAATCGCCAATCACAACTGCAGCAGACGACAGTTTGATTCTTTTTTCAAAGAAAAGTCTTGATATTTTCATGTGAATCGTCTGCTGCAGAGGATTTGCATGAACTCTCAAGACTTGTTTCTTTTTAAAATTAAAAAAAAAAATGTCGGCTAAAAAAATGAATGTAATCGGGGAAGCCCGTCTATTTATAGACCTGAAGCAAACGCTTGGATTAGCAAGCGCTCGAGTGATCTGGATTACAAGGGTGTATTTGCCTTGATAAAAATTGGTTTTCTACAGTCCTCGTTCTACGAGGTCATGTGGAGCAGTCTAGTCGACAGTAGACTGCTTCACAGTTCGACAAATTTACTATCGTAAAAATTGACGACTGTAGTGAACCGATAGTCACGTGTTTTATTCCGCTGCTGGCATTGGCCGATAACAACACGTCATGCTGTAAACAAATGTGTATCGAAATCTCCCTGTTTATTTATAGAATAGCAGAAAGAATATCATCGCTCAGCGTTTGTTTGTTTGTTTTTTAAACAAACATCCTATGTTGTATGTGTAATAATTATGCACAGGCACAGTGTTAAATACACAAGTATGTTTACAGGTTGATGATTTAAACAATAGCTATAACATTTTCAGTCGTTACACAGATTAGATTGTCATAATTTATCATCAATTAAGTCACTCATCCTTAAATCGCCAATCACAACTGCAGCAGACGACAGTTTGATTCTTTTTTCAAAGAAAAGTCTTGATATTTTCGTGTGAATCGTCTGCTGCAGAGGATTTGCATGAACTATATCAAGACTTGTTTCTTTTTAAAATTAAAAAAAAAAAAATGTCGGCTACAAAAAATGAATGTAATCGGGGAAGCCCGTCTATTTATAGACCTGAAGCAAACGCTTGGATTAGCAAGCGCTCGAGTGATCTGGATTACAAGGGTGTATTTGCCTTGATAAAAATTGGTTTTCTACAGTCCTCGTTCTACGAGGTCATGTGGAGCAGTCTAAGTCGACAGTAGATTTTAGTAAACAAGCTGGTTGTCATACGACACCATACAAGCGTTGTCGCAACACCTAGAACGTCGGAAACCAGACAACGTATCGCTGAGCACTTTCATTGGCTGACTAACATCACATGTCTCAGTCGAAACACTCGGTGTTATTCGCAAGTTTTTAATCATTGTGACTTTTCAGGCCACGGCAGTTTTTTTTTGAAGGGGTCCGTACACACAATTCTGTTCTATTCCATACGCGTTACCATTTGACGCCACCGCGTGGCTGCTTCGCAGCCACGAGGCGGTGTCGCTATAAGATGGTAGTAATTCGTTATTATAACGTTATAAAAATTGTATCTTTACACTGATTGAGTACCTACTGTGCATAGGTTTGTCGATTATAAAATGTTGTTTTTTGTTTGATTTTGTTTTCAAAAATGTAATCTACGTTATCCCATTAATTACTGGTATTATATTTATATTTATTTTAAATATTTAAGATAACCAAACCTGTTAAATTAAGGAGTTTTATAGACAAGTGTCTTGTTTGTGTTTAAGAAATAAATTATTCCAAACCGTGCTCAAATGCCTAAGATAAAGCACAGTTGAGTTTTGGTTGTACCCATTTGAGCACGAGCGAGCGCAGCGAGCAAGTGCTCAAATGGATACAACCCAAACTCAACTGTGCTTTATCTGGGGCATTTGAGCACGGTTCGGAATAATTTATTTCTTTTCTAACACCCCTCATTGAGCGAGTTTTGCATAAATTATTATTTTTTATTGGTTTTCATTATTATTTTTATGACCTGACTTCCCCTTTGGTAGTTGACAATACCTCTTAAGTATTACGTCACGCGGTTACGTAGTTACAAGGTTCGATGACGAATATTCAAAATGGCGGATAACATGCGAATCAGCTGACGGTGTAAAATATAAATAAACGATGTATTAATATAAAAACTTAAATCCTGTGTTCATGAAAGAATTGCAAAACGTATGAAATTTGAGTGCCGCGATGGACTTTAATAAGGACAGATATAAAACAGCAAATAAGAATGTTAACCGACTTACTTTCGTTTTCGAATGTCAACAAATACAAGATGGAAACAAGAAGTAAAACGAATGTGTTTGAATGGTGTAAACTGTAGAGAAACTCATCAGGTAAAAAAAGTCAAAGAACTGCAATATGCTCATAGATCATTTTCTGTCTTAATAAATAAAATAATTTATTATGTATATGAATGTTTCGGCCAATATTGTATGCTAATCTAGCGTCCATAGTTACCAGGGGGCGAAACTTTCGCAAATATGATTGGTTTCCCGTCGATAGCGCGCGACGAAATTCCTGTGCTCAAATACCTTAGATAAAGCACGGCTAGAAATGTAAAGACAAATAAGGAACAACACGTGCAGGGGTGTTAGAATGAGGTTTTACGGCCTAGTCAACCCAACTGGGTCATGTCGAGCGCGGTAAGTTTACCTTACCACACGTTTACTGGGCAGGCTTAGTCCTCTAAGCGTAACCAGTATTGTGCACATTCTTTCGCCAGAAACTGACAACTGTCCTTCTTGAATCAGCGTAGGGGAACAGAATGACCGTAGAAAATATTTCATGATCAATCTCCACGAAAGAATGTTGCCGACCTCGGCGGGGTTGAACCCGCAACCTCCTGGTCTCCAGTCGGACGGCGCATCCAACTGAGCCACCGAGGCCGGCCGACAAGTGTCTTGATAGGGGTATTGAAATATTATAAATGTGAAATAGAATTATAACAATAAACCATCGATGATTTATGTTAGCTTTCGTATACATCTCTGTCGTGATTTTAACTTTAATGCTAACCTGATTAAAGCAATTTGTATTATTATAAATCATAGTTATACCTTACTCCATTGGTTTCTATTCGGCACTTGTCTTTTGGTCCAATAAAATTTTATAGATTGTATTACTTTTACTATATACTCGTAGTGGCAATTTACCACTAGCAATCGAGACTGAAAGATATACCCGACCAAAAACTCCCGTATATGAGCGACTTTGTAAATATTGTGATACAAACTCAGTCGGGGATGAAACCCATTTTTAATTGACTGTGAGTATTACAGCGATTTAAGGTACAACTGGTTTCAATCGGCGCGTACAATCAATGAGACATTTGAATATTATGACTCTTCGGATAAACTTGTCTTTTTAATGGGTTGTGAAGAATTACAATTCCAGTCAGCACATGTTTTATTAAAAATGACTAAAAGACAATCTTTGAATACATGACAAATTTTATTTTGATGACTGGATTTCAGTGTTCGGACCATGTTTATGTCGGGAGGTGACAGCAGACCCAAGGTCGAGTCGGCTGTACCCGCCTCGGCACTGGAGAGCAGATTGTCATCAGGTATTGAAAATGGTTCGATAGCCGTCCTCTCGAATGATGTAAATATGAAGTTGTCTTACAGATGTATTGATACTAAGACGTAAATAATATTTTATTTTCATACTTTTTATTACCGAAAACAGTGTGTCATCTGCCTTTTTAGGCAGGATCTCGAATATGTTTAGTTATAAAGTATGCTTTATATGTATATATTTGAGATAAGATGCTTTAAAAAAACTATTTTGCTACTACTTACTACTACTACTATATGAATAATGGTACAATCTTCCTCGCCTGTCATCTATACAATGCACGTCACGCATCCGCGTTATTTCATCTACCTGACCAGAGTTGCATTGTTGGTGTGCAACATATAGGCTCTGTCGAAATAAGATATTAATTGAAACGTGACATAATTGATTAAATAACTGATCGGTGTACACTGTGGACAGTCTTATTTACGGCATCTGTGAGATATGGTCCAAAAGGGTTATTAAGACAAATCGGTTATTGCATGTTTTAAATTTATCGCCTGACGGCTTGAAATTTAAAAAAATATGCAATAACCTATTCTAACATGGCGCTGTAATTTTATTTGCTTTCATCACCTCAAATAGATGCCAACGGGTCCCGTAAACAAATGTCAGCGTCATCCAACAAGTATTCTCGTAGGCACAAGCATGTAGAATGGTAAATAAATTTAATTTATTGTATTGTAAAATATATTACCTTCGGGCGCATAAAAGCGCTGAAGCACATAGAATATATCACAAAATTAAGACAAAAGTTACGAGTACACCTGCGAGTAAACATTTTGTTCTTTGTTTTCAGCCCTTTTAGCATTGCGATTACCTCGCTTGGGGAAGAAAGAGCTAATCTTAGTGCTTTTCGTACGTTTGTTCGTACGTTTGTTCGATTTGTGATTGTTTGGATTTGTCGGTTTCCTCTTCCTCTTGGTATCTGGGAATGGCTGCGGTTTGTGATTGTGGCACTCTCTGGACTTTTTTCTTACCTTTTAATGAGACTGAAGGAAACTTAGAAACTTATTATTAAAACGCACGAATACCAGTAATGTGTCACACGCATCTATCACACTCCCAGTCTGACAACAACTCATTCCTTTTGTCTTAAAACTGCAAACTTAAAACTGGTGGGACGTTGTAAGTCAGGTCAGGTTTACTGCAAGCAAAGTCTATCCCGTTCAACAATGCAGCAAAAAAATATGCATAATAATCTTCATGATAAGATATGCATAATAATCTTCATGTTAGCACAAATGCCGACACTGACATCTCTAAACTAATATGACCATCTTTTTTTTCCCGCGTGACAAACTATCGTCTTATTTCGGTCAAGGCAGAAGAGAAAAAGAAAACAAATAATAAGAAATCGTAGGTGAAAAAGTTCTTTCTTGGAAAGTTTTAAAAACAAAATATAATTAGAATTTAAGCATAGATTTTGTTTTGTTACTTACTTTACCTCCTCTGGAATATATTCTGTTATAATAAAACGTAGCTTTTAATGACAGGTTCTGTTAAATTTCAAGTAATGTTGAAGAATATCTATAGTTTTCCACTGCTTAGTGAGAAACGACTGTTAATGTATATATTTGACCAGTTTTGAACGACTGTAAACCTTAAATATTTTATTTTAATACGTTGTATGTGACAACTTGTGCAACAGAAAATGTCTTTTTGACTTTTAAAGAAACATATATACAACTGTCTTTTATTTTCAAATGTAAAATACACTGCTATTTGACATAAAACACGTCTCAGATGGAACTAATTAAGCTAAACATCACTGTTATGTGTTGTTATTTATTTGGTCACCTATGTAACATAAGTACAAGACATTATTATAACAAACAACAAAATATTGTGATCTGAAGATCATGAATATCCCTGTTAGACACAATTCAAACTAAATAGGAGAGAATGCGTTTAAGATTTTTATTAGTTCACTTATATTTTTATTTTAAGCTATGCGGGGGAGAGTCATCTACCCGTTTAATATATGATATTACCATCTATAGAGCTGATAGCACTCGAGTAATTAAAGAGAAATATTAAGCTTTGGTTTTATTCTTTTCACCGACGGAAGCAGGTTCGTCTCATGATTTATGATCTAACTCGATTGAACTAAATCGTCATACAATTGTACTGTAATACAAATGTGCATATTTACAGATATTTATACACAGAGTGTCCGTCTTTGATACGTCATAGCTGAGTAGGTAAACTACATAGAGGAATTACATGTTTTAAAAGCTCATCAATGATACTAATCGGAACTTGAGAAAATAGAGCACAATAATACATAAAAAAGACTCCCTTACTAAACGACGAAAGTGCAATTTGCTGATTTTATCCATTTATTGTATGTTATATCACGTAGGTTACACCAGACGTTTAACAAATTGTTCAAAACTATGTACCTGTAGCATAGTAATTGTACATTAATAAAACGGGGAAGTTTGTAGAATTTGAATGGATTTAGTATGTTCTTATTACATTTAAATACCTATGTCTTCAATCTAGGGCTACCGGGATACAAGATTATCTGCCCATTTTACAATATAACGCTACCATTTGTGAACGTGACAACACCCGACAAATAAAAGAAGAGATTTAAAGCTTAAACACTAATTTCATATTAAAATATTCTTTCGAACGATGGGGGTGGTGGTGTGATTTATCGTCTCAAATGTTAGAGGGCTCCGCGAATGTATTAATATGAGTGCCCCAAAGGAAAGCTAACGCCCTATGCCTTCAAAGGAATGGCTTTCAAGCGTGATTTTCTTTCCATTTTTGTTAAATGTATTGACGGTATACAGGTGTGGTAGAAATCATGTTAGTCTTAGAATTCACGAACTCCAAACAATTAATTTCAGTAGGTTTCCATAAACTAAGCCTGTTAGCATGCAAAAAAAAAAAAAAAAAAAAAAAAAAAAAAGCACATTGAAGAGAATTTAAATGGGGTCAAAAATGGCCCTTACCATACCAGGTCCTTTATCTTAATACGAGGGCGTGTCAATAAATAATCAGCCTATCCCATTTCCAATGGACCGAGACGGTCACGATTTTCATGCTTTGTTTCAATGTATGATTTATATATTGATACAAAATTACACGTGTATCGAGTCATTCTTTAATAAAATATTGAATGTCAAACATGGCTTGTGATGCAAAGGCATACTTTTTGTCTAAAGCTGAGTACCGTGCTGTAATTCGGTACTTGTATTTAAAAGATAAAACAGACAAGGAAATACACGGCGAGTTAGCCGATGTTTATGGGTCTTCTGCACCATCTTATGCTCAGGTTAAATTCTGGGTAGAGGAATTTAAACGCGGTAGAACGTCTTTAGAAGATGAAACCAGGTCTGGACGCCCACTGGATGCCACCGACGAAGAAATGTTTAAGAAAGTTCGGGATCTTGTCTCTGATAGGCGAATTCAGGTGGAAGAAATAGCGCAGGCATTAGGCATTTCGCATGGTAGCGTTTCAACAATCTTACATGATCGTTTAGGTATGCGCAAGCTAACAGCCCGTTGGGTCCCCAAATGCTTTAGCGATGAGCACATGACAACCAGAGCATCAGTATGCAACGCCTTGTTGAAGCGTTTTAGGTCAAAAGATGATTTTCCTTTGCGTCTGGTGACTGTAGATGAGACTTGGGTTCATTATTATGAGCCAGAGAATAAAGCTCAGTCGTCAGTTGGTAGGACCTGGGTCCCCGAGGCCAAAGAAGTTCAAGACGCAACCATCTGCTGGCAAGGTGATGGCCACAGTATTTTGGGACGCAGAAGGCGTTATTATGTTGGACGTTTTACCCAAGAGAAGTACAATAACTGGAGTGTACTATGCAAACTTGTTAGACCAGCTGAGAACCGCCATCCGTGAAAAATGCCGAGGTAAACTCTCTAAAGGAGTTTTGCTGCAACAGGACAACGCGAAAGTCCACACTTGCAAAGTTGCAATAGATGCTGTAGAACGACACGGGTATGAATTAATACCACATCCTGCCTATTTGCCTGACCTAGCTCCTAGTGACTTCTTCCTATTCCCAAACTTGAAAAGGATATCCGTGGACCTCATTTCCGGTCTGATGAAGAAGTCGTGACGGCAGTTGAGGAGTGGGTCAATAGAAAGGACCCTGACTTTTTCAGTTCTGGGCTGATGGCACTTGAACACCGTTGGTCTAAGTGCATCACACTAGAGGGCAATTACATCGAATCGAAAAAGAAGAGGTGGATCTCAACCAGAAATAAGTTAGGCTGGTTACTTATTGACTCACCCTCGTAATTTGTTCCCAAAATCTTGGGTCAACTCTAGACTGGTAACTTTCAAACTAATAAATCTTTCCGCCATACCTGAATCCATAAATAGGTGTGTCCTTTGTGCATCGCTTACACGATATGAAAAAGTTCTACTTACCGGCCTTTAGCAACCAACTTGACTGACGTGGCAATCCTGTCCAGTATTTAAGACCCCGTCATTAGAAACCGGTTCATAGTAGAGCTAACTTGTATGTCCTCTTTAGGACTTACATGTATGCCTGTGTTTTGTGCTGGTGAAACAAAGCTTGTCTGCACTGATGAGACAGCAATGTGCATAGGCACTGATGAACAATATATAAATGTACTGGAGAAGGGGCAGAAAGATCCCTATTTTCTAATACCACATCTGATCCCGTATATGACATTATGTGACAATCTATCTGGTCCAAGCTTAATAAAATCTACCAATAAATACTCAAAAATTAAAGCAATATTTCCTAGCGGGCCCTCGTAGCCTAGCGGATAGGAGCGTTGACTCTTCATCCATTAGGTTTCTCACCGTTGTGGTTCGAGACTCGCTCAAGTCACATGTGGGAAAGCCAAGTTCTGTTTACGGATAGTCAGTTGGTTTTTTCCTCGGGTTCTCCGATTTTCGCCCACCTTTGATGAACGATCGTCTCGATATAAGTGAACTATTCTTAAGAAGGGCCGTAAAACCCAAATAAAAAAGGAATATTTCCACAAAAATTTATACTCTCTTAGAAAATCATTACAATATCACTGCAAATATTAAAAAGATCTCTGAAATTATATTTCACGCAAATAAAAAAAAAAAAATCAATAAAAAAATCAGAAAACCACAAAAATATTTTCCACACGATTTTAATAATTAGACGAGCCTACAATATTCAGACAAATCACTGAAATACTTTCCCCACACAACTTTAATAATCAGAAAATAATTACAATATTAAGATTAACTCATCCGAAATGGTCACAACACTAAATGTGGTATACAGTATAACCTCGATGGCTCGA
This sequence comes from Anodontia alba, assembly GCA_964016985.1. Classification (NCBI taxonomy): domain Eukaryota; kingdom Metazoa; phylum Mollusca; class Bivalvia; order Lucinida; family Lucinidae; genus Anodontia; species Anodontia alba. The sequence continues at coordinate 28,441,369 of OZ024832.1, read as the reverse complement.
ACACGGATGGTTCGTTTTCCGTGGATGATTCGAAATCGTTTTTGAGTCCCGATGACATTCTTTCGATAGCTAAAGAAAACAAATATTTTGGGATTTTAAGGGAAATTTTCTTGTTTTATCATGAAAATGTATGTTGTGTGTACTCATTATAATCGCCTCATCGAGGCAATTCTAAAGAGTACACTCAACATACCATTATTTTATAGAAAATGCAAAAGACATTAGATTATTTTCATTTGCCTTGTGACCTTGCGCTATGATTAACCCTCAGTGGCTCGAACTACTCATGTCTCGAACAAATTTCCATGGTCTCAAAGATGTTCGAGCCATTGAAGTTCGACTGTATATAGGTGGCAATTTAGGGGCATTGTTTCGGATACGGCAACAAATGTGGAAGGTGGGTCCAAACTGATGTGTTTTTGATTGTGTTGAGGTTTTACGGCCCAGTCAACCCAATGGGGTCATGTCGACCGCGATCAGTTTACCTAACCACACATTTACTAAACAGGCTTCGTCCTCTAAGCGGTTAACCAGTATTGTGCACATTCTTTCGCCAGAAACTGACAACTGCCCTTCTTGAATCAGCGGAAGGGAGAGAAAGACCGTAGAATATATTTCATGATCAAATTCCACGAAATAATGTTACCGACCTCGGCGGGGGTTGAACCCGCGACCTCCTGGTCTCCAGTCGGACGGCGCATCCAACTGAGCCACCAAGGCCGGCTCCAAACTGTTATGTAACGGTACCAAATGTGATCCGCGAAAAAACAGACAGAACATACATGCCAAGACATACAATGGCAGAAAGAGTACACCACAGTAAAAGCATTGCCTTGGAATGGCCAGTAAAATATTACTGGGGAGTTGGGGTGGGGTGGGGGAGGGGGGGGGGGGGCAAAATCGATTTTACGTAGCCACAACCCTCGCCCTTAGTTCTGCCGTGGTATACCCCAGACATTTGTTAAGTCCGCGTGAAGGGCTCTTAACTCAACAGTGCAATATATCCGAGAAAATAAAAAAAAATCAAACGAATATAGAGATGAAACAACGATGAGGACTCGACAGCAAGAAGTAATTGAAATGCTGAAGCAAAAGAAAACCAACAGTGGGACTCCGATGGGCCTGACCAAAGCCAAAGTATCAGGCACAAATCGACATCCTAAACGACTTTAGGCCGGGGCCATCACAGTCTGCTCTGAAGCCCGACCCGCCAGCGTGCAACCAATGAGGGAAGCAAAGTTTTTAATCGTGATTGGGTTAACTACCATGCATGCAGTCTGTCGTATTACATTTATGTTGAACCCAATCTTTACATATAGAAGAATGATTTTACAAAATTGAGTGCTTAAGTCATTTCAAGCACGTATTTTTTTCTGAATTTATATACTGTCACCATAAAATTCAGACCTTGCATTATTATGAAACTTGAGCATTATTTGAGACAGCATATGGGGTAATGGATCTTATCGAATATGCGAACAGCGAAGGATCAGCGAAGGCGCATCCGCGCAGTCTCACCAGAACCTTTGCACATATATAGTATAAAACTAGACGAAGGTTTAAACTAAGAATTAAGGATCTATCTCCACTAGATGGTTGAGCACGTGCATTTGAAGAATGACTTTGAGGAGGGCGAAAAGTACCATTTTCTCGTGTCACAGCTCATTGGTTCTTCTCTTACATGTGCTGCATTGTTTGAATAAAGTCATGGTTATTATATTATTGCTTCCTCCCAGTCAGCATTCTACGTAAATCTATATCGGGCCGTCATCGGCCCGTCAGGGTAGCTGACGGGCCGATGACGGCCCGATGTAGATTTACGCAGAATGCTAGCTGGGCTTTTGTGATAAATCCATTATTCAAGACACGGTTTGTTTTCTCTTTATATCATTACCATATATAAACAAAAAGCAAACACAAAATAGATGTGTTTATTCGGAAATCTGAACGAGCTCTCTGCTCAATGCATAATCTGTAATACTACCCCACAGCCTCTGCCAATCTACATACATGCATCCATCTCTTTACAAATCTCTGATATGAACAACTCTGTAAATCCAACTTTATTTTGGGAAAAGTGACGTCTGCTGGGGTAAATGACTTTCTTATTTCTGCTCTAGAACATAAAGTGTGGGCACTTGTTAAAACAAACTTGATCAATGTTTTCATCTAAAAATCGCCATTTTCACAGTCACCAAAAAATAGCATTGCAGTTTACAGGCGTGTTATCGTAATGTACATTAATATTTTTATTATTACTTTTTTTTTCGAATGAAACATGGCAACAATTATGTTCATTGCTATTGTAGTACTGGGTAAACATAACTATTAAAATTTTACCAAATACCGTAGATCAACGTATTTAGACCTACGCGCAGGTTGCGACTCAGAGCAGACCACGGTGCAAGCTGACCGCATTCTAGTTTTTATATGGGTGGTATTAATTCTACCGTAGTACCACTTGTTTATTAATAGTAACGTGATATAAAAGTTACGCAACTTTGATAAGGCTAAACTGGTTGCTTAACGCATAAAGCGTAAAAAGCACATAAATCGTGGAAGTGATGCGTTTCAAGGCTATAGCCTAACTATATATACACCCACCGACACTGTCCAAATGAATGACGATCAGACAACGAAACAGCGTCTAAAGCAGTGGACAGTTCGGTGAGTGGTATTTTCAATATTATTTATTTGTTTGTAGGTTTTTCTGTTCGAATTCCGAGAAGCAGAAGTGTCTGAGTCTGATCAGGAAACCCGCAAACTCTATATTTCAGCGCACATCTGATTATGCATATGTTACCTATTTAGTTCGGGCTGCGCTAGGTTTTGCAGTCTGATCGGGATTTCCTCAGGTTGCGTGAATTGTAGTTGCTGTCATGATCACTCAGCCAACTGCACTGGCATGTGCAGACTGATCAGTCATTATGTAGTTTTAGGCGCAACATCACGAAAACATGCCTATATAATTTTGACCCCATCAAACCCCACTTTTATATAGTAAAACCGGGGTTTACAGGGGTATACATTATGTTTCTTATTTCTGATCAAAAACATAGATTGTGGGTACTCGTTAGAACCGCCTCGCCGAGGCGGTTCTAACGAATACCCACAATCTATGTTTTGAGAAGAAATATGAAAAATATCGGAATTTTTTATCGGAAAATTTTCCATTTTTGGTTGTAAAATTTTCAATAAATTTGAATAGGCGTGTTTTCGTAATGACCTTATGTAGTAGCAGGCGCAAGGTGTAGTTTATACGAATAAAGCAGTGTCGGAATAGCCAATTTAATATGGGCAGCACCATATGAATCGCGTACGCAGAAAGATTAGGTTTAGAGTTCATATGGGCAGCACCATATGAATCGCGTACGCAGAAAGATTAGGTTTAGAGTTCACGACAGCAACTACAATCCACGCATCCTGAGAAACCACGACCAGACTGCTCAACCTTGCGCAGCCCGCTCGGTACTCCTAAATAACTCGGGTAATATTTGCGGCATAGGATCGGTGTGCGTTGCAATAAATAATTTGCGGGTTTCCTGTTCAAGTTCAGACACTTCTGCTTCTCGGAATTCCAACAGGAAAACCCTGCAAACAATTAAATAATACTATTGAACATACAATTCATCGAACTGCCCACTGTTCTAGGTGCTGTTTCGTTGTGTGATCGTCCTTCCTTTGGACAGTGTTGGTGGCTGTATATATAGTAGGTTTGTAACCTTGCAACGTATCACTTCCACGCTTTATGCGCTTTTCACGCTTTATGCGTTAAGCAACCAGTTTAGCCTCATTAAAGTTGCGTAACTTTTACATCACGCTACTATCAACAAGCTAGTATACATGTTCTTCTATAGATATTGTGAGGTAATACGAGTACGGCTTTGAATGCTGGACGGGGTGGTTGGATGTGGCAAAAGTGTCGGGTATCTTACGTCACCTGGGCGTCCAACTAATATTGGCTTCCAGTTGGGCAAGGCCTGCTTTCCTTTTAGCTGGCAAGGATAGAGGGTGAATGTTTTTATTTCTTCTGTTTCTTCACTTTCATACCTGCCCTATTTCTTCCCTGTCCCTCTCATCTTCTGCTCTACAATCTCTTTTATCTTCTCTCTTTCTCTGGGAGACGACACAAAATGACCCACAAGGGTTGACGTGTCAACCCAACACAATCAATCGAGTGCTGGACGATATGCTATGCGGCATCTGTACCCACATGTGTACATGTGTGATAACAATTTCTCTTGTATTCAGATTTTAAACTCACATATGGACAACGACGGACAGGTACGCATACTATTTTAAAATACATAAGCTACACCTTACTACTTAAGTTAGATAACAAACTAGACAAGTTTACTTACCATTATTTTGATTGATTCCATCTGTATTTCTGGCACACAACTAAAGAAGTCTGTCTCGAATCTACATGTAACATTGATGCACGGTAAAATGCTTTGCTGATGTTCACTGATGCGGTAAACACCTGCGGTATTTTATCAAATGTGCATATACACGCATTGTAAGACGCACTAAAATTTCCGAAAGGTCCAAAGTGTAATCATACAGACCAGTTGGCTAAAGGTGTATATACGTTTATTGAAAGACACACGATAGATTTCTGAACATTCAAAGATTAAACTTACAGACCATTTGGTTACATGTTATATACTCGTTTTGTAAAACGTTCTATAGATGTCTGAAACACATTTTACTGTTTTACAAAGCCAGAGATGGACAATCAAACGACAGTTTTGTGCGAAATTACGTATATGGTATAAAGGGTAAAAGTATAAATCATTCATTATAAATTATTCATCACTATTTTGAGTTTAGCAAATATAATAAAACGGAGCACACAAAAATGCGTAGAATAGCTTTTTTGTCTTTCTTGTGGTAGTCGGATTACGAAATAATACAAAAAAAAAATGCTACCCATATTACCACACTTTTTCCTATTTTATTGCTGAATTAAATATATGTATAAGACTATATTAATATGATGCAGAATAAAGAATTTGATATGTCTAATGATACGTAGAAAATGTTAAATAGTAGCATGTATGTTTGTAAAGCTTGCAGAATATGAGAAATAAAAGTTAGAAAAAGGGGTAAATACTTTTAATGATAGCAAAGAAAAATTAGGATGGCAAAACTCCAAAATAAACTAAATGTTTCAGTCAAAAAATTAAATCTGGAACTGCCACCCTGTCTACCAAATCCTTAGTACCCCTGCTCAGATATGTCTACTCTTATTTCCTGCCAAAACTTTCCCACAGAGGAAAGAAGAAGGCGGAGCCCTGAGATTCTGGCATTTTGTATAGTACACACATACAAATAAGGCAGCTGTACTTCCTGATCTGCCTTGAGGTACTCCCAACTCAAAGTTTGTCAGAAGGGTCTGAAATCAGTCATAGACCATTATAGATCAGGTGCAGCGGAAAGGGAGAGACAGCAAATAGGAAGGAAAGGTTAAAGTTGAAACAAAAATAATAAAGAACAATATATGCCAATATATTACAAAATACATACAATCTGAGCCTACAAAGACACAATTACGCGATTGCGCATGTCTATATAATAAACATGTGGCTGTGAAAAAGAACAACAAATTCGGATCATAATAAAATTAAATTGAATATGCGCCAAGCAATGACTCAGATCAGCCTGTAATTCAGTGCAGTCTATTAAGAGTCTTCGATGATTCTTAATTAATAACTCTTATAAGATCCAACTTAAAATAATATTATAACACTGACGATAATAGATATAGATACTTTATTATATTTAAAACATGCAGACTCATAATATGTTCATGTTAAAACATCATTCATGATCATTAATAAATATGAGGGACCGAGTTGGTAAGGGGCCGGGTTTGTTAGGGGCCGAGTTTGTAGGGGCCGAGTTGGTCAGGGGCCGAGTTTGTTAGGGGCCGAGTTGTCTAGTACCAGCATTCGGACAGTGTCCTATCATAGGAATTCTTTCTCAACATGCTGCCATACGCCTTTTCAGGCATTCTAGTCAGGTATGACTTGTTTGCGTTGATGTTTTATGGCCCAGTTAACTAAATGGGGTCGTGTCGAGAGCGGTCAGTTTACCTAACCTCTACGCGGTTAACCAGTATTGTGCACATTTTCGCCACAAACTGACAACTTCCCATCTTGAATCAGACGAAAGGGAGAGAATGACCGTAGAAAGTATTTCATGATCAATGTCCACTAAAGAATATTGCCGACCCGGCGGGGGTCGAACCCGCAACCTCCTGATCACCAGTTAGACGTACATCCAACCGATCAGTCGAAGCCGGCTCTAGGCAGGCATGGTATCTATTGTACACTCTGGGTTGCAGAATGAAAGCCTACAAGTAATCATCATACAGAATGTATGGTTCTTAAACCTGCACGTGGTGCACTTGGGTACTTGACTTTCCGTGCAGAGGCCAGAGGGGGCTCCAGCAAATCTCCTAATCTGAAGGCCAACGCAATGTTATCCTGTCATCCCTGCAAATTACAAAGGAAAGCGTGTGTACGGATTTCATTTTTTCTCGCCTCTGCCAGTGATTGACCTCCGTACCTCTAGCACTTGAGGCCATTGGGCTCACCACTGAGTTACCATGCCTTCTTCTAAGTTAAAGGGAAGCCCTTGTAGGCTTATCCTCAATCTACTCAAAACTATTCCAATCAAAACCTTGAGCAAGGACTATTGATTATTTGTTGAAATAAAAAGTTAAAAATAACCAGGTTTATAGAGATATCTGCATTCCATTCTTATTTAGAGAGAGCTAACTGCATTTGAAATGCAGATATCTGGTATCAAAGTCTGTTATCTATATTTAATAACCAAAGAGAGATAGCTGCATTTCAAATATATATTTATATTTGAAATACAAATATCAGCATTTAAATGTAGAAATCTGTAATTAAATGCAGATACCTTTATTTAAAGCAGTTTGAATGTAGAAGGCCGAACTAAATTGGTATTTACCCATATAAGCACCATAAAACCAATGAAATGACCTATAAAAATCCATTTGTCCTGATGAATTTTAAATTTGTCACAAATTCTTGCAATATTTGCAAACCAATCTGCCATTCTGCAAATACCGACATTTCTTAAGTTTAAGCATTATACTGCATTGAAATAAAACTCAATTATAGATGAGGGAAGCAGTTACTGATTCACATGCTAGGTTCCTGTATCTCATTTATTACTGAATAAATTTACAAGAGACATTACGAAAAAATTTTACCACCAAAAAATGAAAATTTTCCGATAAAAAACATTCTGATATTTTTCATATTTCTGCTCAAAACATAAATTGTGGGTACTCGTCAGAACCGCCTCGCCGAGGCGGTTCTAACGAGTACCCACAATTTATATTTTGGGCAGAAATAAGAAAAATAATATATACCCCTGTAAACCAGATTTACAATATAAAAGTGCTGTTTAAGGGGGTCAAAATTATATAGGCATGTTTTCGTGATGATAGATTAATTCTTTGTAAATGAGAATTTCAACGGTTAAGAATCAGATAACCTCTAGAATTATTATCAAATAATGCTTTTCTTTCCTACAGGTCTGATTAGCAAAAGAAAATGAAATAATGTTTTCTTTTCTTATTAATTCAATAAAAGACATTGTTCTAGACTACTGATGGTACTGAGTTAATGTAAGATAATCAGGCATGACACGTGTTCTGTCATATGACTTAACTATTTATTTGAAATGTCTTTTCATTGCAGTAGATGCGTTTTTATGCAAATACATAGCACCTGATAACAAATACAGTGATGAAACGTTTCAATTAGGTAAATATGTTGAAGTAAAACATTTCGCATAGAAACGAAACTGTGAATCTTACCAGTATTAGCAGTAGAATTGCCATCCACTGTCATTCTATGAAAACTAGAATTCCGAGGGTTGGATTGTTGCCTGCTTAAAATGCCAACTTTTTTATATAAACACAAGAAAACAATACACTATATAAATTTTGTTCTAATAATCGCTCCTATCTCTAAAGGTTACCCCTCACAACTTTGTCTTAACTTTATTAATCTAGTAAAAAAGGACTATAATTCGACCGAAATTAATAGGATGATTACCAAAATCAAACTTGACCTCTTTACTGTAACGATACACTATTCTAAAAACTTCGAATGTAATTACTGCATCCCTTCAAAAGTTATTGAGGGCAAACAATATATTTACCTTGTATTTTGCCCCAAAAACAAAAAAAATTAAGTCGAAAAAGGGCCATAACTTGGCCAATTGTTTTTGAAAGAATACCAATATCGAACCTGACCTGTATTTTACAGTGCATCACGAAAACACGCCTATATAATTTTGACCCCCTGAAACCCCACTTTTATATAGTAAAACTGGGTCTACAGGGTAAACATATTTTTTTCTTATTTTGCTAAAAACATCAATTGTGGGTGCTCGTTAGAACCGCCTCGCCGAGGCGGTTCTAACGAGTACACACAATCTATGTTTCGAGCAGAAATAAGAAGAATATTAGAATTTTTTATCTGAAAATTTTCCTTTTTTGGTTGTAAAAATTTCAATATAATGGAATAGGCATGTTTCCGTAATGGATATATCAATCCGCAAATTTCCAATGAATCAATGCAGCCCTGCAAAATTTAAAGAGCGGGAACCAATATCAATATAAGAACAAAAATTAAGTCAAAAACAGGCCATCTCTCTGGCAAAATTTTGCGGATGATTACAAATATCACATTTCACCTGTATTTTATAATAATATATCCTTTTGCAAACTTCCTGTGTAATCAATGCATCCCTGCAAAGGTTACTTAGCGGAAACCAATATTATAAACGCACCAACAAAAACTAAGTCGAACAAGGGTCATAATTCGGGCAAAATATTGCGGATGATTACCAAAATCGAACGTGACCTGTATTTTACAATGATATAATACTAGGAAATTAAAAAAAAAGTGTATCCAAAATTGTGAATATTTATTTCCTGCCATCACACAAATTGAGTTTTCTGAAACAGTTATTTCTATAAACTAGTCTGTGTGTTTATTGACGATTCAAATCAGCCTGCGCATCTGCACATTCTGATCAGTCTTCATGGCACGATCTACGAGGACATACTGCTTTTTTGGCGCCCTATAGTGCACGTGCTATTCCATTGACCGCATCCCGGATTGTGCAGGCATGTTTGTATGGATGGGCTCTACAAGCGTTTCTAAATTTCAGCTTAATCGGATGAAAAACAGACGAGTTATTAGGGGTCAAAATTTCAGACATTCCCTACCAACTTTGGACTGCAAGTTTGAGCCTAATGTGACCTTCACCGATCGGAATGAAACTGGTGCCAGACGAAAGGTCTGGACCAATGACTCCCTGGGGCCAAGTGCCCAAAATTTCTTATCGCCCCTTTTTCGAGTTATGGCCCCAGAAAGTTGATATTTGCTAATGTTTGACCCCTAATAACTTACTAATGCACAGTCCGAATTTTCTGACAAATATTGTTTTATGTACTATGGTACTAGGACAATGTTTGGTGCTAGTTTCAGCTCGATCGGTGAAGGTCACCTTTAGTGACTTTTAATCTCTTTGTTCAGCAGGCGAGACCTAGGGACGCATTTCCAGTCCTTATATCTTTGCTTCGACTGCATGCAGCGCCATACAATTTGGCACGGAAATGTACCTCCCTAAGACCTATAAACCCTATAAAAAGCGCGCCTGTCTGTTGCGAACTGATGGAGTTATTAGGGTTTTTACGGTTTCCCGTTGGGAGCCTTTATGCGAACCCAATTTTTATGTGTTTCTGTATTAAGAGTAGGATCGGGACCCAGGGTGAAGTTAGCTAGCTGTAAACGTGCTTTAACCACTCCCCCCCCGCCCCCCCCCGCCCCCCCCCCCCCCCGGTGGTTTACTCTACTGACCATTCTAAGGCGGTGGTCCCGGTGTTAGTCTTACTCTTAGTTGCTTTGTGGTTTATTCTACGAGGCGATTTGTTGTATGTCTTTCCGTGTGTCATTTTGTTCTTAAGTTTTTCAGTCCTTTTAGTATTGCGATTACCTCGCTTGGGGAAGAGAGAGCTAATCTTAGTGCTTTTCGTACGTTTGTTCGATTTGTGCTTGTTTGGATTTGTCGGTTTCCTCTTCCTCTTGGGGTCTGGGAAGGGCTGCGGTTTGTGATTGTGGCACTCCCTAGACTTTTCATTTATTTTTTTTTTTTTGTAATAATAGATAGAATAATGTAAGCGCTGCTTTAACCATAAACTCCGCAAAAACTATTCAAAAGTTTATAGACGTCATTTCGGTTTAGCTTCAAAATTAATGTTGGACTTAAATCTCTTCTGCAACAAGACTTATTGGAACCTGTATTTTATGGTGACTTAGTATTTAAATTAAGAAAAATATATGCTTACAATGATTTTAGCACTCAATTTCGTAAAATCATTCTTCCATAAATAAAGACTGGGTACAACATAAATATAATACGACAAACTGCATGCAGGCTAGTTAACCCAATCACGGTTATAACTTTGCCTCCCTCTTGGTTGCATGCCGGAGGGTCAGGCCTCAGCCTCTATAACGGCTCCGGCCTATAGTCTTTTAAATAAGTTGGTTGGTGCCTGATGCTCTGGCTCTGGTCAGGCACACTGGAGTCTAGCTGTTGTTTTCGTTTGCTTCAGTTATTTCTTGCTGTCGAATCCTCATCGTTGTTTCATCTCTTTATTCGTTTGGGAGATATTGCACTGATGAGTTAGGAACCCTTCACGCGGACTGAACAATGTCTTGTGTATACCACGGTAGAAGTAAAGACAAGGGTTGTGGCCACGTAATATTGATTTAAGCCACCCCCACACCTCTCACTCCATCTCCCGTTCCAAACCGGTGCTGCTGCCGTGGTTTACTATTTCTGTAATGTATGTCTTTGTTAAGCCCCCCCCCCCCCATCGCCACCCCCTCACTCCATCCCCCGTTCCAAAGCGGTGCTTCTGCCGTGGTTTACTATTTCTGTAATGTATGTCTTTGAACATATGTCCTGTTGAATTTTTTATTTTGGATAGCCGTTTGGCCAATTTTGGGGAAAGAAATTGTCCTTTTGGCTTTCTGCTTGTAGTGTTTTGATTGTGGTGGCGTTGCTTAAAGTGTGTCCTTCTTTCCTTTTGGTGTCCTGAACGAAAGGGCTACGTAATTGTATCTATTCCTGATCAGTTCAGTTCAATTTTCAGATTTTTAACGTAGCCGGGCAACTGAGTCACATATAGGGGCTACGCCGATTCCTGATCATTGCCTTCCTTTCTGTTTATATTCTCATACAAGTTAGGCATTTGGATTGATTTATTTGGAATTTTTAAGCTCATAAGTAATCTTAACCTATAATGCACTCTAGGACAATATGAATATGGCAAAATGCATCAGAGAAGTAAAAAGACATTGTTTAGAATTTGGTTTTAAAAATAAATTAACAGAATACTGTTTCATATGTATTTTTATTATTTCCACATATATACAAGAAAGAACTTTTGTCATTTTTATAATTTTTAAAGTTTTGTTAATAAAAACCTTATGAATAATATTAAACGTTTAGCTGTGTAGAATTGTAGTTCGGTTTAACTGTGCAAACATTGAGGTTCGGTTTAACTGGTAGACTCTGGGATGCCGCTAGATCGCTTTTTAAGGACTGTCGTAGAAATAGCCTTCCTTAAAGTACCGTCTGACTAAGTACTAAGTACTGTCTGACCTGCACTGACTAAAAGACGCTGAACATTACGACCCAACACTCGCCTTCGATTATCTGCCTTGGCCGATTACGCATAGCTTGTAGGTATATATTCAATCTCTGACAACTGCATCAGGGAGTCGACTCTTTGGCTCAGTGGTTAGAGTATTGGATTTTTATCCGGACAGACCGGCTTTGGATCCCACGACAGGCGGTAACTCGTATACGTTGGAGATTGAAGTGTGTGTGTGTGTAGCCTATCGAACATTTGACATATTTTAAATGCTTCCTTTACACCCCATAGGCCATATCCGGGCATTTCTCTCCGCGCCATTTATAAGTATCTATGGTAATCGAATAGCTCTTCGGAGAGACCGGTCTGAGCAGAGCGGCGTCTGATCAAGGTCTACATAATTTGAAACTCACCAAGCCATTTTTAGATCCGCCGACAGGTAGTCGAACGACCGGTTTAAAATTTATGACAAGTATGGTAAGGTATACGAATATTTAGGGTAAATGCGGTAATACCAGAATAATTGTGCATATGCTTGCCTATATAATCCGTCCAAAACAGGACTAAAATCATTCAGATATATCTGTTATGAGATATAAATCAGTGGTACTGACCACAAAGTGCATCTTCCACATGCACAATACTGCCTAGGATAATTTTATACCAATACAGGAGGTACAGACAGTTTCCAGGGTTTTACTATAATTCAAAATATTTTGTTCATTACGAAAACAAGCCTATTCAAATGTACTGAAAGTTTTACAACCAAAAAAGGAAAAAATGTTCAGAGAGAAAAATTCTGATATTTTTCATATTACTGTTCAAAACATAGATTGTGGGTACTCGTTAGAACTAGAAATAAGAAACTTAATGTATACCCCTATAAACCCCAGTTTTACTGTATAAAAGTGGAGTTTAAAGGGGGGGGGGGGGGGGGGGGGAGTGGGGCAAAATTATACAGACGTGTTCTCGTGATGTTCTTTAGTGTAGGGATTGCTCTTAAAGGAAAGAATTTATTTGGGAGCCAAACCTTTCCTTAAAGAGTAGCCCCTATTTTGGAAGCGATTCTAGGCATATATTTTATTATTTTGTGTGTGTGTGTGTGTTGGGGGGGGGGGGGGGTGGGGGGTGTAGGAGGGTGTGTATAAAAAATATTTCCGTTCTGGCTACGGCACTTTACTAAATGTGGGATTCCGCAATGTTCTGGTGGCATGTGTAGAGCATAGGCCCTCGCATCCACTCCTGGAAAGAGTTCTATCTTTGACAATAAAATATTGTTTCAGACATTTTAATTACGTGGGAATGAGGTCGCTTACTTACAAAATATCGGGGCTTCCATGGATGCCCGCACTAAATCTTCAAAACTCGGTGTTTTTCATATATCTCAACCGAATTTCATACTAATTTCTCCAAACTGCTAAGCTTGTCATTTGATGTGCGCTTTCTATTTATTTTTTATATTGGCATAAAAACAGCTGATGCGTTTTGGATGTCTCAGGTTTGGCAGGTGTAAGAAAACCAATTTCCTAATATGTATTTGAACATGATAATTGAAAATTAAAATTGACGAAATAACGAACTCTCCATTTTTTTCTGAAGACACTAAAGAAAGAAAATATATATTTTACCACCTTAAAGGCGTTATTCTGAAGATTAATTACACTTCTGTGCTTTTTATAGCCTACAATATGCTCACAATTTCTCTAAGGGAAAGTGATACATTTTCAAGGGAGACAACTATGTCAAAAGATCGCCCTAATGAAGGGGAGGGGGTGGGTGGGGTCTACTCTAAAATAAAGAACTTGGCTTGGTTTGCTGGAAAATGTCTCCTTTGCAAAAAATGGTGGAGAATATACAAAGCAGATCCAAGTCCCTTAATTTGCGTACAATTTCACGCACAAACCGATGTTTCAAATGTCATTGTAGAAGTTGGACATCAGACATTTGGAAATAAGTGCCATTCGCATTTATGCACACGAAAATGTTTTGAATCACTTACATTGGCTAGTTGAGATTTCGCATTATACATATCTCTAGTGATATCGGTATCCGAAGTTATAGTAGAAACAAGAAATTTCTGTAAAAAACAACAAAAAAAAAAAAAAAAAACAACAACAGATACATGACGTAGGAACGAAAGTATACTTACATACTTATAACAATGAAAAACGGGAACGGGACAGATTCATAAAAAAAATCCTGGGTTTCGAACTCGCAACCTTTCGCGTGGTTGGCTAACCCTCTCCCGACTGAGGTATATGGGCTGTTTCGATGCCGTCCGAAAACTAATTATATATTGCTAAGCAGCTACAGTTTTCTACAGCTAAAAATAAACATAACTCAATTATGTGCGTATGGAAGGACAAAGAGTACAATATCTTTCGAAAAGAATTATAAGTATCCTGTTTTTAGTTTTTAGTATTTTCCTGTTTAGGTTTGTCCTAACCTTGCAGTTTTACCGTGATCTTGAAAACACTTTTCAAAGCATAATGTACAATGACTAAGATGGCGTGCCATTTTACGGTAATAACAGAAAAGGTCGTTGTGCAGATTCTTTTCGATTGTATGGCATATTCGTGATCTCAAACAGCTGCTCAAGACAATGAGCTTAAACGACTACGTCGAATGACAATTATACGGAAGTACGGAAGCCTATATTTGACATTGTGTTTTGTGTAAGTATGTTTTGTGTTAGAAACTTGTGACTTCCATGTTTGACTTTTGAGTTTTATGTTTTGAGTTTTGTGTTCTGTGTTACGTCTTTTGACATGCGCTTTTTGCCTTTTAAATGGTGCGATAAAGGCAACGCTTATTAGATACCCCAGCAAGGTAATGACTTCCTTCTGATAAATTAATCAGCAAGACAAGAAACGGAAACCAAAACGTAACGGATGGACATACGGACAACGTGAAAACAGTATACCACTCCCAAACACAGTTTGCGGGCGCGGGGGTATGGACACAAAACATCTAGACACAAAATACAATGTCACATATCGCCTGTATGTGATACTCTGTTTTGTGAAAGGACCTTTTGATTTCCGTGATCGTGACTTCCGTGTTTTGATTTCTGGCTTTTGTATGCTTTGACTTTTCTGTTTTGTGATACGTGTTTTAGCAAATAAATAAGATTATATGTCTGTAATTCATCATTTAACTTAACATTCAAACGTAACTGAATGTAAAGCTCGAAGCAAATCTTATATTTGATGAACTAAACCCAACTGAGTACCGTGGGGTAATTGAAACACCATCACTACAGTCGACTCTCGTTATCTCGACCTCGCTTATCTCGAATAACCGTTTATCTCGAAGTGAAAATCTTGTCCCTGTCGAAACATGAAAATCTAACAACAGGTGAGAAATATTGTGGAAAAGAGGAGAAATTGCTCCCAAGGAGCAATTTCTCCTCTTTTCCACAATATTTTCACTATATCTCTAACACCAAGAGTCCATTACATATAAATTTGTTAATTGTTGTATTCGAATTTTTTTTCTTCAATTTTGAAAATCTGATATGTCGAAGTACGGATATCTCGAAGTATTTCAGAGATTCCCTTGGAATTCGAGATAACGAGAGTCGACTGTATATAATTTTGACCCCCTTAAACCCCACTTTATATCGTAAAACTGGGGTTTATAGGGATATACATTATTTTTCTTATTTCTGCTCAAAACATAGATTGTGGGTACTCGTTAGAACCGCCTCAAAACATAGATTGTGAGTACTCGTTAGAACCGCCTCGGCGAAGCGGTTCTAACGAGTACCCACAGTCTATGTTTTGAGCAGGAATGTGAAAAATATCAGATTTTTTTTTTATCTGGAAATTTCCTGTTTTTGGCGGTGAATTTTTCAATTTATTTGAATAGGCGTGTTTTCGTAATGCACAATATATTAAACTGAGTCTAGACACAGAGTGCAGAATCAAAAAGTCATAAAACGAAGTCCAAACATGAAATCAAAAGGTCCTTTGTCATAAATAAGATTCCGTACAATCATAAGAAAGCAATGCAGTTGAAATAGAAAAGCACAAAAAATGCGGATCTTTGTATAAGACACGAACCTGAACACGAGAAACCACTTTCCTTTCGTCATTTTTTTCGAAAAGTCGTTTTTTGCCTGGCACCATACACAGAAGAAGTAACTAGTAAACTTTTAGCATGACTGACCGGCGCGCGAAACGCGCCGGTATCTTAATAGCTTTGGATTTTTTACATATGGTAGACTATTCGATTAGCTCAATAAGGACGTTTTCTATTTGCCGGGACGTCGGTTTGTGACGATCCCGGCAAATATAAAAAAATCTTATTACAAAGTGTGTTATAAACAGATTCATGTCTATTTTATTTTCATTTCAATCAAGAAATTTCATAAAGCTTAATAAAAGCAAACATTAACTCTTTCGGTGCCAAATTTCAGAACGGCATTTGTCGTCTGCTTTTCTTTTTTAACAAATTATCGCTTGAAAAGAAGTTTATACGTAAAGTTGAAAGACTGAATGTCAAACAGCGTAGATCCAGATGAGACGGCTCATATCTGGATCTATGCTGTTTGCAAAAGCCTATTATTATAGCCTGTGGCAGTGAAAGTTAAAGAATCACATTGTTGTTAGATTTTACCTGTTACATTGAAAATTTATTAAACTTTAGTACACCCTTGTCCCATATCTCTATGTAAACATGAACAAAATTTGCGCCGGAGACGTTTACGTCTAAATATTTCGTCTTGTTTAAAGCTAAAACCGTTTGTCGTAACTATCTATGCACTAATTTTTATTCTAGTTATTGATTTTAAAAACATCGATTATTTTAAGTTTTCCACGTAGTAAAAATGGCTGCAAAATATGCAAAAATCATAGGTAGGTAGTTAAGATGCAAGTTTTCAACAAAGTCCAGTTGTCCAAAATTGCTGAAATGGTCACAATATTGTTATGGAACACCAATAATTTGAAATCAGATAAAAAAAGAAAAACAATTGTAATACAAAAATTCTAAAAAGCCAGTTTATTATAGAAATTGCATAGGTGACCCATTTTTGGACATAAAAAATAATTTTGCAGTAAGTATTTAGAAACAAAGCACAGACACAGACATGAAAAGTGGTTTCTGATAAGATATTGTCAGTCACAACTCAATTTTTGCATTTAGAATAAAACACCGAATGAAAAACCTCTTTCCGAGGGATGTCGAAAGCACAGTACGTCGTTGTGGCATATGCACAAAATAAATAAACAAATAAATAAATAAATAAACAACAACAAAAAAACAAAAAAAAAACAAAAAAAAAAAAAAACGAAAAACGAACACTCAGTTTAGCCTGCGCATCTGTATAGTGCGATCAGTGCCATATCAGCTGGCCGACAGTCAACTGCGCTTTTGCACATGCTGCGCTGGCCTTCATTATTCAGATATGATACCTATGCGCAGGCTGATTACATAAGGGCCTTTTTTGTGCTTTGCGCATCATATGCAATTAGGCCACTTTCTTTCTAATGAAAGATCTAGATAGCTAGGGAGCCATCTAACATGCACTGTGAAAGACCTTGCTCTCTTAAAGAAAAATAAAATGAAAGACAAATAGAAGTTTAAGGGGACTTTATACACTTGGGAGATTATCCACCAGTTTTACAAGGCAGACAAATTTTCTGACTTCCTGTTTCCTTTTTAGCACACAGAACTCCCTTTGAAAAGAGGTCTACTCTAAAAGGAAAGAATTTGCTCCCAAGAGGAGCAAATTCTTTCCTTTTAGAGTAAACCCCTTTTCAGAAGGGATAAAAAGAACAGATAGCGCTTGCTCCCCTGAAAGTGTATCAGATTCCCTTAAAAGTGCACCCATCTGTATTTAATAACTGATTGAATTCTGTAGAAAAATGATGAAGTGGTCACTAACTCGAAGTGTAAGACAACAAAAGGCATTTCATACATCGCCACTTCTCACAAATGTCCTCTTCTTATAGGCACCGTCAAAGTGTATAATTGAAAGTCATTGATTCAAAGGGCATGCAGCGGTCACACGCAGTCAAAGATTAATTTTCTATCTTCTTTATATACATTCTAATTTTTCCGCAAAGCTTTATCTGCTAATACGGAAACAGCCAATTTAGTGAAAGCCGTGTTTGTTCAAATATGGGATTAATTTACGTCAAGGTTTGGCAATCGCGATTAGGCGGACAGTGTCAAAAGTCTAATGACACCGTACCAGAGACATTTATCAAAAAATATCAATGCTTTTGGTGTATGAGAGGTTATCGTTTTTGTCGTATAAATTGTACTGGGACAGACAGACTTGATCAAACAGTGTAGATCCAGACCAACGCCATAGAAAGCGGTGTCTGATTAGGCCTATTTTGTTTGTCACTCATTCAGCAGTTGTTACAGACACATCTGCTGGCGGTTATATCAACTTGTTCAAAAAGCTTTACCATCATCTGAGCTAAATCAGCTCACCGCACATTGATGTTACTTTTTTTTTTATTTTTCCCAGAAAAGAAGTTTTGATATTTCATGCAGGTTGTCTCCAATTTGCACGAATTATCAAAGCCCGTTTTCTCGAAAACATAGACACTTTATTTGTTTTTATTTGCGCATGTTTGTGTTCATTGCAGTCAATTAGAATCTATTTATCTTCACAACAGCTGGTGTTAATGCTATGTGACGACCGTAAAACGTCCGCGAGACGCTTCTAATGAGTATACCCACAACATATGTTTTCATGGAGAAATAAGAAAAAATATTATAGAATACCCCCTCCCCCCTTATTGAACTGGATCAATGAAGAAAAGTACCTGGAAGAGGGTTAATTAAGAATGAATATACATGTATTTTCTAAAAGTCGATTATTAATCGATGATCAGTCGGTTTTACAAAACCGATGACCGACTATGAAATTCTGGCCGATTCCCAACACCATACTAGACACAGAACAGAAAAGTCAGTTTTCTTACGCACTATTTGGTTAAAACAATATTCTTGTCATATTCTACAAACAACCGTGGAATTTACATGTATAGTACATGATCTGATTGTAAGCTTGAAGCTTATGTACGCCATTTCCTGATTCATATACAGTCGACTCTCGTTATCTCGAAGCCTTAGGGACTCGCTGAAATACTTCGAGATATCCGTACCTCGACATATCAGATTTACAGAATTGAGGAAACCAATAAATAGAACAACCAAATAGATAATGTAATTTGACTTGAAAGTAAATATTGTGGAAAAGAGGAGAAATTGCTCCCTGTGGAGCAATTTCTCCTCTTTTCCACAATATTTTATTACCTGTTATTAGATTTCCATGTTGTAAACAGGGGCCAGATTTTCAATTCGAGAAAAGCGGTAATTCGAGATAAGCGATGTCGAGATAACGAGAGTCGACTGTAATAATTTACAACGTAGGTAAATGGTAAATAGCTTGAAATACATTCAGGAAAATATATATTGAGAGAGAGAAAGACATACAGAGAGAGAGAGAGAGAGAGAGAGAGAGAGAGAGAGAGAGAGAGAGGTTTACAACTGCATGAGTGAAACAGACTTTTTTCCTCAACCCTTCCAGGCGCGCAGTGCAGCGGAGACATGGTCTACTATGGAAAGACTATTGTATCAGTAGATTGTTTTCTTTATGTCAGTTTCCTTGGACAGAAGGCAATGATTTGTTCATGTTTCTGTCCATAAACTTGTTCGCTGCACAACATTCTAAAAGAGAAAGCGACTCGTGTGCAGAGACATAGCAGCAAAGATATATAGAGTTTAGAGATGGGTGTTCATTGCACACGATGTATTGTCTACTTAACCCATTTATGTCTAGTGGATTCTTCTATCCTTATCAAATGGAGGAGTCCATTGTCATTTTAGGGGTGACAGGTTAATTGTATTTTTATCATTTTTGACAGAAATGGCTGTTTCTTTGAGGAAACAGTGAAGACCCTCATCAGTGGCGTCTGATCTGGGTCTGCACTGTTTGCCTATGTCCCATTTATGGGACGCTAGGCTTAAATGGGTTAAATAGATCGGGAATAGAAAAGAAAGAGCATATGTACTGATTCCTTTCGATGAACAGCTAGGAACGGTGATAATTGTAATTAAGTACTTAATAATGGCCCTGTTTACTGGACACACTGTGTGTTATTAAATGAGCAGATAAATAAAGTAATTAATGGCTGGGACTGCGTCTACATTATTGGTTTTGGAGTTTACTACACAAACCGTTCGGATTTTATGATAAACTCTTGTACTTTTTGGAATAAAGCCTCATTTTCATCGGCTGATAGGGTTTCTTTTCCATATAGTAGCTTATGTATGTTATGTACTTGTTAAGTATATCGGATATGTATCTGCTTCGGAAATTTAATATCTGGGGCATTCGTAGAAGAAGTGGAATGCACTTTCTAATCCACCGCAAGAGCATGAAGGGCTAGCTACTATATTTTTTTCTATGGAGATATGCATTCAGTGAGTTTCATTGCATGCGGAGTCTAGCATGAGGTAGCTGTCCCGTTCTTGTGCCAGTGTTAAAGTATTTTGTTGGCGGAGCCCTGTTCCTGTTAAAGATATTTAAAAGCAGAAACGGTATTGGCCTCCTTAACATATACTGGTAGGTCGTTCCATGCCCGCACAGTGGAAGGAAAGAATGAGTTATAAAATAAGATTAGTATTTGCATGTCTAGATCTGAGATTGGTAGAATTTCTTAATTGTAGTGAGTATGTTCTTGAACTAGAGGTGGTACTAAGTTTCGTAAGTACAATTCTAGAGTCAAGTTTTTTACTAGTTTGAAAAAAAGTAAGTAGTTTATGCTTTGTAAGCCTTTCTTGAAGTGTTTCCCATCCTAAGTTTGCCAAAAGTTTGTTTATGCTACAGAGCCAAGTTAGTTGCACCGGTAATTATTCTTGCCGCTTCGATATGTACAATTTCTAATTGCGTTTTTGCACTGGTTTGTACAATTGTCCCATACAGTGTCACTGTATTCAAGCAGGAGGCATACATATGCTGTAAACATTTTCTCCAGAATTGTCTGTTAACTTTAAATTTCAGAGTTCTTAATGTGGTTAATCTTTTCCACGCCGCGTCAGTAATGGTTTCAATGTGGACAGACCAAGTACTTGAGTTTGAGAAGGTAACACCAAGATGTTTATGATTTGTAGTTTCCTTTAGTGGGACGTTATTCAATTTGAGTGCAGGGTGAAGATGAAATTGCTGTGAAGAGTAGACGTCTTCTGTGGATTAAAACCTACTAACTAGTCGGTTGCCTTTGTATTTATAAATTCTATTAATAAACTATTAATTTATATGGTGCCATAACAACGTGATGTGACGTCAGTAATAGAGCAGAATTTTCTTACCTATTGTTTAACAAGTTACAAGGTACCTACCCGCTGTAACGTCATAGTATCCAAGCTGGTTTTTATATATGACAGCTAGATATTCATCTGTAGAAGTCTTCGGCTGCTGGGTTTTACGGATCATGACCGTTGATGTGAGCTAGATGGAGATATACAGCCCTGGACAACACATCTGCACGCCAACAGCTAGCCTGACCGTATGCTGTGAGTTTAAGTGCTCTAATCTTACAAAGGTAAAATACTAATCCTTGACGATTGTTCTACACATACCATCTCCCTTACCTATTATAAACTCAAAACTGATCAGCCAAAACAGAGAAAAGGTCATTCAAAAAACAGGGTTTTTGTAAAATATAATACTTTTTATGCTGATTCAAAATCAGCTAGACGGGAGCCAGTCTAGTTCACAGCTTACTTTTGGGTTTTTGTGCCACTGGCGAATATGTACATTTGGAATGGTTACGTGTATTTCGCTAAGTTACAGTTCATGCGCATGTTAATCTAAGTCTTTCTCCTTTGCATTAACCTTAAGTCAGGTTTCACAATGCCAGATCTCGGGAAAAAAGGAGCATCAAAATGTCGCCGTGTATTGCAGCTAAACAGAGGGCGATGTTGGCTCCTCATCATACGTCATGTTAAACAGAAAGGAAAAAGTCACTGATTCGCTCATCCCGTTTTCACATCAAGTCCCATTCCAAAAAAAAAAAAAAAAAAAAAAAAAAAAAGCGGGTTGCCCTTGACATAATGTGCATTATTAATGTAAGTTTATTCCGTTTTTTGCCTACTCTTAATCTGTTAAGCAGGTATGATAGAAAAGCATTTCTTATGCTTTTGTTATCATTATAATTATTACAATTACTGTAACTACTAGTACTACCACCACTACTAGTATTAGTACTGTTTATGTTTTATGTTTTTAATAAGTTTTACTGTTATTATTAGTATTGAGTAGTTGTAGTAGTAACTTATTGTGTTTAAATGGTATGCTTCTCAGTGTTTAAATCTGTCTTTATATACATGTAGCTATTTATCAGTAATTGTCAACAATAATTATGAATTTTAAACTGGTATATTACTATTAATCAGCTAATTATAAACAGTGACAGAGATTAAATAAGCATTTTGACACATTTAATAATTGTTGATTGTTATTTGTATTTCATTTTTAACCTCATTCGTTTATTCTTTTTAAAAGAAGAAATACTTATGCTACATGTTGTAAAATTATATAAGCTATGGTAAATTAAGATATAAATATTAATTTTCATTACTTTTCTTATATTAAATTCAGAGTAGGCAAAACGGGAAAAAAAACAACATAGTAGTCAAAACGGGAGCAGGCAAAATGGAAATAGGCGAAATGGGACAAGTCATAGGCGAAACGGGAGTAGGCGATCAGGAAGTAGACAAAATGGGAGTGAACCATTGAGTCAAGGTCTGAAGGACAAGATGACATTAACTACTGTCCTGTCGGCATCATTGGATAATAAAATATTCTATTTTATTCGTTATCAGATGCACGGCTACTTTGTCAACATTCTTAGTATTTACTTCCGCAAGCTGAGCGGTATAATTCCCGCATTTGATGTGTGATTAGTGCAACTAATATATGCGTCTCGTCAGGGCGACCCACAATAAGCGTTTGCCGTAATTTGTCACAACGATCCAATAGCAGAGGCTATAGACATGGCCGTCGGCAGTTTTAAATAGTAAGAAAAGACGTTTTAAAACTGGGCCCTTTTATAGTCCAAAGCACCTTCTAAGACAATGCAAGCACATTATTTATTCTTCAGTGCACACTAATACTATGTTTGTGTATCAAATAGCAGCTTTTTCGTATGCCTATAGCTTCAGAAATAATTTGAACGTGTACAACTTTTATAAGTCTATGGGAAGGGAAACTTCTTTCAGAAACTGGAGAAGAGGCCGTAAAATATCATTATTTTGGTCAGGCTAAAGTAGATTTTGGTCAGTGTTAGGCTCTCCTACGGAAGAAGCAAGTGATAATAATTTAGACGCACCGATATAGGTGGCATCTATTAAACTCATATTAACAGATGAAAAACTTGAAACATGAAAAAAATAGTACATTTTCTCTCAGTATGTTCTAAATAGATGACGGGCCTATATCTACTTGATAGATGTAGAAGAGCTTCTTTTCATCTGTTTTAAGCACCCCTCCAAGGGGAAATAACTCGGACATGGAAATTTTTATTTCCATTTTCCTACGGAGAGAACGGAAAACGTTTGTTTCCTCAATGACCAAATTCTTTAAGAGTAGTCCCAAATTTGAAAGTTTCAAATATTAGGAGAGCATTTTCCTGTCTGCAAAAAATGTCTCACCTTGCAAAATGGCGGAAAATGCTTTCATGCGTGTCCATTTACCTCCATGCACGGAGAATCACACATAATTACGCGTTTTATATGTGATCAGGATGAACATTCACGTGATTCACAATTGGTAATCTCACAGCTTTGTGGGTGTATTCAGTTCGTTTCGAGGTATGTTGTTCAACCTTTTTCTTTCTTTTAGGCTAGTTTCAGTTGCGACAGCTAGTGCAGCGTACCTAGGCTTTGAAAACATTTAGTCGGTCATGTTCCTTTTTAAATAAAAACATAGGGTTTGCTTAAAATGTCTCTCAAGAAATTTTTGTTACGACACAATAGGAATCACACTTTTGTCAGAGCATGCCGTTTTGAATGATGTTTTTGCCAAACACACACAATCTGCAACGACTTTATGCGAATTGGTTAATAGCATTATTATAAGAAAAATTGTTGAAAACGGTTTCTTGTTTAATTTTATTGTTATATGCGGAGAAGAACGGAAAACACTTCATAATAGGAGTCACTATGTATGTTAGGAATCACATTACTTATTTGTAGAAGGATGGAAATCACACGAATCAGCTCTGCATTCAGGCGAAACAAAGCGCGCATACACTTTGCCCATTTTTCGAATGTTTGTAGTCTTGAAACTGGCTTGGTTTGGTACTTGCGCTTTGAGCTGTTTATATGGGATATGTGTTTAACACATATGAATTATTTTAAAGTGAAAAATAGCAAATTTTGCCGCTTCAACACAGATTTCAGAATGAAACTGTCTTTTAACAACGACAACTTGACATTACGAAAACAAGCCTATTCAAATATACTAAAAATTTTACCACCAAAAAAAAAAAAAAAAAAAAAATGAAAAATTTCAGTTAAAAATTCGGATATTTTTTTAATTTCTGCTCAAAACAGATTGTGGTACTCGTTAGAACCGCCTCGACGAGGCGGTTCTAACCAGTATCTACAATCTATGTTTTAGAGCAGAAATAAGAACAATAATGTGTACCCCTGTAAACCCCAGTTTTACTATATAAAAGTGGGGTTTAAGGAGATAAACATTATAAAGACATGTTTTCGTGATGAATGTCGTAGGCGGTAAATGAACAGGCTCCAGTATAGCATCACTTAAATTCTACTACTATTATATGCCTCTGGAGCAGAGCAGTCAGCCATTTTATCTCGTTACACACCAATTTCAGGTTCTTCTTATTTATAGAACACATGTTCCTCTTCTGTGGTTTTTATTTTGTAGCCGTAATGCTGTAATAGTGTTTCTGAGGAGTTGAATGAAATTTCAATAATTTCGTACGGTTGCTAGAGAGTCACCAGCCTGAGAGACCCGAACACACCTAATGGTCTGATAACATAGGTGTTTTCTGGTCTTTTTTGACTCATTTTTGTGTACACTATCTATAAAATGTAGCATCACTATAATTATATATTATATACCAGTACTTGTTCAGACCGAGTTTTCTGTTTCACTGTTGTTATTTTTCCAAGAATGAAGTATTTGTTTTCTTTTGTGTTTTTTTTTTTTTTTTTTTTTTTTTTTTTTTCTGAGAATTAGTTATTTCATTATTTTAGTTTTCAGAGAATGACTTTACTCTGCACTGAGCTCTTCACGCTATATCATCTACCTTCGCCATTCGATGTTTTCATTGTTTCCAGGAAACCGGAAGTCCGTTCCCAAAATAATTCATGGTAGCAATGTAACCTCCTGACTGTATGTTTCATCCTGATAAATTAGTCATAGAAATTTTCGCCACATGGTGTTATGTTTCATTATTGAAATTCGCAATGTTAAAAAGACAACAGTGACTCAAACTTACTTAACACTATATGGGGAAATGTTATATTACTTAATCTGTCGGGATGAATTTAAAATCTTGACGGTCACTATTTTCTACTTTTTTAACTACTGAAGTCTTATGAGTTAGACTTCCGGTGTTTTGAAAATAATTAAACTGTCGGGTGACAGAGGCAGATGGTAAAGGTTCTGACGTATTTCGTTGATATGTTTGTTTTTTCTTCCTTTGTGCCAATGCCGATGCAAGTTTGTTTCATTTATGTTAGAGATACAGAGATGCCTGAATATTTTTTTTTTTTTTTTTTACATTTTTGTCGTTAACTATACAAAATTCTGTCATTTTGATTTTGAATTTACCGATACAGGAATAGTTTTATATAATTTAATGACATCAAAAGTCTTATAACCTACAGTTCAAGTGTTTTAAATGTCTCCTATGGTATCTAAACAGATTCTTGTTTGATATAAGTTTGTCCGTGCGACCAAAGTGCTCTAAATGACAAAAGCTTCTGCTTACCTTGGTACATTTCTGCTTAAAACCACAGAAAGGTTTTAGCTTGAAGGGATACATTTCGATTTTCTTCTGCTTTTTCTTAAGCAAACACTGAAATGCGTCAGTCTCAACAGGAATGATGGAACTTGTAAACACTTACTTAACCTTTACCATTCTCCAGACAAATTCAGCAGACGACAAACTAACCATATTTTTCTTATTTTTTTTTTCTAGCAAATAGGTTTCGACATTTCTTGCATATTATCTCCTTACAATTTGCTTGAAATGTCAAAGCCTATTTCCTGGGAAAAATTAAGAATAATATTTCAAAATGTCGTCTGCTGAAACTTTTACCCAGCATGCTAAGCGTTAAAAGTGTTTATCTAAACTTGACTTGAGCATTAGAATCTAAAACAAATATACTGACTACAGTATATATTTATTTTACAAATTCAGTGAAAGTTGGGATATGAAACGAAACTTTGATATATAAATAATATTACTTGGAATAGAGACATAATATTTCGAAGCACGTGCAAAAAATGAAGTTAATGTATTTAGTAAGTTTCTTACCGTTGTTCTGCCTACTTCAAATGAAAAGGACTTCGTGTGTATTTCAAAAGCAAGCTATGAACGAAGAACCAGTATGCTTCAGTCGTTTTGACTACGATTATAAAATAGTACAAAAGCTTGTAATGCTACAGACGGCATATTCTGAGTTGAAGGAAGTAAATGACATGTTACAGAAGGAAATTGGCAACATTAAGAAGGAAAAAGAAGGAAGCAGGTCCCTGTATATTCGCTGGGGAAGAACCGAATGTCCTGAGAATGGAACCGAAATGGTCTACAGAGGGTACACAGCTGGGCGTCATCATCTAAATGGCGGTGGGACGAGCACTTTATGTCTTCCTGAGAAACCTACATGGGCTAGATATGACGACAGCAGTAATTCATACAGAGGTTATATCTGGGGCGCCGAGATAGATATGGACGTAGCAAGTGAGGGCATGGTATTTGAACAAAATGTTGACGGGCAGGACCAACCATGCGTTGTCTGTACGACACCGCGTGCCGTGACACACATGTTTCCTGGGCGGGCTAATTGTTTCCCTGGCTGGTCAACGGAGTACACTGGCTATCTGATGACAAATTATAAAGGACGTTCCCATAACATGGAGTACTTTTGCTTAGATGCTAGTCCCGAAGGAATTCCTAACGGTGGGGCAAACGATCATCAAAATGTTATGTACTTAGTAGAGGCGAAGTGTGGTTCACTTCCCTGTCCGCCCTACGTAGAAGGTCGCGAGGTTGCTTGTGCCGTTTGTTCGAAGTGAATAAAGATAATGTGTATCATGGAAGACAGTAATCACGGCTGCTTATCTCCACACGCGCAACACTGTGTTGTGAAAAGGTCGTAAGGAGATATTCCGGAGGTGGTTGCGGAGAATCAGTTTAGGGAGCGTTGGAGATGAGTGTCAATTGAAATAAGGCTGACGTTTTACACGATCGCCGATATCCAAAATTTCAGCACTACTTAAACTGACTCTCCGCAACCACCTCCGGAAGATCTCCTTCAGATTTTATTTCACAACACGGTGTTGCGCGTGTGGAAATAAACAGCCGTGGTAATGAGAATCACCGCTGTTGGACTGTCTGGTTCTTTGTGATCGTTGTGTTCCTACGGAGTGTATGTAACGGAGATTGGATATACCTGGTTGATTTTCCGTCATTTTGTACAAAGGAAATAAATTTGTGACTTGCTGTTTGTGTTCCTGCTCAGTAATATAAGGTCATTTCTGAAAAGGAGTCTACTCTTAAAGGGCAGAATTTGCTCCCGAGAGGCAATGTTTTTCCTTTTAGAGTAGATTCTTTTCAGAAGGGAGACGACAAACGAAAGTGACAGTTGCCTCGCTTGAAAGTTATCAGTTCCCTTTAAGGCGCCAGTGGAGGCAATTTGCATGACATGTCGAAGCCTGTTTTCTTGGGGAGAAATATAGTCATTTTGTCATCTGCTGAATTAATTCCAAGAGATTGTTAACACTTAAAACACTAGCTATTGACAAATTAATGATATATTTTTATTATTTTTTCCTAGAAAATAGGATTTGACATTTCATGCAAATTGTCTCCTAAGACAATTTGCATGGAATGTCAAATTCTGTTTTCTGGGTAAAATAAGAAAAACAAATCAAAATTTTGTCTGATGAATTGTTTACCCAGCATGCTAAGCGTTAAATGAGTTTCCCTTAATAGAGTTCATTTTGGCAGTTGTTGTATTTGCATAAATTGAATACAAAGAGTAATGTTTCCTCAAGCTGATGCAACTCTTATCCTTGAGTATTTTTTTTCTTTTCTTTTTTTATCTTTTCATACTGTTTGACACAGAGGCAATCCTGCCACCTCTATCCCTTCTGCGGGTGGTATGTATGTGTGTTTGTGTGTGTGTGTGTGTGTGTGTGTGTGTGTGTGTGTGTGTGTGTGTGTGTGTGTGGTGGGGTGCATTGATCATTTATAATCCCTTTCATGGTGGTAGTTTTGATGAAGCATCCGCATGGCCGAGTGCCTGTTGATAGGTACATACGTTTCAGAGTTAGTGATTTAAAAACTGTCACACAGGGTCACAGGGGCCATCTTCGACGTCAGTTCTTAGTATTTGTTTTGCAAATTTCTAATAACGTGTGTCACAAGCTTGTTCTATATGCCGTTTACGTTCAAGCACCCTTGTAGTTCTTGAGTTGCAGTTTTACAATGAATTTTTGTCTAGATTTTTATCAGAAGTTAAGTGTGGGGTTTCGATCGACTGTAACTAGTTTATCCCACCGGCATCTGTTTCTGCTGGCCTAGACTGGCTCCAGTCGTTTCTGCACTTGTTTTTTTTTTTGTCCTGTAGCTGTAGCAAATTTTGTCTCTTTAATACCATTTCACAGTTTTACTACAGAATCTATCTTTTCAACTAAGGGACATAACTGATTTAATCACATAAACTGTACTAGATTGTATACCTTTGAAAAAGAAAAAGAGAGAGAGAGACAGGCTACTGCTGACCCGTTGAAAAGCCATTCCTATCTTGCAATTCATTTGTGTGTGTATGTGTGTGTGTGTGTTTGTGTTCATTTGTTTGTGTGTGTGTGTGTGTGTGTGGGGGGGGGGGGGGGGGGGTGGAGGTTATTGCAATTATTCCATTGCGTCTTATCATTGTTTGTTCCTCAACTCATCTTCTCTCGGTACCTCGAGAAGGTTGTGCTTCGTGATTGTGGCCTGTCCTAAGTAGTGTTGGGAATCGGTCAGAATTTCATAGTCGATCATCGGTTTTGTAAAACCGACTGATCAACGATTAATAATCGACTTGTAGAAAAATATATTCACTATTGATTTAGCCCTCTTCTAGGTACTTATTCATTGCTCTAGATCAAGAAGAGGGGTATTCAGATAATATTTATCTTATTTCTCCATGAAATCATATGTTATAGTACTCATTAGAAGCGCCTCTGCGAGGCGCTTCTGATGAGTACCCACAACATATGTTTTCATGGAGAGATAAGAAAAATATCAATACTTTTGGTTAACTTATTTTTTTTCACCTCTATTGACCACAAATCTAAAATTACCCAAGTAGACAGCTTTGAGTTTCATTTCTTTATAAAATGCCTATAAAAATAAAACGTGAGAAACACTAGAATTTTCCGATTAGTCGACTGTAAAAAAATCTTTCTGATCATCAGTCACAAGAGGCAAAAATGACTGATAATCGATTATAATCGATCATCAGTGGCAACACTGGTCCTAGGTAGTTTCATTTATAATATTGAAAGATTATTATCTGACCAGGATGCTGGGGTTTAACCGCTTAACTTCTTAAACAGGGTATCGACATCATAACTTACGTAAAACAGTTTCAGGCTTTAAACGCCGTTATTTTAATCACTGTCCCAATATAATGTTGGTTTGAAAACAAATTTGGCGGGTATAGTGAACAAATTGTGGGAGGACTGCTGATTGGTGCTAAAA
This sequence comes from Anodontia alba, assembly GCA_964016985.1. Classification (NCBI taxonomy): domain Eukaryota; kingdom Metazoa; phylum Mollusca; class Bivalvia; order Lucinida; family Lucinidae; genus Anodontia; species Anodontia alba. The sequence continues at coordinate 28,411,672 of OZ024832.1, read as the reverse complement.
AGTGTAGGGGAGCCCGGGGTAGTTATTTTGTGTAAGGTGACCTGTGATTGGTTAATAATAAAGTTGAATTAAAATTCATCATTCTAATTTGAAGAAAAATGTTTGTGTGTAATTTCCTGATTGTTTCAAAGAAGGCTTCTGGGGTCAGTTTGTAAATTTTACTTTGAAATGGGTGTTAGCTGGAGTAGGTATTTATGTAGGTGGTCTGTACAGTAGTATTCACCATAAGCACATTTGTTTTCACAACTTCATCTTCTCTCTGTCCTGTGTTGTTAACAAATGTGTAGCTGACTATGTTTTCATAATAAACTGACCTTCAGACATAACTTGAATTAAATACCAGGTTAGATTATTTTCTTTATACATATTTTTAATGAAATATATGTAGTAATATATAGGTAACTATAAAATGATGGTGATATGTATCACTTGGAAAGTGGCATATTGCATGGTATCCCATAATGGCATGAACTATAAGTGCCATTTTCTTAGAATGCACACCACCAGGTACTGAAACTGGATCAGTCAAACAAAACTGCTTCCAGTTTTAGCAGTCATGTGACCTTGACCTTAGTGACCTTTCTTCTAAAAAAATCTTCAAGCATGCCTAGAAACATGTAACATAACTGGATTTTCTATGCTTTTCTATATTAAAGTGACCTTGACTTGACTCTTGACTTTTGTACTTATCTAATAAGGTCATTTTTTTTTTATCTCTTCTTATTTGCTATTCATCAGAAAGCACAAATATAAGTTTACTGTCGGTCGCTTTAAGCTGACATTTGAAACCGTGCCATTGACAAGTCAACTGGGACAATTTAACCTTCTAGTATATTTTTTCTCATATAATTTGACATTTTTCATAATGTTTCTGTAATATATTATTCATAAAAATACACTTCAGGCACAAACAATTGAAATAATGGTGTTATATTTAAGCCAAGCTATTTAGCCTATGCTAGGGGTGGGGTGTGTGGGGGGGGGGGGGTTGAGTAAAATCAAGATGACAATAATTGTAACGCACATGCTTGCTTTGCATGTTAAGATAAGTATAGATATATGTTTGATTTTTGTATCATTCTAACAATTAATTTGAAAGAAAAAAAGAATCAAAGGTTTTGGTCACTTTTTTATATCTATTATTTATATTGGAGACTTTTGCTGTATTTTTATTTTGGGATAGGTACACAAAAAGTGTCCCTATCAGCAAAATTAAGCAAATAATTAAAAACAAAGGGCATGATTTGGTTATAATCAGTTTATTTAATTGATACTTAGTGTTTTTATGGTGCTTTATTGGGGAAAACTGTTGCTCTGTAGAGCACAGTGAACCAGTTGTGAGAGGACTGCTGATGGTGCAAAAAAGTGTAGGGAAGCCCGGGGTAGTTATTTTGTGTAAGGCGACCTGTGATTGGTTAATAATAAAGATGAATTAAAATTCATCATTCTAATTTGAAGAAAAACATGTTTGTGTGTAATTTCCTGATTGTTTCAAAGAAAAAAATATTTCTGTTTGTGTTTTCTGGAGCCAAACGAAGAAGTGTTTCAATTTTTGATACCTGCCAATTTAGGGGTTGCTACATTGAGCCTCCAAAAAGTCCCCGAAAGTGCTGGTGACAGTGGTGTTTTTCTTTATTTATGTTGCTGTGCTAAGCCTGGTCTTTGAATTAAAACAAAATTTGGAAGCCCAGCCATACCCTGAAATGAACCCTTAACCACCAAAAAAGGTGGAATAACTATGGAGTTCTATGGGAATAATAATTAGTTCACTGTACCCTACAGGAAGGTCTAACGGAACCAGAATTTCATGATGTTAGTCCATAAATTCAGCAGGATTGTTCGGTTTATTTAAAACGATCATGGTGAGTCGTAAGAAACCTAACAACATCAATGTGATACGGCAATATGCATGCATGTTGTAAATTGTACGTGTGCGTGTAGCCGTTATTCTCGTTGACGAGACTCGAAATTAGATCGAATAACTTATAAAATTATTATCAATTTTATATAGGAGCGAATATATTCTGTGTATAGTATCAACGTAGTAAGGCTTTTTATATAGTTTTATTTCAAACAGGCACACGTAAATTTTATTCACATGGGCCGCAACGCAACGTCACATAAGTCCAATTTACCTCCTACTAATGTCTCTAAATGGCAAACAATGTAGATACGTCTGACTTGGGTCTTCACTGTTTGTTCAGGCCTATTTATCCCAATACTTAGGGTAAACACGGTAGTCACATAGCTCTCAAGTTATATTTTGGTAAGAAGAAACTGAAAGGGCCATTTATTAATATGGGCCGTGTCAAGCGAAGAAGTGACTTCGAGCATGCGCAAAATGTACGGATTCGCGCAATCTCAGCCGGCCGGAAATATGAATGTAAAAGTATGGAATGAATTGTAAAATACTTTAAGAACACAGCAGAGTTTTGGTAAAAACATATAATCTGCTGACAACAAGAAACTATTCGCCATTTCAACCTAAACACGGCCGCTGATCTTCTCAACCACAACACCGTGTTGTGAATAGAAATATATTGAGGGGACATCCGGTTGCGCTGAAGGGAACTGGAAATCATGCGAACACGAAGATGAGTGAACCAGTTAAACTGGATTTATTCTTTCCAAGCGTCAAATGTCAAAAGTAGGGGAATGTCATGCAACAATGTAATTGTGAATCGAATTTGAAACCAGATTCTGTTTCATGGCAGAATCCGCTTTCTCCCGGAGAAATGGTAGTCTGTATTTTGCCGACATGCGAACAAATTAAATACACATTCCCGTCGAATATAAGTGATTTCATCCATCACCATAACTTAAAAAGGGCGTATGGTTAACGTACTTTACGAACCAAACTATATTCCATTGCTATTCGTTAGTCAAGAAAATAAGATTTTTATCGAATTTTGTGATTGAGGGGATCGGTTGTGCTTACTTTGATAAGTTGTGATTCAGGGTATTGTGGCATACAAGTTCGGTGTTCGTCCACTACGAGGCATTGTGTGTATCTTGAATAAGGTGGGGCGATGAGGCCTGGTAGGTAGATGCTCTGGTAATCAGGATTGCGTATGCGGTTTGTGTAGGGTAGACAATGTGTATAGGTATCTAACTTCTACTTTTGAAAGTTGCAATATCAACCCTACTCTACACTACAGTGCAATAAAGTGCAGCCCATCGCAGTGCCGTACGGTACATTTTCGGACTGTGAATTTTAGTGCTGTACAGTGTGATCTGGGGAGTGCATAGCAGTATGATACCAGTTAAGATTGCTCGGCCCGTCAATGTTGGGCGATAAGGCCAATTTTGGCTAGTGCTTAAGAATCAAGCCAATTTTGTATTGTTTTGAAGAAGCATTTAGTTATTGGTCAATTCTTTCGGTCTCGTTTTTGATTGGTCGATTGCTCATTGGTGTTTCGTTAAAGTGGTTGGCTTTTTCATAAAGTTAAGCAACGGAGATAGCGGTTAGTAGCTGGATGGGTGACCGCGGTGCTTGACTTCGTGGAAGACCTGACAAACGCATAGGCATCCGACGGAATATTTGTGGCTTTTTTTTTTTTTTTTTACAGATTATGAGATCTGGAAATATCTTCTAGCTCACTGTGAAGTTTCAATTCGACCGGTTGCGAAATAATAAAGACGTAAAACATCATATACCTATAGTATTTTATTGTCTATGGGAGTGACATTTTGCAAATAACTTATTTCATAACCGATCGACTAGAAATTTGATAGAATAGTAATGATAGGCAAACATTTTATAATATGTATAAAAATCACAAATATACAGTCGTGTGCCTATGGACAAACGCTACAGAAAGACTATACGGGCCGTGCATAGCTGCAAAAGCTGGTTACAATTAGTATCCAGTATTTCACCTGAAAATGTACCGAAACCGATAGTGTCGATAGTTTGATTTATATGGAAAGAAATTGGAACTCTTTGTTTAAATGCTTATTTTTAAAGAAATATTACGAAAACATGCCTGTTCAAATATATTAAAAACTTCAGTACCAAAAACGGAAAATTGTCAGATAAAAATTCTGATATTTTTCATATTTCTGCTCAAAACATAGATTGTGGGTACCCGTTAGAACCGCCTCACCGAGGCGGTTCTAACGAGTACTCACATTCTATGTTTTTCAGCAGAAATAAGAAAATTATGTATACCCCTGTAAACCCCAGTTTTACTATATGAAAGTGCGGTTTAAGGGGGGGGGGGGGGGGGTCAAAATTATATACGTATGTTTTCGTGATGGAAATACATTATAAAACATTCTATCGGAATTTTCCCATTCCATGTTTTCTCAGACAACCTAGCGTATTTATTTTTATTTATTTTTTTTTATTTTTATTTTATTTTGCATTTCTGATTAGTCTTGATATTTCGACCCAATCAATATTTCAGCGTATCTAATTTTATATGATAGATTTATGCAATTAAAAGGGTTGAGTTGCTAGGAGCGACCAAACAAAAAATAAAAAAAATAAAAAAAATAAAAAAACAATAAAAGAAACAAAGAAAAGTGAAAGCTGATTAAAAAGCGCAAATTTTATTTCTGAAAATCCTTAAATAATGTAGACCTCGAATACACATTATACATTAACCCATTTATGCAAGATGGATTCTTCTACCTCAACTCTTTGGACAGGTCCGTTTCTATTAGAAGGGATGCTTGGTTAGATTTTATTATTACCATGTATTATAGAAAATCCCGTATTTAATACAAACATTGTAGACCCTGATCAGACGCCGCGTTCTGCGGCGTCTGATCTGTGTCTACAATGTTTGAATGTGACCTTAAGCATAAATGGGTTATCGTTATGCTTAGGAACCCAAAGTTCAATCCACATTTGCTCGGTAATGTTACACGATAAACATACAACAAACATTAACGGAAACGTTAAAATCAATTACAGTATAATTACAGAAACTTTTATGCAAATGTACATTTCCTTCAGCTGAGATTCTTTAAGGGGAATCGATGCTCTTTCAAAGGAGACAATTCTGTCAAAACATGCTTTTGCACCCTTCTGAAATGGGTCTACTCTAAAATGAAAGAATTTGCTCCCATTGGGAGCAAATTCTTTCATTTTAGAGTAGATCCATTTTCAGAAGGGGATTGGTGTTCAGGAAAGCAAACAGGAAGTCAGAAAAATTGTCTCCCTTGTAAAAAATGGAGGAAGATCTCCAAGTCTAATCCGTTCCTCTTAATAGATAAAGGAATAGACAACAAATAGATTTTAAAAAGGAATGACCCTTGAGAGCAATGAACTCGCTCACAGAACTCTGTTAAGACAAATGTCTTGTATTGGCCATTTAAAGGATAACATTGATGTAATCAGCAGACTAAAACAGATAAACATGACATAAAACGGCATCAGGATAGTTACAAATGGACATATAAGTCTCACCGTGAGAATATGAACCTTATGCCACGCGTCGCGCAAAGACTGAAATCAGCTTGCCCATCCCCGCGATCTTATCAGATCCCCTTTTGACGTTTTGTTTGTTTGTGTTGAGGTTTTACGGCCCAGTCAACCCTATGGGGTCATGTCGAGCGCGGTCAGTTTACCTAACCACACGTTTACTGGGCAGGCTTAGTCCTCTAAGCGGTTAACCGGTATTGTGCACATTCTTTCGCCAGAAACTGACAACTGCCCTTCTTGAATCAGCGGAAGGGAGAGAATGACCGTAGAAAATATTTCATGATCAATCTCCACGAAAGAATGTTGCCGACCTCGGCGGGGGTTGAACCCGCGACCTCCTGGTCTCCAGTCGGACGGCGCATCCAACTGAGCCACCGAGGCCGGCTTTTGACATTTTGTAGACAACCAAGAAAACAAGGCTTCTTCATGCGAATGGTGAAGATTCTGATCAGAATGCGCGGTTACTTGTGGGTTGTGGTGACATACTGATAATTGTTGGGGTGACAAGCTGTTGATAGTTTTCTTATTTTTCCTAGAAATAGGCAATTTTTATATGTCAAAGCATGTTTTCGTGGAAAAATAAGAAGAAGAAGAAGAACATTACGAAAACATGCTTATTCAAATATATAGAAAATTTCACCTCCAAAAACTGAAAATTTTTCAGATAAAAAACTCTGATATTTTTCATATTTCTTCTCAAAACATAGATTGTGGTACTCGTTAGAACCGCCTCGGCGAGGCGGTTCTAACGAGTACCCACAATCTATGTTTTTGAGAAGAAATAAAAAAAATAATGTATACCCCTGTAAACCCCGGCTTTACTGTATAAAAGTGGGGTTTAAGGGGGTCAAAATTATATGGGCATGTTTTCGTGATGAGAAGAAAACAAATCAAACTGTGGTCTGCTGATTTTTGATGCAGCATGCTTAAAATCTTTCATATTCATATACTAAAATTAGAAACCTGGGCCCAGTTATTCAAAACTCAACGAAGTTGTTAGCTAACACGACATTAAAATTTCGGTTTTGAAAAATGGCAAATACGTTGATATTATTATTATTATTATTTTTTTTTTTTTTTTTTTTGCTGAAAAAATGTGAGTATTAATTTTGCAACAAAAATATCAATGTATTTGAAATTACCTCGGATATAACAGTTAACGAGGGTTTGTCATTAACGATCTCGTTAAGCTAACGATGCTTTGAACAAATGGGCCCTAATGGTGCATTGAAAAGCTATTCACATGTTTGCAGGAAAAAATATTATTGTATTTGAAAATACCTTAGCTACAGCAGTTAACGAGTTTGTCATTAACGAGCTCTTTAAGCTAACGATGCTTTGAACAACTGGGCCCTGTTCAATAGATCTACATATACGTGTACTTATATAATGCAGACTAGATTTAAGTGCCCATTGGAAACAGTAGTAGGCTTAACCCTTGTTATGCTGAATAAAATAAGATGCCACGCCCATTTCCAATTTTCAGCCAATCAGAGTACTTGATCCAGGTTGTTGATACAAATTCACATACTTAATGGCAAACAGTGCAGACCAAGAGCAGTTGGCTTCTTCCGAAGCCAACTGATCTGGATCCACACTGTTTGCAAAGACAGTGTATGTCCGGGATCAGCAGGACCAGAGTTAATTTACAATATTCTGATCTCAAAAATAAAGCAGATACATGTAGTTGGGAATTTAGCAGATTTAAAACTCAAACGGAAAAGTAGACATTTGACTGACGATTTTTTTTCTTAAATATCGATATAAGGTCAATCCTGTCTTAAAGGCCACATGTATTAAGCAGTCACCTGTATTAAAAGGTTACTTTAGGCAGATACACAAATGTATATTGAAATTTAACTGTACGAAGCAAGCACATGCATTAATCAATCACTTTTGACTCTCTCGGAGGCGCTTGCTTGAAACAGGATATACTGTACGCCGAGCTCCAAAAAAAGGACGGAATATTAAAAAATAGGGCTAATTACATGCTTTCCAGTCTGAAACAAGGATTTGACAGAAATTCCCCGCGGGCACACAAGGCTGAAATAATGTCGATTCAATCTCAAGACGTTGCCAGCTTGCGAAGCGAGGACCGGTCCTTTTCTTGATGTTGTCTGCCCATCATTTGTGTGTGTGTGTGTGTGTGTGTGTGTTAATCAATCACTTTTTGACTCTCTCAGAGGCGCTTGCTTGAGACAGGATATACTGTACGCCGAACTCCAAAATGGATGGAATGTTAAAAATAGGGCTAATCACATGCTTTCCAATCTGAAACAAGGAATTTGGCAGAAATTCCCAGCGGGCACACAACGTCGAAATAATGTCGATTCAACCTCAAGACGTTGCGACGCGAGGACCGGTCCTTTCCTTGATGTCGTCTTCCCATCATTTGTGTGTGTGTGTGTGTTTGTGTGTTTTTGCGTTTTCAAGGGTCCCTCCTTTCAGAATATACAGTCGAACCTCAATGGCTCGTACATCTTTGGGACCAAGGAAATTCGTTCGAGACATGGGTAGTTCGCGCCACTGAAGGTTAATCATGGCGCCAGATCAGGAAGCAAATATCGCTAATTCTGGAAAACCTATCGATTTTCTACACAATAATTGTATGTTGAGTGTACTCATTAGAGACGAAGAGGCGATTCTAATGAGTACACATAACATACAATTCCATAATGAAATAAGAAAGCTTCCTTAAAGATTTGTTTTCTTGAGCTATCGGAAGAATTTCGTAGGGACTCAAAAACGAGTGATCATTGGGACCATTCTGGGATTTCGGAAAATTTATATGAGAGTAACTGATGAGGCATAATGGGCCAGTCTGGCTAGCTAGTCTGGCCCAGAATATTGACATTACAAGTATTTCAATTTTTGAGTGATTGTTCATTGCTTTCAGTGCTCATTCCGTTTAGTAATCTGAATCTTTTTACAGTCGAACTTCAATGGCTCGAATACCGATGGCTTGTTTACCATGGCTTATTCGAACCTATTTTGAGCCCCTACGGAATTTATCCGATAGCTCAAGAAAACAAATTTTGAGGAAAATTTTCTTATTTTATTATGAAATTGTATGTTGCGTGTACTCATTAGAATCGCCTCACCCAGACGATTCTAATGAGTACACGTAACATACCATTATTTTGTTGTAGATCGAAAACACTTCCCTAAATTATCGCCATTTACTTCCTGACCTGGCGCCATGATTAAATCCCACTGGCTTGAACTACCCATCCCTCGAACAAATTTTCGTGGTCCCAAAGATATTCGAGCCATTGAAGTTTGATTGTATATGCAACCAGCGTGGACCAAGATCAGACTGCTCTTCCGCTAAGTCTGATTACAATGGTCGCTGATAGTAGGTCTAGCTTTAATTTCCCATACAAATTACACCAGGAGCTAGTATAGCTGCTGATCAGACTGGTCGCATATGTCACGTGTCTATTTTGCATTTGGAGAGGTTCAGTTAAACTAAATGCCCGTCATACTCCAAATGGGCCGCGTCAAGCGAAAAAGTGCTTTCGAATATGTGCAAAATAAGCGGATTCAAATCATTCTGCACATGCGCAAAGTCTCATCCGGGCATTTCTTCTGCATTGAAACATGCTGTAGCATAAAATGCTTCCGTTAGCGGACAAGGAAGGCCAAGTTCAGACTGCGCGGATGCGCAGGCTGATCTTGGCCTTCTCTGTCCGCATATGCTCAGAAGACACCTTTTCGCATGGCGTGGCTCATTTGTCAAATCCAGACTGAGCATGCGCAATTTGATCTTGGTTCGCGCAAATTGCATGATCACACCCAAACAGAAAACGACTATTCGACATATGCGACCAGCGTAGACCGAACTCTGACTGCGCGTCCGTACAATCTGATCAGTTTCTACACATGTCGCTAACACAATATATGGACATTAAAACTCAATTAGCGATCACTGTAGATCCTGCTCAGAATACGCGCATGCGCAGGCTAATCTAGATATAGGCTAGTCGCATAAGTACAGTCGATGACTTCTATTTCGAGGGTCTCAAATGTTAATCCTTAAACGCCAATCATAACGGCAGCAGACGACATTTTGAAATATTTTTTTTTTATTATTTTTCAGAGAACATAAGGCTTGCATTTCGTGTGAACCGTCTTCCTAGCAGACTATTCAAATGAAACGTAAGACCTTATTTTCTCTGAGAAATGATAACATTGATAAACAAGAGGCCCATGGGCCACAATTCGCTCACCTGATAAAAAGAAATAAAAATAAATAAATAAATAAATAAAAACAGCTATTGCATATCTGTAAACGCCATGCAACATCATCATTTGAACAAACTTAGTAGACTCTGAATCCCCAATGCTGTATACCAAGATTCTGGCTCAAAGCTTTCTTAGTTCTAGAGAAGAAGACTTTTTAAGTGGTTTATGATATATGGGCATGGAAGCCATCTTGTTCAAAGGCCCGGAACCATTTGAACAATTGTCAACGTCCTTTTGACAGAAGGTCCAGTGTGAATTCTTATGTAAATTGTTCAAGTGGTTTCAGAGGAGAAGACTTTTAAAGATTTCACAATTTTATACATGTACACAGCAAATGGGGCAATGGCAGATAACCCCCAGGGGACGAAATTTTGATACTAACTAAAACGTTTTACTACTTTAATCAAACATAGAAAGTTTCAGCCATTAGTCTTTCATACATTTTGAGAAAATGACTTTTCAACACTTCCCCATACAAATGTAAGGGTGCGTAAGTTTGACCTTGGCGTGAAAAGGTCAAAAATCAACCTATGATCATCATTTGAACAAACTTGGTAGACCTTGAGTCCCGGATAATGTAAATCAAGATTAAGCCTTAAAGCTTTCTTTGTTCTGGAGAAGATTTTTAAGTGTTTTTACCTTATATGGACATGGCTTCCATCTTGTTCAGTGGTGAGGAACCGTTTGAACAAATTGTCAACACCCTTTTGACAGAAGGCCCCATGTGAAATATGGGGAAATTGTTCAAATGGTTTCAGAGAAGCAGATGTTAAAAAATACACAATTTTATACATGTATATAGCCCAGGGGAAATGGCAGATAACCCCCAGTGGACACAATTTTGATTGTAACTAAAAAGTTAATAATACATTGTAAGTTTCAGCCATAAGTCTTTAATACATTTTGAGAAAAAAGACTTTTCAATCTTTTCCCCATACAATTGTATAGGGATGCAAATTTGACCTTGTCGTACAAAGATCAAAAGTTAACCTACTGTCATCATTTGAACAAACTTGGTAGACCTTGAGTCCCCAATGCTTTTTACCAAGATTCATCCCCAAAGCTTTCTTGGTTCTGGAAAAGAAGATTTTAAGTGTTCTTACCGTATATGGGCATGGCAGCCATCTTGTTCAATGGCACGGGACCATTTGAACAAATTGTCAATATCCTTTCAACAGAAGGCCCCGCGTGAAATCTGATGAAAATGCTCAAGCGGTTTCAGAGAAGAAGACACTTACAAGTAACACAATTTTATACATGTATATACCCCAGGGGCAAGGGCAGATAACCTCCAGGGGACAAAACTTTGACTGTAACTAAAAAGCTGAAATAATTTAATCTGACATTGTAAGTTTTAGCCATTAGTCTTTAATACATTTTGAGAAAACATTTTCCCCATATAAATGTATAGGGAAGCAAATTTGACCTTGCCGTAGAAAGGTCAAACGTCAACCTACGGTCATCATTTGAACAAACTTGCTAGACCGTGAGTCCCTAATGCTTTATACCGTTACAACCTTTAGCAGAGGGCTCCACATGAAGTTTGAAAAAAATTGACCCAGGGGTTTCAGAGGAGAAGTCGTTCAAAGGTGTGGACGGACGGACGGACGGACAGACGGACACGGACGACTGACGTTGAGTGATCAGAATAGCTTATCCTGAGCCTTTGGCTCAGGTGAGCTAAAAAACAAAACACAAATCAGAATGTCGTCTGATACAATTTTGCTTGGCACAATAAGGATTATCCAAAAGGTCCCATGATGTCACTCTTATATAATAATAATACAGTAAAAGCTCGATAGCTCGAACACCGATGGCTCGTTTACAATGGCTAAGACGAACTTGTTTTTGAGTCCCTACGAAATTCTTCCGGCAGCTCAAGAAAACAAATATTTAGGGCAATTTTCTCATTTTATCACGAAATTGTATGTTGTGTGTACTCATTAGAAGCGCCGCATCGAGGCGATTCTAATGAGTACACTCAACATACAATTATTGTGTAGAAAATCGAAACGATTTCTCTAAATTATTACTCTTGGCTTCCTGACCTGGTGCCATGATTAACCCTTAGTGGCTCGAATTACCCATATCTTGAACAAATTTCCATGGTCCCAAAGATGTTCGAGCCTTTGAAGTTCGACTGTAATAATAATAATAATAATAATAATAATTTTAATAATGATAATAATAAACTATGTTGAAGACAAAAAAAAAAAAAAAAAAAAAAAAAAAATAAGATACACAGGGAATAATTTTACAATAACAACAAAAATCTGAAGCGCGGAATTGTAACATAAAACTGACAATTATCATAAGCTCTGTAACAGGTAACGCTGCGGGCGTCAAATAGAGTCACTCACTGAAAATAACACTCACTAACATGCAGTGTACTGAATATTTGTGCCATCAAGTGGACAGTAAAAACTCAGAATACTCTGTGCGGATATGCAGGTTGATCTGTATCTTCGCAGGTGCACATGTACAATGTTATTTTTTTCTAAAATTGCGAGTCAAATTAGTTTAACTTCCAAGTGTGCTCAAATACTTTATTAGATAAAGAACATTGTATCCATCTGAGCATGTCTGAGCAACGAATTCCTGGACCCTAGGTCAACTTGTGCATTCGCCCTAATTACCAGCATATATATATATACAGTTGACTCTCGCTATCTCGAACTCGCTTATCTCGAATAACCGCTTATCTCGAAGTGAAAGTCTGTTCCCTGCCTAAACATGAAAATGTAACAACATGTAAAAATATTGTGGAAAAGAGGAGAAACTGCTCCTTAGGAGCAATTTCTCCTCTGTTCCACAATATTTTCAATATATCTCTAATTGTAAGAGTCCAATTACACATATATTTGTTAAATGTGGTTAAACGAATTAGTCTTCCCTCAATTCTGCAAATCTGATATGTCGAAATACGGATATCTCGAAGTAGTTCAGAGTTCCTTGGAATTCGAGATAACGAGAGTCGATTGTATATATATATATATATATATATATATATATATATATATATATATATCAGAGATCAGCTGCGCATTCATTTACATGTATATAGATATAATGACCACTGTTTTTTTTTGTTTAATTTGTCCTATAGACACTTCACAATATAAAGATTGTTTTATAATGTCGCCTCTTCTGTTGTCAGTTCACCCGAAATTCTTCCATTTTGTGATATTTGGGAATACCTGGTCAGTGGATACCCATCCTGGCCTCTGTTAATCTTGTGGAGAAGTGTGTCGTTCCTGAAAATCGAAATTGCAAATCTGTCATCTTTAGAAGACATTGTGGAGTATTTGAAAGAAAATGTACGACAGATATAAAGTTATAAAAAAGTTATAAGACAGAGTGGCTATTTACAGTCAACTGTAAATAGCCAAAAAAAAAAAAAAAAAAAAAAAAAAAAAAAAAAAAAAAAAAACCGTTAAATTATCTGTTTACAGTCAACTGTTAATAGCCAAAAAAGTTAAACTGGCTGTTTACAGTAAACTCCCATTACTTAAAAAGCGTTTAAATGCCAATTTACAGTCATATGTATTACAAATTTGTTCTTAAAGAAGGGGTACTAGAAATAATATTCATTTTGAACGGACAGACGGACAACGGACGGTATTCTTTAAAGTTTAGGCATTTATCACTTTCTGTTTGACTGGTATCAGGAATTATATTGTATGCCTGATAGTGACGCGTATGCATGTACATGTAGTAAACCTTGTTTAGGACAATCAGAATCAGAAAGGTAAAAATATAACGGAAGTTTCACGAATATATCAATGGTTTGCTTTATTAGCATTTCTGAATCTTTTGTTTATTGTTAATAAAACAAAATACCAACAAACTGTGTTGTTTCTTTCAGAAAAAAAGACTTTTTTTTCTTGTACATGTATCACACGAAAAAAGCAAAAAAAAAAAAAAAAAAAAAAAAAAAAAATCAAACGGGGAATGTTACCAGTAAGAAACCTTGAATTATAGCACCTGCGACCAATATGAAAATAGATCCGATACGATCGAACTGAGATGCAAAAATGAAGTTATATTATTACTAGTGCCCCTTCGTCGAGAACACATTTGTAATACGTATGACCGTAAATAGCCGTTTAACGTTTTATTGGCTGATGACTGTAAACAGCCAAGTAAACGTTTATTTGGCAATTTACAGATGCCGGTGTATAGCCTCTTCATATAAAATAATGAATCAAATAAGCTTAGCAACTTAGTGAAACAAGAGGCCCATGGGTCACAATTCGCTCACCTGAGTAAAACAGCCACTGCATATCTGCAGATGCTGTGCAACATCACCACAGCAACTAGGACAGAAATTTGATAGTGTAGTAAAAAGGTCATCCCAGGATCTACATTTGAATAAAGCTGGTAGACCTTGCGTCTCCGATGCTATACACCAAGATTTAGCCTCAAAGCATTCTTGGTTCTGGAGTGTTTTAACCATATATGAGCATGACAGCCCCATCTTGTTCAATAGTGCAAAACCATTTGAACAAATTGTTAGTACCACTTCGACAGAAGGCCCCATGTGAAACCTGGCGAAAAATGGCAAGAGGTTTCAGAGAAGTAGACATTTAATGATTTATACCATTTTCTACATGCACAAAGCTCTGGGGCAAGGGCAGATACCCCTAGGGGATACAATTTTGATTGTAAATAACAAGTTTTACTACGTTTACTACTTTAATTTTACATTGTAAGTTTCAGCCATTAGTCTTTAATACATTTTTAGATAATGATTTTGTATGGGACGCAAATTTTATTTTGTTATGAAAAGGTCAAAAATCATCCTAGGATCATCATCTGAACAAACATGTTAGACCTTGAGTCCCCAATGCTATATATACCAAGATTCAGTCTCAAAGTTTTCTTGGTTCTGGAGAAGAAGATATTTCTTACATATATGGGCATGGCGGCTATCTTGTTCAATGGTGTGGAACCATTTCAAAAAACTGTCAATATCGCTTCGACAGAAGGCAACCGTGTAAAATCTGGTGAAAATTAGTCAAGCGAATTTAGAGAAGAAGACGTTTAAAGATTACATGATTTTAAACATGTATATAGCCAAGGGGCAGAGGTGTATAACTGCAAGGGGACAAACTTTTTCATTGTAACTAATAAGTTTTATTACTTTAATTACACATTGCAAATTTCAGCCATTAGTCTTTAGTACTTTTTCAGAAAATGATTATTTCAACATTTTCCCCATACAGGAGTATTGGGATGCTAATTTGACCTCGCCATGGAAAGGTCAAAGGTCATCATAGGGTCATTATTTGAATAAACTTGGTAGACCGTGAGTCCCCGATGCTTTATACCAAGATTCAGTCTTGAAGCTCTCTTGGTTCTGGAGAAGATTTTTTAAGTGCTTTTTACCATATATGGGCACGGAAGCCATCTTTTTTAATGGTGCAGAATCGTTTGAACAAATTGATAATACCCCTTCCACAGAAGGCCCAATGTGAAATCTGATGAAAATTGGTTAAGCTTTTCAGAGAAGACATTTAAAGATTATGAGATTTTATATATGCATATTACCCAGAGGCAAGGGCAGATAACCCCCGGGGACAAAAGTTTGATTGTAACTAAACGAGTTTGCTACTTTGATCATACATTGTAAGTTTCAGCCATTAGTCTTTAATACATTTTTAGAAACTGAATTTTCAATATTTTCTCGATACAAATGCATAGGGGCGCAAATTTGACCTTGCCATAACCTACAGTCATCATTTGAACACACATGGTAGATCTTGAGTCCTCGATGCTGTATATCATTATTCAGCTTTCATGACGCTTCCTCGGTTCCGGAGAAGAAGATTTCTGTTTACCATATATGGGCAGAGTGGCCATCTTGTTTAATGATGCAGAACCATTTGAACAAATTGATAATATCCCTTCGACAGAACACCGGATGTGAAAGTTGGTGAAAATTGGTCCAGCTGTTTCAGAGAAGAAGATATTGATTACAAGATTTTATACATGTATGTAGCCCAGGGGTAAGGGCAGGTAACAATGGGGGACACAATTTTGATTGTAACTAAAAGGGTTGGCTACTTTGAATATACATTGTAAATTTCAGCCATTAGTCTTAAATACATTTTAAGAAACTGATTTTTCAATATTTTCCCAATACAAATGCATAGGGATGTAAACTTTGACCTTGCTGTAAAAAGGTAAAATGTCAACCTAGGGTCATCATTTGAACAAACTTGGTAGACCTTTAGTTCCGGATGCTTTATACCAAGAGTCAGCCTTGAAGCTTTCCTGGTTCTGGAGAAGATTTTTTAGTATTTTTTACCATATATGGGCATGGCGGCCATCATGTTTAATGACGCAGAACCGTTTGATCAAATTGATAATATCCCTTTGATAGAATGCTCAATGTGAAATCAAGTGAAAATTTGTCAAGCTGTTTTAGGGTAGAAGACATTTTAGATTATGAGATTTTATAAATATATGTAGCGCAGGGACAAGGGCAGATAATCCTGGGGGATAGGTTTTGTTGTAACTAAATGGGTTTGCTACTTCGATCATACATTGTAAGTTTCAGCCGTTAGTCTTTAATACATTTTAAGAAACTGAATTTTCAATAGTTTCCCCATACAAATGCATAGGGATGTAAATTTGACCTTGCCATAAGAAGGTCAAATGTCAACCCGAGGTCATCATTTGAACAAACTTGGTAGACCTTGAGTCTCAGATGCTGTATATGAAGATTCAGTCTTGGAGCTTTCTTGGTTCTGAAAAAGCCGATTTGTTTAGTGTTTTTTACCATATATGGGCATGGCGGCCATCTTGTTTAATGATGCAGAACCGTTTTTGAATAAATTGATAATACCCCTTTGACAGAAGGCTCAATGTGAAATGGCACGAAAATTGGTTAAGCTGTTTCAGAGAAGAAGATATTTTAAGATTCGAGATTTTATATATGTATGTAGCCCAGGGAACAAATTTTTGATTGTAATTAAAAGAGTTTTCTACTTTGATCATACATTGTAAGTTTCAGCCCTTAGTCTTTAATACATTTTGAGAAGTAGTTGCGGTCATGGTACCAAAGCCGTAATCCAAAATCATAAATCCATAAACGAATGACGAATCAGAATGTTCAAACCAACAGACATGGACCCCAGAACAAAGGGTGTAATCAGGCGTCCGCGGATAGTAAGCATTACTTGGTAAGCAAGCTTCGCCCACCATGCCCATGGGCCTGAACGAAGGAAATATCGGTAGAAGCGTATGTCCGGGATTTGGGAAGTCTACTTATGGCGCGTCACTGGCAAAAACATCAGAAACAATTCTGGAAGCTGCCACATTGTAGGGACTGACATTGTAGAAATGACTTTTCAACATTTACCCCATACGAATGCATGGGGACGCAAATTTGACATTGCCGTAAATAGGTCAAAGGTCAACTTACGGTCAACATTTGAATAAACTTGGTAGATCTTGAGTCCTTGGTAAAATTGTGCTATAAACCAAATTACACAATTTTATACATATGGGCAAGGGCAGAACTCCAAGGGGACAATATTTTGTATATAACTAAAATGTTTTGCTACTTTCATCACTCATTTTAAGTTTCAGCCATTAGTGTTTAATGCTTGTTTAGGACAATCAGAATCAGAAAGGTAAAATAATGAAAGCTTCACGAATATATTCAATATTTGCTTTATTAGCATTTCTGAATCCTTTTAACAGTTTCGACTCAAATTACTTCGCAGGAGCGTTTTGCAAAAGTAAGTACATTGCGTCTACATGTTTTTCAGTCCTCATTTTGAGAAAATGACTTTTCAACATTTCCCATACAAATGAATAGATACGCAAACAGATGTTGCCATTAAAATGAATATTCTGCTGCAAAGAATCCTTAATAGAGGGGGTGGACAGGGGGTAGGCATTCCCCACTTCCCTCCCCCCTTACCCCCACATCCCTCCCCCTTTTCCCCACTTCCCTCCCCCTTTCCCCCACTTCCCCCTCCCCCTTACCCTCCCCTAAATCAGAATTTTTAATATCCCCAATGCTATAATTAAATTTAAACATGACTATGCAAAATACATTCATGCAGATTTTGACCCCAAACTACACTCCTAATTTTTACCCCCAAATCGGTATTTCCTTAGCGTTTGCAGCCCGTTTACAGAATAGCTAAATATTTGCACCCTCCATTTTCAAAAGTCTGCGTAAGTATCACAAGGTGGTGGGCCTTGATCCGGTCCAACCAACCTATCCCATTTCCGATGGACCGAGACGGTCACGATTTTCATGCTTTGTTTCAATATTTGTTTTTTACATGGGTACAAAATTGCACACGTATCGAGTCATTCTTTAATAAGATATTGAATGTCAAACATGGCTAGTGATGCAAAGGCATGCTTTTCATCTAAAGTTGAGTACCGTGCTGTAATTCGGTACTTGTATTTAAAAGGTAAAACAGGCAAGGAAATACACGGCGAGTCAGCCGATGTTTATGGGTCTTCTGTACCATCTTATGCTGGGGTTAAATTCTGGGTAGGGGAATTCAAATGCGGTAGAACGTCTTTAGAAGATGAAGCCAGGTCTGGACGCCCACTGGATGCCACAGACGAAGAAATGTGTAAGAAAGTTCGGGATCTGGTATACTCTGATAGGCAAATTCAGGTGGAAGAAATAGCGCAGGCATTAGGCATTTCACATGGTAGCGTTTCAACAATCTTATATGATCGTTTAGGTATGCGCAAGCTAATAGCCCGTTGGGTCCCCAGATTCCCTAGCGATGAGCAAATGGCAATCAGAGCATCAGTATGCAGCGCCTTGTTGAAGCGTTTTAGGTCAAAAGATGATTTTCATTTGCGTCTGGTAACTGTAGATGAGACTTGGGTTCATTATTATGAGCCAGAGAATAAAGCTCAGAGTCGTCAGTCGGAAGGGCCGAGGCCAAAGAAGTTCAAGATGCAACCATCTGCTGGCAAGGTGATGGCCACAGTAATTTGGGAAGAAAAAGGCGTTATTATGTTGAACTTTTTACCCAAGAGAAATACAATAACTGGAGTACGCCATCCGTGAAAAACGCCGAGGTAAACTCTCTAAAGGTATTTTGCTGCAACAGGACAACGCAAGAGTCCACACTTGCAAAGTTGCAATGAATGCTGTAGAGAGAAACGGGTATGAATTAATACCACATCCTGCCTATTCGCCTGACCAAGCTCCTAGCGACTTCTTCCTATTCCCAAACTTGAAAAAGGATATCCGTGGACCATTTCCGGTCTGATGAAGAGGTCGTGACGGCAGTTGAGGAGTGGGTCAATGGAAAAGACGCTGAGTTTTTTAATTCTTGGCTGATGGCACTTGAACACCGTTGGTATAAGTGCATCACACTATAGGGCAATTACATCGAAAACGAAGAGGTGGATCTCAACCGGAAATAAGTTAAGCTGGTTACTTATTGACTCACCCTCGTAAACTGGTCAAGAAAAAAAAATGTGGTAGGCCTAGGTCCTGGCCCAAACTGATCCTAATTGGCACAAAAACAGTCGTATTAATTACTGAAATCAAAACTCAAGAATACCATGTAAATCTGCATCTTCTTTTAATATTTTTTTGATAAGCATGGTCCCGCACTTGGGGGTCAGTAAGAAAAATAATCTTTTTTTTTTTTTTTTTTTTTTTTTTTTTGTGGTTTTCTCAAAAACTGAGTTAAATGTCGAACGTGTAGTTAGTGTGTGGTGGTTGACAAAACACGGACCACTTACGGACACGGACTCATGGACTTACGGTCCCTCTGGACAATACACGGACTAAATTTGACATGAATATATGACTGAGATGAATATTTTCAATGTTCAAAGGGCATGACTAATAAAGTAAGTAAACCGGATTTACAGTTCTCATTTTCTGCAGATCCCCTCATGGTGCCCTACATTAGTGTAAAGTTTACAAGTATACCATAAAAATGTTATTTTTAATATTCAAAGACCCATAACTCAACAAGTTATTATGCCAAACTTATGGTTCTTGTGTTCTACATATAGTCTTATGTTGCTTTACATTTTTGCAAGGCTTCAAGGAAATCTCTGAAGCCACTTTTAAGTTATAGAAAGGGCACAAGTATATGATTGGGATCACTTTTTACATGCACAAAGGGCGGTAACTCCTTTACATGCACAAAGGGCGGTAACTCCAAAAGCAGGTAATTCAGAGTTATGGTTCTTGTCTTCTTCACATCATATCATGGTAAAAAAAAATTGCGTAAAGTTTCAAGAAAATATCTCAAACAGTTTCAAGTAACAGAGCAGACAATTATTACAGATATCACTATTTTCAATGTCCAAAAGGGCCTTAACTCCAAAAGTAGGTTAAGCAGAAGTACGGTTCGTCTGTTTTACACCTGGTCTCATAATGCTTTACATTTTGTGTTAGTTTTATCAAAATATCTGAAACGGTTTCCAAGGTACAAACCTGACAGAGTACATGCTGGAAATGGCTATTTTCAATCTTTATTTTGTTCAAAGGGTGGTAGCTCCAAAAGTAGGTTACCCATGTGTTCTGCACATCCTCTCATGGTGCTTTATATTTGTGAGAAATTTCATCAAAATATTTCAAACGGTTTTCAACTTACAGAGCGGACACAAGTACATGGTAGAAATGGCTATGTTCAATGTTCAAAGGGCAATAACTCCAAACGTAGGCAAACTAGAGTTACGGTTGAAAAGTTCTGCTCGTCGTCTTATCAAGCTTTAAATTTGTGTGAAAATCCATCAAAATGTCTTAAAAAGGGTTTCCAACTTACAAGGCGGACACTAGTTCATAATAGAAATGGCGTAAATATTTACGATGTTCAAAGGGCCGTAACTCCAGAGGTAGGTTAACAAGAGTTATGGTACTTGTGTTCTGCACCACATCTCATAATGCTTAACATTTGTGAGAAATTTCATGAAAATATCTCAAAGGGTTTTATAACTTACAGAGCGGACATGAGTACAAAGTAGAAATGGCTATGTTCAACGTTCAAAGGGCAATTACTCCAAAAGTAGGGAAACCAGTGTTACGGTTCATGTGTTCTGCACGTCGTCTCATCGTGATTTACATTTTATGTATAGTTCCGTGAAAATATCACGAACAATATCAGAGTTATGGAGTGGACATTAGTACATGGTACAAATGGCTATGTTCAACGTTCAAAGGGCAATAACTCAAAAAGTGGGCAAACCAGAGTTACGGTTTTTGTGTTCTACTCATTGTTTAATAGTGCTTTACTTTGCTGTGAAGGTTCGTGGAAATATCTCAAACGGTATCAGAATTATGGAGCGGACACTTAATTATAAAGCGCTGACGGACGGACACTCAAAATTTCGGACGGTATAACATAACACCTCGTCACTTTTTGTGGCGGGGCACAGAAATGAGGTTCTTAGGGATATGCATAGTATTTTATTTTTGTGTTAGCACTGAATACTACTATTCTGAGTAAGAAAAGTAAATTGTTCTTGTCATTGTTGCTTCTACAGCTCATTAACAAGTCAAACATGCGAAACATGAATAAAAACCAGAAAGAGCAACGGTCATGCGTCGGAAACAAGCAACAGAATCTGGCCATTGCTCTACCATGATAACCAATCAAACACATCAAAGGCAAATGGCAGCCCCTCCCGTACCAAAAGGAGAGGTATGCGTATAAAACGTCAGAAAACGTCAGCTCCTCAGTCTTCTGACGTTCTCTAATTGTAAATTTTCCGTAGAGGCCCAATTTAACACGAAAATCATAACTTTTAGCAAAGATCTTGAAAAAATTAAGACGAGAGGAGAGACTCCCTCTCGTGCGTCCTCAAACCACCCCAAATTCGCGTCGCTGAATTCTGTTTTGGATCATTTTAGCATACTCCGCGAAAAGTTTTGAGAATCTGTATGGTATTGTCAGACAAATACTTAAAATGCACTTGAAACATATTTTTTTCTGTCTAAACGATATCGCAGACAGTGAAACAGTTCTCGCGAAGACAGTAAAACAGTTTTCGCAGAGATTGTTTTACATTCAGTAGTCCGTAATTATAGCATGTCGCTTATTGATCGCTAACTTCGCAGTCAGGTGAAGGTAAAACGGTCGTCCACAATAGCAGGTCGCTTATAGATCGCTAATTGCGTTTGCTAAATTTAAACACACACACAAAAAAAAAAGAAAGAAAAAAAGGCGACATTTGCTGCTCGTCGATGGCAGTTTCGACCAATTTTTAACGCCTTGGGATTTGTTATGTCGGAAATAAGGTTAGCCGAAATGGTTTGACGTCTTTGCGTAGGAATCCATGAAATACTTCTACAATATTATGAATACCGTATTCCTTAAATGTGACAAATGTACGTTCATTGAAGTACTAATATTCAGCTCATGTTCAAAATATATATGATAGTGTGACAACCATTAACAATAGAATATTGAAAACAATTGCTGTCTCTATTTCAACAGCTCTTACAGAACTTTTTAATACATAATAATTACTTGCTCAAGTACCTGATATATGGAAAAGAGCAAATGTAAGTCCTATTCATAAGAAAGACGATAAAACTGATGTTGTAAATTATAGATCTATTTCGTTAATAAGCTCTGTCGGTAAAGCATTAGAAAAATTAGTACACAAGCACGTTCATAACTTTGTCCTAGAGAATAATATAATAACACCATTTCAATCAGGTTTTACACGCGGAGATGCAACAGTAAACCAGTTAGTTGACTTGTACAATACATTTTGTCATGTCCTGGACGAAGGCAAGGAAGTTCTTGTGGTATTTTGCGATATTAGTAAAGCCTTCGACAGGGTATAGCATCGGGGTCTTCTAGCAAAACTTTATCACTATGGAATTACTGGAAATTTACATAAGTGGTTCGATAGTTATCTTTCTAACAGATTCCAGAGCGTAACTATTCCTGTAGGGTGTTCTGAGTGGATAGAGATCAATGCCGGTGTTCTCCAAGGTTCCATTCTTGGACCGTTTCTGTTCTTGCTGTATATCAATGATATTGTCCATGAAATTCATTCTGACATAAGATTATTTGCAGATGATACTACGATTTATATCATTGTTGCCTTTCCTGATTCAGCTGCGCAAAATGTAAACACAGACCTTGAACGTATTGCTCACTGGGCTGCCAAATGGTTAGTAGGTTTTAATGCTAAGAAAACCGAAGCATTGCTGACATCACGAAGATTATGTAGACTTAATCATCGTACTTTATTTTTCAATCAGGTCCCAATTCCAGAAGTCCAGTCTCTCAAGCACTTGGGAAATTATTTTTCAGATAAATGTGACTGGCAGGTACATTTGAATTATATTCAAGAAAAAGCTTGGTCTCGTTTACACCTGCTAAGATCGATGAAATTTACAATGGACAGAAAATCTCTACAAACCATTTACTTTTCGTTTATAAGGCCACTTTTAGAATATGCAGACGTTGTACGTGACAACTGTACGAAACAACAAATTAATGAATTAGAAAAAAGTACAGATTGAAGCGGGAAGGATCGTTTCAGGAATCACAAAACTGGTTGCAGTTGATAAACTTTATAGAGAATTAGGCTGGCTAAAACTATCTGAAAGAAGGAAACTTCACAAATTATTCTTGTTTTACAAAATGCAGAATGGTTTGGCTCCAGATTATTTGGTAGATCTTGTTCCGCCTCAAGTAGGGAATGAGACCCCCTACAGCCTTCGTAATGCTGATAATTATCAACAGAATTTCTAAATATTACTTCTTTGGCGACAGACGTAATCAGATACTTCATACAAGACTAAGAACTGAATGCAGTACATTAAAATTTCACTTGTATCGGGGAAATTAGATCCCCGAACCATATTGTACCTGCAGAGCTGTAGAAAATACTTCTCACTTCATTTTTAAATGTCCGAAGTTTAATGCCTTTCGTAGAGAATTATTGCTCACAGTTAGCAATTATGTTAAACCATCGGAAGCTGTTCTCTTGTTCGGGATGATACATTATCAGATGAAGGTAATGAAGTCATTTTCCGGGCAGTTCATAAATATATACAACAAACCAAACGATTTTCATCAAATAATTAGACTTTTGGATTTAACCTGGAAATGGTATGTTACAGTAATCAACAAGCGTACCTACTGATGTTCCACGACACTGATCACGATTGTTACCATTATTATTAACTATCGACGCGCAGACTTCTTTTCTTTTCTTCCTTTCTTCTCCTCTTTCTTTTCTTTCTTTTTTTATTCTTCTTCTTTTCATGAAAAATGTTTACATATGTAGTATAAGTTAGACATACTCCATTCAAAGTGTAACTTTATTGCAGGAGATGATTCAAAGAAGCATGATATGCTTGTTTTCAAATCCTGTATGATTGTGCCATTGTATTCTGTCTATGTACTTAAATGTAAATGTTTCGACACATTGAAATAAAATATTGTTTAAACCAACCATTTAGGTACTTAACGATGACAGTTCGCACCTGTGTTGTAATGCGCAGAGATACAGCCGTTTTGAGTTAATTTGGAAATAAGGTCAGCCGAAATGGTGCAGTAACTGGAGCGGTTTCGCCCCCAAACATTACGATGACCTTTCCTAGGGCGAACTTGATTCGACCTCCAGAATCTTCGGAAGTAACGAATGTTAAATCAAGTGGTGCGGAAAATAGTCCGGTAGGCTCTTTCAAACCTGAAAAGGAGGTTTGACTGGGAAGATCATGTGATTTAATATGGTGGACAGGAACGAAAAGTTGCCAAATGCATTTAATTTTATAACGTTGAACAGAATCTTGACACGTTTCATTCCAATGCACAAAAGGGAATCGTTAAAAAGTATACATCTGCAATTTACTCGATTTTAATATAAACCATCAGCAATAATAATTGGGGTATTCACTATAAACAGTTTCGGCCCAAATTACTTCGCAGGAATGTTTTGCAAAAGTAAGTACAGTGCATCTACATGTATTTTAGCAACGTGTTTTCCTTCGCCTTCATTTAAATATATTTTGTTATATTTTAATGAGAATTGTTTCTTAAATGCTTTTCTTTTTACAAAAACAATGGTTTGAGAACATTTTTGCAGTACTATTATCCCGAAAGATTCTTTCTAAATAAGTTATTTGATTTATTGTGGCCATCCGGATATCCCGGAAGACCCAGAAGAGGGTGAATCAAGTTCGACCCTAGAGAACGCTAAGGGTTAAATGTGACTCAAGGCAATGAATATATTTTCAAGGAAGGTAACTGTCAAAATAATTTTGCCTCTCTTCACTTACGGAGCGTTTTTCCCTTTTAGAGTACATTCTTTTTAGCATAAAGTCCATCAAGTATATACAATGTATACCCCACTATGGTTTCTTAAATCATTAACTTGTTGGCCAAATCAGCAATTGAAAAAATTGTGATGCGCTTTTTTGTGATGTTCTTGAAACTCATTCAAAATGTATTTCGTTTGGTCAAAACCTGACTGTGGTATCAAGCCGTCTATTCAAATAGATAAATAAATAAATAAATAAATAAATAAATAAATAAATAAATAAATAAATAAATAAAATATTTTAAGAAAACGCTTGCTGGTATTTAAAAAATAATACATAAATGTGTAAATAAATAAATATTTCAAGACATCATTTGCTGATATTGCACTCTGGGTTAAAGTTCAACAGATGACATATTGAACCGGATTTGACATTTCATGCAAATTGTCTCCAATGGAGACGTCAAATACTGTTTTCTGGGAAAAATAAGAACAATATCATCAGTTTGACGTCTGCTGAATTTTCCCAGAGAATGGTAACGGTTAAGCAGTTAAATTGTGTTAGCATCTTACCTATATGAGAGTCTGGTCCTCTTAGTGTCTCTAGATGCTTCGCTAGGATAATTGCTCGATTCTCGGCCCAGTCGCTTCAAACATCGGGTTCTTGAAAACAACAGTCTATATTCTAACTTAAACTTTTCCTGAAAAACAATTAAAAATGATTAAATTAATTTAATAATTAAACAATTTAAAGTTTCCGTTAGTATTTAACTGAGTAAAAATTTCAGCAGACGACATTCTGGAATTTTTCCCCAATTTTTATGCCCCGCCACCAAAAAGTGGCGGGGTATTCTGTTATACCCTCTGAAATTTTGAGTGTCCGTCCGTCCGTCAGCGCCCCCACCATTCTTCTGCCCGCAAATCCTCCTACAGTTTTAGGCCAATCCTTTTCAAACTTTACAGGCGCTTTTAGGATGGTCTGAAAATATGCATATTGTTTTTTCAGAATCCTGAAATTATTTTTTATCACATTTTTTTCATTTTTAACTTAGACTTTTTTCGAGCCCTAATACTACAGAAATGTATAGGGAGTATGTACCTTCTGCCCGCAACTCCACCTACAGTTTTAGGCCAATCCTTTTCAAACTTTACAGGCGCTTTTAGGATGGCCTGAAAATATGCATATTGTTTTTTTAGAATCCTGAAATTATTTTTATTACATTTTTCTGCATTTTTAACTTACACTTTTTTCGAGCCCTAATACTACAGAAATGTATAGGGAGTATGTACCTTCTACCCGCCACTCCTCCTACAGTTTTAGGCCAATCCTTTTCAAACTTTACAGGTGCTTTTAGAATGGTCTGAAAATATGCATATTGTTTTTCTAGAATCCTGAAATTATTTTTTATTACATTGTTTTGCATTTTTAACTTACACTTTTTTCGAGCCTAAATACTACAGAAATGTATAGGGAGTATGTACCTTCTGCCCGCAACTCCTCCTACAGTTTTAGGCCAATCCTTTTCAAACTTTACAAGTGCTTTTAGGATGGTCTGAAGATATGCATATTGTTTTTTCAGAATCCTGAAATTTTTTATTACATTTTTTGCATTTTTAACTTAGACTTTTTTCGAGCCCTAATATTACAGAAATGTATAGGGAGTATGTACCTTCTGCCCGCAACTCCTCCTACAGTTTTAGGCCAATCCTTTTCAAACTTTACAGGCGCTTTTAGGATTGTCTGAAAATATGCATATTGTTTTTTCAGAATCCGAAAATTATTTTTTATTACATTTTTTTATCACATTTAACTTAGACTTTTTTCGAGCCCTAATATTACAGAAATGTATAGGGAGTATGTACCTTGTATGCACAACTCCTCCTACATTTTCAGGCCGATCCTTTTGAAACTTTACACATGCTTTTAGGATGGTCTGAAGATATGCATATTGTTTTTTTCAGAATCCTGAAATTATTTTTTATCACTTTTTATTGCATCCTAAACTTAGACCTTTTGGTGTTTTTTTTTTGTTTTTTTTTTTTTTTTTGGGTTATGAAATAACTGTTTATTGCTTCTCTTCATGTTTAACTTAGATTGTTTTCAGCCCTTATACTACAGAAGTGCATAGGGAATAAGTCCCTGTGGCGGGGCATGGTGCATGGCTTGCAGTTTTATTACTGAGTGAGTTCGATTTGATTAACAAATCAGAACGCGGCGTCTGATCAGGGTCTACACTGTTTTCCACTTACCCAGCAATTTTATACACATTCATAGGTATTAAAACGGACTTGTTGAAGAGAAGTATAAGGTAAAGAGTAAGGGGTGGGTGTGAATATTTAGAGTTTATAGGTATCTCAAATTTATCTTCAGCCAAAATTTCAGATTTTGAGTTAAAGGGGGTTCGATTGAACCCCGAATACCCTCTCTCAATCCGCCCCTGACAATTCCAATTTACTATGTGTGTATGTATCTTTAATCTGTTGAGTGAGTGGCAGACAGTATGAACTATAAAAAGCCGCGTTCTACGTTCTCTTGCGTTGATCTGAATCCACGCTGTTCGCTCAGACTGTCTTTTCGAATACAATGAACCCTCGTTACAACGGCAGCCTTTGTTCCCAAAGATGTTGCCATTAAAATTATAACGAATCCTTCATGGACAGAATGACATGTAAGCAATACCTTGTTTTATGCTTATTTCCTCATAGAACATTATGTTTTGGATATTTGTTAGAATCGCCTCTGAGGCGATTCTAATAAATATCCAAAACATATGTTGCTTGAAGTTTAAATGCAATATTCTTGGATAATTTCTCATTACCTGTCACCTCTTGAGCGGTTTCGTGACATTGAAATTGTCATTATAACGAAGTTTGTCGTTGTATCGAGTGTCGGTATAAAGAGGTTTGACTGTACTAAGGATAGATACCTGTACCTGTTCAGAACGTTTATTATCACCCTTCAATTGCTTCCATATACGTAAAGAAATCGATCAAGGGGACTGTGGATGCAATGTTTGGGGTCGGCAGGTCAGGCAGGCTGGGCCGTGCCTTCATCATTTGTGTGTTGGGAAACATTAATCGACTCCTTCAAAGAGCGTATTTAATCATTTCAATCCCTAGTTTCTGAAATAGACTCTTCCATCTCTGCATTTGGACACATCCATTGCTACCAAAACGGTGACAGTTGTAAATCAAGAACAGCATAGCTCATTATTTGTCTAAATGAGCCGTCTCACCTGGATCTACACTGTTTGCAAAATACCTGTCTCGATTTACAGGGTTGAAGGGGTTAACCTTGGCTACATAGGTAGAGGTTATTTTTTAAGGTTTACGTAGACTGGCTCCAGTCTCCAGTGACTAAATATTTTTCTTATAATCCTGTTTGATAATCCAGTTAAATAAAACCAAAATAATATCATGGTTAAAGGCTGGTAACTAGACCTATATATAAATCGTCTGCACTGTATATATATTTAATCACTGGAGACTGGAGCCAGTCTAAAGTTTACATAGTGTTTGTCTAATCATTACTGTCAGATTTAAGACTGTAATTAAGACATATGTTAACAAAGCAAATTTGCTGTCCTCAAGGCAACAGTTTCCTTATCATCGGATAGCGAAGATACAGATCAAACCACTGTTCCGTGCTGCCTTGTCAGAATCACGCTACCCGAAAAATCAATCACCACGAAAGAATGTTGCCGACCTCTGTCGCGGGTTCAACCCCCGCCGAGGTCGGCAACATTCTTTCGTGGAGATTGATCATGAAATATTTTCTACGGCCATTCTCTCCCTTCCGCTGATTCAAGAAGGGCAGTTGTCAGTTTCTGGCGAAAGAATGTGCACAATACTGGTTAACCGCTTAGAGGACTAAGCCTGCTCAGTAAACGTGTGGTTAGATAAACTGACCGCGCTCGACATGACCCCATTGGGTTGACTGGGCCGTAAAACCTCAACACAAACAAAATACTCAAACTCTCATGCGCACTGTGTACGGGCTTTCAGTGCTCGTAATATCAGAGGCTGTCTTGCTACCATACCGTCTAGTATCGCATGAAATCCCTTTGACCAAGGAGGATACAGGTCAGACCGCTCATCCATTTATACTTAGTGGATTCTTCTATCATAGAAGTTTGGACTAGTCCATTTAGTATTTACCGGGCTATTTTACACTAAGGCGGGCTTCTAGCCCACTTAGTATTTACCGGGCTCTTTTACACTAGAGCGGGTATCTTTGTAGATTCATCGCAAACAGTTTAGACCTTGATCAGATGTCGCGTTCTCATTACGAAAACAAGCCTATTCAAATATAATGAAAATTTTACCACCAAAAAATGAAAATTTTCAGAGAAAAATGCGGATATTTTTCATATTTCTGCTCAAAACATAGATTGTGGGTACTCGTTAGAACTGCCTCGACGAGGCGGTTCTAACGAGTACCCACAATCTGTTTTTGAGCAGAAATAAGAAAAATAATATATACCCCTGTAAACCTCAGTTTTACTTTATAAAAGTGGGATTTAAGGGGGTCAAAATAATATAGGTATGTTTTCGTGATGTACAGTGTTAGACAAAACGGACTTTGTTGAAAATTAGGCATGAATGGATTAACACCACCAGTGTTGAGTGCATACATATAATACAAAGCCTGGTTAGAGTTCTCTCTGATGGAATATATAATAAGCTTTCGAATTGGAAAGAAATTGTTAATAAATTTACAGGTACCACTCCCGGTGCAAATTCAGAAGACGATAAATTAATGACATTTCTTCTTATTTTTTTCTCGAAAATAGGCTTTGGGATTTTATGCAAATTGTTTCTTGAATGTCAAAGCTAAGGACCCAGTCAGCATTCTACCTAAATCTATATCGGGCCGTCATCGGCCCGTCAGGGTAGCTGACGGGCCGATGACGGCCCGATGTAGATTTACGTAGAATGCTAGCTGGGGAGACAATTTTCTTAATATGTCAAAGCATATTTTCTGATACAAACTAAAACAATATTTTAAAATGTCGTCTCCTTATGTCTTTACCCAGTATGCTAAGGTTAAGAGAAGCTGGAAGTGCTGAGAAGTCGAAAACTAGATTGAATTACGGATATCATTAGTCTATAGCTCAATTTAATTTATACGAATGCCATATCGTGCTTCAGTAATTTACATTAATTTTTAAAGTTCCGGAAAATTCCCTGATTCAATTATAATATCAATGTTTGGAATTCTGGGTACAATTTTCAGCAGACGACATATTGGAATAGTTTTCTAATTATTTTTTTTCGTGCAAACATGACTTGGCATTTCATGCAAATTGTCTCCAATGAAGACAATTTGCATGAAATGTAAAAAGTCTTGTTTTCTTGGGAAACCAAGAAAAAATATAATCGATTTGTCGTCTGCTGAATTAGCCCAGAGAGTGGTAACGGTTAATCTGATTTACGCCATTTCAGCTTATTCCTGCTACTACCACTTCGTTTTAACTTTCCCCAGCATATTAGCTGTTTATTCACATATCTAAGTTATTTACAAAATAAGTTTGTTTTACGAGCCATAAACATTGCTAATACGTGACGTCGCTTGTGAAATGTAACTAAGCGAATAAATGTTATTATGGTAATAATGCTATTATTAAAAAATTGGTTCGCCGGCTAAAAGTGGCTTTAGAAAATCAGAGTGCGCATGCTCTTACAGGATCATGAATATGTATAACTACAGTGAAACCTAACAGAAAGCCAAAAGGTGGTTGCTTATGACAGTTGGTTGCTTAACCCTTCTTTTGCTGAACACGACATGCCCTGTCTTAGCAAACAGTAAAGATCCAGATCAGTTGGCTTGAAGAAGCCAACTGATCTGGATCTGCAATGTTTGTCATTAAATATGTGAATTTATATCAAAAACCCGGATCAAGTAATCTGATTGGCTGGATATTAGAAGTGGTCATTGTAATAAAGGGGATTGCCCAATACAGGCGATCTTTAAGACAAGCCTACCTGTACATCTTAGGGTCTATATGGAACAGGTCTTATCGGAATGCGTGGATGCGAATGGTAAGCTTAGCCCATAAAACGACCGTTTTCTCATGATACAGAGCATGTTTTAGACTGGCTCCAGTCTCTAGTGACTAAATATTTATTCTTGTAATCCTGTTTGAAAACCCACTTAAACAAAACCAAAATAATATCTTGGCTATTAAGGCTGGTCACTCTAGTTACCAGCCTTTACAGTCATGATATTATTTTTATTTTATTTTCTGTGGATTATCAAACTATATTATAAGAATAAATCTTCAGTCACTGGAGACTGGAGCCAGTCATTTGAACTGAGTGATTAAAACCCTGCAAACCAAACCAGACAGCTATACAAACAAATGATACGTCATCTCATCAGGATCAACATTGTTTGTCATTCTGTTTTTGATTTTTATTGATGCCTATTTGAAACAGTGGGCAAGCGCCCACGTCAGAAACTCCGACATTAGGAGCATATCAAACATTTTATTGGGGAAAATCCACATTCCTAATGCACCCACAAAGTCTAATTATTCATTGATCATATGTATGAAAACATCGCATACGATAAAAAGTCCCTAGAACGAAGAGAGAATATTATATAATGACACTGCAGGCATATATTTTCCTCTCTTTTTGAACACGTCACGCTAGGTTTAATATGGAGTGGCTTGCTTTGACCATTTTTTTATCATTCGTAAGCTGATCCAGTATCACCGAAATTTTGTAGAAAGGATCTGGCTACCCAAAAAAGAATGCCACCTCATGGGCAGATCCAGGAGGATTTCTGAGTGAGGGAGGGGGGAGGAGGGTTCGATTTAATCATATTACCGTACTTACTCTACGTATTCGGAGAGAAAGGCCTGATAATTAGATGAAGTGATAGATAGAAATTGACATAATGGATTTATTTATACACATTTATTATTTGTCTAGTTTTCTTTTATAATATTGTTTTTATCTCTGTTTGATTGAAACGGTATTTTTCATATTCAGTATCAGTGCCTCAGTGCTGATGTTGATACTGCAGTCTTAACGTCAGTACTTAAGTACTGAATTAAATAACTATTTTTATACCTCAATCTTTGTTATAGTACAAATTCAAAATTTTTTTCTAAAACTATGACTGACTTGTCAAAAAGACATGTATCTTAGCGGGTTCGGAATCCACTTTTTAGGCTTATTTTGTTTTCTGTATGTCTTGCTGCTTGCCAAGACATGCGCATCACACGTTTCATTTCAAAACTTTTGGGATTTGCCACGCTGATGAAGTTTAAATAACAGAAAGGCCTCTGTGGCATTAAATTAGGTATAGTTAAGCTCATATTGCAAACCACTGGGTCGGTATCTCTGCTGGTGGATGATTCATTCGTCCCCGAGGATATCATCAGTTCAGTATCAGTGCCTCAGTGCTGATGTTGATACTGCAGTCTTAACGTCAGTACTTAAGTACTGAATTAAATAACTATTTTTATACCTCAATCTTTGTTATAGTACAAATTCAAAATTTTTTTCTAAAACTAAGACTGACTTGTCAAAATGACATGTACCTTAGCGGGTTCGGAATCCACTTTTTAGGCTTATTTTGTTTTCTGTATGTCTTGCTGCTTGCCAAGACATGCGCATCACACGTTTCATTTCCAAACTTTTGGGATTTAGCCACGCTGATGAAGTTTAAATAACAGAAAGGCCTCTGTGGCACTAAATTAGGTATAGTTAAGCTCATATTCAGTGAAATGCAAGTATCAACCCTAATTGAAAAAAATAAACATGTATTTATTTTCCAGTACATATATCAGTCGTTCATCCCGTGTTCTACATACACATTCATGCTTTAGATATACACATACACACATATATACATATAAATACACATACATATTACACATATACATATATATCTGCACATATACACACATTTATACATACATACATACATACATACATACACATGTGTATACATACATATATATATATATATATATATATATATATATATATGTGTGTGTGTGTGTGTGTGTGTGTGTGTGTGTGTGTGTGTGTGTGTGTGTGCATACATACATATAAACACATATACATACATATATACACATATACATACATACACCTGTAGATATGTCTACAAATTGCTGAATTAATGTAAGACCCAGTGTAATTCGGTGGCGTCTGATATGGGCCTACACTGTTTGCTCTGGCCTTTCTTTCCAAATAGGGAAAATATGGTGCTATTGAAAATGATAGACAAGTAAACTTTAAAATCTAGTGGACACACGTGGTAAACTCATGCATGCCATACGTCCCAGAAAACAGACTTATGCAAACAGTGTAGACACAAATGAGACACCACAGAAGGCGGTTTCTAATTAGTGTCTAAACTTTTGTAATTAAACTACGTTGAAAACGGTAGTGTTGTAAAGCACCCTTGAAATTCGAAATGGATTGGACCCAGAGGACTAAAACTGAGGTCCCTCCTAAGCTTTTGTAATTAAACTACATGGAAAACAGTAGTGTTGTAAAGCATCCCTTGGAATTCAAAATGGATTGATCCTAGACGGCTAAAACTGAGGTCCTTTCTAAACTTTTGTAATTAAAGTACATGAGAAACGGTAATGTTGTAAAGCACCCCGTGGAATTCCAAATGGATTGATCCCAGATGGCTAAAACTGAGGTCCTTCCTAAACTTTTGTAATTAAACTACATGAGAAACGGAAATGTTGTAAAGCACCCCTTGGAATTCAAAATAGATTGATCCCAGATGGCTAAAACTGGGGTCCTTCCTAAACTTCTGTAATTAAACTACATGAGAAACGGTAATGTTGTAAAGCACCCTTTGGAATTCGAAATGGATTGATCCCAGATGGCTAAAACTGGGGTCCTTCCACCGTTTCTGCGGCACATATAAAACTCTAAGGGAAATGAACTTTTTACGACGTCATCTGAGAGAGAAACTCTGACATGACAGAGTTTCTCTCTCAGACGACGTCGTAAAAAGTTCATTTCCTGAATGCAGTTTGGTTTTTGTTTCTGCTGATGAAATACAAAAAACGATTATATTGCAATAAGACTGTTTTATTGTGCAATAACCACAACGTTTAGGTTTTATTGTCCATAGTCTGTCACAGATTAAGTATAGTTTATTGCATAGTTTACAATTTCGAGCCGTCAGGTGAGAAATTAAAAATTATGCAATAACCAGGTTGTCGCAATAATCATTATGACCATATCTCACCGATGCCACAATTAGACTGATCGCAGTGTACACCTATCATGTATCTAATGAAGGATATCACATTTCATCTAATGGCTTATTGCACAAGCTACGACTCGGGGTTTATATCCAAACAGAGTTAATTGCACAAATATAATGCATATAATAATTCGAGCCAGATCACAGCATTTCCTACAAGAATAATTGTGCGCCCAGCGAAGACTCATATCAGCCTGCGCATTCATCTGACCATAAAACATTTTAACGACAAAATTACACACGAGCCGGTATTAAAAAATATATATATATATACATATATATATATATATATATATATATATATATATATATATATATATATATATATATATATATATATATATATATATATATAGATAGAAAAAATTGTTAAAACTCTTCGTATGACGTACAATATAGTGAAAAAGCCAATTAAGAGATAATGAAAATTAATGGAGTAAACGTAGTTGTTTAATTTTTCGTTAGCGCTTTCACAGCTAATTCTGATCTTCAGACAGACATATAGAAAACAACCCAGTGTAGTTCGGTGATCCCAGATGGCTAAAACTGGGGTCCTTCCTTGACCAGCGAAACCTGTTGTCTCCGAAACGAACACTATTCTCAAACTGTATACCGAACACTCCGAAACGAACACTATTCTCAAACTGGGTTGTTTTCAATATGTCTGTCTGAAGATCAGCATTAGCTGTGAAAGCGCTAACGAAAAATTAAACAACTACATTTACTCGATTTATTTTCATTATCTCTTAATTGGCTTTTTCACTATATATATATATATATATATATATATATATATATATATATATATATATATATATATATATATATATATATATTATACTTTTTTATTGCCTCTGAGTATATTTCCTCTAAAATGTATTTTCTACATGGATTTATCAATTGAAAAAAAAAGTGTTTATTTAATAGATAAAATTATAGTACCCTCAATCAATATTAGTCTAAAGCAAATAGTCAAATAAGCGAGAAGCGACCCAGTGGTCAAGCTCAGGTTCCGACCTCGGATCACGAGGTTCCGAATTCCGTTGCAAACAAAATTCAGTTTATGACTGTAAGGCGCTTTATTGTACAGAGTCTGTCTTTGTCACTTATTCATGATTTAGATATAACTCAAACTTTGACGGAAACAGAATCATTTTTGGATCTATCGATCCAAAGTATGCATACACCAAAACTTCCTTATGGTTGTTGCTCTCGTGATATTCTTGACTAGCGAAACCTGTTGTCTCCGAAACGAACACTATTCTCAAACTGTAAGTTTTTCAAGTTACTAAAGGATCAGTTATATTGCTGTTGTCCCTATATACATTCCCGTACTTAACTGAACAGTGTAGACCTTGATCAGAGCTGTGTTCTGCTTTTGCTGATCTTGGACTATACTACAGTCGACTCCCGTTATCTCGAACTCGCTTATCTCGAATAACCGCTTATCTCGAAGTGAAAATCTGGTCCCTGTTTTAACACAGAGATCAACCAACAGGCAACAAAATATTGTGGAAAAGAGGAGAAATTGCTCCTTAGGAGCAATTTCTCCTCTTTTCCACAATATTTTCAATATATCATTAACTAAGGAGTCAAATTACATATTCTTTCTGTTAAAGGTGGCTGTTCGATTAATTGTTTTCCTCAGTTCCGCAAATATGGTATGTTGAAGTACGGATATCTCGAAGTGTTTCATGGAGTCCCTTGGAGTTCGAGATAACGAGAGTCGACTGTATATGAGCTATGTTGAACCGTAAATTTCTCATTTCGTAAATTTCACACCCATAAGAAGAATTGGTACCAAATGCCAAATGTGAAATTTACGTATGGTCAATTTCGATAAATTTTGGGGTCTAAAATTTGTGCTCGAATTTCTCATGTTGATAATTTCTGACGTGTGAAGAATTGGTAAGTGTTCGTCACACCTGTGAAGAACTGGTGCGACTTTTTCTCGGGTGTGAAGAATTGGTACCAATTTCTCACGCATGTGAAGAATTCGTTGATAATTTCTGACGTGTAAAGAATTGATAAGTATTCGTCACACCTGTGACCTGTTTTTTGTGGGGTGTGAAGAATTGGTACCAATAACTCTTACATGTGTGAAGAATTGGTACCAATTCCTCTTACATGTGAAGAATTAGTTCCAATTCCTCTTACATGTGAAGAATAGGTACCATTTCCTCTACATGTGAAGAATTGGTATCAATTCCTCACACACTAAGTACTGGTTAACTGCCTCCGGGAGGCTTGTCCAGGAACAGTGTTGTTAGGTCAACTAACCGTCAATAACCTTAGTTGTTGATCGTAGACATCAAACACTAAATGAAACAAACAAACAAAGCAAAAAAAAAAAATATATATAAATAAATAAAAAATAAAAAATAAAATAACAAATGCGCAGAATAGCTCCGTAACCCACTCAGGAGAATCAGCGCATTTGTTTTTCGTTGCACTGATTGAAGAATATACTAAGTTTCTAAATCAGAAATTAAAAATAATTATATGGAAGGCCCAGGGAGTGTCACAATGAAAAAACGTAGCCTATCCCAAGCACCATGAGGAAGAGGAAACCCCTCCGAACAGAAACTACATAATTATTAGCAGAAAAATTAGCTCTTGTAAGACTTGCTTTTATAGTTACACAGGCTGGCGGGTCTTGTCGGAAACACCGTGGAAAGGTTTTCTCGCGACTCGGCTCATTTTAAGTATTCTAACTGTTGTCCCAGAAGTTCCAACAGTAAAATATTGGAATATCCTTCCACGTTTACAAAATTATGGTATGCGTGTGAAGAATTAGAATCGAATGCAAAATGCAGCAGCTTTGGGGGATATTTTATCGATGTGAGGAATATGCATGATTGCCATGAAATCTGACTACGTGCGTATTTCTCTCACACGTGAGAAATATTGGTATGACATCCGTGACGTATTTGTACCAATTCTTCACGCGCTGTGAGGAATTGGTACCAATTCTTCACTGCGTGAAATTTACGAAGTGTGAAATTTACGGTTCAACAGAGCTAGCGCATAAAAAAAAAAAAAACAACAAAAAACAACAAAATGGCATGTGTACCCAGCGAAGACGCCCAGTCTGATCAGAGTCTTTGCTACGCGCTCAATGGGTAGGTAAGGACCCAAACTTTCTTCATGCGGTCAGCAAAGACTGATCATATTGGGCGGATGCCCAGGCTGATCTGAGTCTTCGCTGGGCGCACATGCCATTTTGTTTGGTTTTGTCACGAGGTATATGTAAATATGCCTTTTACGGGACGCCAGGCATAAATGGGTTAAGCCTGAGCCTGAGACAACAAGGAACTGGGCCCAGTTGTTCAAAGCTAACAATGTCGTTAGTTAACGATTCGTTAAAATTTAAATCAAGTGATACTCAAATATGCTGAAATTTTTTGCTGAAAAAATGTGAGTAGCTTTTGCAATGCAAAAGCTACTCACATTTTTTCAGCAAAAAATATCAGAATATTGCATATTGAATCTGCTAAAACAGTTAACGAAATGACCCTTAACGAGCTCGTTAAGCTAACGACGCTTTGAACAACTGGGCCCAGGTTATTTGCTACCTAACATGATAAAATCTATACTAAGTGTTTGTTCCCAAGCTTACATGTGTTCAACGCTCAGCGCGTTGGCAAAAATGTTTAGCAGATGACATATTAAAATAGTTTTATTTCCCAGAAAACAGATTTTGACAGTTCAATAGAGACAACTGGCATAAAATATCGTCCTGTTTTCTGAAAACAATAAGAACAGCAAGATTAATTTGTAATCTGCTGAATTAGCCAAGAGAGGTTATATAATTCGCATAATTTGCATCTCGTCATGATGAAAATGCGCATTGCAAATTGTAACACAATACTCTCAGATTATTTTTTCCAGCTTTTATCAGAGAAATGCCTGTTCAAAAATTGACCGATTAGGTCGTTATATTCTGGCTAAGGAAACCTGTCAGTGCTACAAAAGACAGAGTTTTGCTTTGATTGTTTTCGTTTTTGTTTTCCTAAATAAACTTTTACAAACAGTGTAGATCCAGATCAGAAGCGTCATAAAAAGAGAACCTCAATAGCTCGAACACTGATGGCTCGTTTACCATGGCTAATTTGAACTCGTTTTTGAGTCCCAACGAAATTCTTTCAATAGCTCAAGAAAACAAATATTTAGGGACATTTTCCTTATTTCATCATAAAATTGTATGCTGTGTGTACTCATTAGAATCGCCTCATCAAGGCGATTCTAATGAGCACTCAACATACAATTATTGTGTAGATAATCAAAAAAAAAAAACTGATCCACAAATTGCCGCTATTTGCTTTCTGACCTGGCACCATGATTGACCCTCAGTAGCTCGAACTACCCCTGTCTCGAATAAATTTCCATGGTCCTAAAGGTGTTCGAGCCATTGAGGTTTAACTGTAGTTTTAATCAGTCTGCCGTTCAGAGTGTACAATTACACTCATTTGGTCTTACCGCCAAGGGAAATAATTCTGACATAAAATATTTACACCCCTTGACATTCGGGGCTACTCTAAGAGGAAACGATTTTGCTCCTTGTGGAAGCAGTTTCCTTCGCTTAATATTACTCGCCATTTTGGAAAGCTTTTAGATAATTGGTAGGCAGCTTCCGGTCTGCAAAACTTGTCCATTGCAAAATGGTGGCAAATTCTCGGAGTTGAAGCCACTCCTGTGCGCCTCAGATGTTAAAATTAGTACAGTTAGTAAGTTTGGTGGTCGAATTTTATGAGTATTTACGATACTGGCCATAGACCCAGTGTAGTCAGTTCCAACGGCCTGACAGGGAGTGGTCTTGATATGAGCAAATGACATTGCCTATCATTGTCAAAATGGCTCAGTCTGTTCATGAACTTGGCTGAACAACGTTTCCATTACGTTGGCACGCTCATTAATATTTTATTCGAAATGAATGACTAAGCCTGGTAGACGAAATCGGTTGTATATGATTTTGTCACAGATGGGTCCAGCATTTACCATCGTTGACCTTGACCCTATAGCTTAACCCACTTGTACAATAAAATCTTCTTCTTTATACAGTCGACTCTCGTTATCTCGAATTCCAAGGGACTCTCTGAAATACTTCGAGATATCCGTACTTAAAACCTAATTCGATTAACCACATTTAACAAATATATGTGTAATTGGACTCTTGAATTTAGAGATGTATTGCAAAATATTGTGGAAAAGAGGAGAAATTGCTCCTTAGGAGCAATTCTCCTCTTTTCCACAATATTTGTTTACGTGTTGTTAGATTTTCATGTTTAGGCAGGGACTAGATTTTCACTTCGAGATAAGCGGTTATTCGAGATAAGTGATGTCGAGATAGCGAGAGTCAACAGTATATTGGACAGGTTCATTTCTAATTCTAGGGTGTCTGTAGTTTATTTATGCTCTTTTTTTCAGAAATACCTATATTACACAGTGTAAGCCCTGGTCAAGTGTTTTATTCATTAAAACCTGGTGTCCCATAAACAGTGCAGACCCTCCGTTTGCATTAAATACAGAAATTTCTATAAACGTGATAATAATAATAATAAAAACTAACCAGAATCAACTTTTACTGAAGATGGCCCGGACCAAGGAATTAAGGTACAACACTTCACCCGGCATAAATAGTTTGCGGTCCTTTCATTAACACCTGTCGCAAAATTCTGCCATTTTTAACTCTTTGGTATGACCCAAATGGTATCAAAAACCATAAAGGCTCTGACTCCTTACATTAAGTCCAAACTGGTAAGTTATTTATGAATATCGAAGATGCAGAAGTTGTTGCAGTGAGGCGAGGATTTTCCCTAATTGGCTCAGGTGTTGACGACCAGATTTCAGAAATTACAATATTCATTTTCTATTACAAATTCCGGTAGCCCGGTGTCTGAGTCATAGCAGAAAGGAAAATTTATGCTTCTGTTTTATGATTATGGGGAGATAATCTAGTCATGTTTATCCCACCGCCAAAACTCCTACGAAATTAATACCATGTTCAAAGCGATGGGAATTACATTTCGTTACCTTTCTCTTTGGGAAATATTTCTTGCATCAGAATGACGAGAAGACAACACT
Organism: Anodontia alba; assembly: GCA_964016985.1. Taxonomy (NCBI): domain Eukaryota; kingdom Metazoa; phylum Mollusca; class Bivalvia; order Lucinida; family Lucinidae; genus Anodontia; species Anodontia alba. The sequence continues at coordinate 28,371,425 of OZ024832.1, read as the reverse complement.
GATTCGAAATTATGGTTAAATGAATACAGCCAGTGCACGTGTCTACCTGTCTTTACCTGGCTTGAATTCTCTTTCTCGTTTCCGGTTAAAAGTTGTATAAAATATGTTTTCCTCCTAGACCTTAGATGCCTTTGGAACTATTTGCCTCACATACCTACATAATGGGAACTTTGGTCTCGCGGGGTAGGGGGTAGGAGACATACGTTTTATAACAACTTTTATAAAAAACATTCAAGTTTGCATTGAAAGACAATTCAAGTCAGATTTACCAGACACACGCACTGACTGTACTCACTCAACCATAATTTCCAATCAGTGCTGTGTTCTCATCATTCTGATCCAAGAAGTATGGTAACTTAATGTATTTCCCATTGTTTGAACATGGTAGGTATTAATTTAGGGACTTTTTGGGGTGCAGTAAACATGACTGAATTATTTCAAAACAAAAAAAAAAAAAAAAAAAAAATAAAAAATAAAAAAAAAATAAAAAAAAAAAATAAAAAAAAAAAAATAAACAAAAAAAAAAAAAAAATAAAAAAATAAAAAAATAAAACAAAACAAAAAACAAACAAACAAAAAAAAAAAAAAAAAAACAAATGAATATGGTAATTTCTGAAATTTGGTCTTCAACACCTGAGCCAATTAGGGAAAATCCTCGCCTTACTGCACTTTCTAATTCTAATGAGATCCTATTAAATCATCCTATTTTATTATAATTCAGGCTTGTGTAGGAAGACAAGTTTAAATGGACCGCGTCATGCAAAAACGTGTCTTCGAGCATATGCGGATAGTGAAGGCCCAGATCAGCCTAAGTATCTGCGCAGTCTAATCAGGGTCTTCACTATCCTCTAACAGAATTATTGAAAACTACAGAATGTATAAAAGCCCGGATTATACTTTGCGCATGCGCAGGGTGAACTGAATGCACATTTGCGCATATTCGAAGGCACTTTTTCACTCGAAAATGACCATCTTATTTTATAATAATTTAGGATTTGTGTTGTGTAGGAAGACATGAAAAAGTCTAAATGTTGCTGGCAAAATGTGCACTGCCTTTGAGACACATAATGAGTACAGTTGAGCGGCATAGAACGAAAAAGTGCATTCTAGCATGCGCAAAATGAGCAGCGGATTCACATCATTCTGAACAAGCGCAAAGTCTCTCCATTGAAACATTCTATAGAAACCAATGGTTCTGATTGCGGCACGCAAAGGCCCTGATCAGACTGCGCAGATGACACGTTTTCGCATGGCCCGTCCCAGTTACAGGTGGTATTTGGAACTGGAAGAAGTTTTTTTAATTAATTTTCGAAAAACATAGGGCTTGAATTTCATTTCAATCTTTGCAGGTAACTGACTGCACAGATGCATGAGATTAACATTTTAACTATTATGAAGGATAAAGTTTTAAGCAGAAGGCATTTGATCTTTTTCTTTACTTTTCCTAGAAAATAGACTTTGACATTCCATGCAAATTGTCTCTTTATTATTTTTCCCTAGAAAATTGACCCACAGAGTCTATTTTCTGGGGAAAATATTATTCCTTTTAGAAATTGTTTGACTTTACATGCAAACTGTCTCCTTTTCTTTTTTATTTTTCCATGCATATTGTCTCTTTTGCGTGGGCTGTCAGGATCTTTTTTTCTGGGAGAAAGTATCATTAATTTGTCGTCTGCTGAATTTGCCCAGCGAGTGTTGAAGTTTAAAGTAGATTTAAGATTAGCATGTACCAATAATATTTTACTGTTTCTTCATAGGGTAAACAGATATTATAGGATTTATCAGTGAATACTTACAAAGACCCTGATCAGGAATAGCAAAAACAAAACATGTGCGGATGCGCAGTTTGGTCACAGCCTTTCCAGTATTAAAGGCGAATTTAGCCAGGGATATAAATATAGGCCTACATATAAAGAGAATACTTTACTCACTTGTGTGAACAGACTATGACAAACTAGAAGAAAAGATCAGGGCCCAGTTGTTCAAAACTAAATATGTCGTTAGTTAACAAATCGTTAAAACTTTGATCATAAAATATGGCAAATATGCTAATATTTTTGCCTCTTTCCAGTAATACAGACAAACGAATTTTTTTTTGAGGTAAATTTTTTCAACCGTTAAAGCGCTAATCACAACTGCAACAGACAGTTTGTTTATTTTATTTTATTTTTTTTTTCACTGCTTGGCAAACGATTCACATGCAATGCAAAGCCTTATTTGCTCTGAAAAATAATTAAACAAGACAAAGAAAAAAATAGACTCAGTCAAACCGAGTCTCCGATTTTCGTGATTTTTGTGTTCTTTGTTTCCAAAGGCATTCCTATTTGACTTTTATTTTACTCTACTGTGGCTGGTGTTGTGTTGTGTGGCGGCCGTAAAAAGTCTCCCCGTACATCATCATAGTGCAGGTTATATTATATTTCCTTTGGGATCATTGAGCCCATCCTGGTTATTTTGATAATCGAATACCGCTTAAGCCGGCGCTAGGGGACGCATGTAGCCTCGCAAACTACAGTGTTGCATATGAAGAGACTCACTCAGAAAGTCTCCGATTTTCGTGATTTTGTGTGTTCTTTGTTTCCCAAGGCAATTCTTTTTGACTTTTATTCTGCTACGAAAATGCTTAGCGCTTAACCCATCTAGGCCGAATGGACTCTTCTGCTTTAACTCTTTGGACAGGCCCGTTTCCTATGTAAGGGCTGTCTAGTTAGTTTTTCTCTATTATCAATATGTTTTGCAGAGATTTCTAAATTTTATGCAAACAATGTAGATTCTAATCAGGGTCTACACTGACTGCCAATGTCCCTTTTAGTGGGACTCCAGGCTTCATTGTTAAGGGTTAATATTTTTCGCATTTCTCTACCAAAGTATATTTTGGGTACTCACAACACTATCCCATTGATCTGATCTAAAGCGATTACAGTAAGTGAAAATACTTGGTAGACTTTCCGCCATTTTTCAATGGAGATAACTTTTGTGGCTTCCTTTACCCTTTTTTACCAATCCCCTTCTAAAGAGGGATCTGCTCAAAAAAGGGAAGGGTTCTTTCCTTGTAGAGTAGACCACTTTTCAGAAGGGAGGCAAACATATTTTAACAGACTTACCTCCCCTTTAAGTGTACCCATTCCCCCGCCCCCTCCCCCCTTAAGTTTATCTATTACGTCAATCTCATTGCGAGCTGCAGAACACTTAGGTCAAATAGGTCCAACAAGTGCAACTTTATTTCTCATTAATGTTTCCATTATATAACCTTTAGCGTCCAACTGAGATTGGTTTACAGTTGGATAAGGCCTGCTATCCTTGAAGCAGATAAGGGTAGATAGGTAATGTTTTTATTTCTTCTGTTTCTTCACTTTCATTCAATTTCCTCTCTCTCCCCTGTCCCTCTCTTTCATCTCCTCTACTATCCCTTCTATCTCTCTTCTCCCTTTTTTTTGTCTGGGAGACGACACAAAATGACCCACAAGGGTTGAAGTGTCGTTAAACCCCAACACAATCAATATATAACCTTTACCACTCTATGTGCATATTTAGCAGACGACAAATTGATGACATTTCTTTTTCATTTTTAGCAGAAAACAGAATTTCATATTTTAGCAAATTGTCACCATTGGAGACAAAATGCGTGGAATGTCGAAGCATGCGGAACTGGAAAAACAAGATTGAGGTGAGTTGATACACATCAATGGGATGCAAGTCTGTCATGTTTCGCCTCTCTTAAGAAGAGCTTGCGTCGCATTTTATAGGACATAATTGATTTCCCTACAGCTTACGTTATGAGTTATGTGGCGACCACAAAACGACTCTCCGTACTTCATCAAAGTAAATTGGCTGTGTCAGGCGAAAATGTATCTTATACATGTAGAAGATGTGAACAGCGTAATTTCAGGCGAGCCTGCACATCCGTGCAGTCTCGCCAGAACCCTTGTTGCAGTCTCGCCAGAACTTTCGTTGCAGTCTCGCCGAACCTCCGTTGTGCGCTCAGGCGTAGTCTCACCAGAACATCCTTTGTTCGCTAATAGAAACATTGTTTACAAAAAAATTCCTCTATGAATGAGCTAGACCCATAGCACCTCTTGGTGGCTGAGCATGCGCATTGAGTTTTTCATATTACGGACTATTCAAAGACAAATTTTCACTTCACGCGGCTCAAAGTATATTTTTCGTGGTTAAGGATCATTGTGCCCGTTTTATTTGTAGGGAATACAGTTGTTTGCACACTGGAGGTTAGGGGGCGTGTGCAGCGTCAAAATACTGCAAATAAAAAGACTCAATCCGATCTGCTGATTTTGGAGGCGGGTGCCAAACCGCCGTAAGATTTGATATACCACATTTCGACAGTACATTTTCCTGTTACTTCCAGCCTAATAACTACTAAACTTACACTTTTGAAGAAACAATGGTTAATCATATTGAGTACCATAGTGGCGAACGGATATGAATACTCCAATAAGACGCGACAAATCTATATACTGTAAACAATTGGTGGTATACTTACCTTTAATAGGCCGTACATGAAAGGGTTGTAGCAGGAATTACTCATGGCCAGCCAATAGGACTAAATATGGCAAGAAAGTGGTATATTGAAATTTAATATTCCATAAATGAAAGGATTGTTTTTGTAGCAGGAGTTCCTCATGGCCAGGCAATTGTAACAAGAACGGTAAGAAATAATTAGTATTCTTGCATTTAATAGACCATAGAGGAAAGGATTGTAGCAGGTTACTCATAACCAGCCAGTTGGAACAAATACGATAAGAAAGTGTTTTATACATTTAATACGAAAGGATTTTAGCAGGAGTTACTTATGGCCAGCAAGTTGGAACAAATACGTAAGAGAGTGGAACACTACATCTGATAGTCCGTAAATGAAAGGATTGTAACAGGAGTTACTAATGGCTAATCGGACGAAACAAATGCGGTACTCTTACATTAATTTCATAGTCCCTAAATGAAAAAAATGTAGCTGGAGTTACTCATGGCTGGTTAGAGATGGTATAATTACATTTAATATGCCATATATGAGAGGATTGTAGCAGATGTATTTTTTTGGCTGGTAAGAGACTAGTTAACTTACATTTAATAATCCATAGATGAAACAGCTGTAGCAGGATTTACTCATGGCCTATCAGTTGGAACAAATACGAAAAGAAAGTGGTATAGTTACATTTAATAGTCTATACATGAAATTATTGCAGCAAGAATTACTCATGGCCAGCAAGTTGAAACAAATACGGTAAGAAGTTGATATTCTTACATTTAATAATCCATAAATGAAAGGATTGTAGCAGGAATTACTCATGGCCAGCCAGCTGGAAGAAATACGGTACGGAATTGGAATACGTACCTTTATTAGTCCATCGAGGTAAGAATGGAACAGGAGTTACTCATGGCCACCCAGTTGGAACAAATACGGTAAGAAAGTGGTACACTTACATTTAATAGTCCACTGATGAAAGCATTGTAACTGAAGTTACTAATGGCTGGTAAGAGATTGTATTATTACGTTTAACAGCCCATGCACGAAAGTATTGTAGCAGAAGTTACTCATGACTTAAGAAACTGGTAAACTTACATTTAATAGTCTATAGATCAAATGATTGTAGTAGAAGTTGCTCAAGGCTTGTTAGAAGCTGTGGTACTTACATTTAATAGTCCATAGATGAAAAAAATGTAGCAGGAATTACTCATAGCCAGCAAGTTGGAACAAATACGGCGAGAAAGCAGTACAGTTAGATGTATAGGCCATAGATGAAAGGATTGGAGCAGGAATTACTCAAGGCTTGTAATAGACTGGTATAGTTACATTAAATAGTCCATACCTGAAAGTATTGTAGCAGGAATTATTCATGGCTGGTAAGAGACTGGTATACTTACATTAGATCGTCCATAGCTGAAATGGGTGTGATAGGAATTACTCATGGCTGTTAATAGACTGGTATACTTACATTCAATAGTCCATAGCTGAAAGGTTTGTAGCAGAAAAATGTATTAGGAAAGTCCAGGGAGTGCCACAATCACAAACCGCTGCCCTTTCCAGACACCAAGAGGAAGAGGAAACCGATAAAACCAAACAAGCACAAATCGAACAAACGTACGAAAAGCACTAAGATTAGCTCTCTCTTCCCCAAGCGAGGTAATCGCAATGCAAAGAGGACTGAAAAACACAAGAACAAAATAACACAACGTTAAGATACAAACCACAAAGCAACAAAAGTAAGACCAACACCGGGACCACCGCCTTAGAACGGTCAGCAGAGCAAACCACCGGGGGTTTACTAATGGCTGGAATGAGACAGGTATACGTAAATTCAATAGTCCATAGATGGAAAGATTGTTGCAGGGGTTCCTCCTGGCTGGTAGGAAACTGTTGTAATTATATTTAATAAGCCATAGATGAAAGGATTGAAGCAGGAGTTACACAGCCAATATTAACAAATATGATTAGAGATTGGGTTACTACATTTGATAGTCCGTAGATGAAATAATTGTTGTAGGAATTACTTATGGGTGGTAGAGACTTGTATACGTATATTTAATAGTCCATAGATGAAAAACTTGTGGTAGGAATTACTCATATCTGGTAAGAGACTGATATATCTACATTTGATAGTCCATAGATGAAAGGATTGTAGTAGGAGTTACTCGTGGCTAGCTAGTTGGAACAAATACGGTAAGAATACTGTACGAAAGATATATACTCACATTTAATAGTCCATAGATGAAATATTGTAGCAGGATTTACTTATGGTCAGCCAGTTGCAACAAATACGGTAAGAATACGGTAAGAAAAATATATACTTACATTTAATAGTCCATTTCGTTGTCCATTGATGTAAGGATTGTAGCAGGAGTTACTCATGGCCAGCTGGTTGGAAAAATACGGTAGGAATACGGTAAGAAAGATATAAACTTACATTTAATTATCCATAGCTGAAAGGAGTGTAGCAAAAGTTATTCATGGCCAGCCAGTTTGAACAAATACGGTAAGAAAGATAATACTAACATTTACTAGTCCATAGATAAAACGATTGTAGCAGAAGTTACTCATGCACAGCCAGTTGGGACAAATACGGCAAGAATACGGTAAGAAAGATATCTAATTATATTTAATAGTTCATAGATGAAAGGATTGTAGCAAGAGTTAGTCATATCCACCGATATGGAACTAATACGGGAAGATTACGGTAACAAAGATATATACTTACATTTAATAGTCCACAGATGAAAGGATTGTAGCAGGAGTTACTCATGGTGGACCAGCTGGAACAAATACGGTAAGAATACGGTAAGAACGGTATATACTTACATTCAATAGTCCATAGATGAAAGGATTGTAGCAGGAGTTACTCATGGCCAGCCAGTTGGAACAAAACCAGATAATGTTGATATACTTGTAACTGAAAAACAAAGATCAGTTGGATAACATGCCTATATTAGATATATTATAAGGATCTATCATTAGTGTAAGGGGTAAACGGTAGATAGAAAAATCCGTCCCGAGGATCACTGTCTGGCTTGACGAGGCTTGCCGAGTGATGCCAGACTGTGATCGCGCGGGACGGATTTTTCCATCTACCCCTCACACCAATGATAGATTCTTTTTCTTGCACACCTTTCATTTCTGAACGTAGATTTGTTTCAATAATGCCGCCACTTCGATTGCTGACGTCCGCACTCTTAAGATGACAATACTGTTGCTTTTAATGACGTCATAACGTTCAGTGACGTAACCCTTAACGATGGCGTTTGTGCGTTCATTACAACCAGTGCATACAAAACACGTGAGAGTTCTCGATTTTTTTAATCTTTTAATCTACCCCGGGCAGGATAACCTGAATAGGATATAAACCTCTATCCTAGGTTTAAATCCAGGTTTTCCCTATCTGCTGTGCAAGAAGATCTAATATTGGCTCACCGAAATTGTCCCTTCGAGAATGTGGAATGTGGAGTCACATATTCTGTGCATGCGCAAGGTGTCATCCAGGTCTTTGATCTTCATTGATAAATTTTCTTTAAGATCCAATGATTCTGTTAGCGGACAGTGAAGGTCCTGATCAGACTGCGCGAATGCGCAGGCTGATCTGGGTATTCGCTGCTCCCATATGTCCGAAGAAACGTTTTCGTATAGCGCGACCCACATAATGTTACCTTTTGTGACACTGCAAATGCCATTTATCAAGTTATAATTTGCGATATTTTACGAGTACTTAATTCTGCTCCAAACATAGATAATGGGTGCTCTTTAGAACCGCTTCTCTGAAATATATGTAAAAAAAATTGAATCCCTGTGAAGCCATTTTTCTCTATCTAAATTTAGGTTTAACGATGTCAGTGATAAATGTTTTCCGTGGCCGTAGGGTTCTAAAGCACTTCTATAGATACAAGTCAAAAACTCTTCAGTGACCATGCGGTAAAGGTCATGGACTTTGAAATAAAAGAGAAAATTTTACTGTAATTTCTTTTAGAGATCTACATGCTCATGTCTCTTGAATGCAAAATAACATTACTTTATACTTTGGTCGATGTTAGAGATTACTTCAATTTTATCCAGTGCAAGTCCCAACTCCACGTCACTGCCGCAGAAATCATTGTCAAAGTCAGAGGTTTTATGTTGAAGATTTTGAATCTATATAGTATAAAAGAATTTACTTGATATTTTTAGACAGAAAGTCAAAACAAAAACAAACAAAAAAAAAAAAAAAAAAAAAAAAAAAAAAAAAAAAAAAACATTTCCTTTCAAGAATATTTATTGCCAATAGAAATATATTTATTTACGATAAAATATTCATTGGCAATAAAAATATATTTGTTCATAATAAAAATATTTATGTGCGATGTATATATATTTTTTGCAAATTAGATATGTATTGATACAATATTTTACGTGGACAATAAAAAAGATCACAATATATAAAATATATATCTATTTGCCAAACAAATATTGACAATATTTTCAAAAATATTCATTGTAAGTTCAAAAAATATATTGGGTAAAATTAGCATTGTGGGATATGATGTAGCCTTGTAACAGAAAATTTCATTGGCTCGACAAAAGTTCCGGTGGTTTGATCCTTTGTCAACTTGCTGCTTAGATTTTCGCACCTTAGACTTTCGTCCTTAGATTCCCCCATGTTTGCCGGTTTCCTAGAATGTTAGAGACTTTGCTTCAGTTTTGTTAACTCTTCTTTGAGAACTTTAGCTCTAGTTGCCCAGTCTGCACGGAAACATTAGGACCATTAGACACGTATGGACTAATGGTCCAAGATCAGCCCCCAAGATCTGGACTATATATTTAAGTAAATAATACTTTTAGGTTTAAAAAAATCATATGGACCATTATTCCGCGAGGACAACAAGTCACGTCCAAAACAAGGAATCTGCAACACACGAGAGAAATACTGAGTTGTGTCGGTAGAAGCGCTAGTTCGGGGTGCGAGGTGACCAAGGATCAGAAGGTGCGAATTGACTAAGGTCGAAACGGCCAAGGATCGAGTTGACCATAAACCGCGAACCAAATCAATATGGCAGCGCTCTGTGAAATCAATGGAGGCTGCCATAATTAGGTTTCACAGAGCCAATGAAATTCGCTGTTACGAAACCGTGTCATATCCCACAATGCTAATTTTACCTAACATATTTGTTTTAGCACATTGCAGATAAATATTTTTTTATTGCGATACAACAGAATATTGATTCAATGAATAAATAAAAAAATATCAATTTTATAAACACATTTTATATTTTGAATCAATATATTTTTATTGCCAATACATATGTTTTGTTGCCGATGAATATACTTATTATAGAACAAATATTTTTATTTTGAAAAATATAATTTTATGGCCAATAAATAAATTTAATTATCAATAAATATATTTTATTGCCAATGAATATTTATTTTGCAAATAAATAATTTTTATTGCCAATAAATAAAATTCATTGTCGATAAATATCTATTTTGCATATAAATATATTTTTATTGGGCATAAATATCTTAATATAGAATACATATTTTAATATGGAACAAATATATTACCAGATACAATATTGCAACGTATGTCACGCCATAGTTTACGCGACTTATTATATCGTTTGTTCAACACTACGACCTCGTTCTAAAAACGAGATACTATTTTGTTTCAATTTCCATTTTATATACTGTTTTCATTTCCGTTCTGATTTTGTTTTAATTTCTTTTCTGCTAAATATCGGAAAAGAAACGCGGTATTTTTGTTTTATTGTTTTAAATTCTATTCTGCTAAATATTGGCAAGGGTTTTCTTTTTCTTTTTCTTTTTAGCTCCGTTCTGTTTTAATTGTTTTAATTTATTTTCTGCTAAATATCGGAAACGAAATGCGTTATTTTTGTTTTAATTTCTGTTCTGTTTTTCTGTTTATTTTTTTTCTGCTAAATATCGGAAAGGAAATGTCTATTTTTTGTTTTTATTTACGTTCTGTATTTTATTATTTTGGTTTCCTTTCTTCTAAATATCGGACAGAAAAGTAAACCAAGAAAACAGGATGGAACATAAAACGACATAAACAACATACTAGCTCATCTCTTTTCTGCTAAATCATTATGAAAACATGCCTATTCAAATATACTGAAAATTTTACCACCAAAAAATGAAAATTTGCAGATAAAAAATTCCGATATTTTTCTAATTTCGGCTCAAAACATTGATTGTGGGTACTCGTTAGAACCGCCTCGACGAGGCGGTTCTAACGAGTACCTACAATCTATGTTTTTGAGCAGAAAAAGAAAAATAATGTATACCCCTGTAAACCCTGGTTTTACTATATAAAAGTGGGGTTTAAGGGGGTCAAAATAATATAGGCATGTTTTCGTGATGTGGAAAGGAAATGTCCCTTCAGGATCCGCTCGATTTTATTTGCATGTGACATACAGGCCCGAACACCGATTATATTGAACTGTCTAATGGTAAGCGCTCTGGATAACATTTTCTGCAGACTTATTGAAAAATTTTTCTTTTATTCCCAGAAAACAAGATTTGACATTTCATGCAAATTGTTAAGCAAATATCAAATCTTGTTTTCTGTGGAAAATAAGAAAAAAAAAATCACCAATTTGTCGTTTGCAACAGAGAGCGTTAAAGGCTAAGAAAGGAAACGCTGGCACATAAGAAAAAAAGATGAAATTAATTTCCATCTGTACGTGAAACGGTAATCAGTTGAAGTAAATTTATTGTCTAGAAACACGATAATTTGTCTTCGTTTTAACTTAATTTCAAACAGTGCTTAATAAAGTAACGGTTTATACTGAAATCCTGTGCTCGTGCAAGTGCACGTGCATCGTCTATTTTGACAAAAATCAAACGAGAGAAAGTGAATATCAAATGCCGTCTGTATTCCAAGAATCGGAGAATGTCATGCTATCAGTTTTTTACCGTTGCACGTGCAGGCCAAATCGCACGGCAAAGTTTGAAGCGGTGTTCTTAATTTTACTTTTGTCCTCCAAGCTCACAACCGAAACCGAAAGTGGGAAAGTTTCATCCTTTGTGAATTGATTTGCAAGCTTCTTGCGAAAATTTATCAATGCACACTTACCCGTCCCTTATATAGCTGCGTTCCAAACATACTTTCAAAAAACTGCATGATTTTGTGACTACGCCCCTGCCAAATATTTATCGGAGGTCAATAGAAAACCAGGAGGTCAATATTGACTAATGGAAATTATGGTATATGATATATGGTGATAAAATAATATAAAGATATCGGGTTTAGTACCATTGTGAGAGACCTACTCTATAGAATTACACCATACTACAACATTATATCTAATAAATATGGAAAAGCATGACTGCCTTGAGGTCAGCGTGAGCAAGTTGGTAAACGCAGCTATATGATCGAATTCATACTTTATTGGATTTTATTAGGTGGTAGAGACTAATATTGGGTGCAGACAGCAAACTGCTGTATGCATCGGTTATAATATTTGGTCTGCATTATAGGGATCAAACATGGTTTTTTATGCATTAACATTCGCCAGGCCCCGTGGGAGGTGTGAAAACCGAGGTCGGAAGCCGCGGTTTTCAACACCTCCCAAGGGACCTGGCGAATGTTAATGTATTGAAAAACCATGTTCAATCGCTATTATTGCACAAAAACTAAAAACATTTGCTACATTTCGCGTTATTTCTTGCATTAGTTTGTTTCGCCTTTTCACCAATGTCTCACGAACGCAATATCCATGGACTATGCTCGTTCTAGGGCCAGGCAGTACACATCTCGTAACGGCAACAAATCTGCGACCCCGGTACGATCATATTTAAAGTTGCGTAGCCGTACATTAACAGCGCGTTAAATTGTCCTGTTAATACACGGCTTTTCGCCGGTTAATGTACGGCTGTTAATAACGTGCGGCACAGCTTTTTATGCAATAACATTTAATCAGCTGCAGACAACATCTGGTATTAGTGCCACAATACTGGACGCAGCTGATAAGTTTTTGTGTGTACAAATTATAATATATATTTGGTTTAAATAACATAGTATTAGATTCATTCTTCATACAACTCTGTGCAATGAATATAATGATAGTTCGCCTGTCATTACTGACAATGACCAATCTTAATCATATGCGAGAACTGCTACAGTTTGTGTGTTCTAAGACGGCTGATTAGATCAATTCTAACTCTAAACTGAATGTTGCAGATGGAACAACAGAGGTCAGAGCAAGACAGTTCTGTTGGTGATGCCTTAGCACTGTCTTTGAGCTGTGCACGTTTCTGCTCGGCTTCGCTGATTCTTTGCTTGCATGGCATGGGTTCGACCCCAGGCAAAAGCACTTAGAAATTTTTCTGAGGATTATTTCTCCGTTATGGATGGAAAAAGACGAGAGTCGCTACCATAATTTGAGAGAGTGAAAAACAATCCATGTAGCGCAAATAAATAAAAAATACTAAGCTCTAAATATCAAGTGTACGGCAGCGTCAGTTGGCTTTATAAGCGCTATTTGAACAACCGTTTTTGGGGTTGTCTCGGTAGCGCATTTGGTAAAGACGTTGGATACTGCAGTGCTAGGCGACGTCGCCGCATTGATCAGAGCTTGCATGGCATGGGTTCGACCCCAGGCAAAAGCACTCAGAACATCTTAAATGTGCGAGTTTCAGAAGAGTATGTACACTGCCCTTTTCAGGACCTGTGTCTGGAATCCTGTCTTGCCACTTAATCTTTAAAAGTTTTCTAAGACAGCTTATATGGAAGTGGTTCAGTCTGTTGGCGTGTTGTTGGTAAACTGTTCATGTTTCTCATGCATACAATAGTGTTGGCAGCACCACAGCTTTGTAGACTCAGTTTTGTGTCAAGCCTTATTCCACTTCGACCACAAGCACTACCAAATACTGCACTTGCTTTGGTAATCCTGGACATTGAAAATAATAGTTGGTTCAAAGACTATTTTAAGGTAAGCATGTGCTAGCCGGTAGACGCATAGGTCAGACTATTTGACTCATTAATCATTTACATGATCGAAATAATATTTTACTGAGGCGGTGGGGGTGGGGGCGGGGATAGGTGGCGGGGATGAGGGGAGGGGGTCCATAAGCCTTTTTCTGCCCCGTAACAAAAGTCTTCATTTTTTGCTGATATATTACTTATTGTGTCCCATTTACTAAAACAGTATTGATTTTGCAACGTAAGCCCTAGTTTTGGAGTAACATGATGATGAAAGTGGGTGGGGTAATTCAGTATTAACCCGAGGTATAATATTTTAAACACAGTTTCTCTTTTAAAATATATCACATCTAATTATTCCTTCTTTTGTTTGTTAGATAAAATGCCATAGGTAATATCTCATTAACCTCCTTTTATCAATGAAAAAGATGGCTGCCAGAGCTAAAAATAGAAAAAAAATCTTTAAATGACAGCTCCTCCAGTATCATTGGGCCAGTTTGAATCAAACTTGACAGACGTGTTGCCTATGTGTCTCTCTACCAAAGCAGCTAAAATGGTTTTGCTCTAATAAACAAGATGACCACCAGAATTATAAATAGAAACATCTTTAAATGACAACTCTTAAACCCTTTGGCCAATTTCGATCAAACTTGACAAGAATGTTGCCTTGGTTACTCTCTACCAAAACAGATAAAATAAAAATGGTTCTGCTCCAATGAACAAAATGGCCGCAGAGCGCAAACCGGAAAATCTTTAAAATGCAACTACTGCTACACCCTTGGGCTAATTTCAATCAAACACTTGATACCTTGATACAGCTTAATAATGGGCATGTGGAGTCAGAGCATGAAACGTAGGTGAGAGATTTAGTACTAAGTTAGCCCTCTAGAAGCATTTTGATTTTACAACGTAAGTTACAGATCTGGAGTAACATAATCATGAAAGTGGGTGGGGTAATTCAGTAAGAACCTAAAGTATCGTACAATAAGTATGAACCTAAAGCCTGTGTGTCTCTTTAAAAAGTTGCCACATCCAGTTATACAAACTTCCATTTGCTGGACTAATTCCTCAGTTAGTATCCTGTTTTACATTTTCGATTGAAATTGAGAGTTTAGGAGGTGTTATCATCGAAAGATTTTTTTTTTAGTTTTAGCTCTGGTGGCCATCTCGTTAACTGGAGCACAGCCAGCTGTTTTAGCTATTTTGGTAGTGAGTCACCTAGCAACATTCTTGTGCAGTTTGAGTTAGCAATATTCTTGCGAAGTTTGATTGATTATTAGCCCAAGTGTTTAGGAGGACTTGTAATGTAAATAATTTTTTTTTTTTTTTTTGTTTTTTTTTGTTTTTTTTTTGCTCTGGTGGCCTTCTTGTTTATTGGAGCAAAACCGATTTATCTTCTTTAGTAGAAAGACACCTTGGCAACGTTCTTGTGGTTTAATTAAATTGGCCCAGTGATATGGGAGGAGTTGTCATTTAAAGTGTTTGTCTGTTTTTAACTCTCACAGCAGTCTTGTTCATTGGAGCAAAACTGTTTCAACTATTTTTGTAGAGCGACACCTGGGCAAGATGCCTGTGAAGTTTGATTGAAATAGGCTCAATGATACAAGATAGGTTGTCATTTTATTTTTGTCTGCTTTTAGCTCTGGCAGTCGTCTTGTTCATTGGAGCAAAACCAGTTTAGCTATTTTAGTAGTGATTCACCTAAGCAACATTCCTGTAAAGTTAGATTGAAAATGGCTCAGTGGTGTAATCATTTAAAGATTTTTTTCCTAAATTTAGCTCTGGTGGCCATTATGTTCATGGGTGTGGAACAATTTTATCTATTTTCGTAGAGGGTCATAAAAGCAATATTCCTGTGAAGTTTCTCAAATTTGGCCCAGGGGTGTAACAGTTGTCATTTATGGCAAATTGTTAATGCAACATGATGCACGACGGACGACGGACATTGACCAATCACAATTTAGCTCACAATTAGCACTTCATGCTCGGAAGAGCTACAAATATATTATAAGCAATATATTAGGAGAAAATGAAGACTTTTGCTGAGTAGCATAAAAAAAGGTTTTATAGGAACCTTCTCTTCTGACAATTCTACAGCTCATGTGATCTTGAAAATAATGTCAAGGTCAATTCTACAGCCCATGTGATCTTGAAAATAAGGTCAAGGTCACCAAAAACTTAGTCATCTCTTTACCCTATCCCAATGATGTATCCAGGTAAGTTTCAAAATAATTCACCGTTCAGTTCCAGGGAAAGGCTAGATTTCATAGAAAACCAAGATGCAAAATTAACAAAAAATGAAGATTTTCATAAAAGAGATGCTGCAGATGCAACATTTTTCTTCAAATGGAAGTTAGTGAGGTGGGATATTATCTAAGGCATTTGTTTAACAAACAGAGGAAGGTATAACGGGGTGTGATATATCTTAAAAGAGAAATGGTGTTTAAAATTTGGTACCTCAGGTTCATATTGAACTACCCCACCCACTTTCATCATCATGTTACTCCAAAACTAGGGCTTACGTTGCAAAATCAAAACTGTTTTAGTAAATGGAACATTACAGGTAACGTATCAGCAAAAAATGAAGACTTGTTACGGGGCAGGAAAAGGGCACCCCTCCCCCCTTTATAAATGATTAGGTGGTAGTGTCATGGTATTTGGTGCAGCCGAAACATTAGTTGTTGCATTGGTTTTAATATTTCGGCAGTTTAGCAGTATTTAATCAAATTCATAAAACACTTGATGATGGTGTCATAGTAATGGATGTATTTGTCATAACAGTGAATGTAGTGATTGGTTCGAAAAGCTCACCTTATTATTGAGTCGTTTCAATATAATAGCCAATGATAAAGTCATAAAAGTTGATCGTTTTGTCGCTCTTAAAAACCCCGGGACTGAGCAAAAGCCGGGACCGTAGTCCGGTACTTCTTTCTTAGGACATTTTCGGACCAAATTTTTGAACTGTTTCGGAGCCACTGAGGCTATTTCAGATAGGTTTTAGGACATTTTAGAGCGAGTTATAAATCTGGTAGGTAATAGAAGAGGGCCACAGGGTGGGATACAGGTAAGCGGTTGATAGAAGTGGACCACATAGTGGGCTACAGGTGGGTAATGGTCGAGGACCACATGATGGGGTCCAGGTCTGGTGGGTGATAGTAGAGGACAACATGGTGGGTTACAGGTCTGATGGTTGTTTGTAGAGGACTACAGGGTGACCTGTACCAGGTCTTGTAGTTTATAGAAAAGGACAATAATTTTCTTACTTTTCCCAGAAAATAAGATTTGAAATTTCTGTTTTCTGTGAAAAATAAGAAAAAAGATCACCAATTTGGTGCCTGCTGAGTTAGCCCAGAGAGTAAAGGAACGTATAAATCATTTGCAAATGTCATCAATGAATTTGCGATGCAAAAGAGGGAGTCCGTTGCATAATTTCGTATAATAGGTCAGACTCGAAAGGGTATTCCTTTAAAACGAATTCTTAACATTCTTTACGGCGACGAAAATAAAAAAGAATGAATCACACAAAATAATTTCATTGAAACATATGCTTTAGACATGTCTTATTATTCAGACTTGTCTGATTATCCCTTTAAGCTAAAATAAATTGTAGCAGACGACATTCAATTTTCTTTTTTTATTCTTTTTCAGAGAAATGTCGTCTGTTGCAGTTGTACTAAGCACGCTAAGGGTTCGTATACCACAAGTGGGCGCGTCAATCATCAAATGAAATGGTGTATTTGAGCGTCTACGCAAAGCGCAGATTCAGCTCATCCTGCGCATGTGCACAGCCCTACAGTTTTTTTTTTGGCTTTCAGTTGATACATTCTTCAGTATTCCCCTGGAGTATCTCATGATTCTGTAAGCGGACATTGGAGGCTTTGGTCAGTTTGTTTGCGTTGAGGTTTTACGGCCCAGTCAGACTTTCGGCATATACAAGAAGGCATCTTTTCGCTTGGTATGGTCCAATTAGTAAATATGATAAATGAGTCATCATTTTGAGCACACACATACGCACGCACGGAGGGATATATATATATATATATATATATATATATATATATATATATATATATATATATATATATATATATATATATATATATATATATATATAGAGAGAGAGAGAGAGAGAGAGAGAGAGAGAGAGAGAGAGAGAAATGTTAGTGAACAAACCTATTAACTGTTCATCCTCAGGATCTCTGAAACACCAGAATATATATCCAGTTAATTGAAATGAGGCGTAACGTGAGAAAACGTACCTTCTGACATATGTGCTCAACGAAGACTAAAATCAGCCTGCGCATCCGCCCAGTATGATCAGAGTCTGCGTTTTCCGCGTAATAAAACTTTGCAGCCATGGCCAGCTAATTTCTTCGAGATCAGACTGTGCGATTGCAAATACTAATCTGAATCTTCACATTCCGATGATTTCTGATGTTGAGGCTCACTTGTATATTTTGAATAAATATAAGTATTCCATTTTTTCGCTTATCATTACGAAAACAGCCTATTCAAATATATAGAAAATCTCACCACCAAAAACTGAAAATTTTCAGATGAAAAAAATCTGATGTTTTTTTTTTTTTTTATATATTTCTGCTCAAAACATAGATTGGGGGTACTTGTTAGAACCGCCTCGGCGAGGCGGTTCTAATGAGTTCTCACAATCTATGTTTTCGAGAAATATAAGAAAAATAATGTATACCCTTGTTAACCCCAGTTTTACTTTTCAAAAGTAGGGTTTAAGAAGGCATGTTTTCACGATGAAATGATTATATCTGTATTCAAGACGTCTGGTCGTACAAAAAATGTATCTCTTTTGGGAGATATCTTTTAATAAATGTTCAAATCAGATACAAATTGGTAATTCTAATCTGCTGATTTTTACCCGAATTATTGGGACATTCATGCCTGAGCAAACTCTACGGTGCGGCATCTACTCAGGGTCTACACTGTTTGCTTCACATCCAACAGTTTGAGACACATTAACAGGTAATAAAATGGAATGGTTCAAAAGTCAAAAATGGAGGTAGTAAAATGGAATTGTCCAGAACTAAAAACGGAGGTAGTAAAATGGAATTGTCCAAAAGTAAAAACGGAGGTAGTAAAATGGAATTGTTCAAAAGTCAAAATGGAGGTAGTAAAATGGAATTGTTCAAAAGTCAAAATGGAGGTAGTATAATGGAATTGTTAAAAAATCAAAATGGAGGTAGTAAAATGGAACGATTCAAAAGTCAAAAACGAGGTATTTAAATGGTATTATTAAAAAGTCAAAATGAAGGTAGTTAAATGGATTTGCTCAATATCTGATATGGAGGTAGTAAAATGGAATTATTCAAAAGGATGTGTGTATCTACAGTCAAATTGACTCTTATCAGTCCGAGTTGAACTTTCAGGAGACGACACTTTGAAATATATATTTCTTATTTTTCCCGGTAAACAAGTTTGATATTTCATGCAAATTATCAGACAATCTGCATAAAATGTCAAAATCTGTTTTCTGGTAAAAAATAGAAAAATATCACCTCTTTGTCGTCTTCTGAATTAGCCCAAAGACTGGTTAAGGTTAAACACTTCTCTGTAATCCTAAAAAATCACTGCACATTAAAGACAAAATTGCTAAATAACGCAATCTATGGCTGGGTTGCACGCTTTCCACTGCCAGCGGTTTAGTGTTTCGGAATGAAAAAGAAAGAGATACAGTATATACCCTAAGTATTCAGACGATCGACTTAACACCTTACCATACTTGTCCTACAATTTGAAAACACCCATTTGATTACTCGTTGATGTGTCTAAAAATGCTGCCTTGTGAGTGGCAAAGAGTGTGGATTCTACGGCATCTGATCTGGGTCCACACTATTTGCTCAAGCCTATCTGTTCGAGTACTTTGGGTAAATAGGATACCCTAATGGGTAAATACGGTACCATATTTGGGTGAAATAAAATACCGTATTGGTTCCCTGATTTCGTCTGGTTCTCTTCATTAGGACCATTGGTACAATGTGCATTTTGTGAAGAAATGGCTTGTTGCATTATTCAATAAATCAATGCAGACGATATTTGTCATCACTTAAACTTTACCACTCTCTTGGCAAATTCAGCAGACGGCAAACTAACGGTATGCTCTTTATTTTTTCCCAGAAAGCAGGATTCGACATTTCATGCAGATTGTCTCCATCGGGGACAATTGTATGAACTGTCAAATCCTGTGTCCTGGGAAAAATGAGAAAAAGTATTTCAAATGTCGTCTGCAGAAAATTTTACACAGGTGCTTAGCGTTACACTGGAACGTAACATTAAGACGAACTAATTTAATTTGAAAATTTCACACTTAATTTGTCTGCAGAGTCGTTAGGCTGTAATTCCCTTGCCATGAAAGTCCATGTTAACCACTTTACCGGAAGTCTCTTGCAGACAACAACGAGCAGACGACAAAGAAGGGATTACTAAAAACAGTTCTAAAACAGATTTAATATTTTATTGAAATTGCAAGAAACCATCGAGTGAAATGAAAAAGTAGGCGGCGTTTCAGCATTGGTTTCTGCGACAAATGAAAAAGACATTATATTTATCTGTCGTCTGTCAATTTTATCTTGTCAATTTCCGGTTATAGTTAACTTTTAAGACTGTTGTTGCTTTTATTTTAGCTGCATTCTATCAAAGCGAAAAAAAAAAGACAAATACAGAAGGAATAGGTTGCGTTCAAAAGTGCAAAACGTCCTACCAATTTGCGCTTGAATCTCGGCTCTAGTTGGCGGGATTTACAGGAATCCAGGGTAAACATTCTCGGCAGTATTTCGTTTCATAACCCAACTCTGCTGCATTGGTAACGCCTTTGAGCCATCTCAAACAAAAGTCAATGAACCTGACTTTTAAGGGGACTTCATAGACAGTAAATTTTTCACCTTTTTTTACAAGGGAGAAATGTTTGTGACTTCCTGTTTGATTTCCCGCACATCAAAACCCTTCTGAAAAAGTGTTCTACTCTAAAGGGAAAGAATTTGCTCGCAACGGAAACAAATTATTTCCTTTTGGAGCAGACCATTTTTAAGAAACGGAGAAGATTTTGGTAGAGCGACCTCCCTTGAAAGTGTATCTATTGACCTTCAGACAAATCGAGACATATCAAAGGGACAGTACTTAAAGCTACAAGTGATTGCATCCCTTTACAAAGAGAGACCACTCCAGCACAAGATAATCTACTTCTCTGGTATATGCTTCATTGTCAAAGGGCTACTCTGAAAGGGAGTACAGTAACATTTTCGAAAATAAGACCACTCCACTATTATAGCCAGCTTTTCCTAAGGAGACAATTTGCAAAAACTGGCAAAATATATTTTAAAGAAAATTTATGTCAGAATGTTTTCTGCTGAAATAATAATTACCAAGATTGCTAAGCGTTAAAAACGAAGATGGCGGCAGGTACACAAAAGTGCTATATGAATACTGTCCTGGAACGACCAGTAGACAGCACAATTGCAATTTAATTTTACGGTCGATAGACTTCATCTTTGTGACTCTACCATGAACCTTTCATCCCTGAAATGTTTGGGTCGACAATTCTATCTTTGAACTCGGACAAGTACATTGACCCCAAAAAGGGTGTTATATAAAATTGAAAACAAAATAACACGCGTCAAATAAAAGGAATACAGACAAAAAGAAATGATAAGATTTCACCTCATTGCTGTACGGCGTTTCATTGCACAGAACCTTTCGTTATCACCATTCCGTCTCGATATGTCTTGAAAAATGTTGATAGGGACGTAAAACACCAAAGCATCATTTATGCCATTAAAAGTTGATTCAGATGACGTAAAATTCAGTTAATCAGGAATGACACAGTTCTATTACACCTTATGTTTAGATGAACTCCACTATAGAAAAATCTATCGGAATGATACAAGTCCTTTATAACTTATGTTCAGATTAAGCTAACTGTTGAAAAATTTTACAGGAATAAAACAGTTCCATTACAGCTTATATTTAGATGAACCAAACTGGAGAAAAGTCTTACATTAATAAAACAGTTACATAATAACTTGTATTTATATGAAGGTATGAAGCTAAATGTAGAAAAGACTTACAGGAATAACACAGGTCCAAAATAACTTCTGTTTAGATAAAGCTAACTGCTGCTTTACAATAGTCTTACAGGAATGACACAGTTTCATTATAGCTTATCTTCAGATGAAACCAACAGTAGAGAAGTCTCACAAGAATATCACAGTTCTATCAAAGCTTATGGTAACATGAAGCTTACTCTAGAAAAGTCTTACAGGAATGACACCGTTTCATTATAGCTTATGTTTAGATGGAGCTAACTGTAGAATAGTCTTACAGGAATAACACAATTCTATTATAGCGTATGTTTAGATGAAGCTATCTGAACAAAAGTCTTTTAGAAATAACACAGCTTCATTATAGCTTATTTTTAGATGATCCCAACTATAGAAAAACACAGATCCAGTTTATGTTTAGATGAAGCTAACTGTAAAAAAAAAAATAATAATAGTAAAAAAAAAACCTTACAGAAGACAGTTCCATTATAGCTTATGTTTATATGAACCCAAATGTAAAAAAGTCCTGCAGGAATAAAACAGTTACAATATATCTTATATTTAGATGAAGCTAACTGTAGAAAAGTCTTACAGGAATAACACAGTTCCAAAATAGCTTATGTTTAGATGAAGCTAAGTGTGGGAAAATCTTACAGGGAACACACAGTTCCATTATAGCTTATGTTTAGATTCAGCTAACTGTTGAAAAGTCTTACAGGAATAATACAGTTCCATTATAGTTTATGTTTAGATGAAGCTAACTGTAGAAAAGTCTTACAGTAAAGACACAGTCCCATTATAGCTTATGCTTGGAATAACCACACTGTAGAAAAGATGTACAGCAGTACAGCAATTACACAGATCCATCATGTATAAAAGTCCTACAGGGATAACACTGATTCATTATAACTCGTGTTTAAATGAACCCAAGTGTAGAAAAGTCTAACAAAAATAACACAGTCCCATTATAGCTTATGACTAGATGAACCCAATAGTAGAATAATCTTTCGAGAAAACCACAGTTCTATTATAGCTTTAGATGAGACTAACTAAAGAAAAGTCTTACAGAAGTGACACAGTTTCATGAAAGCTTAGGTTCAGATGAACCCAACTGTACAGAAGTCTTACAGAAGTCACACAGTTCTGCCATAGCTTATGCTTGGATACAGCTAACTGTAGGAAAGTCTTATAGAAATGACACAGTTTCATTATAGCTGATGTTAAGATTGCCCCAACTGTAGAAAAATGTTACAGGGATAACACAATTCCGTCGTAGCTTATGTTTATATGAAGCTAACTGTATAAAAGTCTTACAAGAATAACACAGTTTCATTAAAACTTTTGTTTAGATGAAGCTAACTGTGGAAAATATTACAGGAATAGTCAGTTCCATTATAGCGTATATTTAGATTAATCTAACTGTAGACAAGCCGGCCTCGGTGGCTCAGTTGGATGCGCCGTCCGACTGGAGACCAGGAGGTCGCGGGTTCAACCCCCGCCGAGGTCGGCAACATTCTTTCGTGGAGATTGATCATGAAATATTTTCTACGGTCATTCTCTCCCTTCCGCTGATTCAAGAAGGGCAGTTGTCAGTTTCTGGCGAAAGAATGTGCACAATACTGGTTAACCGCTTCGAGGACTAACCCTGCCCAGTAAATGTGTGGTTAGGTAAACTGACCGCGCTCGACATGATCCCATTGGGTTGACTGGGCCGTAAAACCTCAACACAAACTGTAGACAAGTCTTACAGAAATAACACAATTCTAGTCTTAATTATTTCATTGTATCCAACCTAATTTCTAGCAGTTCTGAAAATAGGAAATTAAATTAAAAAAACGAATGTGATTAAAGAGGAAAGACAAACATATTTGAGATGAAGTATTCATTAATGTAAGCGTAGGAAATAGAATCATGACCATGTTTCAGACCAACAACCAGTCTAATGATGTAAGATAAAAAAATAAATTGCTTTAATCGATTAGTAACCAGTCTAATGATTTAGGAAAAACAAGAAGTATCAATAAGCAGTACTTATAAGAACCCCCCGCCCACAGACAACACACGCACGCACACACACACACACGCACGCACGCGCGCGTGCGCAAGTTCGTATTGACCGTCTTCTTGGTAATGAAAGGCAAAGTATTTTGTTTGCTTTACGTTGTATGTGATTAGGGATAGCAATACAGACACACAGACAGACATACGGATTGACATAAATAGCTAAAAGTTAATGGTTAAAGTGGCTATCATATCATCAAAAATATGTTTCCAGTATCAGACTTCTTCATGCACATGTTAAATATAACTTTAATGAATCTTCAAAGTATTAGAATATGTCAGCAAATACTTTGAGACAGGTTGATTTCACCATGCATGCACTATCTCATACAAGCCCCAGGTTTCAAAAATTACCAAAACAATGCTAAGTCAGAAAAGCTGTCGTTTTGAGGAAAATGATTTTTTTTTCAGTATCATACTTCTTAATGCACATGTTCAATATGTCTCTAATAAGTTTGTAAAGTATCTTATTGCTTCAACAATTACTTTGAGACAAGCTGATTTCACTGTGCATGCACTATATAGGTTGATGCCAGTGCAACTTTTCAAGAATAACAAAAAGGAGAATTACTAACGGAATTAATCTCTAGGTCCTTAATTTTCTCCAACAGTAACATCTCACCAATATGAACATTTAAGCAAAATATGAAAGTATTTCTTAAATTGTTTAATAAGAAAGAAACCAAAACGTAACGGACGGACAGATAAAGTGAAAGCCGTATACCCCCACCCCGTACATGCTGTGTTTGTCGGGGTATAACTACAATTCCTATATTCGATAATGACCGGTCTGATCATTTAGGGCAGCAGGCGGGGGAAGAGGGCATGTCAGTATTTCTAGCATTCCGTTTCCCTCTGATCAAGACTGGCTCTAAATATTTTTATTACAATCTTGTTTAATAATTCACTAAAACAACAAAATAAAACAAAATAATATCATGACTATAAAGGCTGGTCACTAGTGGTATTTAATGATATAGTCATGATATTTTTGGTTGTGCGTTAGTGGATTACCAGCAAAATTATAAGAAACAAGGATAAGTCACTGGAAACTGGAGCCAGTCTACCCCTCATCCTCTTCTATTTCTCGCTTTCTTCTTATCTCCTTTTCTCTAGAATATGACACAAAATAGCCCAAAAGGATTGACGCATCGTTAACCCATTTATGCCTACTGAACTCGTATACCTAAACGCTTTGGACGCATCTATTTCCAAGTGAAGGGATGTCGGATTTGTTTTACTATAACTTTCTTTTTTAGAAATTTCAATACTTAATGCAAACGCAGCGTCTGATCTGGGTCTAGAATGTTTGCAAAGGTCCCATTTTATGGGACTTTAGGCATACATTGGTTTAAAACTATCATTTCTGCTATTCGAAGGCAAAGATCCAGGCCCGCTGCACATACTCACAGACATGCTAAAACCCTTGCAAATGACATTTCTAAAGGATCAACAAAAATGTGTGTTTTTATTATTGCAGGTGGCTGAATATAATTGAATTAGACTGACACAGTTTCTATTTGCCGCATTTCTGTCATGGAGTTTTTTTATTGTTTTAGCGTACCACAGCTCATTTTCTGAACAATTAGCGACAATCACACATTGTCGCTATTTGTGCAGAAATGAGATGTGGTACACTAAAACAGTAAAATGCAGAAAGTCTTCATGACAGGAATGCGGCAACTAGAAACTGTGCCTGCCTAATTTAATTATAATCGACTACCTGCAGTGATAAATCACACATTTTTACTACCTTATCAAACAACACTTACATACTTGTAGACTAAAATGTATTAAAATATAGTTGTTTTTTGTGTTTTTCTTTTTGACGGTGGTTATTTATTTCAAATACAAAAAAGTAATAAAAATTAACTTTAGTAACCTCAAAAATAGAGGAAACTAAGAAAAAAATCAAAACAAACAAAATACACATTCCTTTTCTGGCAGTTTAGCCTACATCAGAAAAAATCTTCATTTTATTTCTGATACAGCTAAATGACCTTGTGACCAGAAAGCCCCAGTGTGTTTAGATAAACAAATCAAAACCTGATTAATTCTATCAGTTAAATCAATGCCACCAAGAAGCAAGAAATAGGTTAATGAGGTGCTTTAAATTTCTCGCCTATCGGCTCGAAATTTAAGCACTTCAACACCCAATACGTGTTGATTCATTTCCTTGTATAGTTAGAACTCAGCTGCTCAGTATTATAAAATATACTACCTCAACAAGCAAATGTTTAGCTAAAGTAGACTACAACATATTAAAATATTATTATTTATTTTTTTATTTTTTTTTTTTTTTTATTTTTTTTTTTGAAAAAAAGGGGGTTTCAAATACAAAAACACAAATGAAAATCACATTAAGTAACCACAAAAATAGATGAAACTAAGAAAAAAACTAACAAAACAAACAAAACACACATTCCTTGTCTGGCAGTTTAGCCTACAACATGGTAAATGTTAATCATGTATTTTTATTCCAGTTGTCTGATACAGCTAAATGATCCTGTGACCTCAAAGCAGCAGTCTTTTAAATTAAGGAAATCAAAACTTAATCAAATCTGTCAGTCAAAAAAAAAAAAAAAAAAAACAACAACGCCACCAGGAAGCGACAAATTTTAAATACTTTGAAAAAAAAAAAAAAAAAAAAAAAAAAAAAATTCTCGCCTGACTGCACGACATTTTAAACACTTCAATAACCCAAACTTAATAAATATGGCTATAATATCCCAGAAAGCATGACAACGTTGGCCCAACGTTGAAATAAAGTTGAAATATGGTTGGACAGTTGGCTTACCGTTGGCAGATGTACAAGATTGCGCCAACGTTGGGCCAACGTCATACAAATTTGATAAATTTCAGGGAAAAAAAATTAAGTTTTATGCGCTAACATTGGGCCACCGTTGGCCCAGTCTATGTTTTTAGATGCACGTTTCCCCCGTGATTTTAGTTTATGTGGTAACGTTGGATCTACGTTGGCCCAACGTTGAAATTTGATGCACACTTTAAAATATACACAAGCCGCAGATTCATTTTATAATGAAAATACATCATGATTAAATTTTTCGAATGGATTAATAAATGAAAATGTTAAAATATTTGTAGTTTTTACTTTATTTTTCAAAAGTAAGAAAATAAAGTCATCTTTACTTGTTAGGAATCCTACAATCTGGATACAAAAAAGAAATTACATAGTTTTGATATTGATAAAACATTTTTTTTCCAATGTAAAAATAATACAAGTTGAGGTTTTTCTCCTTTATTAGTTTCTCTCCGCATACAAAATATGGAAATACATCCATAAATCTAATTATGATACTGTATTTGAACTATACACCACCTGCAGGTTATATAACATCAATTAAAATTTAATGGAAACATTATATCTCGGAGAGCTCTGTGTGTTAGCCATTATCAATGCATAGTTAATACCAGGAAGATAACACCAAAATCTGCTTTTTGGTGCCTTTGTAGCTGGCTGTTAGACAACATCTTGTTTATGTTGCTACGCTTTATGTGTAAGTTGAATAATGTTCTTATATAAAAGCGAATGAAAATTACCTTTTTTGTAAAATGATAAATGATAAAAAATACATTTACTTCATCTATTCATAAAGCTAATTATACTAAACTGACAAATAATCAATACCGGAGAATATTGTTTTTGATTTCTTTTTTTCAGTATGGCTCAACGACAAAAGATATGTACATGTAGCTACTAGACCTCACTCTTCCAAGATATTTTTTTCGACATAGACGTTGATCGACATATCGCTTGACAACTTGGATGTAGGATTTTTTTTTTTTCGCATACAGTATTATTCAACTTTGATAACGATATATGGAAACTGTAACCTCTTTACAACGCGGTTCATTATAACACGGATGTGGATATAACACGGTTCAGGAATATATAGCTCATATAGAAAAATGACAAGTAATTGTCATTTTTTCTGTACAACCTATACATTTTTTGATTGGATATTACACATATACGTAATTAACTAACACAGTTTGTCCTTAAAACTCCAACAACCGTGTTATAAAAAGGTTATTTTGTAACAAACTTTTTCTCTTTGGCTTAAAATTTTACGGCTTTATCGGTCAATGTTGAAAGTATGCGTTAGGGTGTTTGATGCGGACATTTTTTTATGCTTGATACGGAGTGACTAATCAAAATACTACGTTGGCCCAACGCTGTCATGCTATCTGGGATTGCAGACCGAGCTGAAGGTTCTTGTGAACTATACGCTCAGCATGCTCGATAAAATTTCAGCAGACAGTATTTTGAAATACTTTATATTTCCCAGCAAATAGGCTTTGACATTTCATGTAAGCTGTCTCCTCAGACAGCATGAAATGTCAAAGCCTATTATCTGGGAAAAATAAGAAAATTATAATCAATTTGTCATCTGCTGAATTTGCCTAAGGTATGGTAAAGATTAACTGAAAGTTGACCTATTCTGGTAATGTGATGTAAGTTCCTCTCCTAAACATTAAATAATAATTTCTCTGAATATTCGAAATGGTAATTTATTCTACAGTCATGGGACATAATCATTTGCCACTTTGTGACATTGTCGGCCAAATATTAAGTTTACATTGTATTTCCATAAGTCTTGTTAACATGTTTACGACGAAATTCATAAGGCAAGGCAGCAGTAATGAGAAATATACTATAAGTATGCAAATTGTTAAGAGTAATAAACATATTTTCAATAGGTCTGTTTTGAATTTGAAGCAAAATTTTAATATCCATTTTGTAGCAGCGTCATCATTTACGTCAGTGAAAATACATGAATTAGATTTCAAAAATTGATATTCATTTAGATAATGACAGTGCTTTTACTTAAAAGGCAAAAATCGTAAATAAAAAAAAAAAAAAAAAAAAAAAAAAAAAAAAAAAAAAAAAAAAAAAACAACAACAACAAAAAAACAAAACAAAAAAAAAAAAAAAAACAAAAAAAAAAAAAACATATTGCGTGTTTCTTTTAGCTCTGCTTTCACGCTTTTTGCATGAGGTTTTCACCTAGGATATTATGTATAGATTTCTTAAATGTAGAACTGCATTTATTTGAAAATCAGCTTCACAGTTTGTCGAATAATTATGTCAATTGGCTGTACCAGCTATTATTTACGAAGAACAGTTTTGTTTTATGTTTAAAATTTTGTGAAATTGATCATAATTACAGAACATGCTCTGAAAGCATGAGCAGAAATTGTTTAAGGCGACTTGATAGCACTTGGTGGAGTTTCAGCCACTTTTACTTAGGACGATAACTTTTATGACTTCCTGTTTGCGTTTTATAAATCAAGCCCCCTCTGACAAGAAGGGATATACTCTAAAAAGAAAGATCCGACCATTTTTGGCAGAGTCACGGCCCTTTTTGATTTCGTATTTCCATTTTCAAGGCTTGTGTTCATAACTCTATTACATTTGTTCTACTTATCCACCGCATATGTGCAAAACGTATTCTCACATCCCCGTGGAGCAGTCATTAGTTGAAAGATGTACCTAAACAATTGTTCTATTTGAAATTCACTCTGTCGTTTTTATTACTGTTAATTTGTTCTATTTCAAGTCACATGTTGAATTTTTACGTTTATATTTGCAAAAAAAAAAAAAAAGAAAAATGGTAGACGGACTTCATAAGTCAATTAACTTTCTTCTGAATCCCATTGTATAATGATATTGTAATGTAGTAAACACATGTCTTGTATATGTTCAAATATGTTAATATTATACATGAAATAAAGTTTAAACTAACTCCTATTACATTTTTCATAGGAGTCTTTAGACACTCTGCAGTGTTCCTTGCTATGACATGAAGAAGTGAATGTTTTTTGGATTTTTTATCCCGCTGTTTTCGAAAGTAATGGCCCTTTCAACGTAGCTTTCCATGGTTCCAAAGCCAAGCTGTAACACGAGTGTTTGAATCCCCTGGCACAGATCCGGGCCTCCGGGCCTCGAGGTTATAAAACTTTTTTCGTTCTCAACACAGCTGAGCATGTCCTGCTAATAAATATCAAATTACTAACACTTACAAATTCTTTCTTGCTGAACATAGCTGAGCGTAAAAATTTCTCTGCCAATAAATATGAAAATGCCAACAATTATTAGCATTAAATATATTTATTAGCAAAGAAAAGTCCCCTCCCCCTTCCCCTCCCCACCCCCATCCCCCGAAAAAAATTTATAACCTCGGGGCCAGGTAAGCCAATACAACATTTCTATAATGACAGTACCTGCAAGAAAAGCAGCTACAAATATTAATAGTTTCACAGCTAATTATGCCTTGGGCTTAACTGTCAAGCAAAAGGATGATAAACATGTCATGTATAAAAAAAAAACAAAAAAAAAAAAAAAAAAAAAAAAAAAAAGAAACAAAACAAAAAAAACAAACAAACAAAAAAAAAAAAAAAAAAAAAAAAAAAAAACCCAACAACAAACAAACCCAAAAACAAGAAAAAAAATCAACAACAAAAAACCTTCAGCAGAATAATAATAATAATAATAATAATAATAATAAACAAAAACCAAACAAACACAAATACACAAAAAAAAAAAACCCAAAAAACAAACAAACAAAAAACATAAAAAACACAACAAAAAACAAAAAACAAAAAAAAAAAAAAAAGAAAGAAAGAAAACAGCAAAAAACATAAAACAAACAAACAAACAAACAAGAAAAAAACAACAACAAACAAACAAACAAACAAAAAACAAAAACAAAAAAAAAACAACAACAACCAAAAACAAAAAAAACAAAAAAAAAAAAAAAAAAAACAAACAAACAACAACACCGTTTTATGTTGAATGCTAACTCAACTTTATCAACAAGGAAGAAGGCTGGATTTTATCCTTACAACTTTTCCAGTCGTTGGTTTTCTCAGTTCCTTAACAGACCACTTTTTGTTTTGGTACCAAAAGAACAGTTATCATAACGTCGTTTGTTTTCCTTTTAACTTCATAAAGTCACTACGCCGGTGTCCTATGTATATTTCTGACAACAGACCCCTACATAACGTACGAGCTATATATCACTGTAAAAAAAAGTCCTGGGCCCAGTTGTTCAAAGCGTCGTTAGCTTAACGACGTCGTTAAGGGTCATTTCGTTAACTGTTTTAGCTGATTCAATACACAATATTCTGATATTTTTTGCTGACAAAATGTGAGTAGCTTTTGCACTGCAAAAGCTACTCACATTTTTTCAGCAAAAAAATTCAGAATATTTGCGTATCACTCGATGTAAATTTTAACGAATCGTTAACTAACGACGTCGTTAGCTTTGAACAACTGGGCTCAGTAGTTTTTACAGTAAATACTGGCAAATGGCTGCCAGCGCCCTTACCGTATAATTTTTACGGGGGCCAGTAGAACTTTCGCAGGTATTTCCTCGTACGATTGGGTAAGAATGTGTAAGTTTAAGAAACGATGCGGTAGCTCACATTCCTACTATGTCCTATACGTTACCTACCTTGTCCTACACTGTCCTACAACACGCAATAATTACTGTAAATAATCTATCGGCGCCCATAAAATGTACAGTACATGTACTGGCAGCCGGTTGTCAGTGTTTACCGTTAAGTCTATGGGATTTTTATCCGTGTAGTGGACACCCCTTTTCGGACAAAATTTTCAAAATCGTCCAGTGTTTGTATTTCACATCAAATTTTGTTTCCTTTAGAAACGTACACCCTTGTCCAACCTGCACCCCGTTTAACGGAAGACGGAATATGGGGGTGTTGACATGTCGCGTGGTATTTGGCCGTCGACCATTTTTCCGTACAACCCATTTATTTGTGGACTCTTCTATCTTAACTCTTTCGACACGCCCATTTCCTATCATAGAATAAGGGGCGTCTGGTTAGTTTTTATTATTGTCATATTTTGTAGAAATGTCTGAACTTAATGCAAACAGGGATAGACATAGATACGGTGCGGTAGTTTACACCCTACTCTGCCCTACGTTACGTATTTTACCCTACTATGCCCTGTCTAGTGAGGTGATTCCTGTAAACAATCTACGGGCGCCCGAAAAAAAATACCGGCAGCCAGTTGCCAGTTATTTTACCGTAAAATCTACAGGATCCCTGGTTCCACTCTATATCATGGGAGAACATGGGCGTACACATCACATAGACTTGTTAAAGTAATATCGTATGAGTTACACGTCTACAAATATACCTTTGGACATGTGCGCCCAGCGAAGATACAGATCAGCCTGCGCATTCGCGCAGTCTGATCTGAATCTTCCTTAGGCGCATTTTGGATAGGCAAGGATGCAAAGTTTCTTTATGTAGAAAACGAAGACTCTGATTATACTGCGGATTCGCAGATTGATTTGAGGCTTCGTTGGGCGCACATGTCAGTTTTCTCTTTTTAAGCCTCATATAATATGGAATGAATCGACGTTGAAATAGTTACAGAAGAAGATGCATTGCCTGCGTCATCTCGAGCTTCGAGCGGGCTGTCCAAATGCCTTTGTGCAGATTCGGTAAATAGTACCTACAGGAAACATTTAGCTGCTGAACCACTGCTGAACCACAAAATGAGTAAAATGGAACTTGTAAAATGGGCGCCCGGTCAGGCAAAACTCAGATCAACTTATGCAACCACTCAGTCTAATGAGTCATCGCCACCCGCCTTATGCATGGATCCCTACTTCGGAAGATTTTGTGCTCGCAGCAGCTGTCATTAACTACTTCTGAGGAGACCGTAAAACTCCCCAACCCCTCCCTTATTTCGATATTGTACTGATACTATTAAAGTTTCTAGTCCTTTGTGTTCAAACATTATAGAAGTCCATTCAAAGCTGCACTTGTGCGTGAGGGATGCTCCATTTTATTCAGTCGATTATTTACTATTAAGTCATAGTTTACAAACGCAAAATTTCCTTAAGGTAATTGACTACGGGATTATCACTGACCAATGTAATCAAACCGCGGCTTTGACGAAATCCAGGTAACGGTTATTTATAGCCGCGATATTCTCACTGCTGTTTGTCCTGACTGTTCAGTCAGGGCTTCTACCAGAAAGCCAGCGTGGACAGAGGAATAATAAACTTCACAGCAAGACAGCTTCAAGAGAAATGCCAGGAACAGAATGTGGATCTCTATATGTCGACAAAAATCATTTGACACAGTCTGTCGTGAGAGATTTTGAAAAAATATGGCAAAGTTTGGCTGTCCTGCCAAATTCATACCAATAGTGCGGCAGTCCCTCAGTGATATGCTTCCAAAATGATTGTGAGTATTCTGTTCCATTCCCTGTGACAAATGGAGTTAAACAAGGCTGTGTACTAGCTCCAACACTGTTTTCTGCCATGCTTACAGAGGCTTTTCAGGATGGTGACAATGGTATATCTATTAGGTATTGCTTTTATGGGAAGCTTTTTAACTTAAAAAGGTTACAAGCTAAATACAAGGTGCAGACAGAGGTGCTAGGTGAGTTCAAATTTGCTGATGACATGGCAAACTGTGCTCCAACAGAAGAGAAAATGCAAGAAGGTGTAGATCAAGTATCTGATTCAGGTGAGAGCTATGATCTCACAATGAGCATAAAAAAGACTGAGGTAGTATATCAGCCAGCACCTGGGAAGCCTTACAATGAGCCGTCCATCACAGTGAAAGGTAAACAATTGCAAGTGGAAGACAAGTTCATCTACCTTGGAAGCACATTGACTAGAGTTGTGCACATTGATGATGAATATTTGGGATCAAAGCTGAAAGTTCTGTGGTGCTGCCAACACTATTATACGGCATGCTAAAAGACAGGACCACTTCCATACAAGCTATCTTAGAAAACTTCTAAAGATCAAGACAGGATTCCAGACACAGAAGTCCTGAAAAGGGCAGGGAAGCAGAATTTACATTCTCTTCTGAAATTGGCACAGTTAAGATGGACAGGCTATGTTAACAGAATGCCTGATGAACGTTTGCCAAAGAAAATCCTCTATGGAGAACTACAAGTCGGAAAACGCACCCAACATGGTCAGAAAAAAACCCGATACAAGGACACCCTCAAAATCTCCCTTTAAGACTTCAACATACGAACAGAGTCGTGGGAATAGATTGCACAGCAAAGGATCGAGCAAAGTGGCGAGGTCTCATTAGAAAGGGTGCTTGTAAATACGAAGCAAAAAGAATCAGCGAAGCAGAGCAGAAATGTGCGCAGCAGAAAGCCAGAGCTAAGGCATCACCAACAGAGCTTTCATCCTCAGAACTCTCTTGTTCTATCTGCAACAGGCAGCTTAGAGGTAAGATCCCAGCTAGCATTCTACGTAAATCTACATCGGGCCGTCATCGGCCCGTCAGCTACCCTGACGGGCCGATGACGGCCCGATATAGATTTACGTAGAATGCTGACTCGGATTGGTCTCATCGGTCACTTTAGAACACACAAACAATAACACTCCACACATTTGATTAGGATTGGTCATTGTCAGTAATGACAGACAGACGAACATTCTTGTCGCTGTGACGTCAGCGTGTTGTTGATAAGGAGATTACCTGTAAAATCTGAAGTAGGACATTTGGGCATTGGCAAACAACAGTGTAGACCAAGATCAGACGACACAGAACGTGGCGTCTTATCAGAGTCTGCACTGTTTGCTTAAATTAAGGGTTAAATGAAACAGTCTTAAGTCCTCGTTCAGTGCCATTTTCCCAGACTACATTCAGAGACCATCGACCCACCAGTGCTATCAGCGCTTTGATTTGATATTCAGTTGTTCTGTACGTTGAATCGTCTGGAATATTGCGTAGTTTGCATGGACAGAGCTTGTGGCTAAACATTATATGCAGACGACACTTATACACTATTTTGCACTTACTGAGAAAATCCAATGACAAAAAAATTCGAGAGGACAAGAAACACCAATGTTACCGTAAATATTAGGACAAATATGCCTGAGCGTCTGATCGCGAATTCTGATCTGAGTTTACACTGTTTGCCACTCACCCAGAAGTTTATTACCCATTACCGGGTACATGTAGTAAAATATGTTTTATCAAATTTAACCCTTGCCCTGCTGAATAAATTCAGATGCCACGCACACTTCTAAATTTCAACCAGTCAGTTTACTTGATCCAGGTTTTTGATACAAATCAAATATTGAATGGTAAACAGTGCAGAGCCGGATCAATTGGCTTCGTCAGAAGCTAACTGATCTGGAGCTACACTGTTTGCAAAGGCAATGTATACCCGGGCTCAGCAGGACAAGGGTTAAAGACACCCATGCTATGGAGTAAAGGAGTTAGGATAAATATGGTAAGTAGTAAATGATGGTTTGTCCAGATTTCGAGAGTTGCATACTAAAGATACAAGTAGGTTGTAGCTCAAATAAATGCCAATCATCCGGCTCTTTATATGCGTTGTAGTAGCTGAAGCTACACTCTGCCTCTGTTAAAGGTGTTACTGTTTGTTTGTTTTTTGTTGTTGTTGTTTTTTTCTGCATTTTTGCATTTTTTTGCATTTTTGCATTTAATAAAACCGAATGACAATAATGATAAAAAACAAAAATAAAATACAAAGCAAAAAACAAATAAATATATATAAAAAAACTGAAAAAAAAAAGTACAACTTACTCCCTCGTATCTGGAGCTCTGTGAGTGTATCTAAAGACTTTTAACTTGAAGCCAGTGACATTGTTATAAAACCTCACAACTGTTGCGGCAACGTGCCGGAAACACATGACGATGATGCCGCTAATGTTTCCTAATGACATTCTTCTTCCTTGTTTTAGCTTTTATTTCCAGGCATTAACTTTAAAGTACCGTGAGTCGTTAAGCTGTTGGTTGAAACTGAAAACCAGATCGCGCAGTCGATGGCACGCCATTCCAAATCCTCGCACCTTCACCAGTACGCAGAGAGTGGTTAAAATAATATTGCTCTTACGCACCCCTACCACCCGAGGACATCATGTAGCCAGTATGGATAAATTCCACCTTTATGCGAACTGAATTTTTTTTTTATGTATTTCTGTATTAAGAGTAGCATCGGAACCCAGGGTGAAGTTGGCTAGCTGTAAAAGTGCATCAACCCCCACCCCCCAACCGGTGGTTTATTCTACTGACCGTTCTAAGGCGGCGGTCCCGGTGTTAGTCTTACTCTTTGTTGCTTTGTGGTTTATTCTACGAGGCGATTTATTTTATGTCTTACCTTGTGTTATTTTGTTCTCGCGTTTTACAGTCCCTTTAGCGTTACGATTGCCTGGCTTGGGGAAGGGAGAACTAATCTTAGTACTTTTCGTACGTTTGTTTGATTTGCGCTTGTTTGGTTTTGTCTGTTTCCGTTTTCTCTTAATGTCTGGTAAGGGCTGCGGTTTTTGATTGTGGCACTCTCTGGACTTCTCTCTTACCCTTTTTTTCAACCACTACTACTACTACAACAAAACAATAAAAAAAAATAAAATAAAATAAAAGAAAAAAAAAGAACAAAACAAAAAACAACAACAAACAAACAAACAAAAAGAAAACAAACAAACAAAAAAAAAAACCTAAAAAAAAAAAAAAAAAAAAAAAAAAAACCCAAAAAACCCGAAAAACCCGAAAACAAAACAACAACAACAAAACAACAACAAAAAAAGAATAAAATAAAAACAACAACAAAAACAAACAGACAAACAAATCAACAAAACAAAACAAAACAAAACAAAAAAAAAAAAAAACAACAAAAAACAAACACCAGATCTCTTCTGATAAAGGATCTTATCTAAAAGGGGAAAAAATGCTGCCACGGGATAACATTTCGACAGAGGTACCTCGTCTGGAATTGTATCAATTTTCCTCTAGATCTTTTTATTTTATTTTTGATTTTGGCGAATAGATTCGTTATATAGGTCAATAGGCCACGCATTATATAGTTATATACTGAAACATGTGCCCAGGAATACTTAGCAAAAATATAGCCTTAAAAATCATTAAATTGTTTATATGTCGGTTATTGCATGCAAGACTTGGAAATCAATTCTTCTAATCACATATAAGATAATGCAAACTAGAAGGATGCAATTAGACTTTGTTTTCCTTGTCTCCCAGATCTTTGGAAACGTCTGGCTGACACTTCTAGATATTGAAAAAAATATCAAGAATAACGCATGCTTGATTTGGCCTTTCAACAGTACAGAGGCACCTGAGCTGAAAGAAAGAATAAGGCACGCTGTGAGAAGAAACCGAATTGGTCTTCAACTACCGCCATTAAGACAATTATGTCCCCGCACCACAGGGATGGGGACATATTGGTTTTGGTGTGTCGGAGTTGCCGTTGGCGTCGGCGTGAGAATTTCTTGTCTGCACACTATCTTGTGACCCAGTGGTTGAATTCTTACCAATGTTTCAGGGATGCATTATTGGGACAAACCAAAGAAATAATTAGATTTCGGGGACTTTGACCTAATTTTCAAGGTCACAGCAGTAGAAAAAACTGAAAATTTGGTGTTTAAGGAGGGGACATCTGTTTTCTCTGAAAACACTGTTCTTGTTATTAATCCAGCTTAGTCTGAGACCCCCGAAACGATAATTGGCAAACACGTCAGACCCGGATCAGACGCCACAGAATGCGGCGTCTGCTCTGGGTCTCCACTGTTTGCAGATAGTTTAGCCACTTTTCACTAGGAAAATCTAAATTCTCGTATACCCCTGACGAAAACTCAAATCCGACTGCTCTTCTTCACAGTCAGATCAATCTTATTTGTCTGCATGAAGAAACTGAATCCTTGGATATCCAAAACGCGCCCAGTTAAGATTCTGATCAGACTGCGCGAATGCGAAGGTTGATTTGAAAGTTCGCTGAGCGCACATGTCAGAAGGTACGTTTTCTGATGTTACGGACCGAGTCCGCTAGACACCTACATTCACAGAATCTAATAGTCTTATTACTAGAGGCACGATAATTTTGAATCAAAGAACTGATAGCACTTGTGATTGATTGTCTCTGATTGTAGGTTGGGAAAATAGTCCTGAACGGGAACTTAAGACTGTTTCCTTTAACCCTTAAGTTCCTGTAACTTAAGCAAACAGTGCAGACCCTGATCATTCTGCGGCTTCTGATCAGGGTCTGCACTGTTTGTCAATGCTCCAAATGGCCCAGTAGATTTTCCGCCATTTCTAACATTTTTGTGAGTTCCTGTTTGCTTACCTGCCTTTCTAAGCTTTTCTGATAACGGATCAGCAGTTTCAGTTTTTCTTTTTTAGTTGATGCAAATTCTTTTCCTTTTGATGTAGACCACGTTTCAGACGTGACATACACTGTCTGTGCCTATTCTAAAAGCATCAGCGTTAGTCTTAATTTCGTAAGCACGTATGAAAAAAGCCTGTTATCTGCAAGATACATTTCTTTTGGCTTCAACGAACGTTCTAATCTCATCGGGCACATTTATACACCGTAGCATTAACGTCGATACAACGTCTTGATGTTGCATCGACGTTAAATCGGCGTTGTAGAAACACCACGGTCCCGCTGGGATGATTTTCAAAACATGCTAATGTGTTACCTGCGCATTACATAAATGTATACTACAGTCGACTCTCGTTATCTCGAAGTCAAATGGACTCTCTGAAATACTTCGAGATATCCGTACCTCGACATATCAAAATTGAAGAGTTGAAGAAAACAATAAATCGAACAACCACATTTAACAAATGAACAAATTTGACTCTTGAAGTTAGAGATATATTGAAAATATTGTGGAAAAGAGGAGAAATAGCTCCACAATATTTTGTTACCTGTTCTTAGATTTCCATGTTAAAACAGGGCCCGGAATTTCACTTCGAGATAAGCGGTTATTCGAGATAAGCGAGGTCGAGATAACGAGAATCGACTGTATATGTATAAAATAATACGGAGATATCGAAGACTCCCAAAGCACTGGATAAGGCTTTAATGACATGAAAGGGACAACCAAAACAGCACTTCGCCGTAAAACAACAAACAATGAAAAACAAATCAGATAAACGTAAACAGAAACACACACACACACACACACACACACACACACACACACACACACACACACGCCTTTTCGGGCGAAAACACAAAATCTTCTTTCTGATATTTCCTGTAATGCAGGCAAAAAAGAAACCTTGATTAAATTACTGAACCCAAATAAAGCTAGCGGGCCCGATGCCATTAGCAATAGGATGTTAATTGCAGTCGCAAAAGAAATTTCAATTCCATTGTCTATTTTTTTAACAGGTCTTTCAGAGAAGGAAAATTGGCACTTTCATGGAAAGAATCAACTGTTATCCACTTAGTTAAAAAGGGGAATATGTCTCTTTCATCCAATTATAGACCAATCTCTTTATTAAGTAACATAGGCAAGCTACAAGAACGAATAGTTTTTCAAAAACATTCACAACCATCTGAATGCAAACCACTTACTATACAAATATCAATCTGGCTTCTTACCCAATCACTCAATAACCTATCAATTAATAGATATTTATTAACATATTTGTTAAACGTTTGATAATGACCAATTCTCATGAATGGTATTCTGTGATGTGTCAAAGGCCTTTGACGAAGTCTGGCACAAGGGTCTAGTGTTTAAATTACATGTAAAACAGCATGGCATTAGTGGTTCTCTCTTGGACTGGCTTATAGACTATTTAAGTAACAGGTCTCAACGTGTGGTAATCAGATCCTGCACTTCAACTTCAAAACCAGTGCACGCTGGAGTACCACAAAGCTCCGTCCTTGGGCCTCTGCTGTTCTTGATTTATGTTAATGAATATTGCAGAGTCACTTCTTAGTTTAACACGTGTATTTGCAGTCGATGGCTCTGTATGCTGTGCAGCGTCATGAATTATAGACTTACAGGTTATAATTAATCATGATTTACAGATTATGTCTGCTTGGGCTAAACAATGAACTATATCCTTCAACGCTTTGAAAAAAATGAAGCCATCCTGTTTACTTAAAAAGCATTTTACTAGTTTGCCCCATATAATTATTGACGGTATTCCAATTAAATTTGCCTCGGACCACAAACATTTAGGTTTAACCCTAAATAACAAAGGCCAGTGGCAAAAACATATAGAAAACATCGTCAGCAGTGCTTCCAAAGTCATTGGTATTATGCGTAAACTAAAATTTATTTTTCATAGAGTTGCACTGACCAAATATATCTTTCTTACGTGTTACCAATTCTGGAATACTCTGCTGTAGTGTGGGATAACTGCACAATACAAGATTCAAATACGCTCGAAAACTTCAGAATGAAGCAGCTAGGATTGTGACGGGTTTAACACGTTTTGTACCTTTAGTAAATTTATATGGAGAGTGTGGCTGGGTTACATTAAATACTAGGAGTAAAGAACAAAAACTGGCATTTATGTATAAAGCTGTAAATGACGACTCCTGATTATATATCTGACCTCATTCCACGTTTTGTAAAAGATACAACAAATTATCCTCTTCGTAATAATAATAACCTTGCAGTTCCAGAACCGAAATATCATGAGAACTGAACTATGATGAAGTACAACCGACATTTCACGGAAGTCCTGTATCCCTTCAATCATCTCTCTATGGAACTCGCTTGACGAAGAGATTCGTACCTCCAGTAGCCTATCATGTTTCAAAGGTGAAATTAAAAAATCTGTGCACTGAATTTAATAACGTTCCACATTTCTTTTTATGCGGGGAACGGTATTGGTCAGTTATGCAGGCAAGGATCAGAAACTATTGTAGAAATTTAAACATGGCTTATAACTGAATCACCTATGCGATAGCCCAAAGTGTGGGTGTGGGTTTGCAATAGAAGATGCTGATCAATTTTTGTTCAATTGTCCAAACTACACGAACGAGCGTGTTACATTATTTATCCGAAATTACCTCCCTATAAATACCGAAAAATTTCTTTTCGGGAATGATAGCCTAACAGACCAAGAGCACACAAATATCTTTATAGCTGTTCAAACCTATATCAAAAACACTAGTAGATTTTTCAGTTGTTAACTAATTGTAACTTCTTTGAGTCTAATGAAATTTGTTAGAACTGAAGTGATATACCTGACTACCTTATTACACACACTCACACACCCACTAACACAACACACACTTATATATTTGTTTATATGTTATTATTATTATTACAGTCGAAACTCGTTATCTCGAACTCGCTTATTTCGAATTACCGCTTATCTCGAAGTGGAAATCTGGTCCCTGTTTTAACATGAAACTATGACAACAGGTAACAAAATAATGTGGAAAAGAGGAGAAATTGCTCCTGAGGAGCGATTTCTCTTCTTTTCCACATTATTTTATATATATATTTCTAACTTCAGGAGTCAAATTACATATTCATTTGTTAAATGTGATTATTCAATTTATTGTTTTCCTCACTCGCTCAACTCTGATATGTCGAAGTACGGATATCTCGAAGTGTTTCAGTGAGTTCCTTGGAATTCGAGATAACGGGAGTCGACTGTATTTCTTTATTTATATGTATATATACATTTTTCTTACTTCCAATTCTTTCAGCATTACGCATAATAACATTTCAATATAAACACTTAGATTTTCTTTTCTAAAGCTTAGTCATTTGCTGTTATTGTATATACAATAGCTTATGTCTTTTCTCAATTTAAAAATTGAATAATGTATTGTATATTGCTATTGTTATCTGATATATGCATGCTTTGTTTCCATTGTAGGGGAAGGGCCGTAACTAATGTTGTGAGAACTTGTGGCTCGACCCCTTGCATTATACATTTTGCAATAATATGATTAAACTAATCATGAACGTCATGGCGGCGACATTCAGTGCTTAATATGTAAAGCGCTGGAGAGACAAAAACAAAAAAGTTTCGCAGATCAAAATAATCTTGTTACCAAAATGTTCCTTACAGTCGAAGTAAGAAAATGAACACCAACACTTGATAGTTTTGGTAAGAAAAAGAGAGAGGAATTCAAGAACCCGAAGTGGGATCGGGATCTGTTAGGGAAATGATGAAGACAACCGAAATAATCCAAAACTAGGAATGAAAATACCGTTTCCTTTCACTGTGTAAAAATATGATTTTTATCTATTTCGGATGTACAGTGATTCCTCTGCTTGCAATAAAACAACATAACTTGATGGTGCATCAATGTTGATATGTATTTTATAGTGAATACGCCATCTGTTTATGACTAAATGCAATTTAACTAAAAGCATTTCGGTCCGAAACTATATTTTATACAAATACATAAAGGGCACGGTTTGTCAGCTAAATAAAGACTAAGCTTAATGTTTCCATTCGATATTGTTCTGTTATTCTTAAGAAGCAGCTTGTGTTACACACAGAGGATCTTACACGAGTGGTCATTTCATATGAAATTTATGAAACGAGCCTTTGGCGAGTTTCATTTACATATGAAATGTTCACGAGTGTAAGCTACTGTTTAACATATGACCATTTTAAATTGGATTTTATCGTCTTTAAAGTTGACATTGTGCAACATAAAATGCATGGTTAATATAGACATCGTCATGACGTTACTTGTTCCCGCCAAGGTGTTATGTAACGTGTGGTACCGGCCTTGGTGGCTCAGTTGGATGCGCCGTCCGAATGAAGACCAGGAGGTCGCGGGTTCAACCCCCGCCGAGGTCGGCAACATTCTTTCG
The DNA here is from genome assembly GCA_964016985.1 of Anodontia alba. NCBI lineage: Eukaryota > Metazoa > Mollusca > Bivalvia > Lucinida > Lucinidae > Anodontia > Anodontia alba. The sequence goes on along the minus strand of OZ024832.1, from coordinate 28,329,272 downwards.
TAGAGATTGATCATGAAATATTTTCTACGGTCATTCTCTCCCTTCCGCTGATTCAAGAAGGGCAGTTGTCAGTTTCTGGCGAAAGAATGTGCACAATACTGGTTAACCGCTGAGAGGACTAAGCCTGCCCAGTAAACGTGTGGTTAGGTAAACTGACCGCGCTCGACTTGATCCCATTGGGTTGACTGGGCCGTAAAACCTCACCACAACAACAATGTAACTTGTGGTCATACGATTTTTATGTAATGATGTTACGCCACTAAATAACAGCGTCGTCATATGGTAAACTAATCGTCCATTCCGGTGCTAGAAGGCGTGAAGCAGTGTCGCAAATTACGCTACTGTTCATGTATAAACAGATTTTGCTATTTCCACTTTTTATTCTTTGCTTTCAAAGGCGTCATTTCTCTCAGAACTTTATACCGTAAAACGTGGAACGCATTCAGTACGCGCAACAAACGTAACGCGTTGCACGTGACCTGGACCGTCACCATATAACGTAATCAGACAGTAATTTTCAATCCTCAACTTCCAATATATAATGACACTTACTAAATTACTTGCAGAAAACATCATTAAATCAGCATACCTTATTTAAATCCCTCGAAGAAATATCCCTTGTGTTTCGTGACCGATGTCCATCGTTTCGGAAGGTCTTCTATACCCGTTGCTAAGCAACCGAGCTCATAGACCCGAACTTGCGTGGCCACGGCGGCTTCAATGTCCTATAAATTCTATAGCGAATTACTCTCATGTTTTCTTTTAGCTTGGGGAAGATCGTAGTTACATAGATTTATGTCCGGGGAATAGGGAGGATGATTCAAAATTTCACACGAGTCCATTAGTGACGTCAACCCACGCGTTTTTCGCGGCGTAGAGTTGTCATGTAAAAGGATTAATCCCTCTGCCAAAAGCTCAGGTCGCTTCTTTCAAAAAAAAAAAAAAAAAAAAAAAAAAAAAAAAAAAAAAAAAAATCACACACACACACAAAAAAACACAAAAAAAAACACACACACACAAACCAAACAAGCAAACAAAAAAAAAAAAAACACACACAAAAAAAAACAAAAAACACAAAAACAAACAAAAAAAAAAAAAAAATAAATAAATAAATAAACAGAAAAAAAAAAAAACAAAAAAAACAACAACAAATAAAAAAAAAACAAAAAAAAACAAACAAACAAAAAAAAAACAAAAAAAACGACTCCTTGTAGTATTCACCATTGACCATTTTACCAGCAGGAAATTTATGGGTAATAAGAACACCTCGAATATCGTACGCAAAGATCACATCATGAAAACATACCTATTTAAATATACTGAAAATTTTACTACCAAAAAATGAAAACGTTCAGATAAAATATTCTGATATTTTTCATGTTTCTGCTCAAAACGTAGATTGTGGGTACTCGTTAGAACCGTCTCGACGAGGCGGTTCTAACGAGTACGTACAATCTATGTTTTGAGCAGAAATAAGAAAAATAATGTATACCCCTGTAAACCACACTTACTGTATAAAAGTGGAGTTTAAGAGGGTCAATATTATATAGGCATGTTTTCGTGATGATAAGCATCTTCAGCTTTGACTGTACTCGCCGAAACATTGCAGGGTGGCCGCAGTGAGCTTGGAGTATGCCACTCAGCAGATTGTGTCTCTTCAGTTCTGGCTCATATGATCTTACCCACGTTTCATCAATAGCAACAATCCTAGATAGATTTTCACTCTCCGTATTGAATCGTGAAAGATTAGCGGTTGCGACCTCGAAACAACGTTCAGCCTGGTCGGTCGTCAAGCGACTGGTTACCCATCGGGCGGAAACCTTCTTCATTTCTAAACGGTTGCTGAACAGGCACTACACTTATCTCCCATTCCTTTGTCATTTCTTCACATCAAAGTCTTCTGTCACTTTTTAAAAGTTCCCTTACTGATTCGATGTTGAAATCAGTGGTTACACTTGAAGCAGTTCTGTCTGCAAGGTGGTGGTATTTCACGGTCTCTCATCGAGACTAAAATTCATTAACCCATCTGGTTGCTGTTCTATACGAAAAAGGGCTTGTCCCGCATGCTTCCCGTAGTGCTTCTAAAGTTCTATCGTTGAACTTCAAATTTTATAAAGCTGCGCTGATCCTGCGACGTGAACGCGGCCATGACGCATTGAGTGACCCCGTATAACGTCGCGTTATAATGACGTCATACAGCATGGCGTCATAAAAAGTAAACATTTAAATCGGAATTAGATAAATATGTTAGCATTCAAAGTTTCAGCGTGATTGGCAATATACTTTTAGAGATATTTAGTAAGTGTTACTACATATTGAATGACCCTCGTATGTTCTGCTGTGATAGGACATTGTCAGGTTAGGGGTGCTGTAAGCGGACTGATCAATATGCTTTTTATGTTTAACACTACATCGAGGTTAAGGTGCATTTTAACTTTTGCAATTTAAGCCCCTTGTATTCAAAGCGGTGACAGCACTAGTGGGTATTTGTCTCTGAGTGCAGGCTGGGAAAGTGGACCTAAACAGGGACAAGACTATTTCATTTGATCCTTAACTTCCTGTAATTTAAGCAAACAGTACAGACCCTGATCAGACGCCGCTGAAGTCAGAGTGGCAAGAAAAACGTAACCTGGATTTCGCACGAACGCGTGGTTTGATTGCATTGATCAACGATAATCACGTGGACAACACGCTTAAGGTAATTTTGGTGTATCTATACTTTGGCTCGATTGTAAAACGTCGACCCAAAAATGTCGGAAAGTGTACTAGTATATCCTAACTCCCTGTGGCTGAAGTATGGGAGACAGAGTTTTCATCTTACATTTGACTGAAAACAACAGACACACAAACAAACAAACACGTCATAAGCGCAAGAAAAGCGCGGCTATAAATAATCGTTACCCGAATTTCGTACAAGCGCGCGGTTTGTCAATAATAATAATGTGGACAACAACCTTAAGGACATTTTGGTGCAAGTATACTTAGGCCAGATTGTAAACAATCGACTACATAAAAGGATGCATTGTCGACAGGAGAGCACTCTGGCATGAATATACTGACCTTCCGTCAGGCAAGATGAAAATTGTTAATACTTAATACAGTCGACTCTGGTTATCTCAAACTCGCTTATCTCGAATAACCGCTTATCTCGAAGTGAAAATCTGGTCCTTGTTTTAATACAGAGATCTACCGACAGACAACAAAATATTGTGGAAAGGAGGAGAAATTGCTCCTTAGGAGCAATTTCTCCTCTTTTCCACAATATTTTCAATATATCTCTAACTTAGGAGTCAAATTACATATTCATTCTGTTAAAAGTGTTTGTTCGATTAATTGTTTTCCTCAATTCCGCAAATCTGATATGTCGAAGTACGGATATCTCGAAGTATTTCATAGAGTCCCTTGGAGTTCGAGATAACGAGAGTCGACTATATTTATTAAATGATAAAATTTATAAAAGGTTGCCCTTGAAGACAAAGAACACAGCAAAGAAAAAAATCGGAGTCTCCTTTTTGATTGATACTCTTTCTATGACAGCATTGTAATTTACAGGACTGCATGCGTCCCAGTTAGTACCAGCTTAAGTGGAAGTTAATTTTCCAAGATGCCAGGGCCCAGTTGTTCAAAGCGTCGTTAGTTTACCGAGCTCGAAAGTGGTCAAAATGTTAACTGTTCTAGTAAGTACAATATCTAATTCACAGGTAGTTTTACTGAAAAATGTGAGTAGCTTTTGCAAATGCAAAAGCTACTCACATTTTTTCAGCAAAAATATTAGCATATATGCCATATTAAATGGTCGAAGTTTTAACGAGGCGTTAACTAACGACATCGTTACTTTTAAACAACTCAGTGGGCCCAGATTGGGGCTCAATGATTCCAAATAAATGAACATAAAAACTGAACTATGATGAAGTACACATATTATGAGGTAAAACAACAACATTCTGAAAATGCGTCTAAGGGTATACGAGTATAGCTCTGGAAAATTATACATTATGGAGGAATAAGGGTTATAGAAAACATAGACTTGGTTAGTCTGGCCCAGAAAACATGGACCTTTTGTTCTCAATCTATTGATCTTTACTTCTGAATCTAATACTCTTTATCACTGCCGGTGTTAGTGCCGTGTGGCGACCGCAAAATGTCTCTCCGTACTTCACTTTAGTGTGACGTATTATTCCCATGATAACTGAGCTTACTCCTCTCTCCTCGAAAAATCTAAGAGAATCACTGATCTGATCTAATTGGCTAAAACCGGTTAGAGTGGTCCCTTGACATGGACTTCAGGATATGTCAGTATTCTCTTTCTCACTTTGTATTGCTCATGAGGGTTATTTTCAATTTCGAATCTATCTCGTAAAGCTGACTTAGTGCTGTATTGCGCCGTTAAACGCCGGAACTTTCTGAAAATTTATATGTGGACCACGTATGAGGCCTAATTGCTAAAATATCTGACCCAGACATCGTAGGCACTTAAGGACGACTTCAGGGCTAGTCTGGCTCACAAAGCTTGACACTTCAGTTTTTTTACTCAGTATTGTAAGTATGCTCGTTGTTCTCCAGGGTCATTTCGTTTAGAATAAAATGAGTGTGTGTTGGGGGTGGGGGTGGGGTTGAGAAGTGTGTATGTGTGTGTGTGTGTGTTGCTTTTAACCCATTAATGCCGAGTAGATTCTTCTACCTCATGTCTTTGAACAGCAATAGAAGGGTTGTCTGGTTAGCTTTTATTATTACCAAATTTTATAGAAATTCCAAAACTTAATGCAAACAGTGTAGACCATGATCAGACACCGCGTTCAGCCGTCTGATCTGGGTCAACACTGTTTGCCAATGTCCTTTTTTTACGCAAAATTGTGTTAACATACGATGTACTGATACATTTTGAACACAACAAACTTGATGCAATATTGCCTCTTATTTGCCTTCTTAGACTGAAAAATAATGTCAGACATTTTGCATACAACATTCTATCAAACTTAATAATAACTGAAATATTCAGTTCGAAATTCAATTACTAACTTTCGTATGATGCTGTCTGGTGATTATTAATTTACGAGATATACGGGTTCTAGCACAGATTTTGTTGAAGAAGGCTTAGCCAGAACTAGATATTTGGCGGCCATCTTCGAAACGTGGAAGTTGACGCCGCATAATGTTTTATCGTGGTTTCTATTTCATTAGATCGTACTTGACTAGAAGCTGTATGATGCCACCCTGGCCTGTTGCCATCATACGAATGCTTGATCAGGAAGGTTTTAGCAAAGGTTTGAAGAAATGAAAACCGTTAAAAACAATTTAAAGCAGGCCATAGCAATGTTCATGTATAACATGAAAACACACACATAAGCCCGCCATTTTGTACGCCATCTTTAATGTTTCAAATACCGAAATGATGACAGGGTTGTATGACTTGCCTCCTTTCATCGGAAAGTTATAAAGGAATGAAACCCATTGAACACCTTATGCAATAATCTAACACGAGGACTCCAGTGCAATGCGTTGTAAGAATGCTATATTTATGTCCACCGTTTTTTCCGCCCTCTTGAATATTTCACATGTCTCCTTGATGCCAAGGTCTCATTACCGGGATTATTTATCAGGAAGGTTTGTATAGAAAAAGAATAAGAAGCAGATGAAATCTAGCCAGTTTGCTAACACAGCGCAGCTGATACATTTGCGAGCATCTAAGACAAGGTTGTACTTCATTCACTTAAAAATGAAAACATAATATTGCCCGTTTCTTTTAGTTAACCATGTACAATTGTGTTCTCCTGTTTTTATTTTGTCTGCTCAACCCATCTATAACAAGTGGACTTTTCTGCTTTCATTTACACCGGTCTATTTCCAATAGAAGGGGTATGCAGTTAGGTTTCATTATAACCATGTTTAATGCAAACAGTGTAGACCCTGATTAGACGCTACTTTCTGTGGCAAATGATCAGAGTCTACAATATTTGCAAATGTCTCTTTTATGGGACACCAGGCATAGATGGTTGAATTAAAGAGATCAGTTACTAGAAATAAGTACTTTTGTTGTACCTTCAGGGAAGATAAAACAAAATTACTTAAGATGACGACGATCGAATGGATAAATTGCTATTGATAGCTTAGCCAAGTAATAACAAAGAACATTTTCTTTTATCTTCTAAATGGTTCTGTATGAAACACAAAAACATGCCTATTCAAATATACTGAAAATTTTACTACCAAAAAATGAAAATTTTCAGATATTTTTCATGTTTTTGCTCAAAACATAGATTATGGATACTCAATAACAACCGCCTCGACGAGGCGGTTCTAACGAGTACCTACAATCTATGTTTTGAGAAGAAATAAGAAAAATAGTGTATGCCCCTGTAAACCCCAGTTTTACAAATAAAAAATTTGGTTTAAGGGGGTCTATTATATAGGCATGTTTTCATGATGATAAGCATCTTCAATTTTGACTGTACTTGCCGAAACTTTGCAGGGCGGCCGCAGTGAGCTTGGAGTATGCCACTCAGCAGATTGTGTCTCTTCAGTTCTGGCTCATATGATCTTACCCACGTTTTATCAATAGCGACAATCCTAGATAGAAAGTTTTCACTTTCCGTATTGAATCGTGAAAGATAAGCGGTTGCGACCTCGAAACAACGTTCAGCCTGGTCGGTCGTCAAGCGACGGGTTACCCATCGGGCGGAAACCTTCTTCATTTCTAAACGGTTGCTGAATAGGCACTTTAACATTTTAAAGAGAAACGATTTCTTGGAAGCATACATTGACTGCGAAGATCCAAATCAGCTTTCGCTGTCGACCACTTTGATTGGGTGCCATGTCAAGTTCAAGTTTCAAGTGACTAGATGTGCTGATATATACCACCCAGATTTAGTTATGAACAATCGCCCAATCCAAATGGTGCACTCTTACAAGTACCTCGTCCTCGTATTTTCAAATGATGGAACATGACATGAATATATCAACCTTATAACATCACAAGCATGGACAAGAATTAATGTAATGAGAAATTGACAGGAAGGCACCAGAGAAAATATGTTTTTCATTTAAGGCCAATACTTTGAGTATGCTGGCATTATATGGGACAATTGTACCCAGTAGGAACGGAAAAACAAAGTACAGGTCGAAGCCGGTAGAATTGTTTATGGCACTAAGTTAGTTCAATAGCAATTTGCGTTTCCCCTTTAATAATCGAAGAGCTTGGGTGGAAAGGACTCAAGTCAAGAAGGCTTAAACAAAATTTAATTTATTTTACAAAATGCAGATTGGGTTCTGTCCAAATTATCTTTCTCACCTTGTTATTTATAGTTCTTCATATGATCTTAAAAATGCTAAAAGTTTACAAACCATAGCCGTAGTTACAAAACCTTATCATAACTCATTTCTCCCACTAGTCGTTAGACAATGGAGCAACTTAACCAGCTTCTACCCGCAAATCACCTTCGGTTGAAGCATTTAAACAATCCTTAAACACGTATGCCTACGGCAAACCCACTTTCTACTACACCGGTGAACGAATAGGGCAAGTTTATCACAAATTGCAGCCCCTTGAATTATTACTTGTGCCACAAGAATAGTATTGATAGCCCTTTGTGCAGCTGTAGACAAATTGAATCAAATTTGCGTTTTCTTCTATTATGTAACCAGTATAATGAACTGAGACAAGTTATGTTGGATGAGGTGTCACGTTATTGTCCACCTTCCTTACAACTCTTTTATATGGGAACAATTCACTGAGTGACGAAGACAATGACCTCATATTCAAAGCCATTCAAAGCTACATTGTAAGAACAGACCGTTTTGGAATCTCTAATTAGCATATATTAACGTACATAGTACATACATCTGCAGTTAGCTCATATCATTAGTGCCTTAAATATTATTAAAAGGGTTATCATATTTAGAGGTGCATAAAATATGGTTATCATATGAAGTGGTGCAGACATATAAAGGGGTGCATAAGATATTAAATATAAAGTATCATATAAAGTGATGCATAAAATATGCTTATCACATAAAGAGGTTCATAAATATGGTTATCATATAAAGTAGTGAATAAATATGGGTATCATATAAAGAGGTGCATAAGAAATGCTTATCATATAAATAAGTGAATAAAATATGTTTATCACATAAAATAGTGCTAATTATAGTTATCATATAAAGTGGTGAATAAATTATGTTTTATCGTATAATGAAGTGTATAGGATATATTTATCATATAAAAGGGTGCACCATGCATAGTTGTCATATAAAGTAGTGCAAGAATATGCTTATCATATAAAGCGGTACATACAATATGCTTATCATATAGAGAGGTGCATAAAATATACTTATCATATATAAAGAGACGCATAAAATATGCTTATCATATTAAGTACTGTATAAATGGTTATATTATATAGTGGTGCATAAACTGTGTTTTTCATATAAAGAGATGCATAGAATATGCTTATCATGTTAAGAGATTGATAATTATGGTCATCAAATAAAGTAGTGCATAAAATATGATTATCATAAAAAGTGGCGCATTAAATATAGTTATCATATAAGGTGGTGCATAAATTATGATTATCATATAAAGTGATTCATAAAGTATGGTTATCATATAAAGTGGTGCATAAAATATGGTCATCATATAAAGTGGGGCATAAAATATGGTTATCATGTAAAGTTGTGCATTAAATTTGATTATCACATAAAGTGGAGCATAAAATATGGTTATTATATAGAGTGGAACATTAAATCTAGTTATCATATAAAACATTGCATAAAATATTTTTATATAAAGTAGTGCATACAATATGGCTATCAATAAAGTGGTGCATACAACTGGTTATCATATAAAGTGGTGCCAAAAATTTTTATTAATAAAGTGGTATACATAAAATGTGGTTATCATATCAATTGCTGCATAAAATATACTTCTCATATATGGTGGTGCATAAAATATGGTTATAATATAAAGTAGTGCATACAATATGGTTATCATATAAGCCGGTGCATGGAAAATGATCATCATATAAAGTGGTGCATAAAATATGAATATGGTTATCATATTGTGACACATAAAATATGGTTATCATATAAAGTGTACATTAAATATAGTTAACATATAAAGTGATGCATACAATAAGGTGTCATATAAAGTGGTGCATGCAATATGGTTATCGTATAAAGTGGTGCATAAAATATGTTTATATGTTTATCATAAAAACTGAAGCATAAAATAAAGAGAAGCATAAAGTATGGTTATCATGCCAAGTAAAGCATTAAATATGGTTATTATATAAAGCGGTACATAAATTATCGTTTTCAGTTGTTTTGTATGCATTAAAATCCTACTTAATATACATACAGAAGCATGTAGTTTAGAAAATCTGTAATTCTATTAAATGAGCCGGGGCATAGCATTTCCTGCATTATCATACATTTACTAGAACATATGTTCATTTTGCATATGTGATACTAACATGGCTTTCAAGCACATGTCACTCTTGTGAAGCGCAAAAGGTGTAATAATGGGTCATGTGGGTGATATGCCTTTTATGCCCGGGCAAAAAACCCATATCACCAGGTCACGTGGGTGATACGGCTTTTTTGCCCGTGCGAAAACATCACAGTCGGAGCACTCGGCGGTCTTGCATTTGATATCAAATAGGCAAATTTGTCAGAAAGAAAAATGTATGATAAATAGATTATGAAATTGCAATTTTCATATCATACCCCCAATCACCCCGAGACCCATATCAGCCCGCGTGCCGAAGGCCCGCGGGCTTATATCGCAGTGTTGGGTTGATATGGGGTATGATATGAAAATTCATATAATAATCTCTATATACTGCGTGCGACCAGCGAAGCCTTGATCAACCTGAGCATCTTCGTTGTCCGCCTGAAGACGCTGTTTGCACAGTGCTCTGCGAATACTCTCTTCAAACTGCAAGGATTGGCTGGGTGATCTGAGTCTTCGCTGAGTGAATATTCAATTTTGTAGAAATGCTGTTTCTTGGCTCATATATTCTAAATACGTCTTTTTGGGTCGATTATTACAATCGAGCCTAAGTATACCAAATTTTCCTTAAATTTGCTGTCCAAGTGGTAATCATTAACCAATAAAATCAAAATGCGTGTTTGTACGAAACCCAGGTTACTGTTATTTATAGTCGCGCTATTCTTGTCACTGTGACGTCAGAGTGCCGTGTAAAGCAGGTTATCTGTAAAACCTGGACTGGGACATTGGCAAACGGTGCAGACCCAGATCAGACGTCGCAGAACGCGGCGTCGGATCAGAGTGTACACTGTTTGCTTAAATTACAGGCAGTTAAGGGTTTAATGAAACAGTCTTGTCCCCGTTCAGGACCATTTTGCTAGCCTGCATTCACAGACAATCGACCCACCAGTGCTGTCAGTGCTTTGATCTTGTACTTCTGAGCACTCCATGTATACTCTGCTGTTATTCACTAAATTATTACATTTAAATAAAAAAGAGCCGTAACGAGAAGAATGTACTTTATGACATTGCGCCTATCTACGTTGTCTGATCAGAATCTTCACTTCGCGACCAGTAGATATGCATGGCGTCTTTGTATTAACAACAAAGACTTTTGTCAGACTGCGCTTGCGAATATGACTCCTATTGGCTCGCGTACGTGTATCATAAGATACGAGCCGGCCAACAGCATTTCCAACATGATTGCGCCCAGCGAGACTCAGGTCAGAGTCTACGCAGAGCTTTCTGTGGGTAGCCAACAATCCTAAGCGTCTTAAGGCAGACAGCGAAGGCTCTGATCCGCCTCAGGGATGCGCAAGTTGATATGAATCTTCGCTGGGTGCACATGTGGTCTTGTAGGAAATGCTATGTACCGGTCCATTCATGTTCTCATGTTTTTGTGTAAAGCTCAGCATACTAGGTAAAGTTGTTCTCATATTCTTGTGTAAAGCTCAGCATACTAGGTAAAGTTGTTTTTATGGTGTTGTGTAAAGTACAGCATACTAGGTAAAGTTGTTCTCAAGTTGTTGAGTAAAGCTCAGCATACTATGTAAAGTCGTTCTCATGGTGTTGTGTAAAGCCCAGCATACTAGGTAAAGTTGTTCCTAAACTGTTGTATAAAGCTCAGCATACTAGGTAAAGTTCTCAAGTTGTTGTGTAAAGCTCAACATACTAGATAAAGTTGTTCTCAAGCTGTTGTGTAAGGCTCAGCATACTAGATAAAATTGTTCTAAAATTGTTGTATAAAGGTCAGCTTACTAGGTAAAGTTGTTCTCATATTGTTGTGTAAAGCTCAGCATATTAGGTAAAGTTGTAATGTTGTTGTGTAAAGCTCAGCATACTAGGTGAAGTTTTCGGCAGACGATATTTTGAAATACTTTTCTTACTTTTGTAAGATAACAGACTTTGATATTTCATACAAATCGTCTCCTCAGGGGACGATTTGCATGAAATCTCAAAAGCAATTTTCTGACAAAAATAAGATAAAAAATTTCACAATTTGTCGTCTGCTGAATTTGCTCATAGAGTGGTAAAGTTTAAATCGTGTTTTCTTCCAATAGAATGTAAATGGTGGCATTTCTGAACCATTCCAAATCGGTGCATGATTATCAATAATAACCTATTAAGGGTGAAACACAAACCCAGTCAATGTTCAATTATAGCTACATATATATGGAAAATGCTCCAAATAAGCACTATAGAATTACACAACATTCTATTTGTCTAGACGTTTCATAAAACAATTTAACCGCATCACGAAACGTTTGCTGGAAACCAAATGAGACGCAACGGCAGAAAACGTACTTTCTGATACGTGCGTCTAACGAAAACTCTAATCAGCCTGCGCATACGCGCAGTCTGATCAGAGTCTTCGTTGTTCACATGGAGAAACTTTGCATCCTTGACTATCCAAGATGCGCCCAGTGAGGAGTCTGATCCAAATCTTTGCTGCGCGAACATGTCCGAAGGTACGTTTTCTGATGTTGTGGCTCCATTCTGCAACAAGGTATATCGGAACCCGAATTTTACGGTGACAGTGTACAGATTTAGAAAAATTGTAGGTAAATCTAACTTTTCGGAGCAATTCAGAAAACTTATTAACCGTTATAAAAGAAGTGGCTATAGCCTGGATATTATGCGGCAGACTGCATGCCTAGTTGTCAACCCAAACATTGTTGATGGCTATGCTTCACTCTTTAATTGCACGACGGCGGTTCGGGCCTCAGACACAATGACAGCCTCTTCGTAAAACTTTAACCAGTGGGTTGGAGCTTGACGATGTGTCTTTGGCTTGGCCCGCCGTGGTTCAACTATTGGCTTTCATTTACTCTGGCATACAGTAGAATTAGCCATAAGTACTCGTCTTTGTTTATTATAGTGATTAATTTGATTTTTATGTTTTCGCTTTGATGCATTGACTGACTTGGGAGCCTTTATGCGAACCAAATTTTTATGTATTTCTGTATTAAGAGTAGCATCGGGACCCAGGGTGAAGTTAGCTAGCTGTAAAAGTGTTTTACCCACCCCCCCCCGCCCCCCCCTCCCCTGGTTTGCTCTACCGACCGTTCTAAGGCGGTGGTCCCGGTGTTAGTCTTACTCTTTGTTGCTTTGTGGTTTATTCTACGAGGCGATTTGTTGTATGTCTTTCCGTGTGTCATTGTGTTCTTGTGTTTTTCAATCCTTTCAGTATTGCGATTACCTCGCTTGGGGAAGAGAGAGCTAATCTTAGTGCTTTTCGTATGTTTGTTCGGTTTGTGCTTGTTTAGATTTATCGGTTTCCTCTTCGGGTCTGGGAAGGGCTGCAGTTTGTGATTGTGGCACTCCCTGGACTTTTCTCTTACCTTTTCTGCATACCACGCATGTTGTGTTTGTGCCGTGTGGAGACCCTAGAAAGTCTCCCCGTACATTCATTTAATGGTGTTATTATTTCAAGTGCCAGAGTTTGCACTTTAGACTTAGTTATGTATTGTCGGTTGTTGCTATACTCTGTATGCATCGGTCCTACCGCCTGTTTGCATCGCTACTTATGCCTATAATAGCCGGTACGAATACTGCTTTTTATTTAATGGTATTACTTATTATACAACTGTATGAGTATCACTAACATATTAAAAATTACTATTTCGCCTATTAGGCTACATTCTGCTTCCTCTTTACAGATTCCCCGTTCTACTGCTAGATTTAACTCTCTGTTACCTACTGTTAACATTTCACTTTTGAAACTTCACTCTGTATCATCTATAAATTTATATGGCTCTTCTAATTATAATATTTTCAGTAATCACCTTAGAATTAGACTTTCTCCAATTAAATCTCCTATACTTCTAAAGTATAAGAATCCGTATAAAAGGAACAGTGTGTACCCTAATATTTCTAAGTGCAATGCCAAGAGTTGCACCTGCTGCAATCATTTAATTTGCCGGTCAACTATAATTTCCTCAGTTAATCATAGACAATTTTCAGTTGTAAACAACCCTGATTTACATTGAAAATCAGAGGATGTTATATATGTTCTCACTTGCAGCGTATGAGGCTGAGGAATGCAGTATGTTGGACAGACCAAACGGGCCCTTAAAACAAGGTTTAAGGAACATTTGCTTAAAATCAAAAAAGCAAAGAAAATTGATATGTTTCTTTATCAACATTTCCGAAGTACTGGTCAGTCATGATCATCTAGTAAAGTTTTGGTTCAACCTGTTGAAAACATTATACACAAGTCCAATTCTACCGAAAGATTAAAAAATATTTTAAGGCATGAACTTAAATGGATTAAACGTTTACAACCCCTTTTCCACTTGGATTTAATGATAATATTTATCATGAAGGAAATATTTCTAAAATGCCGGATTTTGATGCTTTTTTCCTTTTAGATATTAAAAAACGTAATAAACGATCCCAAAGGTAAGCGCAAAAATGGCAATTTTAAACGAAAACATAAAACTGTTTTATCTCTTTTTGATTTAAATATTCTCTTAAATTCTGGACGTCATCAATTGCTTTCTAAACTAGCTTCACTGTCTGTTTCTCCATTACGTAAGTTAGATGATGTGGCGAATAAATTTATGATAGAAAACATAATTTGTATGAAGCAGCTCTCCTTACTAGATGTTATACTCAACATGCTCTTCGTCCTTACATTGATTCTGAAATTAACCATATTAGACACTTCATCAGAATTCCATTCATTAATAAAGGTATTGAATTCATAGATTTACCTAGCATATTTCGAGATAATAATGTTATATCAGCTATACCTTCATATTTCGAAAACACGGAATCTCCTATTATTTGTTATAGATATAACAAACCTATCCGTAATACTATACTTAATTTCAATACATTAGTTTCTGATCTCGATATTGAAACTAGTTCCCCTGATTTTTGAGATTTTAAAGATTCTAAATTTTGTTATCAACCTGCGGGTCATATTGTCACTGCTAATTTGAAGATTATAACTGATTCACGAATCCGTTCAGTTATTTCAAAAGGACCTAAATATAGATTCCCAGCCCACATTGATTTCAATAAATGTCGGGAAACTATTGCCAGTGCTTTAAATGATTATTGTATACGTTGGTGTAAACGAGAGCATGTTGAGTCTAATGCTTTAAATAATTGGAAATTAAAGATTTTTAAGATCATTGATGAACGTGTGTTATTTTACTCTAATAACCTTGGTCTTCTCCCTCATAAGTCTAAATTATCTTTTCGATATTTGAAACAAGGTATCCAAGAATTTCATAGGAAGTATGTTTTGGCCCCAGCTGATAAAGCTGCTAATAATGTTGTTGTTGTCTGACGACTTTATTATATCAATACTCTAAAACAAGAACTTGGTAGTACCAAAACATATGAACGGATTTCTACTGACGAGAGATCTATTGTCAATACCCATTCTATCGATATTACTGCTAAGTTTGCAGTGAGTATTAAAGAAAAGCGAGACAGACTTCCTACGTTATATTGGTTACCGAAACTTCATAAACGACCTTATAAAGCACGTTTTATTGCTAATTCTAGTTCTTGTACGACTACTGTTTTGTCCAAACTGCTAACTTCATGCCTTACTGCTGTTAAAAAACATAGGATTAGATACTATGATACTGTTAACGAAAGGGACGGAATTAACTATTTTTGGTCAATTAAAAATTCCAATGATGTTCTCAATAAATTTAAATCTAAAAACTTTCAGGCTTCTAAATTGTCTACATATGATTTTTCTACACTGTATACTACGTTACCTCATCATCTTATAAAAGATAAACTTATTGATTTAATTAACCGAACGTTTATGCGGGAAAATACCCAATATTTGGCTTGCAACGAAGAATGTGCTTTTTCACTTTTGATGTATATAATAATCACAATTTATGGTCTTGTCAAAAAGTCTGTGATGCCCTTGTTTATCTTTTGGATAATATTTTTATTAGATTTGGAACTAAACTTTATAGACAAACTATTGGTATTCCGATGAGAACTAATTGTGCTCCTCTTGTTGCAGATTTGTTTCTTTTTTGTTATGAGGGAGATTTTATGAAGTCTTTCTCACGTGAAAATCAGGCTGACATTATTGAGGCTTTCAATTTAGCTTTGATACCTTGAAGATTTATTAAATATTGACAGTATTTACTTTGACCAAATGGTGGACCGGACATACCCTACAGGACTCCAATTAAATAGAGCAAATTTTTCCAATACCGAGGCACCTTTTTTGGATTTGAATCTATGTATATCTAATGGTACAGTTTCCACCAAAATTTATGATAAACGGGATGATTTTGATTTTGATATAGTCAATTTCCCTTTCCTGGATGGAGATGTCCCCCGGCGTACCTCATATGGGGTATACATATCTCAACTTATAAGATTCGCCAGAGCTTCTTCAAATCTTAATGACTTTAACTACCGTAATAAAGCCTTTACTGCCAAACTTCTTAGGCAGGGCAATCGTTATTTTAAACTTCGTAAGGCGTTTTCGAAATTTTATCGCAGACACAGTGCCTTGTTAGAAAAATATAGCGTCAGTCTGAAAACACCTCTGCAACAAGGTATATCGGAACTCGAATTTTACAGTGACTTAGTATACAGATTTAGAAAAATTGTAGGTAAATCTAACTTTTCGGAGCAATTCAGAAAACTTATTAACCGTTATAAAAGAATTGGCTATAGCCTGGATGCGGCAGACTGCATGCCTAGTTGTCAACCCAATCATTGCTGATGGCTATGCTTCACTCTTTAGTTGCATGACGGCGGTTCGGGCCTCAGACTCAATGACGGCCTCTTCGTAAAACTTTAACCAGTGGGTTGGGGCTTGACGATATGTCTTTGGCTTTGCCCGCCGTGGTTCAACTATTGGTTTTCATTTACTCTGGCATACAGTAGAATTAGCCATGAGTACTCGTTTTTGTTTATTATAGTGATTAATTTGATTTTTATGTTTTCGCTTTGATGCATTGACTGAGTTGGGAGCCTTTATGCGAACCGAATTTTTATGTATTTCTGTATTAGCATCGGGACCCAGGGTGAAGTTAGCTAACTGTAAAAGTGCTTTAAACCCCCCGTTGGTTTGCTCTACCGACCGTTCTAAGGCGGTGGTCCCGGTGTTAGTCTTACTCTTTGTTGCTTTGTGGTTTATTCTACGAGCCGATTTGTTGTATGTCTTTCCGTGTGTCATTTTGTTTTGTTCTTGTGTTTTCAGTCCTTTTAGTATTGCGATTACCTCGCTTGGGGAAGAGAGAGCTAATCTTAGGGCTTTTCGTACGTTTGTTCGGTTTGTGCTTGTTTAGATTTGTCGGTTTCCTCTTCCTCTTGGGGTCTGGGAAGGGCTGCGGTTTGTGATTGTGGCACTCCCTGGACTTTTCTCTAACCTTTTTTATATATTTCAAAACAAAAGGTAAGAGAAAAGTCCAGGGTGTGCCACAATCACAAACCGCAGCCCTTCCCAGACACCAAGAGGAAGAGGAAACAGACAAAATCAAACAAGCGCAAATCGAACAAACGTACGAAAGCACTAAGATTAGCTCTCTCTTTCCCAAGCGAGGCAATCGCAACGCCAAAAGGACCGAAAAAAAAAAACAATAAAAAAAAAAAAAACAAAAAAAAAAACAAACAAACAAAAAACAAAAAAAAAAAAAAAAAACAAAAAAAAAAAAAAAAAAAAAAAAAAAGAAAAAAAAAAACAAAAAAAAAAAAACAAACATAAAACAGACAAACAAAAACAAAACAAAAAAAAAAACAAAAAAAACAAAAAAAAAAAAAAAAAAAAAAACACAAGAACAAAACAACACAAGCCAAGACATAAAACAAGCCGCCTCGTAGAATAAACAAAGTCAAGGCAAGATTTTGAATGTAGCCGGGTCGCAAAGTTACATAGGGGCTACGACTCATATATTTAATGGAGAAAAATATATAAGATCATACTAATTTTAAAGCAAGAGGGCTTGTTTAAATTGGCTGATTTTTCCACAGTTTTATAGGAAAGACAACGCTTGTGACCTCCTAATTGCTTTCCTTTACACAGGCCCCTTTCAAATATGAGTCTTACCTAAAAGGAAAGAGAGTTGCTCCCCTTGAAGCCTAATCTAACAAGAAAGAATTTGCTTCTTTCCGAAAAAGAGTCTACTCATAAAGGAAAGGATATGCTCCCCTCCGAACAAATGTTCGAGCTAGTATCTTGCTTAAATCTATATAGGACTGTTATCGGCCCGACAGAAATCCTGTCGGGCCGATAACGGTCCGATATAGACTTAAGCAGAATGCTGACTGGGGTACGCTCTTTTTAAAGCAGACTCCTATTTACAAGGGAGGCAATAGATGTTTTGATACGGCTGACTTTATTGAAAGTGCGTCTGTGTCCCTTAATGTTTTTTACCCGATATAGGTTGGATCGAAGTGCTAAATTTCTGCCGTAAGGTTATGTGCATCCCATCTACGTACAGGGGCTGATTCAGATGGGCCCCCGCCTTTTGACTTAAACTTTCATTGCATGGGAAATTTTGGATACTTTTGATAGTTTTGGGACACTTTTCCTTATACTTCTCTTCAAGTCCATTTCACTTCATGTGATTTTGTGTAAAATTGCTGGGTGAGTAGCAAACAGTGTAGACCCTGGTCTGCCTGTCCGAATACGTAGAGTCAGTACGGTAATATAATTAAATCGAGCCCCTGGATCCGCTCCTGACGTAAATCTTTGAAGTGTAAATTACAAGGACATGACAGAAGCGAAATAAGCCATTCCTGAGTTTTAGAGAGAAATTGACTATCATACTGCTGTCTTGTTAGACTAGCTTCCGTCTAACTGATATATGAATCAGCATGAATCTATTCATATTTTACAAAAACCCTATCTTTTGGAATGTCCTTCTCTCTGATTTAGCTGATCAATTATGTATGAGGTTCTGTCTGGTAAGGGAGATTGTATGTGTAGAAAAATAGTCAAGGAGGAGTACTTTACCTTTTTTATCTTTTTTAGGTTAGAAATGTAAAACTCATAGCGTGGTGCCAGGCTGACGTCTTGTTTATATTTTGCAGGGTAAGGATCGAAGAGCTTGCTATTCTCTCTCCACATATAAGAAAACACAATACTTGAATCATTGGAGCCGCAATGTCAGAAAACGTACCTGTACTTTCGGATATGTATGTCCAGTGAAGATTCAGATCGTCTGCGCATTTGCGCAGTCTGATCAAAGTCTTCATTGGGCGCATTTTGGATAACCAAAGATGCAAACTTTCTTCATGCGGACAACGCAGATTCTGACCAGACTGCGTGAAAGCGAAAGCTGATTTGAGTCTTCACTAGGCGCACATGTCAAAAGGTGCGTTTTCTCCAGTTGCGTCCTGTGATATAGTCATTTTAGGCTGTTACATTCTGTTTATTTGAAGCACTTTCATAGCAGAATCAAAAACCAGTTTCATTTTTTTTTTCAGTAACATTTGTTTAACATATAACGTCATTCATTTCACCTTGTAATTAACAATAATTTAACACTTGAATGTCAACTCAATTTGTTTTAATTATGTGGTTGACATTAACTTTATATACAAATGTCAATTGGATAAGAGTGTATTTAATAACTCTTTATTGCTCTGATTGTCAAAGAACACCCAAAATCTTGCATTTATGTTATAATTGGCATATTAACATTTAAATATTAATCTTAATTAATAGTCACCAAATTGCTATGAGCTTTTGGAAATGTTGCAATTATGTTATTAGATGAAATAAGTGTATTTCTGTCAAGTATCAGAGATATTAAGGGTGAAATAGTTGTGAAATATGTTTATTTTCAAGTATCTATTAATATTGACATTTGGACAAACCGTATTGTCATGATTTATGGTCAGCAGAATGTGAAACAGTAATATGATAACAATGGCCATATGGGTGTTCAGAAAACGTTTGATTCTATCAGACAAAAATATATTTGGCCAAATTTGTTTAAAGAACTATATTAGTATGTCTCAGTATGCACAACGTGCCCAGCTAGGTCATTACAGAAAATTATGCAACCCTTGCAAGAAACAGACATTCCAATTGATCAAATGGCCAAGTTATCACTTGATTTATCTGGACCCTATCCGAAAAAGTGTCAGGCAATAAACAGTTACTGCTTTTGTTGATGGTTTAGTGGTTGGTCAGAGGCTGTTGCTATCCCAGATAAAACTGTAGATACTATTGCACACAGGAGATTTTTCCTAGATTTGGTTGGCCTTTACAAATCGTGACTGATAGTTGAACAGAGAATGTAAATAAAGTTTTAAAGGTGACCATGCTATCTCTTAATATCGATCATATCCTCACGAGTGTGTATCACCCTCAGAGTAATGCAAAGGTAGAAAGATTCCATCGCACTTTGCATGATGTTCGGAGTAAAAATTTATCAGAAAATGGAAAAGAAAAAGATTGCAAAGAGATACATCAAAGAAAGGGACGACTCTGATGAAGAAGGTGAGATCTCGCTTATGGAGTTAGCAAAAAGACTAAATCTTAAAATGAGGCACAAATGGGAAATGAGACAAACCCAGAGTGAAAACCAGAACTAAGTGAGGATGAATCGGGGGTGATGAAGAACCAATGGCTTCAGTTGAACCTGAAATAGATTCTGACTTACAAGCTGACCCAGTTGTTAATGATAGAGAAAATGCAATGTCAGTAAATGAGGTCACTGTGCCATCAATTTCCCATACAAACAAGACAAGAAAATTGCGCAAGAAACAGAGAATACACCAAAAACTTTAAGCAATTGTTTCAGACAATATCGGACATGTTTTAACAAAGGCTTCAGAACCTGTAAATATTATTTAGTCTGTTGCAAGCTATGTTACGTGCTGCCTTATTTAACAGTAGGGTTATTTCCCTAACGGATATGTATATGGTTATATGATGTACAGTTTCAACATAAATTACATATGTTTAATCATTCATACGTTAATTAGCTGTACCTTATGTTTGGTTACTAATGAATATGTAGCTTTTTCATAAGACAAATGAAGTGTCATCAAATCATGTTAGATGGCTAATGACATTTATCCATGATTTAAAACCATTTCAGGTTTGTCGCATTTGTCGCTTTCCTCTTCCTCTTGGTGTCTGGGAAGGGCTGCGGTTTGTGATTGTGGCACTCCCTGGACTTTTCTCTTACATTTTTTTTATCAGCAAGATACAAAATGACTTGAACTTGATGAAACACATTACGAAATTTCTGACAAACTGGTACAGACGGGAAAACCTAACTGGGTATGTGTTTACATTTGAAAGTTTGTATGACGGAATAGCATTGTTAAATGATACTTACCAAGCTATCAAAAATAACTAATAACTAATTTGAGTAAAACATGCTTAATTGCATTGTTTCTTAAACATGCTGAAAATATCAAATATCAAGAAATATTGCAAAAGTACTGTATATTTTGATATGGTATTGTCTGTTACAAAATACATTTATTCAGGAATGTGGGTAATTGCAACTCACTAATCAGTAAAATTTACCATTGTTTGTCCAGATCCACCAAGAATGCCAGACTACATCAAAATCAAGCCACCTTTAGGAGTTATAAGACTTTAAAATATGTCATGTAGAGCTTCCAATAACTACCTTAGTCTGCCATCATTTTATGAAAATAGAATAACCAGTCGTATGCAAGATTCGTAGCGTTCATTGCTTAAATTGAAGTATACTAATGCATTCACTTTATAGAACAACTTTAGTTTTATTTTTCCTAACGTTACCTCTATAACGATTCCAGATAAGCTGAAAAATCTAAAACAGATACCTACGCCTTCATTGATAGATCATGTGCATGATTATAAGAAAGTAAATGTCACGAAGAGACGCATGTCTTTCTGGACATATGTCATTATAACATTTAGCACAGCTTTTGCTTTCTTCTTTTATTTAGATTGTTCGAAATATAGAAAACAAAACAAATTTGCACAAAGGTTAGCTCATGTTATCACAAACGGATTTTCTCCATGCCTAATTTAAATATCCTTATTGTTTAGAATAGGCTTGTTCATCAACGTGTTTATATTCAGTATGTATACAGTCGTGCGTATATCTATATATTAAAGCCCCTTGTATGCTCAATGCCATGCAATGGTGAAGATATTTTATTCAAAACCAAAAAGCAGTCTTTCTTCCTAAACAACGAGGATCGATGAAGATGAATAAAATCTGTATATAACTGTTTTACAAGCTGACATTAGCAGTGCTGTATACAATTAGTTATTATCATCTTGTCATTATTGGATAATGTCAACTGGCAATTTGCAGTAATAAAGCTTGATTACATGTCGGTTTTAACCTTTATTGTAACTGAATAATTCATCAAATAACTCAATAATGTGGTATATAAATATTGGTTTTAATTTATACTGCAGTTGCTTCTTCGAATTCATTTGAGACAGGCTAAACTAAAGTTCTTAAAAATGAAGAAAAAAAAATAATAATAAAAAATAAAGATATGGTAAATTTCGTCCATCACGAAAACACGCGTATATATTTTTGACCCCCTTAAACCCCACTTTTATATAGTAAAATTGGGTTAACAGGGGTATACATAATTTTTCTTATTTCTGCTCAAAAACATAGATTGTGGGTACTCGTTAGAACCGCCTCGACGTATCCACAATCCATGTTTTTGAGTAGAAATATGAAAAATATCAGAGTTTTTCATCTGAAAACTTTCAGTTTTAGGAGGTTAAATTTTCTATATATTTAAATAGGCGTGTTTTCGTAATGCGAAATGAGTCTTCAAGATGCCATCAGGAAATTTGGAATAAATATAAAATACTACATTCTAGACATAGAACAGACATTAAATCTATTAATTCAAAATATTAACTTGAGCGAGATAACAAGGGTAGAATAAACGAAACGAAACAGCGAGAAGAAGTCAAGAGATTGAGAAGGGAGGCAGAAGAGACGACAAAACTGAGGGGAGAACCGGATGACGTCCAGCTCATGAGGATGGGATACACCGCAATTAAGTTTAAGATAGAACCAAATGACCATGGTGGAAACGCACTGGAGATCAAGGTGGAGCCTATGGAAGGAGATGTAGCAAAAGTCTATAATCATTAAATGAATGAACTGTTTTAATCTAGAATGATTTGGCAGCTTGACTATTCAATTGCTGTGCAGAGACAGGAACTGATATAATTATTTAGTGAATAGAACTGTTTTAATCTAGAAATGACAAAGGGACTTGACTTGTGTTTGATATTATAGTAAAGTTATAATTTCAAATGGATTTACATTTTTTTTTTATTTATTTTGCCTTTATTATTGTAAATATTTTAATGTCGAATATTTATAGAATTAAAAAAAAAAAAAAAAAAAAAAAAAAAAACGATAAATAAGCTAAAAATTAAACAGCTTTATAAATGCAGATATCGCAAAGATTTTATAGTTAGAATTTTACTAATTTTAAATTCAGCAAAATTCTTTAAATGGAGATCGCATGTACAATAGTCATTTTAAGCTGTTACGTTCTGTTCATTTGCAGCGCTTTCATAGCAGAATCAGAAACAACCAATTACTTTTTTCAATAACATTTGTTTAACATATAAATATTAAGTCATTCATTTCAACTTTGTAATTAACAATAGTTTAACATTTGAACGTCAACTCGATTTGTTTCATTTATGTTGTTGACATTAACTTGATACTCGTATACAAATGTCAATTGGTTAAGTGTATATCTAATAATTCTTTATTGCCCTGATTGTCGAAGAAAACCCAAATCTTGCTATTTATGTTATAATTGGCATATTAACTTTTAAATAGAAATCTTGATAAATAGTCACCAAATTGCTATGATCTTTTTGAACTGTTAAAATTATGTTATTAGTTGAAATAAGGGTATTTACTCTCAAGTATCAGAAATGTTCAGGGCGAAATAAATGTAAAATACGTTTATTCTTAAGTATCCATTAATATTGACATTTGAATAAACCATACTGTCACGATTTTAGCCAGCAGAATGTGAGTCATTCTCTTTTATTTTCATTGGTTAAAACACTTTTTTATTCATATAGGATGTTCTTAAATAGTTTCTTGAGCTACAAATGTTTCTAACACATAATTAGATCATGTAACTTCTCCTCTAAAACATCATGCACGCTACGAGAGCGACAATTTTTAGTTAGAGTTTTTTTGGTTAGTCTTTGAGATCTGAGTTTTGGGTTATTGGATTCAAACCGGGTTGAATGTAAATAAATAAATCTTATAAAATGTCAACAAAAGACTTGATGTTTTTAAACAAACCCAGGGACTATGTTACAGTCTCCTTTTTTGTATATTTTCCGTCTTTCTTCACAAGAGAGACAACTTTTGCGACTCTCTGTTTGCTTAAATATACAGCAAACATCTGGAGAGGCCTCCTCTGAAAGTAATGAATTTCCTACAAAAGGGACCAAATTCGTTTCATTTGGAATAGAGCGCTTTCCTTAACGGGGGCAAAAGTAATTTCACATGAAAGTGCAGCCTGAAGACCCCTAAAAGGGTAATTGGCAAACAGGGTCTCCACTGTTTGCAAATAGTTAAACAATATTTTTTCTCGGAATATCTAACGATTCAGTCTACAGTGGATTAACTACTAAAGAGACTTACTACACTTGGTAGAACGATTGTGTCCGGCCGTCCGACACGCTATTAGCAACATTAGCATGAAGCGTTGGGATTTTGCGATGGCGTGCCTTCGACTGCGCATTCTAGTTTGTTTTATCTATCGAAAGCGTCCGAATGACCGAGTGGATAGTTTTCTAAAGTATCCAGACATAATATAAAACTATGCGGAACAGTATGCACTTTAAAGTACATTATAGTAGATGTCTCTCAAGGCGAGGGAATTATAATCAGCTCAATTTCAAACATTTTTATCCTGTGAAACCCTTCGAGGACATAGCGTTTCATACAACGTCATTTCAACTTAGATTCAAAACAACATTATATATATATATAGTTCCAACGATGTGCGTATGCTGGGTTTGCGGCAATTGAGACAATGCAAGTGCGGATCACACATTTTACGTTTTACCTTATACTTCTTAAATTTCAACACGATCATTTTACTACAAAAGAAGAACGTGTCTAAAATTACTGTCTGAGTAGCACAATACAGTCCCTGATCAGAGGCCACGTTCTGTGGCGTCCGATCTGAATCTATATTGTTTGCTTAGACCTTTCTGTTCTTATACTTTAGGTAACTGGAACAGAATTTTTGAACCCCTATTAAATAATACTGGACCCACCCTTGCGTTTTGCTTGAACTTGCCAGAACGTGAAGCTGCGATGCACTTTGTAAGCACTATTTGGTGTACATATACAACATGTATGTATTATTACACACTCAAACGCAAAATAGCTCTTTGTCGCCAACAAAATCGATTGACTTAAGCTACTACTTCTCTTTTGTCGCAGAATAACTGGAATTCGGTCCTACCATGTATATTTTAGGCTGCAATCTTGTGTGGATGTGGGAGGATAATTGAAAAAGTCTAAGTACAGCCGGTACAGCTATGCAAATCTGTCTGAGCCTAGATGGCGGTGAAATTAATTGATCAAAACAGTGTAAAATATATTATCATACTGAATATAAGCCGCATTACATGATTGAGGAGACTGGATACATTTTAATGGGGCGGGGGGGGGGGGGGGGGGCGGGCGGGTAACTCTGTCCAAATTGTTTTGTCCCTTCTCAAAAGGAGTCTACCATAAAAGGCAAGAATTGGCTCCCATGCAAATTCTGTCCGTTTAGAGTAGAATTCGTTTCAGAAAGGGATTACTGTATAGGAATTAGTCGGGTTTCTCAATTTCGGTAAAGCACTGATTGTTTAAAATTCTTGTCGCATTTGGTAATACGGCTAGAATTGAATGAAATTTTGATCAGCTTATTAGTTTGCGGAAATTACGTCACATATCATGTTTGGTCTTCATACATTTTTACAAAGTATAGTTCATCAACAAAGGTTTTGAAATTATGGTTATGAAGAAATGCGCGGCGATGCCCCTCAACATGCATGTGTAAGACTTACGTAAGTACAACACAGGGTTCTATACGAATATTTTTTATTAAAAAAAAACAAAAAAAAAACAAAAAAAAAAAAAAAAAAAAAAAAAAACAGACAAAAAAACAAAACAACAACAACAACAACAAAAAAACATAAGCGCGAACGCCCGATAGATGTCAGATAAAATTCAAATATGTCATTCATAATGGTATCATAAAATTTGCAATCAAACGTTTTCTTACAGGTTTATTGTAGCGGCCATATTGGATGAAAAAGCGATAATTTTTTGGTGTTAATCTATTTTTGTATACCTTATAATATAGGTTAAAGGAAACGGTAGAAGGTTTATTTGAAACTACCAGGGTATCATTAATGACGTCATGTTTTGATAATCGCATGAGAAAATAAACCTTCTGCTTTCTATTTTGAGCAATTTTTTTTCTGTCTCGTTTCTAGCCAGCAGAATGTGAGTCATTCTCTTTTATTTTCATTGGTTAAAACACTTTTTTATTCATATAGGATGTTCTTAAATAGTTTCTTGAGCTACAAATGTTTCTAACACATAATTAGATCATGTAACTTCTCCTCTAAAACATCATGCACGCTACGAGAGCGACAATTTTTAGTTAGAGTTTTTTTGGTTAGTCTTTGAGATCTGAGTTTTGGGTTATTGGATTCAAACCGGGTTGAATGTAAATAAATAAATCTTATAAAATGTCAACAAAAGACTTGATGTTTTTAAACAAACCCAGGGACTATGTTACAGTCTCCTTTTTTGTATATTTTCCGTCTTTCTTCACAAGAGAGACAACTTTTGCGACTCTCTGTTTGCTTAAGTATACAGCAAACATCTGGAGAGGCCTCCTCTGAAAGTAATGAATTTCCTACAAAAGGGACCAAATTCGTTTCATTTGGAATAGAGCGCTTTCCTTAACGGGGGCAAAAGTAATTTCACATGAAAGTGCAGCCTGAAGACCCCTAAAAGGGTAATTGGCAAACAGGGTCTCCACTGTTTGCAAATAGTTAAACAATATTTTTTCTCGGAATATCTAACGATTCAGTCTACAGTGGATTAACTACTAAAGAGACTTACTACACTTGGTAGAACGATTGTGTCCGGCCGTCCGACACGCTATTAGCAACATTAGCATGAAGCGTTGGGATTTTGCGATGGCGTGCCTTCGACTGCGCATTCTAGTTTGTTTTATCTATCGAAAGCGTCCGAATGACCGAGTGGATAGTTTTCTAAAGTATCCAGACATAATATAAAACTATGCGGAACAGTATGCACTTTAAAGTACATTATAGTAGATGTCTCTCAAGGCGAGGGAATTATAATCAGCTCAATTTCAAACATTTTTATCCTGTGAAACCCTTCGAGGACATAGCGTTTCATACAACGTCATTTCAACTTAGATTCAAAACAACATTATATATATATATATATAGTTCCAACGATGTGCGTATGCTGGGTTTGCGGCAATTGAGACAATGCAAGTGCGGATCACACATTTTACGTTTTACCTTATACTTCTTAAATTTCAACACGATCATTTTACTACAAAAGAAGAACGTGTCTAAAATTACTGTCTGAGTAGCACAATACAGTCCCTGATCAGAGGCCACGTTCTGTGGCGTCCGATCTGAATCTATATTGTTTGCTTAGACCTTTCTGTTCTTATACTTTAGGTAACTGGAACAGAATTTTTGAACCCCTATTAAATAATACTGGACCCACCCTTGCGTTTTGCTTGAACTTGCCAGAACGTGAAGCTGCGATGCACTTTGTAAGCACTATTTGGTGTACATATACAACATGTATGTATTATTACACACTCAAACGCAAAATAGCTCTTTGTCGCCAACAAAATCGATTGACTTAAGCTACTACTTCTCTTTTGTCGCAGAATAACTGGAATTCGGTCCTACCATGTATATTTTAGGCTGCAATCTTGTGTGGATGTGGGAGGATAATTGAAAAAGTCTAAGTACAGCCGGTACAGCTATGCAAATCTGTCTGAGCTTAGATGGCGGTGAAATTAATTGATCAAAGCAGTGTAAAATATATTATCATACTGAATATAAGCCGCATTACATGATTGAGGAGACTGGATACATTTTAATGGGGCGGGGGGGGGGGGGGGGCGGGCGGGTAACTCTGTCCAAATTGTTTTGTCCCTTCTCAAAAGGAGTCTACCATAAAAGGCAAGAATTTGCTCCCATGCAAATTCTGTCCGTTTAGAGTAGAATTCGTTTCAGAAAGGGATTACTGTATAGGAATTAGTCGGGTTTCTCAATTTCGGTAAAGCACTGATTGTTTAAAATTCTTGTCGCATTTGGTAATACGGCTAGAATTGAATGAAATTTTGATCAGCTTATTAGTTTGCGGAAATTACGTCACATATCATGTTTGGTCTTCATACATTTTTACAAAGTATAGTTCATCAACAAAGGTTTTGAAATTATGGTTATGAAGAAATGCGCGGCGATGCCCCTCAACATGCATGTGTAAGACTTACGTAAGTACAATACAGGGTTCTATACGAATATTTTTTATTAAAAAAAAAAACAACAAAAAAACAAAACAAAAAAAAAAACAGACAAAAAAAAAAACAAAACAACAACAACAACAAAAAAACATAAGCGCGAACGCCCGATAGATGTCAGATAAAATTCAAATATGTCATTCATAATGGTATCATAAAATTTGCAATCAAACGTTTTCTTACAGGTTTATTGTAGCGGCCATATTGGATGAAAAAGCGATAATTTTTTGGTGTTAATCTATTTTTGTATACCTTATAATATAGGTTATAGGAAACGGTAGAAGGTTTATTTGAAACTACCAGGGTATCATTAATGACGTCATGTTTTGATAATCGCATGAGAAAATAAACCTTCTGCTTTCTATTTTGAGCAATTTTTTTTCTGTCTCGTTTATGATTTAATGTGAATACACAAGGCTTTGTATACTTAGAATTTGTTAAGTATCAACTGGGCCTCCATAGAAACGTGCGAGTTCTCGCGAAATGCAATGTATGCATATCTGTTATACAGTTGTTTTATATACAGACATGTCCAGGCTTTCTTCTTATATTGAAATATATCGTATATCTTTCCGATGCTAGAGTTAGCAAAATTGAGTACAAGAGTCCGTATTAAATGCAAACAGTTAGCCACAAAAGTTATTTGTCTTGTAAAATGGCGGAAAAAACACTACCAAGTGTAGTCAGTCTCTTTAAGTCTGTTGTAGTTAATTAAAACCAGTGCATCTGTCCAGTAAGTAGTACGTCACGAATACTTATTTTTGACTGTTCCGTTTTTAAGAGATCGGCCTTGTGGTAACAAATCGGTATGCATTTTACATTTAGAGCATGTTCTCTGAGTGAAATTGGCGAATCGACAACATAAGTGTTGCGGCTTAACCGATCAAATTATTCAAATTTTCAGTTACGTCTTATTAGTGAGATACGTTTTATCTTTGCGGAAAGTGGTGCCGATACATACATGTATGTTAAACTACTACACTTTCCGGTGGTAGATAAAATCCAGTACGAATAAGGGTTAACTGAGAAATCGGATGCTTTGATTGGTTAAGCCACTTTTTAGTCAGTTTGTATATCGCCTCTGTGAGACATTCGAGAGTAATATTCTATAATTTAATTATAGCTGGGGAGTGATACTTCATTTCGGAGCAAGGAACGCACCAAAGAATCGAACATGCTTTTTTCTGAATACGGTCAAACATGTCTTAATTGTCACCTGCATTTAAGCATTCAAAAGTGTTTCATAAGCCAATTTATCAGCCCCCATAAAAAGGAAGATAAGTATAATCTTTCCTGTATTATGCATGCACCTGTCTAAACACCACCTATTGCTTTCCCTTAAGTGTTTGCTCAATAAAAGTTTGACTGTATATTCATGAACAATAACAAACTTTGCAGCTGAGATGCAACAGAATTCCCGACTGCAGATCTTAAATGCAACATTTTACTTCAAGTGAAAATATGAATGCAGATAAGAAGAAGGCTTTTTAGAATTTTAAATCATTTAAAGCTTGTTACGATACAGAGCAGTCTGAATATATTGCACAGATGTTTTAGGCCAGGAGACCCCTTTTTTATTGCCTAAGTCAATTTTCTACCTGCAAGTACAAATGTTACATAATACTTGAATCACGTTTTATCATATGAAACTGCAAAGTATAGATTACCCCGTGCTTTTGCGAAATCAATACTCACTATCGACTATAAGTAAACCCCACTGAAAGAATACGGCAGAGGGCAAACCAATATACGACGCTTAAACGTCTCCAGAGGTCTCCAAGCGGGCACATGACGTTTATACAACGTCGGCTCAACGTCGATGCAACGTCATGACGTTGCATCGACGTTGAGGCGACGTTGTATTAACGTCATGTGCCCGCTGGGCTTTGTCTGAATTTTTCGTTTAGTGGTATTTTCTTTTATTCTAATATTCTACAATGACGACGTATGTCACTAAATAGAGTGAGTGCTTTATTTTCTGCAAGTAATAATTTGAAGGTTTTCCTTTACCTGTCTCGATATGCAACCTGCCATTTCGGAATTTGCACTGAAAACCAGCAAATAAATTTTTAGTATAGAGTCGCATAGTAGAAAGTTTCATCTTGTGGTATTTAAAATGTATAGCTAGAGCGTGTTTGTTCATTCATTATAGGTTTAGGCCCTCTCCTTCCCAGGACGGGGTTACGGCGTGAAGACCGCTGGGAAGTCAAATTTATTGTACAAGATCGGCCGGAAGGGATCGACGTCTTATATAGCTGTACCAGCCTTCAACAGGTTCAGTGGAGACTAAATAGAGACTGTTATCGTTATATAAATGCCATTAAACCTGTGTGGTAAAAATTAAGTAGGCATTAACTGCCAAACCAAGTATAAGTCGGGATGACTTATTAAATTAGAAAATAAAAATGGACTGAGCTCATTGAAAAGAAAGACAACCAGTACACGTTTTAGTTACTGTTAGAGTTAGAAGCATGAGGGGAGGGCGGGGGCGGGGGGGGCGAGGGGGGAGGGGAAGAGCATTCTCTTCACATCGGCACGAGAACGTTTACCGCACTTGGTTGGGAATTGTACGGGTTGTCAACAATTTGATTAGTCAAGCCAGAGTAATCAAGTTATGGATCAGTATAGTTTCCGATCGTGTTATGATCATTGTCGCGGCCGACGCGAAGAGAATAGCGTTTATATATTTTATATATTTTATGTTGTAAATATATCTGTGTAAACATATCTTACGAAAGTTCAATGGTGTTAGAGTTTTTTGTGTAGTGATACAGCTAGGCGTTATCCAACCTCGATTTAAATCTATAGGACGTATTGATCGCTCTCGAGGGTACGTTCAAGTGTCCATTACGAAAACACGCCTATTCAAATATATTGAAAAATTCACCACCAAAAAAATCTGAAAGTTTTCAGATGAAAATTCTGATATTTTTCATATTTCTCCTCAAAACATAAAGTGTTGGTGCTCGTTAGAACCGCCTCGCCGTGGCGGTTCTGACGAGTACCAGCAATCTATGTTTTTGAGAAGAAATAAGAACAAAATGTATACCTCTGTAAACCCCAGTTTTACTTTATAAAAGTGGGGCTTAAGAGGGTCAAAATTATACAGACATGTTTTCGTGATGGACTGATAATTTGAGCTCTAATAAAGCATAATAATAAACGCTAATTTTCGGCATAGGTTATTATTAAACAGTACTCTTCATGGCAGACATATAACGCCTTCCAGGGAAATTTGCCAGTAACAGAAACACCGAAAACAATTCTTCAATTTTCAGACCCTGCATCAATGAAACATGACCATTCATAAACCAATTAAGAAATAAAACTATACGCTTTAACGACTGCATTGGAAACTATACAGAACTATTTGTCAAATTTTGGAAAATGAAAGACTAGCACATGCGTAACAAAAAAAAAAAAAAAAATCGAAATCTTCCATTTTTGTTTACTTTTACATAACAAATATATCGCATTGTCTGTAAGCCAAGCCGGAAATTACATTTACCAAAGTAATTCATCTAAAACGTTTGTATTTGCAATAGATCACTCATACACGTTCTGCACATGCTCCGTTGCTTGCATATACCACATAATTTACTCATCTGCTACCGCAAGACTCAGACAGCTGTCTGGTGTTATTATGCATATCGGCTATCGGTGCATTTTCAAGGGCGACCACTCTGTCAAAATCATTTCGTGTCCTTCTGAAAAGAGGTCTACTCTAATAGGAGAAAATGCTTGATATAGAGTCAGGGGAGACCACTAGGAAATTGATTTGCTCCCTTCTGAAAAAGGGTCTACTTTAAAAGGGAGCATATTCTTTCCTATTATAGTAGACCCCTTTTTAGAAGGGTTTGTGTACAGGAAAAAAAGAATTGGTACATCTTCAAGGAAGACAAATCTGTAAAAAAATGATTTTTACTTTCTTCTGAAAAGAGGTGTTCTCCTATCTAGTAGGAAAGACTTTGCCGACCTTGGGTGCAAATTCTTTCCTTTTAGAGTAGACCCCTTTTCAGAAAGGAGATAGCACAGTTTTGACAGTTGCCTCACTTGAAAGTGTATCCATCCCCCCTTAATATTGTTAGAATTGTCAAAAGTTGGTACACTTTCAAGGGAGATAATTCTGTCAAAATTGTTTGAGCTCCCCTCTGACAAGAGGTCCAATCTAATAGGAACGAATTTTATTCCAAGAGGAGCAAATTCGTTCCTTTTTGAAAAAGACCCCTTTTCGGACAGGAACTGGTGTACAGAAAAACAAACAGGAAGTCACAAAGTTGATTCCCTTGTCAAAAGCAGCGGAAATGTTTACACGTGTATCCACTCAGTTGATTACAATGTGCGAACATTTACCTTCGTACATGTGCACCCAGCGAAGACTCAGATCAGCCTTTACATCCGCAAAGTCGGATCAGTCTTCCGCTTTTTGTGATTTTGTGTGTTCTCTGTTTCCAAAGGCAATCCTTTTTGACTTTTATTTCACTATCCGCCTGTAGTAGGTTTGGATCCCTGGTTATTCGTAAAACTCATTCGTGCGAGGCGGAGACTCTAATCAGACTGCGTAAGTGCGCAGACTGATATGAGTATTCGCCAGGCGCACATGTCAGACGGTACATTTATTATATTCTGCTCATAAATAATACATATTACAATGATTAGGCGCTGTTGTCTGGACTGTTTGAGCGGTAAAGAAAACTAGACTGCACGCTTTCGGACGGCAACGGAGAAAAATCATATACGACGTATTTATCCAATATATCAAGTTTCCAGCCATTTCATCCGGACACACTGAGTCCTTACTATATTTGTCATAAATTCGAACAAGTCTTTTTGACTACCGTGTTAACCATAAGTAATCGGACAGACAGTCCTTGGCAAACAGTGTAGACCCAGATCAGACGCCGCAAAATGCGGCATCTGATCCGGGTCTACACTTTGCCACTCATCAAGCAGATTTATAGACAGACACATCGACAGATAGTCAAAAGGACAGTCTAAGTTAAGGATAAGTAGGGTAAAAAGTTAAGGTGTCCGACTACTTACTGTGCTTTCGACATACCTCGGAAAGACGTTTTATCCGGCGTTATTATCGCCGCGCTTTTTTTTTAAAAAAGCGATGGGGATATTGTTAATGCCTCCGTCCGTCCGTCCGTCCGCCCGTCTGTCCGTCATGCTATCTTCTCCTAAATCACTGGGCGGAATTCTTCCAAACTTATTACATCACTTCCTCTCATGCTAAGGGTGTGCAAGAGCAGCATTATTTTTCTGTTCGTCCGTTTGTCTGTCACACTATCTCCTCCTAAACCACTGGGCGGAATTCAACCAAACTTGCTACATCACTTCCCCTTATGGAAAGGGTGTGCGAGATTAACGTTATTTTTCCGTGCGTCCGTCGTCCGTCCATCTGTCTGTCACGCTATCTCCTCCTAAACCACTAGGCGGAATTCAACCAAACCATCTACATCACTTCCTGTGCGAGAGCAACAAAATTTCTCCGTGCGCCCGTCGTCCGTCCATCTGTTCGTCACGCTATTTCCTCCTAAAATACGTGGCAGAATTCAATCAAATTTGCTACATCACCTCCCTTCATTGTAAGGGTGTGCTAGAGTAACATTATTTTTCCGTGCGCCTGTCATCCGTCCATCTGCCCGCACGCTATCTCCTCCTGAACCAGTGTGTAGATTCAATCAAACTTGCTACATCACCTCCCCTCATTGTAATGGTGCGCGTGAGCAACATTATTTTTCCGTTCGTCCGTCTGGCGTATGTTCGTCTGTCCGTCACGCTTTTTCCTCCTAACCAAACTTGCTACGTGATCTTCCCTCATGGTAAGGGTGTTTGCCGGGCAAGTCCATCCGTCCGTTATGCTATTAGCAACATAAGAAACGAGCGTGGGGATTTGCGATGGCGCGCAATCGACTGTGCATTCTAGTATTCTAAATGGAATAAATGATTTGTAATTGAAAATATCTTATCAGAAACCGTTTGTCGTTTCTGTTCATGTGCTCTGTTTTCAAATATTTACCACACAATTAATTTATTGCCCAAAATGGGTCTGATCTGTACAGTAGTAAACTGATTTTTTTTTTATTAAAATATTTTTGATTTTCTTCACTGATTTAAAATTATTGATGTTCCATAACAGAAATGTGAAACTTTCATAAATTTTAAACAAGTGGAATTTGTTAAAAACTTGCATCCAAACTACCTGCCCTATCGAGTTTTGCATATATCGCAGTTAATTTTACTATGGAAAAAATATTCGATTTTTTATTTAACACTGACTAGGATAAAACCTTTTGTGCATAAGTACTGACGACAAAATGTTTTGCATTAAACTGCTAAAAGTGCTAAAAGTTTCCGAAAGATGTCGAAAGAAAAGTGGGGAAATTACAGTAATTACGGTAATTACGGTACTTGTTGATGTGCCAAAGGTGGGTGAGTGGGTAGCAGTGAAGATCAGATGCAACATTCGTTTGTTCAGGCCTCTCTCTCCGAATATTAAGATAAAGTATGGTAGGGAATATCGCGCACGCACGCGTGTGTGCGCCTGTGTGTGTGTGTGTGTGTGTGTGTGTGTGTGTGTGTGTGTGTGTGTGCGTGCGTGCGTGCATGTGTGTGTGTGTGTTAAATTAATCTCGAAGTTCATTACTTTTAGAATCTGTTTTCTATTGGAGATACTGTTCTATTATTTTAATATGTTTACTCAATATCCGTGTGGCTTTGTCACCTGAGAGGTTCCGAAGTCACAATATGGCAAATATTAGAAACCAATCCTTAAAAGTCAAGACCATCTTATTTAAACACCTTCCATTCTTAATATTTGCTGCGCAATGCACGAAAATGACCTTATTCAATTTGCGGACAAGGCAGGCCCTGATCAGCCTGCGCATTCGTGCAGTCTGATCTGAGCATTTGTTGCCTGTTTGCAGAATAGATGGATATTTTAGTGTATGTCGACGAAAAGTGAATGTTCAGATCAGACTACACGAATAGACATGCTGATCTGGTCACTCGCTGTTCGCTTATGGCAAAAAGTACTTTGTTGTACGTATATGCATCATTTGTGTACTCAATTTATGATATATAGTACAATTATTGACTATTGAGCCATTGGATATAATGTAATATCGACCTGGGAATACCAATATTGACCGAGGCGATCGCCTCGGTCAATATTGGTATTCTCTGGTCGATATCACATCTTATCCAATGGCTTTATCGCCTCGGTCAATATTGGTATACTCTGGTCGATATTAAATCATATCCAAAGGTATCGCCTCAGTCAGTATTGGTATTCTCTGGTCGATATTACATCATATCCAATGGCTCAGTTGTTAACAATTGGTATTCTCTGGTCGATGTCATATCATATCCAACAGCTCTATCGCCTCGGTAA
Source organism: Anodontia alba (assembly GCA_964016985.1). Classification (NCBI taxonomy): domain Eukaryota; kingdom Metazoa; phylum Mollusca; class Bivalvia; order Lucinida; family Lucinidae; genus Anodontia; species Anodontia alba. Next base: position 28,293,831 of record OZ024832.1, on the reverse strand, counting down.
ATATTGTTATTCTTCAGTCGATATCACATCATATCCAATTGCTCAACATTCAACAATTGTTTTATTATATATGAAATTCCATAAAAAGTCTAATTTTAGAAACCAATTTTGAAAATCTAATTTTAGAAACTAATATACACTGGAAGGCGCGTGCAAGCCAGTGTATATCACAACCTATGGACTGGGCTGAAGGCGGCTCTGAGCAAATGAAAATCAATCTATCTATGTATACCTGTGGTTCACATAGACTTGTTAACGTAATGTAGCCTGCACACTTCCGCAATCAGATCGGGATCGTTCTTGGTCAAATTAATAAACACTTTTGTCGTTAAGAATGCATGTTTACTATTTCATTTATTAGTAGTCAAGTCCTTATTGTGCTTGTCAAAAGCATATCAGCAACTAACCTCCAAAGTATTATTCAGCTAATCACGGCAAGAGCTAATTTATTACTTAAAATGAGAACAAAACTTAAAGATTCTTTACAACAGCATATTCATTTTGATGGCAACATCTTTGGCAACAAATCTGTCATTGTTACAAGGGTTCACTGTAGAGGGTATTATAAGAGTGTGGTTCACATAGACTTGTTAACGTAATGTAGCCTGCACACATCCGCAATCAGATCAGGATCGTTCTTGGTCAAATTTACATTCTACAATATCGAATGATTCTGAACGATGCTTAGACCAAAGGCTCATTTGTGCCGTGCTAGGCGAAAACGTGTCTTTTGGCATATGCGGACAGCGAAGGCCCAGATCAGCCACCGCATCTGTCTAGTCTGATCAGGGCCTTTGCTGTCCACTAACAAAATTATTGGATACCACAGAAGGTATTAATGGAGAACAAAGGCCCGGACGATACTTTGCGCAAGTATCTGAATCTGCGCATTTTGCATATTTTCGAAGGCATCTTTTATCGCTTGACGTGGACCATTTTTCTCATAAAAAGACTGAAAACTCATTCACTTACTTGTTGATTTCATCGTAGATTTCCGACAGAAAGCCATAGATCTGCAGGGGCATCCAGCAAATTACAAACAAACATACCACAATGATCAGCATTTTCACAACCTGCAAAATGGAACGAAATGTGTATTACAAAAAATACTAAACATTGTGTTTTTTTTTTGTAAGAATGTTTTAGTTCGGTGTTTGCAACACGTGTCTTCCGCGTTTGACCAATGAGATTTATGATTTGAGCTTTCGCTTTTGTGTTCTGCTTTACGTCTTTTGACATATCAATGGCTGAGCGTAAGACTGTAGTAACTCAAACATATGTTTGAAACCCTTGTTTAGTTTCAACTTTGACTCCTTTGTAAACAATGCAAATTTAGGTGCCATTGCTCATACGAGCAATGGCACCTAAATTACCATTGTTATAGAAAGAAATGTTGTAATCTTCATAACGCCTTCATGGTGAGGAGATTAAGTATTCGGAAAAAGCAACCATCTGACTTGCTACAGTCTTGCGATAAACCCTCGATATGTGTTTGCCTTTTAAAGGTTGCGACAAAGAACATAAACTAAAGTGAGGCGAAACAGGAAACAGTATTTGCTGTCTTTAGCTTCGTATATGCTGCACTATTAGTAATACCTGTAGCGAAGAAAAAAACAAAACAAAACAACAACAAAAAAAAAAAAAAAAAAAAAAAAAAAAAAAAAAAACAGCTCGGGCCAGATACTTTCAGGTAAATTCCTTCGAAGTTCGTTTTGTGTTCTTTTGCGAAATTCATAAGATAGTTTCTCAGTAAGCTAGCAATTAATGACTCACTGAGTCAAACGATTCTTCACATTTGGACCGTCTGCTAGAAAATTATAACAAGCTTTGTGGGAGTAAAAATACTTTTCCTGTACTTAAACTTACCTTTATACAGTGAACCCTCGTTAAAACGATTGCATTTGTTACCAAAGATGTTGCCATTTCAATGAAATTTGCTATTGTAAAGAAACTTTTATGAACAGAATGATATGTTAGAAATGTCTCGTTTTATTATTTCCTAATAGAACGTATGTTGTAATATCGGTTAGAACTGCTTCATTGAGGCGATTCTAACAACGATCCAAAACATATGTTTCTAGAAGTATTAAATGCAGTATTATTAAATAATTTCTGATTAACAGTCACCGCTTGCGCGAAGGTTTCATGCCAATTAGAAATATCATTATAACAAATTTTTGTGTAGCGAGTGTCGGTATAAAGTGTGTTATTTCCTGTCATGCGTATATGGTATCTGTTACATGACTTCTCCGAAACGCTATTTGCATATAAATTATGTTTCGAGAGAATAGCAGCCTACGTCGAAACTCACGCAACAAGACAGCTATAAGCACACATTAAGGTAATGTGTCTATTTACCTTTTGACCCTGTGTTTACCCATAATATACAGTGAAAAGATGGGTACGTACATGTCTACATTACCAGGCGGAAATTGTCAGAGTTTTGTAGCTTTATGCCAGTTGTTCAACTTATTACTATTATCTTTTGCAAGCAACCCTTTTTTTACTGTACAAATATGTCTTCATGTACAGTCAACCCTCTGTATACCGATACTCGATACAGCGACAAAATTCGTTATCATAAAAATTTGACTGACACGTAAACCATCGCTCAAGAGCAGACATTTAACCAGAGTTGAAATATTGGAATTATCTTCATAGAACATATATTTTAGATATTTGTTAGAATCGCCTTAGTGAGGCGATTCTAACGAATATCCAAAACATACGCTCTGTGAAGAAACAAGAATAGAACCAACCATTTCTTACATGTTAAATAAATGTTTACTATTACTTATCATCTATTGCGTGATAGGTATAAAATTATATAAACGTCTTGTTACAAATTATATTAGTGGTATAAGTAATAAGAATTTCACACAACAACATTATTCTTAAAGATTTCAATTTGCTATGTTACTTTATAATGGCCCTTAAAAATGTGTACTTGATGGTCAAAACGGTGATAGTATAAAATAACTGATAAGACTGGATGTGTACCTGAGCCTTAAAAAATGGTGATAGTATGAAATAACTGATAAGACTGGATGTGTACCTGAGCCTTATATAAATGGTGATAGTATAACATAACTGATAGGATTGGTTGTGTACCAGAGGCTTATATAAATGGTGATAGTACAACATAACTGATAGGATTAGTTGTGTACCTGAGCCTTATATAAATGGTGACAGTATAAAATAACTGATAAGATTGGATGTGTACCTGAGCCTTATATAAATGGTGATAGTATAACATAACTGATAGGATTGGTTGTGTATCTGAGTCTTATATAAATGGTAATAGTATAACATAACTGATAGGATTGGTTGTGTACCTGAGCCTCATTAGAAAAACATACCTTTTCAAATATATTGAAAATTTTACAATCAAAAAAGGAAAATGTTCCGATAAAAAATCCGATATTTTTCATATTTCTTCTCTAAACATAGATTGTGGGTACTCGTTAGAACCGCTTCGGCGAGGCGGTTCTAACGTGTACCCACAAACTATGTTTTTTAACAAAGAAAGAAAAATAATGCATACCCCTGTAAACCCCAGTTTTACTATATAAAAGTGGGGTTTAAGGGGGTCACGATTATATAGGCGTGTTTTCGTGATGTTATATGCCTTACGGCAGCCTGAATTAGATTAAGCTACCAAGAAATTATAATAAGATATAAAAAAAAAAAAAACCTTCTTCGGTTCCTACCCCTGATATACCATTTATTACTAGATTATTCTGTTGCCAAGATATGATAATTATTTTTATTACCACCTTTTATTTCCACTGCAATTTCAGACATGACAAGGACCTAGTACCTGCTGATGGTCAATGATTCTGTTAAGGTAAATAGTTCACCATCAATATAAAATGCCATTACCAGATACTATCATTTACCTAACATGCCTGGTAACCTGTAACCTATGTAACACAACTGTAACCTCTTTTCTTAATCAGACTTCTTGCATATCTCCACTTAGACTGTTACAACTTTTATTGTGCTTCTAAAGACACACCCTACGGAAATAAGACAAAACAATGAATTTTCATCACTAGTATTAAAATCCCATGTTCTTGTAGGCCATTTTTCTTCTGCCCAGACACTGTTCAGTCTTCAAATTCACATATTTGAGATATACTCTAGTGCGTAGAATACAACGTTTGCTACTAAGAATGCATATTCTGACTCTAAGAAAACATTTTCTAGGTATTTCCATAGAGTTAATTTCAAAGCCATATGTAAATATGCAATGCTGATTATAGCTAATTATATCCAACAATATTGATCTGATTTTTGTTCATGACTTTTAGCTAAGTACCGGCAGTTTATGTTGTAATAGAAAAATGTACAAGTATATGTATACCATTTTATGTTTTCAACATTAGAGTGGAGGTTATATTTTATTTCCTTTGGGATCATTGAGACCATCCTGGTTATTTTGAAAATGGAATATCATTTAAGCCGGCGCAAGGGGGCGTATGCAGCCTCGCAAACTACGAGTACATATTAAGAGACTCAATCAAACCGAGTCTCCGATTTTCGTAAAATTTGTGTGCTCTTTGTTTCCCAGTGCTATCCTCCTTTCTGACATTTATTTTAATCTCTAAAGGAACTAAAGTCACTAAATTGCTCTAATATATATTTAATTTCATTGTGTTGGATGTGTTTCTAAATTTGCCTAATGTTACACACTTATCTTTAAGGATTATTGTGGTCTGTATATTTAAGCGATAAAGCAACACTGTATGTCTTTGGGGAAAATCATATTACCGTAAGGCTAAGTGCTATATGATTTATGTTTTGTTATCTTAATGTATTTTAGCCGCGGCATGACAAATTAACATTTGACTTGTGCACCTGGCAAAGACTCAGATCAGTCTGGTTGTCCGCTCAGTCGTGTCAGTCTTTGCAGCCTGCATGGAAATCCCGGGTTCTTTAGCTATTCACTGGGCGCACAGAGAAGACACTGACCAGTCATTGTTGTTTTACAGGCCCTGTTTGTCCTGTGGCAGCTTATGAAGTAATATTTTGTTTAATCAGGAATACATGTAAATCTAGTATCTAGTATTTAATACAGCCATTTCCTTGTGTGAGAAAACACTTGTATCAATATTGTTGAATCAGAAATAATGTGTTATGTTAGCGACTTTAAACTGTAAAATAAAGACTTTTAATTTGATTTTTATGTTTTCGCTTTGATGCACTGACTGAGAGCCTTTATGCGAACCGAATTTTTATGTATTTCTGTATTAAGAGTAGCATCGGAACCCAGGGTGAAGTTGGCTAGCTGTAAAAGTGCTTTAACACCCCCCACTCCCCCACCCCCCACGGAGGTTTACTCCACTGACCGTTCTAAGGCGGTGGTCCCGGTGTTAGTCTTACTATTTATGCTTTGTGGTTTATTCTACGAGGCGATTTGGTTTATGTCTTACCTTGTGGTATTTTGTTCTTGTGTTTTTCAGTCCTTTTAGCATTGCGATTATCTCGCTTGGGGAAGAGAGAGCTAATCTTAATGCTTTTCGTACGTTTGTTCGATTTGTGCTTGTTTGAATTTGTCGGTTTTCTCTTCCTCTTGGTGTCTGGGAAGAGCTGAGGTTTCCTCTTCCTCTTGGGGTCTGGGAAGGGCTGCGGTTTGTGATTGTGGTACTCCCTGGACTTTTCTCTTACCTTGTTTGTGATTGTGGCACTCCCTGGACTTGTCTTTTACCTTTTTTTGTGGTAAACTGCATAATGTGCCATGTTTTATTTTCTTTTATTTATTATTAAGTAGAATTTAGAGGTCATTAACAAAAATCGTAAACAAAAAATAGTGTAGCAAGATATAATTTGGATCTTCTTAATTTACCAATAAAATTATTGAGTTGATATGCATTGGTAAGCTAGACTGCAGATAAATGAACTGCCCAGATAATGTAACAGAACAAATAAGGCGAAAGTGTCATTTTTATCCATTTTATTCTGAAAAACATATTATTCTAAAACTGAGTATTAATTCAAAAGATAAAAGTATGCATAAAGACCTTTACAGAAACAACGCTCCCTTAAAATTAAGACATTAAGGTGTTACATATGTCACCATGCATAAATTATTAAGCAAAGACATGTGAGGTCCCGACATATAATTCATCTGCAGATATCTTATAATTGATCTGTAGATATTTAATTTAGCCATTAAGAAATTATAAACAATTTGCCATACATACAACTTCAGGACAGTATTCAGTATTTTATGTAAAAGTGGTCTTGGTGCAGATAGTAACTTTTCTGTTATGAGTATTGAAAGTATGTAACTGACAAAGAATAACAAACATTAAATCTGCAATTTTGGAAATGCTTACAAAATCTTCTAAATGATACAAAACAGAGGGACTAAATGCTGATGCAGAGAAACATACAGAAACCATCAAAGCTCATAGTATGTAGATATTTTAGGTGTTACCTACGTTACTGTGGGCAGAATGATAAGACAGAGACAGGTTTTAATGCATCTAGGTATCTCATACCACTCAAGTATAATGCTATAATAAAAAATTAATTTACTCATACAACTTCTAGGCCTTTTGCTGTGAAAGCATTAAAAATGAATTTTTTTTAATATTACATTTCACAGTGGGGTGACTTTGCTTAACACCAAATAACTGACGTAGTATGAAAGTTAGAGAGATAATGTTTGCAGCTTTGCAGAGAATATTTATATACCTTATCATAAATTACAACGTTAAGGTCATATGGGCAATGCACAATCTAACAAAATGAATTATTTGAGCTAAAATACTCATTTCTAAAGGGTACAGTAGAAAATGTAACATAAGTAACGCCATGTAAGGCCCTAACGGACTTTCAAACATCTCCTTCTGTAGCTAGTGGATGGTGCTGTAACCTAATATATTTAGTTAGAACATATAATTACTTTTCCTCCAATTCTCATAGGTTTAATAGTTTTCCTTTCCTTTTGTAGGGGTAACAAATGTAACAGGCTGTTACTAGGTAACGCCTCCATTGCCAGATGGTTAACATGCTGCAAAATACTAGGCTTTAAGAAAAACATCGTTTACAAAATTCCCCTGGTGTGTGTGTGGGGGGGGGGGGGGCTGGGTGGGGGGGGAGGGGGGGGTTGGAGATGTTGGGAGGGAAGGTAAACTATACCTGGCAAGGGTACTAAGCAGCTTTGGGAACAAATGCTGTCGATATAACGAGGGTCCTTTGTGCTAAGTAGCCTTTTATTCTAAAGCGTAAAGGAACATTTGATTTACCGTGTGTTATGAATCCTTACGATCACATTTGAATTTGTATTACGCGAGTAAATTTGGTGAACAGTGGCTTTAAAACAAAAAAAAAAAAACAAAAAAAAAAAAAAAAAAAAAAAAAAAAAAAAGACATCGACTCTCAAAGAAACAAGTACATGAAACTGTTCTTTTCAGTTCGGAGCGTATTAATGCACCGTTTTGTGTGGTATCATCGCAACTTTCGACTTGAGGTATGTCCATTTATCCAGTTTTAGAACAACATTTCATCTTGTTTATGTCGTAATCCTAAGTTTTAAAGGAGTTGACTGACATTTACGTTCAAGCGAAAGGTTGCGATAAAACCTCACAAAACGATGCAAAATGGCTTCCGTAGATTCTGCAGTTACTTAGTCGTAAACTTTTCACCAGTTGTTTCTTTAAACACATTTCAAATTGAATAAACTCTCCCACATCACATATTCAATTTTAGGTATATCAGACTGTTTGATTTATTTACTTAAGAAAAATGGCTAAACTATTTGCAAACAGTGGATACTTTGATCCGACGCCGTATTAAACCACTAACCCCGGTATTTCTTGGACAATCAGCGTAATACTGATACTCAAATAAATAAATAAAAAGCGTGCTTCGAATGAATACCCACAAAATCTATTTCATTGGAGAAGTCAGAACACTTTTGCGTTGAAAAGTGCCTGATTTAGAGATCTGGGCCACGGTTTCAGTTTAAATTCTTTCCCTATAGAGTAGATAATTTTCAGACAGGGACAAAACAAATTTGAGTCATCATTCTTGAAAGTGTTATATCCCCCATAACCCATTTTACTCTGACAACCCCTTAAAGGGAATATAGATAAACAATGCAGATCCAGATCAGACGCCGGAGAACACGGCATCTGTTATGTGCCGCTACTGTTTGCAAATATAATGAAGTGAAAAAGAATTGCAGGTTAAACTTTTATGCTGAATTAAAATGTTTTCAAAAAAGGGTAAGAGAAAAGTCCAGGGAGTGCCACAATAACAAACCGCAGCCTTTCCCAGACACCAAGAGGAAGAGGAAACCGACAAATCCAAACAAGCAGAAATCGAACAAACGTACGAAAAACACTCTCTTCCCCAAGCGAGGTAAATGCAATGCTAAAAGGACTGAAAAACACAAGAACAAAATGATACAAAGTAAGACATAAAACAAATCGCCTCGTAGAATAAACCACAAAGCAACAAAGAGTAAGACCTACACTGGGACCACCGCCTTAGAACGGTCAATAGAGTAAACCACCGGGGGGTTTAAAACACTTTTACAGCTAGCCAGCTTCACCCTGGGTCCCGATGCTACTCCTAATACAGAAATACATAAAAATTCGGTTCTCAGAAAGGCTCCCAACTCAGTCAATGCATCAAAGCGAAAACATAAAAATCAAATCAATCACTATAATAAACAAAGACGAGTACTCATGGCAATTCTACTGTATGCCAGAGTAAATGAAAACCAATTGTTGAACCACGGCGTGCCAAGCCAAAGACATATCGTCAAGCCACAACCCACTGGTTAAGGTTTTAAGAATAGGCCATCATTGAGCCTGAGGCTCGAACCGCCGTCGTGCAATTAAAGAGTGAAGCATAGTCATCAACAATAATGGGGTTGACAATTAGGCATGCAGTCTGTCGCATAATATCCTGGCTATAGCCAGTTCTTTTATAACGGTTAATAAGTTTTCGGAATTGCTCCGAAAAGTTAGATTTTCCTACAATTTTTCTAAATCTGTACACAAAGTCACCGTAAAATCCTGGTTTCGATATACCTTGTTGCAGAAGTGTTTTCAGACTGAAAAAGACATTTGAAATATTTTCAAAGGGTTTTAAGGCAACATCTTTATTGAACACATTTCACAAAATGACATCTTGCAATAAGGCGCGTATTTTCCCTAATTGTTAATTTTAATGAAAATTGAACATAATGAATTTCATTTTTCTCATTTGAACTTATTTAAATAATGGTTTGCAATCGTATGCCAAATTATCACTCCGGACTGAGACCGGATGGAATTTGTCCAGCGGTATGTTTTTTCGGTAAATCTTTTTAGTTTTAGGGGTTAAACATTAGTATTTGGAATAATTTATGTACAACTATCTTCAAATGAATGTCTCTGTCCTATATTTTGCATAGTTAAGCTGTAGAGCAACCTAATAGGATCTATGCGATGACTTCATTTTCATTATTGGCTGAGGTTGATGTTTTAGCATCCGCAGCATTCATTAGACTTTATTTTGTTGCACGTGTCCTGAGTAAGCGTGTGAGTGTCCCGCCATGCACCTTCAGAGCATCACTGCATTACGAAAACACGCCTATTTAAATACGTTGAAAAGTTTACAACCAAAAAAAGAAAATTTTCAGTGAAAAAAATCTGATATTTTTCATATTCCTACTCAAAACATAGATTGTGGGTACTCATTAGAACCGCCTCGGCGAGGCGGTTCTAACGAGTACCCACAATCTATGTTTTTAGCAAAATAAGAAAAACAATATATACCCAAGATTTACAATATAAAAGTGAGGTGTAAGGGGGGGGGGGTTAAAGATTATAAAGGCACGTTTTTGTGATGGACTACTATCCTCCGTCCCCCACCTACCCACACACACCCCTATATATTACGTAAAAATGTCAAGGAATATCTCCACCAAAGGGCATCTTGGGTCTAGGGTAAACATATATTATCAACAACTTTCATGGAACACATTCAGTTTTGCATTTAAACCGGAAATGAGAAAGAGCCAGGTCAGATATACAAGACACATGCACTGACTGTATTCATTTAACAATAATTTCCAATCTATGTTGTGTTCCCGTCATTCTGATGCAAGAAATATTTCCTAAAGAGAGAGGTAACTAAATGCAATACCAATCGTTTTGAACATGGTATTTGTTCAGAAGTACTTGGGATGGGGTAAACAGGTCTGAATTATAAGCCAGAAGCAAGGAAATTCCTTTTTGCTATGATTCAGACGTAGGGCTACCGATATATATAATTACAAGTGAAATATTGTAATTTCTGAAATCTGATCTTTAACACCTGAGCCAATTAGGGAAAATCCTCACCTTACTGCAATATATTCTTTCATTAGTTTGTGATTAACAACTAGTCAATAATTAAAGCGCATTGGAAGATATCCCTATAACTGTAAATGAAAATCAACTGGATTAATCAGTGTCTAGTGTAGCCCACACTCGCTGCTGTCGCAGCCCGTATTCTCCTCTGCATGGAGTTTATTAAAGCATTGATCTGCCTTGCTGGAATGTTGCTTCATTCTTCTAACAATGTATTTCTCAACTATTGATAAATTGGTGGAGACATTCCGGCGCCTCCGTACCCGTCTGTCTAGTTCGTCAATGAGATGCTCAATCGGGGACAAAGAGAAAGTGTCAGTAAGACCTGTTTTTGGACTCAAGCCGATTTTCGTTTTAATCCTTTTAAATGACCCCTCATGTATTGGCTTTATGTGTGCAAAGTATATATAGTAAAATGGAGCAACCGTTAGGAAGATATATTCAAATTAAGTGGTTGGAGTAGCTTACCCCGTAACCCAACTAGTGCTAAACAAATGCGTATAAAGCTTTATAGCTATTATATAATTGCATAATCATATTATGACTTTGAATACCTGTATGTGGTCTCTTAAATGCATGTTATTATTTCTGCTGTAAGAATCAGTTTAGGGGAGATAGAGAACAATAATCTTGGCGGTGAATATTCTTAAATTTTCAAAGGGTCGACTTAACGAAAAAAAAAAAAAAAAAAAAAAAAAAAAAAACACCACACGCCTTTATTACAGTTTTTTCATCATTCATATTGCTGGCATTACTTTGATATGTAAAATCTTACTTTTTTTAAATTGCTTCTCTATAGCATGAATACCAGCCTCCCCCCTCCCCCCTGGATTTAGTTTTTATAATTATTCATTTCAAAGCAAGACATGTAAAAACTCATGCTTATCTATATTTTTCATATGAGGTGAATTTTCAGTGTGGAACAACCCATTTACATGTTCTCTGCCTGACCTATCACTTAAATATTTGAGTCAACATTTAGCTGATGTCATTCATGACGTCACAGTAGTGTTGATGTTTGTCATGTTAATTGCAAGAATTCAAGAGGAGTGGATACAGTGACATATATGGATTTAACTGCAGTATTATATCTATGAATGTTTTGTTCTATTATACTTTGCATGAAATGAAAGTGGTTTTAACCTTATCTTGCTTCAAGGTCACAGGCTAAAAGATTATTTAAGTAAGTGCACTGAACATCGAGTACTGACATGAAATATATAAGCACCATATTTGATATACATATGTTCTGACAGATTTAATCCATTGTTAATTTCACTTTGGTTTGCTTTATGCATGCAAACTATTTAGTGGAATGGAGCAACCGTTTGGGAGATGCGTTCAAATTAAGTGGATGGGGTAACTTACCCCCTAACCCAACATGATAACAAACAGCTTTACAACTATTATATAAATTTATAACCCTATATGACTTTGAATACATATATGTGGCTCTTAAATGCACGTCATTATTTCTACTGTAAGAATTAGCTCAGAGGAGTTAGAGAACGGAAAATTTGGCAGTGAATGTTCTTAAGACTTTTTATTTGCAAAATCACAACACGCCTTTATTACAGATTTTTCATCATTCATATTGCTGGTCATTAGTATGGATGCATAACTAGAATACGTAAAATGTTACTTTTTTCAAATTGCTCATCTATAGCATGAGATACTCCGATATACCGACCAGTGTTCCCAAATACCAGCCTCGCGCAGTATCTTTCTCACGGTTCCGGGATGAACGGGGCGATAATGATGCGGTAGTAAGGGCAGTTTGGATGGCAGTTAGGTGACGGTTGTGCAAGTGTGAGAGACAAAAAACACTGGCCTGATGTCGAAACGTCAAGCGTGGACGCCCAGACCGCGGTCGGTAGGCAAAACGGCCTGTCTCCCTTAAACGTCTGACAAGACGTTCAGTAGTAGACATATTCACCCCAAAATAATTAGTAACTTCTTGCTGCCTGTGACCTTGCATCAGAACAAAACTTTACCCTGCGTTTCTATTTCGCTTCAATAAAGTTTAGATTTTTTTTCTAGGAATATCTAAATCACATAGCCTGACATATATAAAACTGAAATATGACTTTTCCAATGTATCGGGCGGGGAATTTGTTCAGTCTAAAATGTGTAAAGAAACGTTTTTGATTTCTTTAGTATCTCAATAAAGCAAGGACCATGTGGTAGATTTCATAATACCATAATTATCCAAAGTGTTCGGACAGACAGGCCTGTTGTTCTTCTTTGCTGAGGACTGGATTTCCAGGAGCAGGAAAAAATGGACGGCTTCAAGCGAAAATGGGCCTTCGCAAAACGCGTACATTGAGGTCATCCTGCGCATGAACAAACTATAATCCGGGTCTTTGCTCTCCATTTCTACATTTTGTAGTATTCAATGTTTCTGTTAGCGGACAATGAAGGCCATCATGAAAACATGCCTATATAATGTTGACCCCCCTTAAACCCCACTTTTATATAGTAAAACTGGGGTTTACAGGGGTGTATATTATTTTTCTTATTTCTGCTTAAAAACATAGATTGTGGGTACTCGTTAGAACCGCCTCGCAGAGGCGGTTCTCAAGAGTACCCACAATGTATGTTTTGAGCAGAAATATTAAAAATAACAGAATTTTTATCTGAAAAATTTCATTTTTGGTGATAAAATTTTCAGTATATATGAATAGGCTCGTTTTCGTAATGGCCCTGATCCGACTGCGCGATTTGATGTGCAAGAAAGCAAACAGTAAATTCACACACACACACACACACACACACACACACACACACACACACACACACACACACACACAAATATATGTTTCCCTTGTAAACAATAGCAGCAGGGGCGGGGTTCATTCCAAGGGATCTGGGCCTTCGCTGTCGAAATATATCCGAAGAAACGTTTACGCATGACGCAGCCCAAATAGAAGCTGCTCAAGCAAAATAAGGATGTTATTGTAAAGAAATACCTGCTATAACTGTGCTTTGAAATAAGCCGGGGCACAGCATATCCTACAAGACTGCATGTGATTCCATCGAAGACACAGATCAGCTTGTGCATCCGCATAGTCTAATCCAAGTCTTCGCTATACGACAGAAGACGCTTTGGATCCTTGACTACCCTCATAATGCATTGCGAAAACTTTGATCAGAATAGATGGAAGCGCAGGTTGTGCTGAGTGTTCGATGGGCGTACTTACAATTTTATAAGAAACGCTGTGCCCTGGTTCAAATGTATTCTAAAATATTGAAATTTGCAAGTAATTCAGTCAGATACGTTTTTTCCTCTATGTGCTGCCTTCTGAATGGGAATGTTAGCATGTTAGAATAAAATTTCTTTCATGCAATATCCTTGTTTCACCAGAACATTAAAATCCCGAATTCTGCAGAATGCTTTCATTCTAAGGTGACATTTATGACATTGGCCGCGCCATGTCTTCGGGCATTTGCGGAAAGCCAAAGCCCAGTTCCCTAATGAATGGATAACTCTAGCAATGTCGGAGCCAATTGTTTACAAGGGAGACACTTTTCATGACTTATTGTTTGCTTTCAAGCACACCAAATCCCTTCTGAAAAAAGATCTACTCTAAAAGGGAAGGATTTGCTCCCTTGGGACCAAATACTTCCCTTTTAGGGTAGACCCTAAATCCTTCCATGTTTAGTAGATCCCTTTTCAGAAGGGGACAGACCAATTTTGATGAGAGTTACTCGTATCTTCCTTCCAAGAGCAACCTTTCCATATTTATATGTCACTGGCTACTTATCGAAGAGAATTCTCAGAAAATTACATTTGCCAACTCTCATGATTTAATTTCAGTTTAGCGTGTTTCAGGCTCGCAAGTGACCTAAAAAATGAACAAAATATAAACCAGCGCGTAGCAGAGATGATATTAATGAAGGCAAAGATCAGCGTGTGCATGTATGACTACATGTAAATGTATGATGAGAGCCACCGCATTTCAATCGCAGATTCTACTATTTCCAGTGTGTCTCAAGACAAACATATTAAATCCAGTAATCTCGCGCGCGTAGTCTGATCTGGGAAGTCCTTTCCCGTATGTGTAATAAGGGTTTACTAAGAAAGCAATTTGTATGGCATAATTATTTGCTTTTTCAGACTATCCCTGGAGATACAAAAGTCTTACCGATATGTTTCATTGTTTCATTTTTGGCAGGGTTTATTAGAAAATCACGTAAAATGCTCATAAAAAATAATATTCAACTCTGCTCATGTCGATCACGAGGCACAATTTTTCACTCTAAATATTCCAATATTATATGGGCCATGTCATGCGAAAAAGTGCCTTCGAGCATGTACAATATGCGTAAATTCATATTCTGCGCATGCGCAAAGTACCATCCAGGTTTTGCTCCCTACATACATTCTGTATACGAGTAATATCCAAGAATTGTTTACGCCAGCAGTGAATGCCCTGATCAGACTGCGCGGATGCGCAGGCTGATCTAGGCCCTCGCAGTACGCAAATGCCTAAAAACACGTTTTCGCATCGCGTCGCCCATATGTCGGATTTTATAGTGTAGAGACCCAGACCAACTGCCCCGGAGAAGTTTGAGCAGGGTGTACACTGTTTGATATTCTGCCAGGATTTGATACAGCTGGCAGATTTTTCGCCATTGTACAGTTGACTCTCGCTATCTCGAACTCGCTTATCTCGAATAACCGCTTATCTCGAAGTGAAAATCTGGTCCCTGCCTAAACATGAAAATCTAACAACAGGTAAAAAATATTGTGGAAAAGAGGAGCAATTTCTCCTCTTTTCCACAATATTTTCAATATATCTCCAACTTCAGGAGTCAAGTTCCACATATATTTGTTATATGTGGTTAATCGAATTAGTTTTTCCTCAATTCTGCAAATCTGATATGTCGAAGTACGGATATCTCGAAGTATTTAAGACAGTCCCTTGGAATTCGAGATAACGAGAGTCAACTGTATTTACACGAGAGACAAGTTTTGTGACTTTCTGTTTGCTTTCTTGCGCACAAGATCTTTTGTGAAGAGGGAGTCGAAAAGAGCCATAACGTCACCACTGTGACAAATGACAGGATCAAAAATCCAAAACCACATGCACATCTTCATACCACAGCAAGAAAACCGGCAAAATTTTCAGAATTCAACAAAATGTGTAGGAGAAGTTGCGAGCCAAAAAATTGGAACGGACGAAGGGATGGATGGATGGATATTTTGTTTATAGACGCTCAACCCTAAAAGGGCATATAGCGTCTAATAAGTTTTATGTTATATGATGATTTTATTTAATGAGAAATTTAAAAATATCTAGGATTGATGTATTTATTTTAAAGAGATAAAGTATCAATGATTTTAAGTGATTAAAAATACTGATCATATTTTATTAAAAAGTCCGATCTCTTTAAGAAAGTCGAGTATTTTCTGAGTTGGCATATCAAAAAGTTCCTTTATAGTTTTTATATTAAAATACTTTGTGCGAATGTGATTAAATTCAGCACAAGTGATAAGAAAATGTTTGACTGTGAAAGGTTCATTACAAGGAATGCAGAATGGAGCTTGTTCATTGTTTAAAATATAAGAATGAGTAATTCTAGTGTGTCCAAGTCTACATCTCGTGATTTTTGTTTGTTCTTTTCTGCTGAGATTAGAGAATGTGCATTTGCTGTTAAAATTTGGTTTGATTTCATTTAATTTATTATAAGTTTGTGTTTCCCAAACAGACTGACATTTGTTGTTGATGTATTGACAGACGTTTGATTTAAAGTCGGAGTGAGGAATTTTGAAATTGGTTATTACTAAGGATAATGCAGATTTGGCTTCTGAATCTGCTAATTTATTCCCACGAATATTAACGTGGCTGGGAAGCCAACAAAATACAATTTCTTTTGAAGCGGAAAGATAATAATATTTTTTAAGAATTTGCTGAATTAATGGGTTTCTATGGTGTAAATCTTTAAGAGATTTTAATACAGAAAGAGAATCTGAATAAATGATAAACTGTTTTTCAGACTGATCTCTGATATGGTAAAGTGCAATATCAATTGCCTTGGCTTCGGCGGTAAAAATGGAGCTATTATCAGGTAATCTGATACTGTCAGTAAAATTTGGACTAATAACAGAACAAGCAACTTTCTCATCTTGTTTCGAACCATCTGTATAAATTGACAGGTAATGTTTATAATTTGATTTGATTTCTAAAAATTCATTCTTAAAAATATGCGACTCGACTTCTGTTTTTTTATTTTTATGAAGGTCTAAAATAATCTTTGGAGGGTTTAACGTCCATGGCTCTTTTGATGGAAAAGAAAAATGCTGAATATTTTTAATATTGATATTGGCCTCTTCAAGTAACGGTTGTATTCTCAGGCCTAGGGGTTTAATAGCCGTTGGTTTGTTGTTGTAAAATCTTTCATATTTAGGATTAAAAACACAATCATAGGCTGAATTACGTGGATTGGCGGCTAATTTAGTAACATATTGAAGAGACAATTTCTCTCTTCTTATATACAATGATGGTTCATTTGATTCAGCGTATAAACTTTCGACGGGGGAAGTACGAAAAGCCCCTAGAGCCAGACGTAAACCTTGCTGATGAATAGTATCCAAAGATTTCAAATAAGATTTTCTAGCGGATCCATAAACTATGGATCCATAATCCAGTTTAGATCGAATTAAAGATCTATAAAGATTTAAAAGAACAGTACGATCTCCTCCCCAGTCGGAACTGGAGAGAACTTTAAGAATATCAAGTGCTTTAAGACATTTAGCTTTTAAAGCTTTGATGTGTGGTATAAAAGATAATTTGTTATCGAACAAAAGACCCAGGAATTTTGCTTCACTGACGACTGGAATTGGACTACCGTATATGGTGAGATGAGGATCTAAATGTAGCTGACGTATCTGACAAAAATGAACGCATTGAGTTTTTGTTTTTGAAAATTTGAAACCATTTTCTGTTGCCCAATCTTCTATATTGTTTAAACATCGTTGTAGTTTGAATTCAATGGTTTCCATATTTTTCGATCTAATAAATATTCCAAAATCGTCAACAAAAAGTGAACAATCAAGGTCTTTCACACATTTAACAATATCGTTAATTTTAATGCCAAACAAGGTAGGTGATAAAATGCTTCCCTGTGGTACACCTTGTTCTTGTTTAAATATGTCCGATAACGTATTACCTATTCGAACATTAAATGTTCGATCTGATAAAAAATTTTGAATAAAAAGTGGTAATCGGCCTTTAAGGCCTAATTTATGTAAATCTTTCATGATGCCATGTTTCCATGTAGTATCGTAAGCTTTTTCAAGATCAAAAAATACAGCTACGACATGTTCTTTTTTAACAAAGGCATCACGAATAAAAGATTCCAAACGAATCAAATGATCGTTTGTACAGTTATTTTTTCTGAATCCAGCTTGATATTTTGTTATAAGCTGGTTTGATTCTAAGAACCAAACCAGTCTATCATTAATCATTCTCTCCATTGTTTTACACAAACAACTTGTCAAAGCAATAGGTCTATAGTTAGTAGCTCCAGTATGATCTTTATTTGGTTTTGGTATAGGTATAATCGTTGCTTTACTCCAGTCTTTTGGAAATTTTCCAGTGATCCAAATATCATTTAAAATATTTAATAAAGTTTTTAAAACGTTATCGGGTAAATGTTTAAGAATTTGATAATGGATGTCATCAGGACCAGCAGCTGTATCGTGAGATTTATTAAGAGCATCTGATAATTCTGAAGCTGTGAATGGTACATTATATTTTTCATGATTTAGTGACGTAAAATTTAGATGCTCTTTCTCTTGTTCCTGTTTTATGTTTTGAAAGGTTTCGGAATAATTTGCACTAGAAGAGTTTTTCTGAAAATTCTCTCCTAGTGCATTGGAAATATCTTTAGTCGTTGAGCATATATTTCCATTTGATTTAATATGGACATGCTTGTTATTTTTATTTTTGCCAGTAATTTTTCGAATCATGTCCCATATTTTCTTTGCTGGAGTTCTAGAATTAAGTTTGGAGACGTATTGCTGCCAAGATGTTCTTTTAGCCGTTTTTATTGTCTTGCGAGCTTTTGCTCGCATTTGTTTGGCATGGATTAGATTTTCTTTTGTTGGCTGCCTATTGAACTTTCGTAAGGCAGATTTTCTTTTATTTATTGAATTTTTAACATCTTTATTAAACCAAGGTCTATTTTTTTTTAGAACGTGTCGAGGACTTTGGAATACATTTTTCGGCTACATGAATTAATGTATCAGTAAAAGCTTGTATATCATCTGCTGTTTTAAACATTTCAGGATTTAATTTTTCATTACATAGCTCCATAAAATTCTCCCAGTTTGCTTTATTGAAATTCCATCGGGAATGATGGTCTTCATTTGTCGATTCAATTTCTTCAATTTTAATTGGAAAATGATCGCTCCCATGAAGGTCATCTAAAACTGACCAATCAAAATCTAAGTAAATATTTGGAGAGCATATAGACAAATCTAAAGCAAAATAATTTCTTGTAGGAGAATGAAGATAAGTTGGTTGTTTATCGTTAAATTAACATAAATCATTTTCTGCAATAAAATTTTCTATTATTTCTCCTTTGTCATTTGTATCCAGACAATCCCATAGTTTGCTGTGACTATTAAAATCACCTAATAATAAATAAGGACGAGGTAACTGGTTTATAAGATTTTCTAAATCGTGTTTAGAAAATTTACAGTGTGGAGGAAGATATAGAGAACAAATTGTCATGGATTTAGACAGAGTGACATTTACAGCAACAGCTTGTAAATTACTATTTATATATATCTGTCTATGAGGAACATTTGATTTTACAAGGATAGATGAACCTCCTGAGGCTTTCTGATTTTCAGTTGCGATATGATTATATAAACTATAATTTTTAAAATTAATATTATCTGTATTTTTTAAAAAGGTTTCCTGGAGACAAAAGACAGTCGGAGAAAGTAGTGTTGTTAAAATTAAAATTTCGTTATAATTTGCTTTTAGTCCTCGACAGTTCCACTGAATAATTGATTTTTTATCCATGATAAATGGAGAGATGATTTGAAAATAAGGAACTTAATCCTTTTGTTTTCTCTGAGACTGCGAGAACATGGAGGAGTCAGTCTCTAACTCCATGGTCTCAAGGGAATCGAACCGATTGACCAACTTGATCGGATCGGCCGACGCCCCTTTACTATATGGATTTGGTGCTTTATCTTTATCTTTTTCTTTTCCATTTTTTCCTTTCTGGTCAGCTGTCCTGGACCTGGATCTCTGTTGTGATCCACTTGTTTTAGTCGGCTGTGTTTGTGAACTGTTTTGAGATTTTGTTGGTGGTCTAGACTGATGAGTAGATGTGGGTTTAGGTTTAGGTTTTAGAGTAGGAGTAATAACTTTTGAATTTGCTTTGATGACAGAATCTTTTTCGTTAAACTGGGTAGAACTTTCTTTGGTTTCAGGTTTAGTGTTTAGGGATTGAACAACTTTTGCAAAGGTGATTTCAGGTTGATTTTCTTGAATCTTCTTGGCTTCCAAATAAGTAATTTTTTGTGTAACTTTAATTTTCATTATTTCTTTCTCTTTTTTCCAAATTTCACACTGATTTGATTTTGATTGATGGTTTTTGTGACAGTTCACACACTTGGCTTCATTTTTACAAGCATTTGTTGAGTGATCAAAGTCACCCATACCACATTTTTCACATACTGATCCAGGTAATTCAGGACAGCCGTTTTCATGATGTCCAAACCTCTGACAGTTGAAACACCGCAGAGGATTTGGAATGTAGACTTCAACCGGTATAATTCGGTAAAAGATTTTTAGTGATTTCGGTAAAGTTGTGGTGTTGAAAGTTAGTAAAAGTGTATTTGTTTCTATAAAGTTTCCATCTTTTTTAATTTTAAAACGTTTACAAGCTGTTACTCCTTGTGTGTTAAGATATTATGTGATATTTTCTTCAGTTTCATGTTTTAGCATCCTGTCACGGATAATACCTTTGCAACTATTGAGTGTTTTATGTTCCGTGACAGAGACATTAATGTTAAAGAATTTTGTAATTTTCAAGAGATTATCAGTTTGAGATTTTCTGTTAGTTTCGACCAAAAGAGTTCCATTTTTTTAATTTTTTTACATTTTTTGGAGTGCCTATTAAAGATTCTATTTGCTTTTCTATGATGAAAGGAGACAGTGAAGTAATTGGTTTGTCTTCTTTACTCGAAATCACTAAAAATTTAGCGAAGTTCTCATTTGCTTTGAAAGTAAAAGTAGTCGGTTGCGTGTCGTCCTCCGAAGAGTCGAACGCCAGAAATCGTTTTCGAGAGGCCATGATGATGAAATTTTTGATTCGATAGCTATGCGCCCCACCCTCCATGGAGCCCTACAAGGGGACGTTTAACAGAAATGGATCTCCTATTTCTAACGTCAAGGCTACATTGCTATTATACTCGGTGTCAAGATCAGAGTCTTCAGCTCGGCCTCATGCTTAGATGATTTCCCACCTATTCATCTAAATTTCCATAGAAAACTTTATGAACAGTTGAGTTCATCCCCCTATCCACAGCCTCCACTCACAGAGGTTTCCGCCAAAGCCCCAATACAAGCCCACCAATTGACCCTTCAGCCGCCGCCCATTGAAACTCACTTAAAGTTAGAGGAACATGAGAAAAATAAGCCCGGTTTGGTACCATAAAGATACGTATGAAAGAGAGAAAGAAGCTAAGAACAAGTTGTGCGCTTCTAGAGCTTGGCACGACTGAGCCGATTGATCCAGGCCGGATCTAACCCAGACCGCTCTTCTATCTGAAATAAGGGCCAAAATGATGTGTTGAAAAGCTGGAGATCCCTGGGCTTTCCTCAATCATCAGGTTCCCCTCTCCCAGCATACGAGACGCCACCCACGGCAAACAGGTGGTTCCTGTTTTAATAGGGGATTACACCCTATCCACTACAGAAGGAAAGTGATCTGTAGATTTTATTCCCTACAGACAAGGGAGGCCGAAAACGTCTGGGAAATTGAAAGGTTATTTTTAACAAATTAGGAGATCCATATTTAAAATAAACAGTTTATTAAAGAAAGGATTCATTTTGGATTCATTTTTAAAGAGAGTCAAACAAACAAGCTGTGTTAGATGATATGTAGCTTTCAAATGATATGTAGCTTTCATACCTTGAAAAACGTTTAGTTTTTTTATCTAACAATAATAAATGCATCTTACTTTTTAATGTGGAGAATGCTAGAGTTCGGAAAAATGACACAAACACAAGACAAACACATATGTTAAATACAGATGAGGTTATAATCTTCGTCCCATGTGCGACCCACGGGCACAGAATGATACACAAACAAATGAAGCATGTTAGTAACATGAGATAGGAAAGGTTTAAAAGGATAGATCTCGCGAAATTTGTTTTTTCCAATTTAAGATGCATTTTCAGTAAATTTAATTTTATAGTCTGGAATTATACCGGTTGAACGGACGGTTGCTCTGTTATGTTAGGGGTTTTACCCAACTGCCACAGAAGCGGAAGGCAGCCACCTATTTCGAGGGCCCGGGTGGTCACGGGCGACCTCTTTTAGCCGGCTCGTACGTCACGCAGAGGGTACGTCTGGCCTATTCTAAGCCCGGGACCAGCACGGGACACGGACGAAGGGATGCACATAACAATTACCCTCGTCTGAAAATGCGTCGAGTCTCCATTCACCTTGCAAGTAAGGCTTATTACACGAAGGTAGTTTCACTTAACTGTGCATAAAGATTCTTAGTGCACTGACATTTTAAGCCTTCTACAGCTTAAGAGTGTCTTTCCTGAGTCGTGCATCCATTTTAAAAATGACAATAAAATGATATCTGTGCTATTTGGATTCTTTTTGTTCTCTTTTAGTCACACCCGATATTTATGGGCAACTCCGATTGGTTAAAAATGAAGTTTTATATAAATACAGGTGCTATTCCACATAAAATATGCAAGCTAGTGGTTCGGTTCGAGACCCCAGATGAGTTCTTGTTTGATTTCTTTAAATAACGCTGAAAGTTATCACATATGTGTCACTTATGCGTTACTGCCAATTGAAACCTGCTTCCAGTAGTGTTGTTCTAATCAGGGATTACGATTTTATATAATACAAGAAAACAGCTTAATGGCATTATGGATGGGGTTTTCCACTGAAGAATAAAGGTAACATATCACTTTGAAAAATGGTTAACTAAATGGTAAATCTCGGACGACGCCCGGCCGCCCGGACATCGCTATTTTAAAGGACAGAATTTTTTCTGTGGAAAAAAAGTCCAACAATATAATTTTATCAAAAAAAAAAAAAAAAAAAAAAAAATGCTAGAAACTGATGTGGGTCACTGGTTAGTCAATATATGCTCAGCAATTGAAGCTACAACCTGCATAATATCAAAATATTTCAAACATTAAGCGGAATGCACAAGAATTTGGCCTAGAAATTCATTCAGGAGAGATAACTAGGAAAAAAAACAAAGCAAGAGTTGGCCTTCTTTCATGCGACACCCCTACTTGACCTGATATATGTTTCTACCAAGTATTAACAAATATCTCGAACAGTATGAGAGTAATGGCATGTACAGAATTTTGGTGTCAGAGGAGATAAGTACATAACCAAGAAAGTAAGTTATATTTCTTGCACGCGACATCTCTTGTGATCCTTATCTATGTCTCTACCATTTGTTATCAACATATCGGAAACAATTAAGAAGTTATGGGCTGCACAAGAATTTGGCTTCTGATCCTTATCTATGCGTCTACCAAATATTATCCACATATTTCAAACCATTAAGAAGTTACGGAGTGGCTTAGAAATTTGTTCAGTGGGAGATAACTAGAAAAAGTAGAGAGCAAGAGTTGTCCTTCTTGTATGCAACACTCTTACTTGACCTGATATATGAACCTACCAAATACGAGTATTACTAAATTATCTCAAACAATATGGTCTGCACACGATTTCGGCTTCAGGGGAGACAAGTACATAAAAAGTGAGAGTTGTCTCTTCCACGCGACACGCCTACCCTACTATCCCTCTTCTTCATCCCTACTAAATATGAAAGCGATCCATTGAAGAAAAACGGTAACATATCACTTTGAAAAAAAAAAAAAAAAAAAAAAAAAAAAGTCAACCAAAAGGTAAACCTGGGACGACGCCCGACGCCCGCCCGCCAACCTGCCCGACTGGAAATTGCTATTTTAAAGGACAGATTTTTTTTAAAATCCCATCCCAAAAATTAAACAAATTCTATTGTGTAATATTGTGAGAACCAGACTAACCTTGCACATTGTAATACAATCACATTTGACTTTGTAATTGCGAAATTCCTTGGAGCAGTATGAAATGTAACGGCGACCTTCTAAATTGAAAAAAAAAAAAAGTTTTGTAAGATTAAGAGAAACAGACAGATTGCACTTTTACAATAATATTTGACTTCAATAATAGAGAAAATTTTTTGAACAGTCTAAGCATGTACTTTGACTAATGACTGTTGCTTGCCCAACCATTAATATAAAGGCAGTGTATTACAAGGAAGCAAGTGTTGTAATGTTTTCTATATGGGCCATGCCATGCAAAACCGTGTCTTCGGGCATATGCGAAAAGCGAAGGCCAAGATCAGCCTGCGCATACGCACAGTTTAATCAGAGCCTCCACTGTCAGCTAACAGAATCATTGTATACTACAGGATGTATGAATGGAGAGCAAAAGCCCGGATGATATTTGCGCACGGGCAGGATGATCATAATATGCGCGTGTTGCGTATGCTTGAAGGCACGTTTTCGCTCGAAGTGGCCCAATTTACGAATAACAACAATTACATTAAAGTAACTAAGGTTATAACGATTGTTGAGGAAAAAAGAAAAGCGTGTAAATGGTGTATGCGTGACACAAATACATGCAAGCATGATGTTTTCCCCCATTTTTATAAAGGAGATACTTTGACCTGCTATTTGAATTCCTGCGCAGTTGGTCCCTCCTGAAAAGGGGTCTACTCTAAAAAGAAAGAACTTGCTCTCTAATGGAGCAAATTATTTCCTTTTAGAATAGGCCCCTTTTTAGAAGGGAGACTAACCCGTTCTGGATATTTTCATCCCGTGAAAGTATCAATTCCGCCTAACAGGACAGCGTGAAACACTGCCGATGTATGCATTTACATTACTCGAGGGAGCATGCATACTGTTGTTGTATAGATTTTGGATTTGTTGATAATTCTGTATATTTAAATCCACCTACAGTGGCTTTGTCATTGAGAAATTATATAAAGTGCATGGTTCCTGGCAAGAAAAACAACAATGCGTCAATGTCGTTTCAGTGCCTTCAGATATTGAGTGTTTACGAGGGTGGGATCAAATGTAATGCCACTGGCTATTGTTCACCGCTATTATTAGCGCGAGTTTGGGCAAATGTAAGTTTTGAGCGAGATATTTTGCCTACATGTATAGTTTATACATCGGTTGAAAGCTATGACAGTGGGAGATACGTGCAAGCTTTGCACGTATCTCCCACTGTCATAGCTTTCAACCGATGTATAAACTATACATGTAGGCAAAATATCTCGCTCAAAACTTACATTTGCCCAAACCCTACTCGTAGGTAGTTAGGCAAAATTGTTGGGAACGAATTCAGGGCTTACATCAGAAGAGGTTCAACGGACATTCACGCTGACATACATGTATGTGCTGTTTATAGTAGTAATAGTAGTTTCCAGTTTGCAGATGAGTTAGGAAATTTAGTGTAGGTGTGGTCTATTAAAACTGCACCTAATTCTGGTTGAACTAAGTCTGCAGGTAATCCAAGGATTGTTGAAAAAAATCAAATGAATAGTAAATTCTGACGTAAGATATACATCTCAGCAGATTGCGGACATTTAACAAATGTCTTGTGTATACTACGGCAGAACTAAGGGCTAAGGAAGAGTGCTGAAGACTTTTATGTCCTGGTGATTTTTTTTTTTTATTTTGGATATCCGTTTGGTCAATTATTTGGGAAAGAAACTGTCCTTCTAGCTTTCTGCTTGTAGTGTTTTGATTGTTGTGCCGTTGCTTTAAGCGCGTCCTTATTTCCCTTTGGTGTCTTGGACGGAAGGTGTTAAGTAATTGTATCAATTCCTCATCATTGCCATAGGTGTAGCCAGAACCGACAGTTGCGTAGCCAGAACGGAATTATTTCTACGCATCCTGTAAAAAATTCTACAAAAATATCTCCCTAATATCGCATCCAGCATTGAGACTACTCTTAAAGATCAAATGACAAGGTATTTTAGTGTTTCAATGCAACTGTTATATACTGCTAGAGCTGCCAATGCGAATACTTTTGCCGAAAATAGCATGAAGAATTCCAACCCATTGCAAAGTTATGCCATTTGAAAGTAAAATAGGACATTCTTCACGTCCGAGAAAAATTTAATTGCTTTAAATAGTAATATAACGCACAATGCTATATTTATATCCCACAATGCAATATTCTGTAATGTCATTTGAGTTTTTATGTTGTTTTATTAAACTTCAAGATATAAAATATGTAAATTTCTTTCTGGAATTAGCAGTTTTATGATAGTTAACAGTGTAACTTTTGATTGACAATGCAATAAATAATGTTTTATAGTTTTAAACCATATAGCACGGTTGAACTTTGATCTTTTTAAGAGATGAATTTTCTTAAAATCCACATGATACTAGTTACAGTCTAGCATTCACACCAAATATAGATGTTTAGCTATACATTAAAATGAAATTGTATGCCATTTTTAAGAAATTTTGTCAATTTAAATCACAAAATCAAATTTAAATCTTTTTTAAAACAATTTAAATCGCAAATAGTATGGATCTTATTTGAAATATAGGACCACTTTGTTCAAAGCACCGTTTTCTTAAAGAGCTCGTTAGTGGTCAAAATGTTATCTGTTCTATTAAGTACATTATCTAATTAACAGGTATTTCTGCTGAAAAAAATGTGAGTAGCTTTTGAAAATGCAAAAACTACTCATATTTTCTCAGTAAAAAATATAAGCATAAATGCCATATCTAATGATTAAAGTTTCAACGATACATTAACTAACGACATCGTTAGCTTTGAACAACTGGACCAGTTCTTTAACTTTAATAGGACATAAACTGCCTCAGCTGACACTTTCGAAGATCATAAATCCAAGTTTAAATATTTAAACTAAACTAAATGACGACTATGATGTCATAAAACCTCATTAATATACATGAGCTGTTTGAAAACTATTTGGAAGGAAGATCAAAACTGCTCAAGTTAGAATCGCTATATCTCAGGAACCGCTATATCTCAGGAACTAATTGGATTGTATACATGCGTTTTCCTGCATCATAATCATTGAAACAATGCCTTTAATGCTATAACAGAGAAACAGGAATATAAATATTTTCATTTCATCTTTAAAGGAAAGAATTTTGTCCCTCTGTGAACAAGTTTTTACCTGTAAGAGTATATAAGAAATACTAAAATTTCTTCGAAAAAGACCGGGAGGAGCTTAATTATGCACCTCCCCTGGATGCATTCATTTTTTAAATCAGTATTTAGACTATACTGGTAATTACTTTCTCACCTCTAACAAACACTCCTTGAAACTGAGTAAAAGCTGCCTGACTGGCACTAATCTTATTCGCATTTCTTGATGAACATACATAAAGAAAGTCTTGAAATTTCTTGCTACGCTTCTTTTTCTGCTTTCTTTATTATTGTGCGGTTGGTTGTGCAAATGGTAGAATGTCAGACTGAAACGATAACTGTATACTTCAATAATCATCTCTCTTGGAAGCGTATTTATAAACCTTATTATGAACCCCGTGTCACTTGATCGGACGAGCGTTGGGCACGGTGACGATGGACTAGACGCAATCACAAGCAATCAGAGGATAAACACAACACTTTGTAAAAATAAAAACAATCATGTATTTAAAAAGTTCAAAAAGAAAAAAAAAAAACTATAATTAAAGTTCAAATTTCCATGTTCCAATTTCTATGTTCCGAAGATTCCATTATCCAAAGGTACTGTTAAACTTCATAATCTGAAAAAACTTATTTAATTATATTTCCATAATTAAATATAATATAAATTTGAATTACATAACTTGTCCATGGATGTATCCTCCATGATATTTCCGGTTATCACTAACACTTGTTCCCATAGAACTTTGAACAAAGCTTGCCGGAAAACATCTGATGGTCAATCATAGTGACGATACAGTGGTGAAACAGATACATGATACGGATACGGATACGGATACGGAACCTGAAAATAAGTATCATGTCCTAGAACTCTCGATATCAAACATGACAAGATATTTCCTTATTAATTTCCACTAGATATACAGAGTGTGTACGCCA
The DNA here is from genome assembly GCA_964016985.1 of Anodontia alba. Lineage (NCBI taxonomy): Eukaryota > Metazoa > Mollusca > Bivalvia > Lucinida > Lucinidae > Anodontia > Anodontia alba. Next base: position 28,266,121 of record OZ024832.1, on the reverse strand, counting down.
AATGTTATAAATTATTATATAGCAAAATCAGATCCTAAAACCACATGGACGCTGTTAATGACATATAATATTGTAAAAACAATTAAACACAGGCAGACACACAGTCAGAATATATCTGACTTCACATAAACTAATCGGAGGAATGGCATCTCGACGATTACACATTCTTACAGGAAGAACCCATGCGCCTTCCACTGTAAGAATCCCTTTAGAACGCTAAAGGCTAAAATAAATTATAACTGCCATTATACCACAATGATTACACGATCACATATCGTCCCCACGTAATCATTGGGTACAATATCAACATGCCATCGTCATAGCCTCAAACATGACTCCTCGCTGCTTGAGCCATTTCACCGTAAAATATTCTAGTAAACAGACTTGTGATTAAAATAAAAAAAGGACCTCTGTATATGTATTCAAGGTGAATATAGTCTTTGTCATTTGTGTAAATCGCGCTAACTAATGAATGTGTATGCAGTCAACATAACGCCTAACGGTAGCGTACTTTTACGCGTATATGTACGGTGTGTGCGGTTAACATAACAACATAACGCCTAACTGTGTCTTACATTTAAGCGTATATGTCTGGTATGTACATGTCAGATGAGAATGTAATATCCATTTATCTTATTCAAATAAAAATATTAATGATTACATTCTGATCAGGGTCACAGAACCTATCAGACTCACCAGACTGATCAGGATCCATAGAATCGATCAAACTTAACCTCCCTATTCGGTTCATAGTTTACACACCCGACACGGCTTATTCGTCTGATCAGGGTCTACACATATAACCAAAGTATACACATCTGATCAGGGTCTATCTACTTATCATGCCGGGTTTGTAAGTACGAATGATACATAAAATCGCAACGTAGTAAAGCAATAAATTTACCTACTCGAATTTTAGCTGCGGTAAAGACGAGCAAGAATATTGCAAGAATAAAATTAAAATAAATTATTGACTTACCATGGTCAGATTCCCCAGATACAACACAACATGAAGATTAGTAAAAGGAAGACAAGAATCAGTCTTCGATGAAATGAATTTGTAGTGTGTATCGTTCTATTTAACCAGGGAACTTTTATAGTAATGTGGCACGTTTTGAAACATTGTGTCAACAAGTTGTCCGTGAAATTCAAAATCTAAAAATAATATTCACAAGAATACCGTGATAGTCAAGATTTAAAATAACCTGTTCGATTGTCCGAACGGTGCAAAGTTTCACACAGCAACTGCTAAAACTATGAAGTAAAAAACATTTTTCTCTCGGAACGCTACAAAACTGCAAAATTACGACAGAAAATTGTCTCCCCTTTCAAAAGATGGCCTTGAGACGAAAATCAATCCCAGAACAGTGAAGATATTGATCACCAAACCTAGGTTCACTCGGAATATATAGTGTTCTGGTAACCGCTCAAGTATATAGACGTGAATAATCAAATACACCCTCAACATAACTATCTGGTGATTACCGTAATACCGTAACTTGAAAGCTGAAGTGTACCTACTTGCTTAAAAAGTAAAACTGTCATCATAATCAGCGCTCCAGTTACAAATGCATTAATCTAACCTGGTTAATAAAAATCGATACAAACTTCTTTTTATACTATGTACATGTAAAATATATTCAAGATAAAACAGGGACGTGACACCCCGGATCCAGTTTTTTTGTACTTTTGTTAATTTCTTTTAGTTTCTTTGTTAATTTGCTTTAGTTTTACGGTACAGTCAACACTGTTGGGGTCATGTCGGGCTGGTCAGGTAATCTACTCATCAAACCATATAAGTACACCAAGTCTTAAGGCCCTACATTAGCTCAAATAGTTTTCGAGATATCTTGCTGACACAACTTTATTATCATTACATTACAAGAGGCATAACATCGTAAAATATCAGGTAACTGACTTATCATTCCCGATCAGCATACCAAGTTTCAGGGTTCTAGCTGAAATACTACACTCTATTTTGGTCGTCGAAAAAAAGGGCATCACTCCGGAACTAAATGTTCGACGGAAGACATACGGGTCCAGTTACTTTCATCCTGATTCAACACATAACATTTTAAGATCCTCTCTCTGTGCAAAGTGTGTTGAACGGACAAACGAACGGACTAACCAACGCAACTATTTAAACACAATATTACCCCTCCGACTTTTTGTTATTTTGTTACTTTTTCCTTCGTTCGTTACTCTTTCTTTATTATTATGTTTGGTTGTTTAATTCATAGTTCTGATGTCTAACTCGTAATCGAGTGGTCCTGAATCCGAGTTCTGTTTGTATCAGGTTAAAAAAGACCGACTGTGTAAAGCTTGTAAAGCTGCTCGGGCCAATCTCCAGTCAGCACAAAGAAGATAAAACTTTGGTATGATGAAAATGCCAAAGAAAGAAATTTCCAGCCTAGAGACAAGGTACTTGCTCTTTTGCCTATTCCTGAAAAGCCACTGCAAGCAAGATATTACGACCCGTACACTGTAGATAAAAAGATAAGTGATGTAAATTACATTGTGAACACCCCTGGGAGACGCAAACAAAAACAGTTACGCCATGTTAATATGTTAAAACAATACACAGAAAGGGTTAGCTCCTCTGTTACACCAATTAGTGTTGTTAGTTCAGTCACTCAGGAACAAAGACATGTACTTGATCAAATCTGATCCTGCTTCATCAAAATTCCAGAATTCTGACATTCTAAAGGATCTCGACAAGAAGCTTTCACACCAAGATCCAGTCCAAAGAAATGAACTGAAATAGTTAATTCATGAATATGAACACTTACTTCCAGACATTCTTACAATGACTGACAAAATCTATCACGGTGTGAATGTTGAGGACTAACAACCTGCAAAACAACATCCAAATAGAATGAACCTTACAAAACAAAAATACCTTAGGAAAGAAATTCAGTATTTACTGGACAATGAACCAAGCCAAAGTGAATGGAGTTCTCCTTGTATTCTTGTACCAAAACTGGATGGGACATATCGGATGTGCACCGATTACAGAAAGATCAACAATTTGAGTAAATCAGACTCCCAAGAATGGATGATTGTATTGACCAAATTGGGAATAAAAATATATAACTAAATTCGATCTTCTGAAAGGATTTTGACAAATTTCTCTCTCAGAAAGAGCCAAAAGGATCGCCGCATTTGTTACTCCTGATGGTTTATATACCGTTTGGAATAGAAAATTCTCCAGCAACATTCCAAATGCTGAACCAACTCCATAATAACTAGATTAGAGCATCCTATACAACGATGCGTGGAATCACCATCGAGAGACTATCAGAGCATCTTTGACAGACTAAGTGAAGCAAAACTGACAATAAATCGTTCCAAAAGTGAATTCTGTCATGCAAATTTAACATTTCTAGGACATGTTGTGGGTCAAGGTCAGGTTAAGAAAAGATAAGACAAAAGTCCAGGGAGTGCCACAATCACAAGCGGCAGCCCTTCCCAGATTCCAAAAGGAAGAGGAAACAGACAAAACCAAACAAGCGCAAATCCAACAAGCGTACAAAAAGTACTAAGATTAGTTCCCTCTTCCCAAAGCGAGGTAATCGCAATGCTCAAAGGACTATAAAACACAAGAACAAAATAATATCAGGCAAAACTTAAAGCAAATTGCCACGTAGAATAAACCACAAAGCAACAAAGAGTAAGGCTAACAATGGACCACCGCCTTAGAACGGTCAGCAGAATAAATCACCGGGTATGTGTGTGTGTGGTGGGGGAGGTGTTAAAGCAATTTTACAGTAGCCAACTTCACCTTGGGTCCCGATGCTACTCTTAATATATATATACATAAAAATCTGTTCGCATAAAGGCTCCCAACTCAGTCAATGCATCAAAGCGAAAACGTAAAAATCAAATTAATCATTATGATGAATAAAGACGATTATTCAAGGGTAATTCTGTTGTGTGCAAGAGTAAAGATAACTAATGGCTGAACCACGGTGGGCCAAGCCAAACACATACCGTTAAGTCCTAACCCACTGGTTAAATGTTTTTGCAGAGGCCGTCATTGAGTCTGAGGTAAACCTGTAGAGGCTAAAGTTTACGCTATCTCAGAATTTCCGGTGTCCACATGCAAAAGACAGCTGATGAGGTTTCTTGGTATGGGAAGTTATTACAGAAAATTCTGTAATATTTTTTTTTCTGTCATTGCTGAGCCACGGATTTATTTACATAGCAAAAGAGTTTAAGTGGACCAGTGACTGCCAGAATGCCTTTGATAAACTGAAAGTCATACTGAAGAGCCAGTTGTCTTTGTACCAACATTTAATAAAGAAATAAAGCTAGCCGTAGATGCAAGTGATGTTGGTGCATGTGGTGTATTGTTGAAAGAAAATAACAATGGTGTGACTTACCCGGTTTGTTACTTGTCCAAAACGTTTGACATACATCCAAAGAATTATTCTACAGTAGAGAAAGAATGTTTGGATCTCATTCTTGCTCTTCAACAATTTGTATTTTATCCCACTTTTTCGTCCTCACCTATTTCATCCATAAGATGAGAGAAAAAAATCAGATGTTACTCAAATTGAGCCTGTTGTTACAGGAATACAATCTTGACATCAGGCATGTCAGAAGAAAAGACAATATTATTCTTGATGCCTTGTCCAGAGCATGATGTCTTGCTCTGTGGTTTCTGTAACTTGCTGTAGATAAGATTATTGCTTACATCAATGTTTTGCTTTATGATCATTTTATGCAAAAATAAGCTTAATTACATAAATCTTCTTTTCCTTGAAGAAAGGGTTATATATAAGATGTTTAATTTTTTTCAATATCACAATTTTCTTGTTTACCGCAAGTTTCTACAGAACTTTCAGGTTTACAATAACAAGCTTATGTATTCTTTTTAGAACTTTCAAGAAGAAGTATTCTGGATTGAGGTATTTTTGGTATGTCATAGAACATTTAGAATATTCTTGAATAAAACTAGATAATGAATGATGCCTCTAGCAAATTCTTTCTCCAGAATATTCTTTAATAATATATAAGGCGTAAAAAATAGCTGTGTTTCCACTAACTGAAAAAATATGTTCGGTAGGTAGGAGAAACTTTTTTTTATTTTTCTGTTTTTCTTATCCAGAGAAGAACATAGTCGGGCTTGTAATGTTATGAAAATGCAGGTATTTTGTTAAGGGTCGGTGCTTTACTTTTTTCTTTTGCATTTTTACTGATAAAAATAGCAGAGTCGGATGTTTGAAATAGGGTCGGTCGGGTTAGTGGAAACACAGCTATTTTTTACGCCTTAGGGAAAAACATTTTCATATGGGCATCTTTGTATTCTTTCATTGGAAATTATTCTATACTGGATTACTTTAATATTTATTCATTATGGAATTAAAATCTGAATTCAGGAACTTCAAATTGTGGGATCAGAAACTGTTATTCAATCGATTTTTTTTTTAAATATTTGTATGGAATATTTCTGAGGGACTAATAAATGAACTAAAATCTTGAAAGGTACTGTTTACTTACATTCTCTTGCGTTGAATCTTGTCTATTTTTGTGAATAAATATTGTTAATAATTTAAAGCTTGTTGCTGTTTCACTTTCATTTCTTTCTCGTTACGCCTAGCTCGTAACAGCAAGCCTTTTGATACCAATTTGCAAATGTATACACATACATGCACAATCAATAACTACTCTTTGCGGCTTTTAGCCAGTGCGAAACGTAATAAGTCCCTGAACTTAGTGTGTGTGAGGTGATAAATTGAAATCATCCCCAAATTATACGTTCTTTCACTCCAAAATCTGGATAGTCAGCTCAATAATTCAGCTGACATAGGTTTTGGGGACGGCTGACCAATCGCCACCAGATTTAACATACCACATTTCGACAATCTGTATTTTTTCCTGTTACTACCAACGTAATAACTATCTAACAAATAATTCCCTGTTGACGCTGATAACGCTGAATTCATATAAGCCTTATATATTATGAAACATATAAGCCTTATATATTATGATACTTAAAAGTAACGGATAAATAAACAAAACCAAAGAAACGTCGAACTTTTGAAGAAATAAGATTTAAATCATATAGAGAAAACGATCGGCGGACGAATATGGATACTCCAGTAAAATGCGTCAAATTTACAGTGTTAGGTAAAGAGTATTACCTGAGAGGCGGTCCTATTAAACATCGATAAAGACCCTTTTCATCGAAAAGGACTGAAAAAGGCTTCCGGGTGAGGAAAAGGACTTCATAAATATGGTGTATATGACGTTTGACACTGGAGAGAAGATTTTAACATCGAAAAGGTAAAATCAAGTACCAAAACGATTGAATTGATATAAATTAATAAGAAATATTGAACAAATGTGAGGCCAATAGAATTTCAGGCAACCGCCCGAGAGCACTCTCAGTGCTTTGATTTTTTTCTGCTGACTATTCCAAGGTTGTCTATCTTATGTAATACTTCTTTGGTTGTACGATATGAGTTGTTGTTAAGGTGCCTTTGCGTTTAGCTATTGTTTATTTATTCCTCGCCTCTTCTTATGGTGCCTCGTGCTTGTGGGAAGGGCTGCGGCTTGTGATTGTAGCACTCCCTGAACTTTTCTCTTACTTTTTTCCTCGGAAACTTCATTTGTATGCCAAGTTTTAGTGAATAACGTCTCAGAAAAAAGATATAAATTCTTTGAAAATTAAAACAGTAAAGAATCCAGCGGGCACATGGCGTTCATAAAACGTCCCATCAACGTCATGACGTTGATGCGACGTTGTATAAACGCCATATGCCCGCTGGAACATTATAATGAAAGCAAAACTAGCAGAATCAGTTTGATCGACAATACTGTTGAACAATAATCTAATTGAAGCACCGCTTATGCCTCCTAGCACCAGCTTTAACAACATTCTAATTTCAGATCAATCAAAATACACTCATTGATCCCAAAGGACGTGAAAATGAAAATTGATTGATTGTGTTGGGGTTTAACGACAAGCCAACCCTTGTGGGTCATTTTGTGTCCTCTCCTAGAGAAAGAGGGATGAGGGATTGTGGAGATAGTAGAGGATGAACGAGACAGACAGGGGAGAAAGAGGAAAATGAATAAAAGTGAAGAAACAGAAAAAAAAAAAAAAAAAAAAAAATATATATATATATATATATATATATATATATATATATATATATATATATATATATATATATATATATATATATATCCCCCGTAAATGAAAAGTAGGCAGAAGAAGTGCAAGAAGACATTTTTTGGTGACCGAACTGCACTTCACACGTAGAATAACGGTAAATAAATCTAAAAATTAAAATAATGAAAAAAAAAAAAAAAAAAAAAAATGAATAAATACAGTAAAACTTCAATTAGTCGAACATCGATGGCTCGTTTACCAGTGCTAATACGAACTCGTGTTTGACGATTCTTCAAAAGAAAACAGATATTTAGAGATATTTTAAGGAGGTTTTCTTGTGTTGTGTGTACTCATTAGAATAGCATCACTGAGTTGATTCTAATGCATGTACTCAACATACTATTATTTTTTAGAAGCTCAAAAAGAGGTCCCTGAATTATCACGAAAAACATGCCTATATAATTTTGGCCCCCTTAAACCCCACTTTTATATAGTAAAACTGGAGTTTACAGTGGTATACTTTATTTTTCGTCAAGGCGGTTCTAACGAGTACCCACAATCTATGTTTTGAGCAGAAATATGACAAATATTAGGATTTATTTTTATGTGAAAATTTTCATTTTTTTCATGGTAAAATTTTCAGTATATTTGAATAGGCGTGTTTTCGTAATGTATCCCCATTTACCTCCTGACTTATTTGACTGTATGATTACCTCTCAGCAGCTCGAACCACCTGTGTCTAAGGACTCAAAGAACATTTGTAGCTGTCGGTTACGTACAGTATAACCTCAATGGCTCGAACCCGGATGGTTCGTTTACCGTAGATGATTCGAACTCGTTTTTCAGTCCTTACAAAATCCTTCAATAGCTCAAGAAAACAAATATTTAGGGATTATTTTTTCCTTATTTTATCATGGAATTGTATGTTGTATGTACTCATTAGAATCGCCTCATTGAAGCGATTCTAATGAATACACTCAATATACAATTATTGTGTAAAAAATCGAGAAAAAAATCCCTAAATTATTGCTATTTGCTTCCTGACCTGGCTCCATGATTAACCCTCAGTGGCTCGAACTACCCATGTCTCGAACAATTTTCTATGGTCCCAAAGATGTTCGAGCCATTAAAGTTCGACTTAATTTGATAATTCTGTATATGAAAAATGTTCACAAGGAAAGCAAGATTTCATAATTTTCATGTACTGCAATATTTAGAGAAATATTGGCATCTAAAATGCGGAATATTTCAACAACCAATCAACAGCTGTCTTTATACATATGAAAGTCGGACTCTATAGCGCAATCGGTAGTATGTCCAGCTGAAGATCCAGGGGTCGCAAGTTCGACTCCAAGCTCAGTCACATACATTACGTGGGGACAGGTACAGTCGAACTTCAATGGACGAAAGAGCATGCGGCGAAAACCAATGTCCCAACAGCACATCTTCGCACCGGGATTCGCCATGGTGACACATTAGGCTTAATCGATACAGAGCAGGCCTTAAGGGGAACGCAAACTTAAAAAAGGTATTGTGCTTTAAAGTAAAGAACGTTACACACAATGAATTTTGACACACATTTGATCAAAATCGGTGGAAAATTAAGGAAGTTATAGACAATTGAATATTTCAACATTGGTGGAACGGGCGCCGCCATTTTGAATATTTAATGAGGTTTCATAAAAAGTAAAATTTGTTTCAAAAAGGTAGTTATTCTCATAAAGTTGATTTACTTTCGGGGAAATGATTGCTTGTCATTAGAATTAAAAGATTATAAAAAATCTGTAGCAAAATTGTTCTTAAAAACCCTTTATAATTTGGTTTTTCATATTTAATTTGGGCTGTGTGATGTCAAAAGGCCTACAATATGGCGGCATCCATGACAGCCATTTTAAATATATTCAAACCACCATAACTTCCTTTTCTAGGCCGATTTTGAAAATTTTTGCTTCAAAACAAATGGCTAGTTAAGCACTTTACTCCAAGATATACTTACAACTTATATTGCGTTCCCCTTTAAACATGATTTACCGTCACAATCTCGCTACAAATATAACCTTTCATATACAATTAAAACACACACACACACACACACACACACACACACACACACACACACACACACACATACATATATATATATATATATATATATATATATATATATATATATATATATATATATATATATATATATATATATATATATATATATATATATATATATATATATATATATATATGACATAGTATGTGGCGGAACCAATGTGACAACGTAATTAATAGTAAAAATGTGATATCTTTTCAACTACCAATATAATTTTAAACCAGTGTTACATGTACATAGCGATCGCAGTCCAATTACAATTGTTCGAAAATCTGTGGGACCACGGAAATTAATTCTAGACATGGGTAATTCGAGCCACTCAGGGTTAATCATAGCGCCAGGTCGGGAAGCATATGGGGATAATTTTGGAATGTCGTTTTGAGTTTCTATAAAATAATTGTATGTTAAGTGTACGCATAAGAATCGGACCGCCGGAAAGATTTCCTAGGGACTCAAAAACTAGTTCGAATCAGCCACGGTAAACGAGCCATCAGTGTTCGAGTCATTGAAGTTTTACTGTATTTGCTAATTTTTGGCATTGATACAATAAAAGTACTTTTACACACATTTCGTCACCTTAGCGCAAAACTTCAATAACTCCTGGAGTTATTGAGTTTTTGCGCTAAGGTGACGATTTTGTATTATTTCTGTCTGAGGGCACAGTTACAGCTTAAGGTTGAGCAAAAAAAGAAAAAGAAATGCATTGAAATCTATTAAAATCCCATAGGATATGTTAAATTGACAGATGCTGTCTTTGTTACCTGTCAATATTGATAATATAAATAACGAGACTGGGTACATATCAGAGTGCAGAACATTACGAAAACATGCCTATATAATCTTGACCCCCTTGAACCCCAGTTGTATATAGTAAAACTGGGGTTTATTGGGGTATACATTATCTTATTTCTGCTCAAAAACATAGATTGTAGGTACTCATTAGAGTAAAGAGTACCCACAATCTATGATTTGAACAGAAATATGAAAAATATCAGTTTTTTGTCTGAAAATTTTCAGTTTTTTTTTAGGTGAAATATTCTATATATTTGAATAGGCGTGTTTTCGTAATGAAGTAATTTTGTCACTGAATCCTTAAATAGGCCACGTCAAGCGAAAACATGCCTTCGAAACGTGTAGATTCAGATCATTCTACGCATGCACAAATTCTCATGCGGGTATTTGCTCTCCATTGATACAATCTAACATGTCAAATGATTCTGTTAGCGGACAGCGAAGGCCCTGATCAGACTGCGTGGATGCGCAGATTCTGAAGAAGCCAACTGATCAAGATCTGCACTGTTTGTCATTAAATATGTGAAATTTCTATCAAAACCCGGATCAAGTAATTTGATTGACTGGATATTAGAAGTGGGCGGGGCATCTTATTTATTCAGCATGACAAGGGTTAACATGGCTCCGACAACAACAGCAGATGATAAATGAGTGATTTTTTCTCCTTTATATCCGAGACAAATGGAGAGAAATTCAGTACCGTACTTGTCAAAAGTATTCGGACGGACAGGCCTGTTCAAACCGTGCATGCCAAACAAAGGACGCCGCAGAACGCGGCGTCTGACCAGGGCACTTGTTGTCAATCATTCAACAGTTTTGAAACCTCACGAAGTAGTAAAATGGATTTATCGATATTCTAGGACAAGTATGGTAAGCAGTTAAGGCGAAGAATATTTAGGGTAAATATTGAATTTTATGTCTGGGATTCGAAACATATTCTTCTATTTATATTCATCTAGCGTGCTTTCCCTAGGGTCCTTGGTCGTCTGTCATATTCTTTACCAATACGCATACGCTTTAAAAGAAATTTATCAACTCTTTAAACGCTACGGGCAGATTCAGCAGACAAGAAACAGTTTTTTTTCCTTACTTTTCTTAGATAATACGATCTGACACTTCATGCAAATTGTCTTCTAAGGACTACTTCTATATTTGTATACAGCTTGTTTCAAGACATATATTGATAATGCTTAAGAAAACGCACCGTTTTTGGCCTTAAAAAAGGTTTTATTTCATAATTTGAAATGTTTACAACCTCATTTAATAATCAAAATGGTGCGCCCTTGATAATACAGGTAGTGTTTAAATCTTTAAACGATATTATCTTTCTCAGTTTCTTATTTTTTTCCGATTGTGCATGAAAATGCATAAAAAAATGTGCATCAAAATACATAGTTTGACTGTATCTTTCATCTCAATTACATGATTTATCAACATTTCTTTTCCCTTTAACTCTTTCTTACCTGCAGACCAGATTAGCTACGTCGGCAATCAGTATAGATCGTGATGAAGAGCCGTCTGATCAGGACCTACATAGTTTGGCATTATGTTTCCAATTTTATGTTCTTTTCCCTTTAACTCTTTCTTACCTGCAGACCAGAATAGCTACGTCGGCAATCAGTATAGATCGTGATGAAGAGCCGTCTCATCAGGACCTACATAGTTTGGCATTAAGTTTCCAATTTTATACTGACAGCCACATTTGAAGCACTAGATATACTACATGTAAATTTCAGTGATTGAAGAGTTCACTTTAGAAACCCAGGGGTGAAATAGTTAAGGCACGAATAATGCTTGACAGACTGAAACCGTGTCCAGATTAAACGATCATCAAGTGAATTTTCTCATAATACCGGACACCCATCTCATGATTCTCCCTTTTACCCCATTAAATACATAAAAAATTAAGATGTGTCTCAGTCATTAGTCTTATTACTGATATGAGAGGGGACACAACAATACCCAGTAAACTGTCATGAAATGATAGACAGGTAGGGAATTTATTACTGGATGTTTTATTTGGTCCATACGTAACTCTATCTGTTATCACCTCAAGCATATTTATTACCTTCAAAATGCCTCTTCAATACCACCTCATGCTGGTATCACTTATTCACCTCTTTTTTAAATGCCTTTCATCTCTTTACGTAGCGCTTAGGAAAGGGCAATAAAATTATTTTTGAGTGGTACCACTTTTGGTCTCAGTTTAGCTACAGTAAAACCTCAATGGCTCGAACATCTTTGGGACCATGGAAATCTATTCCAGATACGGGTAGTTCGAGCCTCTGACGGTTAATCATGACGGCAGATCAGGAAGCAAATAATGATTATCTAGGGGAATATTTTCGAACTTCTACACAATAATAATATGTTGAGTGTATTCATTAGAATCGCCTCTGTGAGGCAATTCTAATGAATACACACAACATTCAATTTCATGATAAAATAAGAAAAAAATCCTAAATATTTGTTTTCATGAGAAGTTGGAAGAATTTCGTAGGGACACATAAACGAGTTCGAATTAGCCATGGTAAGCGAGCCATCGGTTTTCGAGCTACTGGAGTTCGACTGTATGTCTTTAAAAGGCGAATTAGTGGATTTGCCTGAATTCTGAATAAAGGAAGAATTTCTTTTGTGATTGTAAAAAAAAAGAAGACATACAGGAATAACCACAGTCACAGAATAAAGCGTACCAATAACACCAAGACGAAAGTGAAACGAAACGAGACAGACAGGCAGACGGACGGACAGACAGACAGACAAACAGACAGGCAGACAGACGGTTTACAAGCTACAGATCAACGAAAAGCAAAGCAACCAGCGCCCACTTCCTCAGCAAGGCAAAGAAACTTTTAAAACCGTCCACTGAAAAGCGGCAGAGCCTAACTATGCGCAAATATGTCAGGGAGTTTCCAAAGTTTAAAACTTTACTCATTATAGATAAAAGCAGTCAACATTTATAAAAGTTTTTCTTATTTTTCACAGCAAATAAATGTATTCTAAAATTCACATCTTGGTCCATACTGCTCTGCAGCGCAAGAACGGTTAATAAAACATGTAGTATTGGACCCGTGGAGTGGAAAGACAGTGTCGGGCTGCGCGGATACCGAAACTTGCTTTAGTTTCCTCTATTCGATTTGCGTTTCATTTTTGCGCAATGCGAGAGAAAGGCGTGTATGTCAATTGCGGGCAGTGAAGGCCCTGCGCATTACTCAAGGCCTTTTTGCCCGCTAACAGAATCAATGGATATTGCTAAACATATTAACAAACAGCAAAGGCCCTGATCAGACTGCACGCATGTGCAGTCTGATCAGTGTCTTTGCTGTTTACCTGAAGACAGGGAAACCTTTGATATTGTTGTGTATAGCCCATGCTTCCTTTTCAGCCATTCACTTTTATTAAAATTAGAGACTATTTAACAAAGCAATTTCAAATCACTTTTCATTCGTTCCCAAGAGAAATATCATTGAAACAGTTTAGCATGCTTCGCTGGCCACATTGCTTCCCACAAAATCGTGTCGTCAAAAGCAGAAAGTATTCAATGGCTTGTATGGTAATAAAACAGATTAATATTGATAGTCAAACATCTTAAACTTAAATACGAGGTCCATGCAATAAATAACGAGAAGTTTCTTATACGCACGTAACTTAACTTCTGCGCGGCAAGTGTGGCGCATACACAAAAAGTATCCTAAACTTTTATCTGATTGAAGACTTTCTGTTGCTTAGCAACGAAAGAACGTGAACAAAATGGGCCTGACCGGGCTTCTAAAAACCGTTGCCATGGTTCCTAACACCTACTTACTCGTACAAATTAAAAAGATGCAGAACTTTCTAGCTTACTACATGCCATTTTTTTGTGAAAAAAAAAAAAAAAAAAAAAAAAAAAAAGACTCTCACTACATTTGGAAGATAAATCGTGACGTTTCTGAGAATTTTAGTATGGAGAATGGAGATTTGAAATAAAACGGGCAGTAGGATGGGGGTTGGGAAAGAGCTTTGCAATACATTGGTCAGTAATTTAATAAGGTCTGCCACCTGCCACTTTTCTTTAAATATTCAGTATACAATGCATATTAAAATGTATACATCGATAAAACGTTTGCGGGAAATGGTAGTGGTTGCTAAGCAACAGAAAGACACGGATAGTGTGAAATGTCGAAAATACAGTTATCGCATGTTTGCTAGGATACCATCCATAGGTCAACAACGTAACGTACCAAAACTAAAACGAAACTGAACCGAACACAAAACAAAACAAATGTCCAAATAGGTTAGGTTACCATCCTCTGCATGACTGTTAGGCCACAGTTTCTCTATGTGAGCTATTTTTTAAACAAAAATCCTGGCCCGGACAAAGCAATTCGTCTACAATTTGAACCATAGCCAAAGTAGTTTTTGATGACAATTAATGAAATATGTTCTATAAAGTGATTAGACATGTAGCTTGTTAACGATGTTAATTGTTCCCAGTAATAGTGCAGTGTTCATTTGACAGCAAACAATGCCTTCTGTTTATCGGATGACCCTCGTATCTCTACTACTGAATGTTTGATATTCGTTTAACGCCTAGTAAAAGTTTCAGCGGACGACATTTCGAAATATTTTTCTTATTTTTCCCAGGAAACAGATTTTGTCGTTTCATGCAATGGAGAGAATTTGCACGAAATGTCAAATCCTGTTTTCTGGGAAAAGTTAGAAAAATATCATCAATTTTTGTCGTCTGCTGAATTAGTCCACAAAGTGGTACAGGTGAAACAGACAATAGCAAAATCAAAGTACAAATTTAGGTGCATGTATCCCCTGTATATGATGCTCTTTGATGCTACGTGTTTTTTTTCTTCAATATGTAACGGAAAATGATCAGGTAAGCCAGCGGTAGGGTGACAACGAAATATTCTATTCTATTCTTTAACTACCTGTTAGCAGACTACGCCTCATCCATCGATTAATTGGAAGAATCCACTTTTTAAGGTACTTGAAGGCATAAATCTTCATAGTTTTCCATAATCTTAGCTTTAATGGTGATGCATACACTTCAATATATCACAATTTCAATTTAATAAACAAATAAGAGGTAAATTGAATGCCGATCATAGCCTGACTCGTGGACGCTTGACTGATTAAAAAGCTTGCTAAGGTAAACAAAGCAAACCTCGTAGATTTCCGAGTATTCCCGTTATTTGACGGAGAATGTTTGAAGGATGCTGGGAAATCTGTGACGTAGACAGCGGTATATAAACCGTGTTCGCACAATGAATCAGGCAGTCTGTCAGTAGTCGTCGGACAGTTAACATCGAAGAAAAGTAAGCAGTACAATTGCATATCGGAAAATCATATTAAATAATTAAGTAATTCAGGACAAATTGTAGTACACTGCGCCCGTGTTGTCTACTGATGCGAGCGTCATAGACAGGGAGTAAGCTACTAGAATTAGCAGCCTGAACCTTAATTATCTTGATTTTCCCAGTGGTATTCAGTGCATTACTGAGGTCTGACAAGTCTCAGATATTGAGTCAGGCATTAGGATTCTTGATTTCAACGTGTATGTGATATATTATTGCAACCTAATTCCCATGATTTGCTTTTCAATTCAATTATTCACAACCGTTTTTATTTTCAATCAACTGGCAAGGTAGCCCAAAGGAAAATTAATATATATCTCATAGCTCATCATCATCCATATTTCATTGTTGGTCTCATAAAGCCAAGTAGGCTCCTAATACGTTACATTTGGTGGCAGCGGTGGGATATCAGGTAATACCCCCATTATCTAGTACCCACAAATCTACTTGTCTGAATATGGATAATAGTATAGCTGGACCCTTACAGGACAGGTCAATGATGCCACGACTGGAGCGAATGCGACAGGTCAGTGAGTATACTAGGCTCCAAACGGAAATATCAATGCTTGAGCAACAAATAGCTGAACTGGAAACTAGCACTGTGCGCTCGCCAGTTCGATCTAGTGCTACACAGACAGATGACGAGGTCCCGAACATGAGCAGGTATGTACGTATACCACCAGACATTAAGTCCGAACCTCAAGGCATACTGCTTCATGGTAGAACTGGGTATGAAGGTAATTCAGTGGTTGAAAGGAGGCATGGAGACCAATTATTCACATCTACTCCAAAGGCTGAAGGCATGGCTCCCTATCCAGGTCTTTTGAATGTATCCGAAAACACTGATAGTCAACCTGCGCTTAAGAAGTCCTCAGGCACGAAGATCAAGCCTGCTACATTCGATGGGACAGGTAATTGGTTAGATTACAAAGCACACTTTGAAGTCTGTGCTCAGCTAAATGGTTGGTCAGAGCAAGAGAAAGGTCTCTGTTTGGCAGTTTCCTTGCGAGGACAGGCTCAGGGAGTTTTTGGCAATATCGCCAATAGGTCGCATGACTACATAGAGTTGGTTAAGGCCTTGGAAGACAGATTTGCCCCACCAAACCAGACGGAACTCTATAGGGTGCAATTAAGGGAACGAAGACAGAAAGCTTCCGAGTCCTTATCAGAACTAGGTCAAGACATTAGAAGACTAACAAATCTTGCCTATCCTACAGCGCCTTCAGATCTCAGGGAAACACTTGCTAAAGAACAATTCATAGATGCCCTTGTAAGCTCGGACATGCGGCTACGCATTAAGCAGGCAAGACCCAAGAATTTGAATGATGCTGTCCGCCATGCCGTAGAGCTGGAGGCTTTCAATAGAGCTGAACGCCAACATCTAGAGGGACAGGGATTCATCAGACTAGCCTCAGACAAGGAAATCGGACAAAACAGCAAGATAGAAGAAGATATGAAAACACTGCAGAAGTCAGTATCAGACATGCAAAAGGCTATAGAAGCATGGAAACGACAGAAGCCACATGTGGGAGAGAGAACTGAAAATACTTACACAAACAGTAAAAATCGACCAAGAAGGAGTTGTTACATTTGTGGCTCAGAGAGACATATGAAATACAGATGTCCACAAAATAAAGATGGTAAATATAATGCGCCGAAACAAGACAACAAACATCAAGCAAAGTATGTAGCCACAACAAGCTCAGGACTCTATGCTACATGTAAAATTAATGATGTAATTACAGACTGCTTGATAGACACAGGGGCCACACTTTCTATTCTTTCTTCAAAGGCCTGGAATACTATCAGCCAGTCTAGTACTGGTTATTTAAAAGTCTTCGAGTCACAAATATTCACAGCTTCAGGAAATCAAATAGATGCAAAAGGGATAGGATCTGTTGTAATAGAAATCTGTGGGATGAAATGTGTCACCGACATAGTAGTGGCCGATATAGATATGGATGCTATCCTTGGGTTAGACTTCTTAAAAACCAATGACTGCCAGTTGGACATGCTAAGGGACACATTGACAATCAAAGGTAAGAGCTGTAGCTTAAAACTTGCTGGAAAAGTAGGCTGTTACAGGGTAACTGTTTCAGAACCTGTTGAAATACCATCTAAGTCAGAGATAATTATAGAAGGCAAAACTTGCGTTCCCGTTTTAAGACATAATGACTTGGGCATAGTTGAGCCTATACAATCATGCCCCATAATATCGCATGAGAAAGAAAGAGGAATTGTCGCTAAAACTCTAGTACGAGTAGATGACAAAGTTCCTGTGAGAATTGCCAATTTAGGAGATGAGAGTAAGAAGTTGTATCCCGGAACACACATTGCTAATCTAAGCATGGTTTCAAAAGTGCATGACATAAATAAACAGAAACCACAACCTTACACATTTCCACAAGTTCCAGACCACCTGCAAGATTTATTTCAACGTACGATAAACGGGCTTTCTTGTGCACAGAGTGCATCAATTGCTAAACTTTTAATTAAGCACCAGTCCACTTTCTCTGAGTCAGACAATGATTTAGGTCGTACTGGAATTATCCGTCACAGAATTCCAACAGGAAATGCTCATCCTATCAAGCAGCCACTGCGACGACTACCAGTACAGATGAATCAGGAAGCTCAGGAACAAATCAATGACATGCTCGAGAAAGACGTTATACAGCCGTCATCAAGCCCGTGGGCAAGTGGCATTGTTATGGTGCAGAAGAAAGATGGAACTAAGCGCTTTTGCGTGGACTATAGAAGATTGAACGATGTCACTATTAAGGATGCATACCCGCTTCCACGCATTGACGATTCACTGGCTCAACTATCAGGTGCAGAGTGGTTCTCGTGCCTTGACCTTAACTCTGGGTATTGGCAGGTGGAGGTAGACGCAAGCGACAGAGAAAAGACGGCGTTCTCATCAAAGCAAGGCCTATTTGAGTTTAAAGTAATGCCGTTTGGACTCTGCAATGCCCCAGCCACTTTCGAGAGGCTGATGGAAATAGTTTTGTCCGGGCTGAACTGGCAAATCTGCTTAATATACTTAGATGACGTAATTGTAATAGGTAGAACATTCGATGACATGATCAGCAATCTTGATCAGGTACTACAGCGATTGAAAGACGCTGGGCTTAAGCTTAAGCCCCGGAAATGTCAGTTATTTGCACAGGAAGTTGAATTTCTGGGACATGTTATTAACAGGGAAGGAGTGAAAACGGACCCCAAGAAGACGCAAGTTATCCGCGATTGGCCCAGGCCCAATGATATTCATAAGGTGCGTTCTTTTCTAGGTTTCTGTAGTTATTACAGGAGGTTTGTTCCCAAGTTTGCTGAAATTGCGAAACCATTGCATAGGTTATCTGAGAAACACCAGAAGTTTGTCTGGTCTGATGAATGCAATCAGGCATTTGAAACTTTGAAAAACAAAATGGTTACAGCGCCAATATTGGCTCATCCCGATTTTAAGGAGCATTTCATACTTGATACAGATGCTAGTGACGTAGCAATAGGTGCAGTGTTGTCACAGACAGTAAATGGACAAGAAAGAGTTATAGCATTTGCAAGTCGAGCACTCACCAAAGCAGAAAGACGATATTGCGTAACAAGAAAGGAACTTCTAGCTTTGGTCCATTTTGTCAAATACTTTCGGCACTACCTTTATGGCAAAAGCTTCACAGTCCGAACAGATCACGGTTCTCTACGATGGCTGATGAACTTCAAAAACCCCGAAGGACAGCTTGCAAGATGGCTCGAAATACTTTCATCCTATACAATGAAAATTGAACATCGACCAGGAAGACAACATAAAAATGCTGACGGACTAAGCAGAATTCCTTGTAGACAATGCGGCAAGGCTGAAATAGGTGACAACAAAGAAATCGCAGCCGTATACCAGGTAACTGCACAACATACAGATGAACAAACGAAAGAGATTAGAAGTGCCCAGGAAAGTGATCCCGATGTTTGTAAAGTGAAAAGTTGGGTAGAGAAAGGGTACCGTCAAGAACAAAAAGAGATAGCTTGCGAGAGTCATTTCGTCAAATCACTTTGGTGTCAATGGTCAAGACTTCAGCTTGAAGACGGGATACTTGTTAGACGTTGGGACCTACTTGGAACAGATATTGTTCACTGGCAAGCAATAGTGCCATTGTCACAGCGCAGAGTAGTTCTGAATTACGCTCATGATATCAAGGCTTCTGGCCATCTGGGGATCAGAAAAACACTTGGAAGGATAAGACAAAGATTCTACTGGCCAGGTCTGCAAAATGATGTTCGAGCTTATGTCAATGGATGTGAAAAATGTACAAAACGAAAGGACCCTAATATGACGAAGAAAGCACCACTTCAGGCCGTCAGAAGCGGTTATCCTATGGAAAGAATAGCCGTGGATATCCTAGGGGAATTACCATTGACAGAAAAAGGAAACAAATATATCTTAGTTCTAGCAGACTATTTCACCAAGTGGACGGAGTGTTTTCCTATGGCAAACATGGAAACAAGTACTATTGCAAAAATAATCATGGATGAAGTTATCTCTAGATTTGGAACACCTGGCACCATACACTCTGACCAAGGGAGACAGTTTGAGAGTAATTTGTTTCGGGAGTTCTGTAAACTATTACAAATTGATAAGACAAGAACCACGCCATATCACCCTCAGTCAGATGGTATGGTGGAAAGATTCAACAAGACGTTAACGTCAATGTTAAGTACATTTGTGCAGGAAAATCAGAAAGACTGGGATGAACATATTCCATATGTGATGATGGCATACAGATCTTCAGAGCATGAGACGACTGGAGTCTCACCAAATCTACTGATGCTGGGACGAGAAACATCAACACCACTTGATATAGTTTATCAAATGCCGCCTTCCATTAAACCAATTCCTGCAAACCAGTGGGTATGGGAACTCCGAGAACGTCTTGAATCAGTACATACTATGGTAAGACAAAACACAGGAGCATCAATGCGAAGGCAGAAGAAATACCATGACAAAAAGGTATCGTATGAAAAGTTTATGCCTGGTGATCACGTTTATGTATATTTCCCAGTCAGAACTGCTGGTTGCTCCTCGAAACTTACATCTTTTTGGAGGGGCCCGTACCAAGTAAGTGAAAAACTTTCTGATGTACTTTATAGGGTTAACTGTGGACGTGCAAATACGTTACAGGTAATACATTGTGACAGGATGCGAAAGGCAAAAGAACAAATTTTGACTAACGAAGAACTTGACAATACAGGAAGTTTGCCCAATGCAGAAACAGAGCTAGACATAGATATCACTTCCTCCGATAAACTCGTTCTTGATGATCTTAATTCGGAAGAAACAGATTGTCATAAACGACTGCGGAGAAAGCCTCAATGGATGGAAGACTATATTCTTTCTAATTGCAGGTCAACCATGCCACCCGTCAAGACTACGCCCCGAAAGCATGCAATATGTCCGGTCTGTAAAGATCCTGTCAACAAAGAAGATTTTCAATCTCACCTTATGAAGTGTCCAAAAGAACGAGTTGAATGTTCCGTATGTGGTCAGACATTTAAGAAGGTTGCCTACAGAAACAAACATATGAAAGTTCAGCATAGTCAGAGTAGCAACATCACTTGTAGACCATCCGCTACACCTGTTATGGATAATAATGTTGACAGTGAATCTGAAACAGAAGACTGGGATGTTGACCCAGATGTCGAGGTAGGAGAAGACAGTACAGAGGTAAAAGATCTGACATCAGGCAGAATTATTAGAAAACCTACACACCCCTTGCCTGTAAGTGCGCCGAAAAAGGCAAAATTTCCTGAAATTAAGTCATCAGTGTCTAAAACTGAAGCCCAACAGGATAAACTTTACCGTTCATCACCAGTCCGTGCCTCTAAAAAGATGAACTGTTTCGCCACTGTTACGTCTTACACTGACACCACAATTCATGAAGTTGAACGCAGTAGTCCTTCTAATGTGGCATGTATGTCCAATATAACTGAAACAGAGACTGAAGTTGTGGACACAACAAAGTCTTCTGCAGAGCAGTCGTCAGCCACATTGAAAGTAGAATTCCTGAAACGTAAGAATGTCTCCAGTGAAATTACAGTGTATGATGAGACGGATGATAAGATATTCTCTGTGTTCAGCATAAAGAAATCCACTGACATGAAAGAGGAGCCTGAAATAAATCTTGGTGACATTCTGCCTAAAGATGCGATAATAAAGGCAAATGACATCAGGCTCAAGAGGGTACTTCTTCCTGATGGCGGCCAGCTTACTGTGAACATTAAGTATGATCAGAAATAACCAAGTTGAGGTTTGAGGAATAAGCTCGTGAGACTTTTGTCTCTCGCTATGCAGAATCAGACTCCTTTAATACATGATAGATTAAAAAAAAAAAAAAAAAAAAAACTTTTATTTTTTTTAGGGTATGAGTCATATACTATAACATGTTGTTAAACCATGGGAACGTAGCTTTAAAGTAAAGCATTGATCAATATATTTTGTTTTCTATTTTTATCATGCGGGACGCATGTACCCGGAGGCGTGGGTAATGTAACGGAAAATGATCAGGTAAGCCAGCGGTAGGGTGACAACGAAATATTCTATTCTATTCTTTAACTACCTGTTAGCAGACTACGCCTCATCCATCGATTAATTGGAAGAATCCACTTTTTAAGGTACTTGAAGGCATAAATCTTCATAGTTTTCCATAATCTTAGCTTTAATGGTGATGCATACACTTCAATATATCACAATTTCAATTTAATAAACAAATAAGAGGTAAATTGAATGCCGATCATAGCCTGACTCGTGGACGCTTGACTGATTAAAAAGCTTGCTAAGGTAAACAAAGCAAACCTCGTAGATTTCCGAGTATTCCCGTTATTTGACGGAGAATGTTTGAAGGATGCTGGGAAATCTGTGACGTAGACAGCGGTATATAAACCGTGTTCGCACAATGAATCAGGCAGTCTGTCAGTAGTCGTCGGACAGTTAACATCGAAGAAAAGTAAGCAGTACAATTGCATATCGGAAAATCATATTAAATAATTAAGTAATTCAGGACAAATTGTAGTACACTGCGCCCGTGTTGTCTACTGATGCGAGCGTCATAGACAGGGAGTAAGCTACTAGAATTAGCAGCCTGAACCTTAATTATCTTGATTTTCCCAGTGGTATTCAGTGCATTACTGAGGTCTGACAAGTCTCAGATATTGAGTCAGGCATTAGGATTCTTGATTTCAACGTGTATGTGATATATTATTGCAACCTAATTCCCATGATTTGCTTTTCAATTCAATTATTCACAACCGTTTTTATTTTCAATCAACTGGCAAGGTAGCCCAAAGGAAAATTAATATATATCTCATAGCTCATCATCATCCATATTTCATTGTTGGTCTCATAAAGCCAAGTAGGCTCCTAATACGTTACAAATATTTCGTTTTTTATATACGGGTATTAGGTCGGAAATAGAGCATGGAGCAATTGACGAAGCAATGGACACATTCATGCTGTTTGCAACCATTGTAAATTCCATTTTATATATAGTCAAACCTGTCTTAACGGTCATCTTTAATAAGCAATCACCAGCATTTCAATGACAGATTTTTGGTCGCACACATGTTGAAGGAAATAAAAGGAACTTTACCTGCATTAGGCAAGCACTTGTCTTAAGCAACCATATTTTGGCATTCCCTCAGGTGCTTGCTTAACAATGGTTTGACTACCGTATTTACTCTGTATGTTCGGAACAGAGACATGCAAGCCCCTGGGCGAACAGAGCAAACCTGGATCACACTGTTTCTATTGAACCTCCGTTTATCACTATGCTATCACTGTTAGGCACATCATTAGATATAGTCAGCTGTACGTGTTCAAATGTTACAGTACTTTCCCTAAATATTCAGGCATTGTAAGTGTGCATATGTCACACATACGAATACGTAACAAATGTGTTACATATGCATACAGTTGTACGCATACGTAACAAATTGTTACGTATGCGTACAACGGTACGCATATATTACACATGGCAACGTTAATTTGTTACGTTTGCGTACATCTGTACGCATATGTAACATGTGGACAAGTTAGTGTGAAGCATTCGTATGATATGTACGAACCTTACACATACGTAATACCTGTTCATTACATCAATTGTAGGTCACTATTTTGGGAACGATTTGTTTTAGCTCACCTGTCACGTAGTGACAAGGTGAACTTTTGTGATCACATTTTGTCCGTCGTCCGTCGTGCGTGCGTCCGTGCGTCCGTAAACAATTTATTTAAACGACATCTCCGCTTAAATCACTGATTGGATTTTGACCAAACTTCACAGGAATAACCCATGGTTAGTCCGCTTTCAAAGTTGTTTAAATGGTTCTGGTACATTGTACATCTAGGTCACAAGATATAAAAATAGATTTTTTTAACTGAAAAATTAAAAAAATAGCTTCATCTAGCGGACCGCTATCACAGTTCTTCAAATTATAGCCATGGGGTCATAAATGGTCCCGCGTCGGGGGTCACTTCTTTTACAGAGACCCATATAGGGAAAAACTAAAACTCTTCTTGTCTGAAAGCAGAAGACCCAGGCCTTTGCTATTTGATACATAGCTTCACCTAGTGGACCTCTACCAAGATTATTCAAGTTATTGCACTGTGGCTAAAAGGGCCCCGCCCTGGGGCCGACCTGTTTTACATAGACTTATACGAGGGTCATGCAAAAAGTTCTGTCACCAATAGGCTTCCTTGGTTCTATCCCAGGTATATTTTAAAATGCTTTACTGCAATTGAATGGTGTGTTGAATAGCTAACGATACCAGTTTATTTCGTGCAAATTGCTTTCCAAATGACCGAGTTATTTTAAATTGAAATAGATGCAGTCATATACACTGACCAATTTACTTGTTACATTGGAACATGGACCAGAAGACTGGAATTCATAGCTATATTAAATGCCGCATTAGGCTTAATATAGATATTTAATGAATTATGTGGTATATATGGACCTCAGACCATTTCAATGCGCACAGTTTGAGGTGGGTGAAAGATTTTAAAGCTGGGAAATTTTCTGTTGAAGATGATACCCGTCCTGGAAGGCCTAAAACCTCTGTTACCAAGGCTAACATCGCTGCTGTAAAGATTGTGGTCGAAGAGGATGCGCGATTGTCAGTCAAAGATATAGCTAGTTGTACTGGCATATCATAAGGCAGTATGCAAACAATTCTGAAAAAGCGTTTGGACCTAAGAAAGGTTTGCGCTAGGTGGGTACCTCATTTGCTCACTGAGGAGCAAAAGACACAACGCCTTAAATGTGCCCGGGAATTTTTGAAAACATACAAAGGCTGTAATAGTCGGGTTATTTCTAACTTGCTAACAGGTGATAAAACTTGGGTGTACATGTTTGAGCAACAAAAAAGGGCGATAATAAGCAATGGAAGCGAAAAGATAAAAAAACGCCCATGTATTGCCAAGAGAACCATAAGTTCGAAAAAGATGTACGCAATTTTCTTTAATTCAGGTGGGTCAGTCGTTCAAGTGCCTTGTCCATCTGGTCATACAGTCACTGACTGATTCTACAAAAATTCTGTACTGAAGAAAGTGAAAGAGTTTTACAATAAGAAACGACCAAGCAAAGGATGGTCAAGAGTCCACATTTTACATGACAGCGCCTACTCTCATAAGTGTGAGGTTGTTAAGTCTTTTTTGGCTTCTGAAAAGGTGAACGTTTTAAACCATCCACCTTATTCACCTGACCTGCGTCCCTGTGACTTCTTTTTTATTTCCAAGGCTTAAGAAAATGCTTTCTGGAAATAAGTGTACGTCTAGCAGTTCTTTTGACAGCGCTATTTATCAGTGTCTCCAACAGATACCAAAAGAAGACTATTTATCTGCTTTTCGCGACTGGGTAAAAAGGTTACAAAAATGTATTTCAGTAAAGGGGGAATACTTTGAAGGTTTGTAATAAAAATATGTTTGATAAAACGTAGCACTGAAGTAATCCGCACCAAGTGACAAAACTTTTTGCAGGACCCTCGTACAGAGAAAACCTTTAGAAATCTTCTTATCTGAAACCAGAAGGCCCGGGTCTTTGATATTTGCTACATAGCTTCACCTAGTAGACCTCTGCCAAGATTATTCAGATTATAGCCCTTGGGTCAGAAATGGACCCATCCCGGGGCCGACATGTTTTACATACACTTATGTAAAACTTAAAAGTCGTCTTGTCTGAAAGTGCAAGGCCTAGGCCTTTGATACTTGGTATGTAGCATTGCCTAGAGGTCCTTTGACATGAATGTTCAGATTATGCCTCTGGGGTGAAAAGAGGCCCTGCCCACAGAGGGGGTGGGGGGGAAGGGTTTACATAGAGCAAAAAAAAAAAAAAAAAAAAAAAAAAAAAACATTGACAATGATTAGGCCTAGGGCTATCAAACTAATATGGAGGATGGACCTGAAGAGTAGATGACCTTTAAGTCAAAGGTCAAGGTCACTATGACCTTTAGTACCAAAACAGCTTATGATTCTGCAATGCTTGTGGTCAGGACCCTAAAAACTTAGTAGAGATGTTGGTCCTCACCAGTACATGATCCTGAGGGCAAAGGTCAAAGACGCTAGGACCTTTAGTACTAAAAAGCTTGATAACTTGGCAATGCTTGGGCTTGGGGATAGGACTCTCAAACTAAGAAGGGATGTTGGTCCTCACCAGTAGATGAAACTGCGGACAAAGGTCATGGTCAAGGTCACCATGACCGTTAGTACTAAAAAGCCTATAATTCGGCAGTGCTTGAGACTAGAACACTTGAACTTAGATGGGATGTCGGTCTTGACTAGTAGATGGCCCTAATAGCAAAGGTCAAGGTCAAAGTTACCTCTAGTACAAAACAAGCTTACAACTCGGCAACGTTTGAGGCTAGGACCCTCAAACATCGTAGGGGTGTTTCTTCTGACCAGAAGATGATCCAGGGGGCAAAGGTCATGGTCAAGGTCACCATGACCTTTAGAAATGCATCTCTGTTAGCAATGCTATATATAGCATGATTCAGTTGAGCGATATAGGGCCATCATGGCTCTCTTGTTTATTAGACACACGGCCCTACTTACAAAACTATGGCATCCATATATGTAGACCAAACTTTTATGTTCAATGTAATATGTAACTTGTAATATTATAAGAATTCTAATTGTTCGTGTTTGTTATCTGTATGTCTTTGCATGTATGTCTTGATGAAATTTTTTTTGAATGGCCGTTTGGTCATTTGTTTTGGAAGAAACTGTCCTTTAGGCTTTTTGCTTGAAGTGTTTTGATTGTGATGCCATTACTTTAAGTGCATTCTTCTTTCCCTTTGTTGTTTTGGAACGGAAGGTGTTAGGTAATTGTATCGATTCCTGATCATTGCCTTTGCTACCTTTTAGGATTGCCAAAGCTGGTGCAGCATTTGGACGACTACGTGGAAGTATTTGGGATCGTAATGGTATCAGACATAACATAAAGCTGACAGTCTACATATCTGTGGTGGTGTCAGCACTATTATCCGCATGTGAAACTTGGACAGTTTATCAACGGTCAAAAGACTGAACCACTTCCATACAAGTATTCTTAGGAAACTTCTAAAGATCAAATGGCAAGACAGGATTCCAAACACAGAAGTCCTGAAAAGGTCAAGGATGCAGAGTGTACATATTCTTCTGAAATTGGCACAATATTAAGATGGACAGGCCATGGTACCAGAATGCCAGATGAACGTTTGTCAAAGAAAATCCTCTATGGAGAACTACAAGTGGGAAAACGCTCCCAGAAGAAGCAATATAAGGACACCCACAAAGCCTCCCTCAAAGACTTCAACATACGAACAGAGTCGTAGGAACAGATTGCGCAGGATCGAGCAAAGTGGCGAGGCTTCATATGAAGGGGGAGGGGGCTGGTGAATACGAAGCAAAATGAATCAGAGAAGCCGGGCAGAAACGTGTTCAGCGGAAAGCAAGAGCTAAGGCATCACCAACAGAGCTTTCTTCCTCAGACCTGTCTTGTTCTATCTCCAACAGGCAGTTTGGAGCATCAGCTATCTTAGAACACACAAACGATAACACTTCACGCATTTGATTAGGATTGGCCATTGTCAAGAATACTAGACGAACGAACCGACACTATCTTTTGTCTTGAAAATGGAAACCTGATATAAGCGTATAAGCGTACATAAGGTCATAAATGACCCGTGTCTTTAAAAAAAAAAAAAAAAAAAAAAAAAAAAAAACAACAACAACAACAAACAACAAACAAACAAAACAAAACAACCCCCCCCCCCCCCCCACCAAAAAAAAAAAAACAAAAAAAAAAAACACTAGTAGTAACATGATAAACAGTATTCACCCGCAGATAGGCCGTAATATGGCTATTTAAACATCTGATCAGGCTTTACACCATTTAGAGTGATACTGGACAAAATGAATGGCAAACAGTGTAGATCTTGATCAGTCGCCACGTCCGGTCCACATATCCAATTGTATGGATTTTTCTTTGCAATTTTATAAGATGTGAAGATTTCGTTTAGTTTGCACACTTGTTAAATTCGACGTCATCCCTCATACACATAATGTAACTGTTACGTATGAGTACAATTGTATTCGTACTCGTATGTGTGACACATGCACACGTACAAGGCATTCATACCTAAGCTAATGGCATAGACAGATAAAATAACAGAATCAATGGACAGATATAGGCGATCAGAAAAGGAAAGGATCCGACAGAGCGGATGCGTGGGCTTCTTTTACGCATATGGTGTAAAGCCTGGTTTCATATGTTGCAGATTATATGAGCACCACAAAGCAAAAATGTTTCATCGGGTCATATGCAGTCTGATCAGGGCATTCCCTGACTGCTATGGAAAACAAAGGCCCGGGTGATACTTTGCGCACGCGCAGGTTGATCTAAGTCAGCGCATTTTGCGCATGTTCGAAGGCACTTTTTCGCCTGACACGACACAATTATTGTGCGAGACACATTTTATGCCTGTAGCTAAGATGTTAAAGCGCCTATTACAACTGCAGCAGACAACATTTTGAAATGTTTTATTTTTTATTTTTCAGAGAAAACAAGGCTTGATATTTCGTGTGAATCGTCTGTCCAGCAGACAATTCATACGAAATGTCAAGTCTATTTTCTCTGAAAAAGAAAAAAAAAAAAAAAAAAAAAAAGAATGCTGTCTACTACAATTTTGTTTGACACCGGGTTAAAATGTAAGCCAATTACGTGCCAAATACTGCTTCATCATATCTTGTTCTATGGCTTTAAGACAAGGTTACCATTAGAAGCCCTACTGGAAGTACCGTATAATATTTAAATATTGTGACCCCTTCACATCTTACCGTCCCAAAATTTAAGCAAATCCATTTTTCTGTCCGTTGATGTGTCTAAAGACTGCTGGATGAGTTGCTAACAGTGTAGACCCAGAGCAGATGCCACGTTCTTCGGCATCTGATCTGGGTCTACACTGTTTGCAAAGGCCTGTCTGACCCATTAGGGTATGCACAATAGTCTCATCGTATATTCACCTTCCGTCTCTCTTAGAAAGCACTTTTGAGAAAACATCAATTAAGTTTTCTAGACACTATGGTGCTGGGCTGTCGAGCGAGCATTATGCTTATATAATGTTATTTACCTAAGTATTCGGACGCTTGCACTCCAAGCATACTTATCCTAAATTATGCACAAGTCTTTTTGGCAAACTGGTGATGTTTCTCAAAAGTGACAGTTGAATAGAAAATAATGCAGAGCCTGCTTAGACGCCGCGGTTTAGGTCTACACTGTTTGCTCAGGACTGTTGTCCGAATATTTAGGACAAAATCTAAGTACAGTCGACTCTCTTTATCTCGAAGTCCAAGGGACCCTCTATAATACTTCGAGATATCCGTACCTCGACATATCAGATTTGCAGAATTGAGGAAAACGATAAATCGAACAACCTCATTTCACAAATATTCCCTGAAGTTAGAGATATATTGAAACTTTGTGGAAAAAAGGAGAAATTGCTCCAAACGAGTACCTACAGTACATGTTTTAGAACAAAAATAACAAAAATGATGTGTACCCCTGTAAACCCCAGTTTTACTATATAAAAGTGGGGTTTAAGGGGTCGATATTATATATAGGCATGTTTTCGTGATGTACTGTAGCCATTTATATTCACTTTGAAACATCACCGAGTCGTCATATCAACTTGTTCGAATGTTAGAATAAGTACGGTAAGGAGGTGCAGTATTTACCCTACACATTTGGACAGACATGCCTTAGCAAACAGTGTAGATCCAAAATTAATAAATAAATTTTCGTGTCACTGTTTCCGGGTCAATTATACGCCAGTGACTGTTATAACCTACAGGATTGCTTGCAATCGGGTATATTTGATCCCATTGGATAGTCTTAGATGTGTACAAACTGCTTATTAGCTTTTTTCCATATGGCTTCGGGTTATGTCTCAGGATTCCTTAATATAAAACAACTATCGGACCCCAATTCAGTGTCACGTCGCCAGTATCGGATCACTCAGTATAGAAAGACGCTGGAACAGGCTGGCGATGACCCGGAAACAATTATTTGACTGTTAATTAGACACATCACCGAGTATCCCCGTGGGCATAGGACGTAATATACAACGTCGCCACAACGTGGATGCAACGTCATGACGTTGCATCGACGTTGAGACGACGTTGTATAAACGTCTTGTGCCCGCTGGGATTTTTTATATGAACGTGTAAAAACGGTACGGAGTTCCGATGCACGAACTTTTGTACAGTCGACTCTCGTTTTCTCGAATTTCAAGGGACGCACTGGAATACTTCGAGATATCCGTACCTCGACATATCAGAGTTGCAGATTTGAGGAAAAATTAAATCGACTAACCACATTTCACAAACCCTTCGAAGCCATTTTTCTTTTTTCCACAATATTTTGTTACTGTTGTTAGATTTCGATGTTAAAACAGGGAACAAATGTTCACTTTGAGGTTAGCGGTTATTCGAAAGAAGCGAAGTCGAGATAACGAAAATCGACTGTATAAATTATCGTATAGGTATGTGGCCCATGCGACAAAGGTAAGACAAAAGTCCAGGGAGTGTCACAGTTCTCCACGGAGACCTTCCCAGACACCAAGAGGAAGAGGAAACAGTCAAAACCAAACAAGCGCAAATCAAACAAACGTACGAAAAGGACTGAAAAACCCATAAGAATAAAATAACACAAAAACTTAAAATAAATCGCCTCGTAGAATAACACCGGGACCACCGCCTTTGAACAGTCAGTAGAATAAACCAACGGGAGGTTTAAAGCACTTTTACGGCCGGCCAACTTCACCTTGGGCCCCAATGCTACTCTTAATACAGAATCACATAAAACATAAAACTCGTAGCTAATTCTACTGTGTGCTGGAGTAAATTAAAACTAAGTGTTGAACCACGGCGGGCCAAGCCAAAGACATATCGTCAAGCCCCAACCCACTGGTTAAAGTTTTACGAAGAGGCCGTCATTGAGTCCGAGGCCCGTAACGAAGACTCAGATCAGCCTACACATCCGCGATATAAATTCAGCTTCTGCTGTCCGAATGAAAAAAAAAAAGAAATATATATATATATATTCTGGGCTTCCCAAAATGCGAGAGTGTGGGTGTGCAGTCTAGTCGTCGCTGGGTGCTCATGTTAGAAACTACATTGTCACGTTGCAGCTGAAGCAGGCATGAAGACCCAGGGTAAAGTTGGCTAGCTGTAAAAGTGTCACCCCACCCCCGCCCCCCGGTGGTTTATTCTACTGACCATTTTAAGGCGGTGGTCCCGGAATTTGTCTTATTCTTTGTTGCTTTGTGGTTTATTCTACGAGGCGATTTGTTTTATGTCTTACCTTGTGTTATTTTGTTCTTGTGTTTTTCAGTCCTTTTAGCATTGCGATTACCTCGCTTGGGGAAGAGAAAGCTAATCTTAGTGCGTTTTGTACGTTTGTTCGAGTTGCGCATGTTTGGTTTTGTCGGTTTCCTCTTCCTCTTGGTGTCTGGAAAGGGCTGCGGTTTACGATTGTGGCACTCCCTGGACTTTTCTCTTACCCTTTTTTATGCTCCACATATCTTTGTTGATGTTATACTGTGAGAAAGTGATCGTGTAAACGGCAATACATTATGAAAACACGCCTATTCCAATATACTGAAAATTTATCTTTCAGATAAAAAATTCTGACATTTTTCATATTTCTGCTCAAAACATAGATTGTGTGTACTCGTTAGAACCGCCTCGACGAGGCGGTTTTAACGAGTACCCATAATCTATATTTTTGAGCAGAAATAAGAAAAATAATGTACACCCCTGTAAACCCCAGTTTTACTATATAAAAGTGGGGTTTAAGGGGCTCAAAATTATATAGGTACGTTTTCGTGATGAAATTCGGTTACCGTATTTAGCCTAAATACTGGGACATACAGGCCTGAGTAAACACTGTAGACACAGATCAGACGCCGCAAGATGCGGAGTCTGATCAGGATCTACACTGATTGCCGCTCATCTATAAGCTTTAAGACACATCTTAACAGGTAGTAAAATGGGTTGCTATTTAGAGTCTAGTGTGGTGAGGAGCTAAAGGTATCCTGGTATTTAGGTTAAATACGGTGTGACTTCATTCGCAAGTACTGTAAGGATCTGTGATGACGTGCAGAAATTATGGAAACATTTACACTTTAGTAGGGCTCTTACTGGAAAACGTGTTGTTCGTAAAGCCGATACATCCATCTGGTCGCCCGGATAAGCTTACGTATGTCATATATACTGTCTTTATGTTTGTATTCAATCACATTGATTCCTGTGCCCAGTTTTAAAACCATTCCTAAAAGTTATGGTATAGTTTAACTGGAAGTCCGAAATTTGAACATATGAAATGGAGCGTTTAAATGTGACTAAAATAGGAAAAAAAGAGTTTCGTATTAGTCCAGAAGACGAATCAAACTACATGTATTCTATGTGTTTCATCGTTGAAAATCCGCTTTTATGTGACAATGCAAAATTTTCTTTGAAAATCTCAGTCCTTGAAATGTTCAGGTCGTCCTTAACTTAAGGGCTGATATGAAACTAGGCCCCGGATTCTTACTACAATAATTGTATTCGTATGGCTTATAAATACAAATTGGCATGCTGGTACTTCTTCGTGAAAAACTTAACATACCTTGAACATGGACCAAAGTTTTCAGAATCACATTTTACTGTTTAGCATCATACAAAACAGATTTAGAGCAGTTATATGATACAGTCGAAGTTCAATGGCTCGAACATCTTTGGAACCATGGAAAATTGTTTGAGATATGGGTAGTTCGAGCCACTGAGGGTTAATCATGGTGCCAGGTCAGGTAGGAAATGGCGATAATTTAGGAAAGTCTTTTCGATCTTCTTTACAATAATGTAATGTAGAGTGTACTAATTAGAATCGCCTCAACGAGGCGATTCTAATGAGAAGATACAACATATTTTTTTCATGATGAAATAAGAAAATTTCCTTAAATATTTATTTTCTGAAGCTATCGGAAGAACTTCATGAGGACTCAAAAACAGGTTCGAATCAGCACTGGTAAACGAGCCATCGGTGTTCGAGCTATTGAGGGTCGACTGTACATCATGACGCTTGGAGTAAAGACATCATGCAAGTCTCTATCTATCAATACCAAAGTACACGGTGAGGAAATGTCGCCTACTTATTCAACTGAAATTAAATTAAATGTCAGCGGAATTAGCAATTTGCCGGATAAGAGTTCTCGTAAATTACTCAGTTGTAAAGTTTTGTTCTCCTATAACTGTTGATACATTAATACTGATATTTGTTATTGGATAGCTGCAATGTTTTAGATATTCTTACAAATTAAATTTAAATCCAAATCATGTCTAAAGTAGTGCATTAGGAGAAATGGTCTAGAAATGCAAAACATGCAAATAAACTAATGGAAATAAAATTGCTGAAGTAAGCATCATATTAGAATCTGCTAGTATAAGCTTGGAAAATGCTATTAAGAGGAACGTGTCTGCATTCAAAATTGTTTCTACCTCCCTTGTAAAATATGGTCTACTCTAAAAGGAAACAGCAAATTCTTTTTTTTAGAGTAGGCCATTTTGAAAAGTGACTTGATGTGCAGAAATAAAAAAAAGCCACAAAAATTGTCTCCCTGGTAAAACTGGCTAAAATTATTCAAGTGCATCCAGTCAGCTTAAACCTGTATGTTCTGTTTTTAACGGAAGGCAAGGCTCTGATTTGGATCGTGCCGATGGAGCCAGAACAAACTCACAAAATCATACGTTTGGTTAACTGTTATACACATGTGTGTACAGCGTAAGCGCAGACCAGGACTTGTTTGTCCGCTCATAGAATGATTAGATATGGGTGACGTTTTTGTCTTCACATAGTATACACAACTTGACCCTCAGCTTTACTAACGTGTCACTTCTCTTCGTTTGTGTTATTCCCTTTTATATAAACATCTTGCAATAACATATTACAGTTCAGTCACAGAAAAAGATCTTGTAAGCTGTGTATGCTGTAGACAGATGACGGACGAGGGATGACTCACTAAGTTCTATACATTGGTAAGATGTATTTTGTGTTCGTGTTTGTTGAATAAGCCGTTTGTGCTTCACGTGCGTGAATCCAGGACTGCATACCGGGACTGCATACCAGCGTGGATCCGGAGCCTCGAGCTGTGTTTAGTTTTAGTCTAATTAATTGCCAACTGATGTCCCATCAAACAGTGTCAGGTCATATCAGGATAATTTATCATACTGTTTAATGTATTATTAGTTTGTATCTTGCTACTTTATCATGTATTTTGTTTTGTAGTTCAGCACTAAACCTAGCTGGTAATACTTAGTATGGTAAACTATATTTTCAGGATAATTTCTTTTGAGCCTGTTCCATGCCATCTACTGTTGATATGTTGCTGACATGTTTCAACCCGATTAAATACAGTGTCCAACTCTTACGTGTGTTTATTTTTCATATGAATCAAACTAGTTATAAACCACAGAGAATTACAATGAAGCTTCGGAGAGGATCGAACTACCGACTCCTGATTTATTACAAGAATAAATGAAAGAACGCAGTAACATGACAGGCATACCGAAAACAAGAACAATTATTTATCATGCAATGGGAAACGGATTAGCTAAACGATTTAATAGGGCTCTTCTAAATATGTTTGGAACCTTGGAAAAATCACTGCAGAAGGATTTGGAAAAAACATTAAACCACCTCAAGTTTATGCATACAATTGTTAAAAAGTGAAAAAATACATTCAGTCCTCGAACAAAGATAAAAAAAACGTATACAGTTCTTTCAGATATACAACCCCCTCAAACAGCCAGTGAAACAGGTCATAGCCGGACTAGAGGGACAATGAGAGGAGATAGGAAAATTGAGTAATGGATTGGATAATCAATCAGGCCAGAGTCTGATATCTGAAGCTTGGATTGTAGAAAGAAGAAATGAGGTAAGTAATGGTTTATTATTGCATAAAAAGCAGTGTCGCACATTATTAACAGCCGTGCATTAACCGGCGAAAAGCCGTGTATTAACAAGACAATTCACGCGCTGTTAATGCACGGCTACGCAACTTTCAATATGATCGTACCGGGGCCACAGATTTGGTGCCGTTACGGTACGTGTACTGCCCGGCCCTAGAACGAGCATAGTCAGTGGAAATTACGTTCGCGAGACATCGGTGAAAAGAAATAACGCGAAATGTAGCAAATGTTTTCAGTTTTTATGCAATAATAGCAATCAAACATGGTTTTTCAATGCATAAAATTCGCCTTCGGCCTCGGTTTTCAACACCTCCCACGGGACCTGGCGAATATTAATGCATGAAAAACCATGTTTGATCCCTACAGTGAATG
The DNA here is from genome assembly GCA_964016985.1 of Anodontia alba. Classification (NCBI taxonomy): domain Eukaryota; kingdom Metazoa; phylum Mollusca; class Bivalvia; order Lucinida; family Lucinidae; genus Anodontia; species Anodontia alba. The sequence goes on along the minus strand of OZ024832.1, from coordinate 28,230,863 downwards.
ACACTGTGCAAACCAGTGGCAGTAAAGAAACAAGTTTCAACAGGATAGTGTAGTGTAAGAAGAATCGATATAAGTAGAGGATTGGATATTGACACAGTGCTAAAGTGTGACAGTACAGAAACCAGTTTAAAATACAGTATAACCTCAATGGCTCGAACTCGGATGGCTCGTTTACTGTGGATGATTCGAACTCATTTTTCAGTCCCTTCAAAATTCTTCCAACAGCTCAAGAAAACAAATATTCAGGATTTTTTTCTTATTTTATCATGGCATTGTATGTTGTGTGTACTCATTAGAATCGCCTCATCGAGGCGATTCTAATGAGTACACTCAACATACAATGGTTGTGTAGAAAATCGAAAAGATTTCCCTAAAGTATCATTATTTGCTTCCTGAACTGGTGCCATGATTAACCCTCAGTGGCTCGAACTAACCATCTCTCGAACAAATTTCCATGATCCCAAAGATGTTCGGGCCATTGAGTTTTGACTGTAGTTGCTAATGAAAGACAAACTGAGGTAAGTAGAGAAATAGACAGTGAGACTCCAAGGAGTGGCAGAAAAGAAATAAGATTTAAAAGAGTAAGCAATGAGGATCTCATTACAGCTATGCAAAACAGAGACCAGACTACTTCATGTGTGAGGAACGATAACAGAAACACCAGAAAGAAAAAGACAGAAGAAACAAGCCTAAAGGTATTAAACAAAGGTTTTGTTTAGGTTTAGGAGACAGGAAGCAGAAATCTAATGAAAGTGAGGCTTAAAACCCAAATGATAACTGAGACAAAATAGATGAATCACATACAGGTTGAGTAGTAAAACAAAGAGCCTCCACCAAGACCACAACAGAGACGATCAACAAGGCATAGGTAAGCTCCAGCCAGGTTTGAGTCATACCAGGTCATACCAGGTGAGTCGAATTGTCGCAAGGCCATATGATAGCAGGTTGGAACAGTAAAATGTATTGGTAAGTTGTTGATTTCTAAGTGAGATTGACTCAGAGAATGTCCGTAAAATTATCAAGGCTTTGATGGATTAAACTTAAATATTTGTTTTTAATTTGACAGAAATGACAGGATTGTTTTTAAATATACTGTGTTCGCTGAAGTGTAAATGATGTTTGTTTTATGTATCTTAGAGGATGAGTCCACCTGCATACAGTCAATAAAACTCTCCAAAAAAAAAGTGGTTTATTTATTTTGTGTCTGTATAGGTACTATCAAACACTTGTAATTGGCGGACATTTTATTTTTGCGCTATTGACAGTCAATGAAACAAGTAGCCCAAGAGGGCAACAATCGCTCACCTGAGGAAAAGTTAACTAAAGGTATGAATTTTAAATTGACACTCCAAGCGACGTGTTGCCATAGGTTTCATCTTATGCATACATATATAGCTGTCAAACACCGCCTTTATTCAAAGGAGTTTCATATGTCCCTAGTTGAGATGAAATAAATGTCGTTTAAGACATCTGAGGAGAGTAAGTTGGACATTGGAAATCAGAGGCCCAAAATCGAATTTGCTCCATTAATTATGCCTGTCTTGATTACCCGCACGTTTGATGATGATTTGATTAAAAATGAACGTGCTAGCATGGAGACACCATTGTTTCATTAAAATGAAGTCGCTATCATCAGCACAACATTTTTCGAGTCTATGGGACACTCAAGGGTGGGGAACTATCATATCAAAGGTCAGAACAGTGCTAAAATAAAACTTATGCAAAGTTTAATGTCTGTCCTAATAGATTTAATGTCTGTTCCTGTTATCTTCAAGTTTGATAAAGATCCAATCAAAAATGAAATTGCTATCATCCGGACAACTTTTAACCTATTATATTTCTAATGCAGACTAAATGGAAAGTAGCTGCTATGTGATCGATCCGATCTGACCCCAACTGAATTTCTCCTAGATTTTAGTGCTGTCCTCATTACCTACAAGTCTGATCAATATTCAAAGATAAAATCGCTATCGTCCGGACAGCATTTTCCTGAGTCTCTAATGCCCTCAAGGGCGGTAACTTTCATGCCAATAGTCGAAACTAGGCCAAATCGAACCTATCTGAGATTTTATGCCTGTCCTCGTTATCTGCACGTTTCAAGAAGATCCAATAAAAATGAAGCTGCTATCGTCCGGACTACGTTTTCCACGTTATAAGTCCATGGGATCTTTAGATTACTATTGAAACCAAAGTTCTGACCAGATCTGCCACAAAACCTAGTACCGTCAATATCCCACTCCAATAGAAGTACCTGTGATATTTGATCAAAATTGGTATCTGGCTTGGACACATATCTGTTCAAAAGTGGGGACAACGACAGACGACGGACGCCAGAGCCTATACTATAAGCTGACCTTGTGAAGAAAAAAGAAAAAAAAAAAAAGAAATCAAAGAGCGCAAGAGAAGAATAACAAACTGGCAGAAATTATATTCCCATTGCACATCACACGTATTACATAACGTCAATCAATCAAGTGTATTTACTTCTTTAGCATTTGTTTAGTACTGAAAATAAAGACAGAAAACGAGCTCGCCAATATCCGGCTAAAGAGGGCCTAATGAAAGCAGCTTAGTATTGGCAGCTTTGGGGCTGAGGTCGGACGGTGCATCCGAACGGCCCTCATTGAGCGCCTATGGACAATATGAGCTTTGATGTATGAGTTGTTAAATATAAGCATACAGTTTTGTATAGACGAATAGCTAGTTGATTACTGATATAATTTCATGTAGCATTTTATATATTGGAAGTGAGGTTCTTATAGCCTACATTTTGTTTCGTTTCAGTAAGGTAGTGGAAACGGCTAATGTTGTATAGAAAGGCAGTTAAAAACAGATATTTACACGAGGATACATATTTGCATGTGTATAAATGTATGTATTTATGTGTATGTATGTCAAGGCACGTGTAATGCATGTCTGTAGAAAGTGTTTAACATGATTTGGCCGTATGGTTCTACCATGAGCTTTTAGCTCACCTGAGCCGAAGGCTCCGTGGGAGCTCATAGGCCATAGGATGGCAGCCCCGTCGTCCGCCTCGTCCGTCGTCGAACTGGAATATCTGTGCAGCCTGCTAGCAGAACTCAACCAAATTTTGTTTATAGCATGTCTTTGGCGGGGGTTTGCTTGCATATGCGTTTTAGGAAAATTGCTTCAGAACTTTGGTTGCTATGGCAACTGATATGTTCCTTAGCTTATTATAGGAAATGCTTGTGAGCAGAGAAGTGTGTTTGTTGGATCTTCATGAAACTTGCAGATAACTGACATGTATAAAACCGCGAAAGGGTTCGAAAATGGGTCAGATCGGACCAAGAATAGCAGAGTTACTTCCCCTTGATTGTCAAAAAATGGCCATTATCGATGTTGTGAACAGCGTAGCTTCATTTTTGTTGGATCGTCATGAAACTTGCAGATGTCAATGACATGGATAAAATATCGGAAGAGTTTGAAAATGGGTCAGGTCAGACCAACAACAGCAGAGTTACGTCCTTTTGATTGTCAAAATGGCCATTATTGACCTTGTGAACGGCGTAGCTTCTTCAGTTTCTGTTAGATCTTTATGAAACTTGCAGGTTAAATCGGACGAGGTTGAAAATGGGTTAGATCGGACCAACTATGGCAGAGTAATTTCCCCTTGATCATCAAGATTGCTTGTGAACACTCTACAGGCCACGATGTCAACCTAATCAACTAACTAAAATAACTCGAAATATGTTTTATTGAGTAATTAAATAAAGAAAAAAAACTGATTTGTATTCATTCACATACAAAGAACAATGCACTGTCGAAAACAGATGAAAATCACCGTGTATGATTTGCAAATCAACGGTAATACCCGCATACGTAAGACAAACGGGGCTACGTCAGAAATCACGGACTTTATTTTCAGAAATCGAAAGTCCGCCAAAATATAAATCCAAAAGGTCACATCTAGGTCGTTAGTGGTTTTTAGTTTTAAGCGTATGTCAGTTGTTTTATCTTAATTTCTGGAGGCAGACATCTTCGTTGATGTTTAGAATTATAGCAGTATAGTTTGATACCTTCTCGGGTAATATTATAGGAATGAAACATGGTTGCTCATGCATTAACATTCGCCATGTCCCGAGGGAGGTGATGAAAACCGAGGCCGGAGGCCGCGGTTTTCAACACCTCCCTAGGGACTGGCGAATGTTAATGCATTGAAAACCCATGTTCGATCGCTATTATTGCATAAAAACTGAAAACTATTGCTACATTTCGCATCATTTCTTGCACTATTTTGTTTCGCCTTTTCACCGATGTCTCGCAAACGCAATTTCCACGAATTACGCTCGTTCTAGGGCCGGGCAGTACACATCTCGTAACGGCAGCAAACCTGTGGCCCCGGTACGATCATATTGAGAGTTGCGTAGCCGTGCATTAACAGCACGTGAATTGCCTTGTTAATACACGGCTTTTCGCCGGTTATTGCACAGCTGTTAATAACGTGCGACACTGCTTTTAATGCAATAATATAGTTTAGTTGTATTGAAGTGCTTTGAATTCAATGCGCTGCAAAGTTTTGGGCGGCTGCTTTGTATCTGAAAATGTTATTTACTGACTTTTGCAAGATTTGTACTTTACTTGAAAATGGTGGTAAATCTGAGATTCTGAATTTACTAACTTTTCACTTCGCTTTTGCTTGTGGTTTTCACTTTTACATAATCTTCTTGCAGTAGTACAGCACAGCACAGCACAGTCACAGAAGGGAAGACCTTGTCAGCTGTGTATGTGGTAAAAACTGCGGACGAGTGATAACTCACACGGTTCCACGTATTGGTATGATGTATTTTGTGTTCATGTTTGTTGTATGCCGTAGGTGCTTTGAAGACGTGGATCCGGGACATTACGAAAACACGCCTATTCAAATATATAGAAAATTTCACCTCCAAAAACTGAAACTTTTCAGATAAAAAACTCTGATATTTTTCACATTTCTGCGCAAAACATAGATTGTGGGTACTCGTTAGAACTGCCTCGTCGAGGCAGTTCTAACGAGTACCCACAATTTATGTTTTTGGGCAAAAATAAGGAAAATAATGTATACCCTTGTAAACCCCAGTTTTACTATATAAAAGTGGGGTGTAAGGGGGTAAAAATATATAGGCGTGTTTTTCGTGATGGACTTCGAGCTGTATTTAGTTAGTCTGATAAATTGACAACTGACCGTCTACGTCCCATCAAAGAATGTGATGCCATATAAGGACATTTTATCATACTGGAGAAGTTGACTTAACATCATGTTTAATATAAAATTTGTTTGTATGTGGTTACTTTGTCATGTATTTTGCATTGTATGTCAGTACAAATCCTAGTTGGTAATGTGTATGGTACTTAGCATGGTAAATTATATTTTCATGGTGGTTTATGTTGATCCTGGGCCATACCATCTACTGTTGATATGTTACTGACATGTTTCAACCTGAGTAAATACAGTGTCGAACTCTTACGTCCCTATCTTGTCTGTATATTATAAATATTCATCAAACTGATTATAAATAACAGAGAATTACATAAGTACCCACTGAACTTGTCCATTGGATAGGCATTCATTCTACATTCTTCCATTTCATAAATCTTCATTGAACGCGTCCATTGAATACATCTTCATTGAACTCGTCTATTTGATACGTCTTCATTGAACATCGTCCAATGGATGAATCTTCATTTAGGCCTCGCCTGTGACCCTTATATAAATTTGCAACATCTCGGAATAAACTCCGGATAAACAAAATAAGTAAACCATATATATTACCCTTACACGAGACTAGCTAGTTTCGGTCAATCAGGTCTCATTAGTGACGCTCATATAAATTTTAAAAACACAAGGAAAACAAGAATAGTTATGGAAGTAAAACGTATGATCAATCTTTCTCTTGTTTTATTTAACCCTCATTACGAAAACATGCCTATATTATTTTGAACTCCTTAAACCCCACTTTTATAAAGTAAAACTGGGGTTTACAGGGGTATACATTATTTTCTTATTTCTACTCAAAAACATAGATTGTGGGTACTCGAGGCGGTTCTAACAAGTACCAACAATCTACGTTTTGAGCAGAAAAGTGAATAATTATATATATATATATATATATATATATATATATATATATATATATATATCATTTTTTGGTGGTAAAATTTTCAGTATGTTTGAATAGGCATGTTTTCGTAATATTTTAGTTCTGTACACCAAATCTGATACTTGTACATACAGTGCAGAGCCTGATTTAGAGATATCTTTTCGATCTTCTCTTCTATAAAATGAAGTCTTATTAAGTGATCGATGAGACGAGTACATTTTTAATACACTTTCATTAAAATCTCTAAATATTTGTTCTCTTGAGCTATCAGAATAATTTTCTTAGAAACGAATTAGCCATGGTGTATGATCATCGGTGTTCGAGTCATTGAAGTTTTACTGTAGTTGATTGATACTTGATCAGTGTTGTTTGTTTATCAACGGAAAACTGAAATTACTAAGAGAGAAACCTTAGGATTTATTACTGCAGCAGGCATGGCCATAAACCAAATGAATCTGTATAACATTCAGGCTTTTTGTATTGATTTTGCAAAACTTGTGCATAATTTATATTGACCGCGCCATTCGGAAACGTGTCTTTGGGCATCTGCAGACACGGTTGCGCAGGCTGATCAGGACCTTCAATGTCCGCTTACAGAATAATTGGATACTACAAAATGTATAAATGGAGTGCAAAGGACTAAATGACACTTTGCGCATGCGCAGGATGATCTGAGTATGCGCATTTTGCGCATGTTTGAAAGCTCTTTTTCGCTTGAGTTGCCCAGTTATGTTATTTGAAACAGTGTGACGATTTATTGAAGTGTTTTTCAAATATTGTGTGCTGTAATATGGTTTATGACTAAGATGTCTGTTTACTTTTTATTATTAACATGCTTTATAGAATTTTTTATACTTAAGGCAAGCAATGCAGTCCATAATCAAACGACGCACTGTACACTGCTTGCTGATACCCCTTTTATCGGAAGCTGGACATAAATTGGTTATTACACGACGGTTGCATTACAAAAACACGCATATTCAAATATATAGAAAATTTCACCACTAAAAACTAAAACTTTTCAGATAAAAAATTCTGAGATTTTTCATATTTCTGCTCAAAACATAGAGTGTGGGTACTCGTTAGGCGGTTCTAACGAGTACCCATAATCTATCTTTAGAAAAAAAAAGAAAAAATAATGTATACCCGTGTAAACCCCAGTTTTACTATATAAAAGCGGGGTTTAAGTGGGTCAAAATTATATAGGCATGTTTTCGTGATTGTTGCGTCTTAGACCCTGTGACTGTGCTGAAATAAGACTTTCATTAGAGAGATGATGCATGATATCATTCATTTGATCGTTCTATTAGTGTTGCCATTGATTATGATTTTAATCGATCATCAGTCACTTATGCCTCTTGTGACTGATGGTCGGAAAGAATTTTTTATAGTTGATAAATAGGAAAATTCTATTTTTAGAAACGTATTTTTCTCACTTTTTATTTTTATAGGCAAGTTATAAAGAAATGAAGTTCCACCAAGCTGTCTGTTTGGATCATTCTAGATTTGTGGTCAATAAACGTGAACAAAAGAAAATGTTAAAATAGCCTTAAATAAGTCAACCCAAAAGTACTGGTACATAGTATTTTTTCTTATTTATCCATGAAAACACACGTTGTGGAGAAATAAGAAAATATTATCAAGAAACCTCTGTCACCACGCAATTTGTAATAACGTCGCAATTTGTAATAAGCTAGTTTATTACAAATTGCGGAGCATGTCACCACGCAATTTGTAATAAGGGCGCAATAAGTAATAAACTTTTCAAACTTATACTACCCCAGGACTTGCGAAGTTAATGTACATGTACATTCCTAACAACTTAACTGGGGACAGAATTAGACAGCTTAGACATCAAATGAAGTTTTCGAACTTTACATTACATTATAAATAGCGTTGACTTTGTTTTTTGGCGATTTCGATGATTTTCACATTTGCCGCAATTTGTACAAAACTTTCCAAACTTTAACTACCGAAGGAATTATCTTCGTTACAATTTAACAGGGGACAGAACTGGACAGTTTAGACATTAAAGACAAAATTTTCAAACTTTATTACAAATTGCGTTGACCTTGCTTTTGGACGTTTTTCGATGATTTTCACATTCACTAATTTGTAATAAACGTTTCAAACTGAAACTACCTTTTGGCAGTTTGAAGTAGATGTACTTGTATCTTCGTATAACTAATCAGGGGACAGAACTGGACAGTTCAGACATCAAAGATTACGTTTATGATCTTTATTACTAATTGCGCTGACTTTGCTTTTTGTCAATTTTCGATGATTTTCACATTCGCCGCAACTTGTAATAAAACTTTCCAAACTTAAACTACTCTAGGAATTTTGAAGTATATGTACTTGTATAATCGCTACAATTAGTCAAGGGACGTAACAGGACAGTTTGTTCATCAAAGATTAAGTTTTCGATCTTTATTACAAATTACGTTAAAATTGTTTTTTGGTGATTTTCGATATTTTCTCATTTACCGCAGTTTGGTTTAAACAATATTTTATTGTTTCAATTACATGAAAATTAGTTTCACAACATTAATGTGTCAGGATCAGACGGTAAGCTTAAAGCTTATACATGTCATTTCCTGAATCATACAACATGAACAAAACATATGTGAATGGTAGATATTGTTATATATAATGAGAGCGAGAGAGAGAGAAAGAGAGAGAGAGAGATAGGGAGAGAGGGAGAGAGAGAGAGAACATTTGCAATTTCAACAATACTAGGTACAGAACACTTAGTAATATGTTTTTGATATGGTAAGATATTAAAATCAAATTTGTTATTACTGATTATAGACAGTCTCAGTGTGAGGACTTCAACTATAGCAAGTTCTTACCACATATCTCTGAGCAACATATACATCGTGCGCATAACATTATGACATTTTACTTTGAAAAGAGACAGTGCCAATGTTCTATGTAAAAAAAAAAAAAAAAAGAAAGGAACAAAAAAAAAAAAAAAAAAGAAGGGAAGAAAGGATGTTGACCGATCCCAGTTTGTGCTACTCAACGGGTGTTATTATAATAGATAATTTTACTAGAAGCTGGGACTTATAATTGTAGCATGTGATATTATGAGCTATTGCACGAACCGTTTGGATTTGATAATAAAGTCTTGTACTTTTAAGAAAAGGAGCTCGTTATCATTATCTGGTGCATTTTCTTTTCCAAATAATAAGTCATGAACATTGTGTGATGGTAATAGATCAGATAGGTATCTGTTCCTGACATCTGCATACTTAGGGCATGTGTAGAAAAAATGGAATGCACTTTCGAATCCACCACAAGAACACGACGGATTAGGCACGATGTTTTTACGGAAGAGATCCGAGTTGAGTGAGCTGCATTCCATGCGAAGTCTGCCCTGAAGTATCTGTCCTATTCTAGATCCAGCATTAAAATATTTGGGTGGCGCCCTTAGATCCCTATTTAGTCTGTATTTGAAGGAGGAAACTGTGCTGGCTTCTTTGACATTATCTGGAAGGTCGTTCCACGCTCTGATGGTAGAAGGAAAAAAAGAGTTGAAGAAAAGGTTTGTATGTGCATGAATAGACCGGATATCATTTGCGTTTCTGAGACTGTAGGTTGTACGTTCTTGTACAAGAGGCGGTAAGAGATTACTTAGGTAATCTGGGATCAGGCTATTAACAATTTTATAAAAAATAACTAATTTGTGTTTCTGTCGTCTGTCGTGAAGTGATTCCCACCCTAGGTCTGCTAGCATTTTTTCAGTGCTGCAGAGTTTTGTTGCACCTGATACGATTCTGGCGGCTTCATTATGAATGCATTCTAACTGCCTTTTGCAGTCGTTTGAACAATTGTCCCATACAGAGTCGCTATATTCTAATAAGGGCCGAACGTATGCTGTGTATAACTTTTCAAGAGCTAGCCTACTAATTTTAAATTTAAGCGCTCGTATAATATTTAATCTCTTCCAAGCAGTATCAGTAATATTTTTTATATGCTCGGACCAAGTACATGAGCTAGAAAAAGTAATACCTAGATGTTTGTGGGTAGAGGCTTCTTTTAGTGGAATACTATTCATTTCAAGTGGCGGATGAAGTTGAGGTTGCAGCTTTCTAGTTATAAGAAGAGAGGTTGTCTTTGCAGGATTAAAGTCAACTAACCAGTCAGCTGCCCATTTACTTATAGTATCTAAATCAGTATTCAGAAGATGAGCGGCAGTTACTGGGTTATCGACAACAATATATAAGCTAGTGTCATCAGCAAATAAACGTATAGAAGAAGTAATACCATTAACAATGTCGTTTATATAAATGAGAAAAAGTAAGGGACCGAGGATAGATCCTTGCGGAACCCCAACTAGGACAGAAGCCCAGTCTGAGGTTACACCATTTAAAACAACTCGCTGTCTCCTGTCAGAGAGGTAACTTTTGAACCACTGTAGAAGATCTCCAGAAATCCCAATATGCGAGAGTTTATGTAAAAGTCCTTTGTGCCAGACTCTGTCAAAGGCTTTGCTTATATCACAAAAAAACAACTCTGACTTCTTTTCCACTGTCAACCGCTTCAATGAAAGTATGGTAAGTATGTAATAACTGGTAAGTAGTAGAATCACCTGCAACAAAACCAGACTGGAAAGGAGTCAAAAGATTATATTCAACTATGTAGTTATAAAGGTGTTTGTGCACACAACGTTCCATAGTTTTTCCTATAGGGCTAAGGAGGGAGATGGGTCTGTAATTTTGGGGAAGAGACTTATCTTCCTTCTTGTGAATTGGTGTAACATTAGCTTCTTTCCAGGAAGATGGGAAATAACCTTGACTCAGTGATCTGTTAAAAACAGTGGAGAGAGGGTTCGAAAGAACAGAAGCGCCTTCCTTAAGAAGGCGAGGACTCAAGAGGTCTGGACCGCATGCTTTACTCACATCCAGTTTAGAAAGAACATCAAAAACGTCTTGATGTGTTATAACAAATGAGGATAGAATTGTATGTTGGGGTCGAGGTAGAGGTGGAACGTTTTTGTCGTCGTCTGCAACTTTAGCTTGCGATGAAAAGTAATTATTTAGCATATTGGCTTTATCAATGTCACTTTCAGCGTGTTCGTTATTATATATCAAATTGGGAACGTTTGTTGAGTTACGACATGTTTTGAGAACTTGTTTAGATGTCTTCCAAAACAATTTCGAGTTTGAACTTGCGCTAGATAGCAGACCTTCAAGTTTATCAAAATACTCCTTTTTTGATTTTCTTATTTCATTTACTACTCTGTTTCGAAGTGTTTTGTATTTTTCCAAAAGAAACATATTAGAAGTTTTCTTATATTTTTTAAAGGTACGTTTTCTTTTTCTGATAAGGCGTTTTATATGACCCGTTATCCATGGATTCTCATTTGGCCTGATGGTAACTATTTTGTTAGGTATAGATTCTTGACTTGCTTGCATAATGCAGTCTGCTATACATAAAACGTTGTCATCAATATTTGAGTTTGATTCAATCTTGTTTTGGAGATCGTAATTAGTTAGCTGTTCTCGATATTTATTAAAATCAGCAAGTGGGTAATTCCATACCCGTCTTTTATACGATTTGACTGTTGGGCGTAAAAACTTTAAGAGCACAAGTACAGGACAATGAAATCTTATCTGGTCAGGTATGAATGAATCTGCAACTCCACTAGTAACGATGCTGGTTGTGTTTCGCACCAATATTAAGTCAATCAATGAAGCCGAATGTTCGGTGAAATGCGTTGGTTCGCGTATCAGCTGGTTTAGATTGTACTGTTGTATTAACTCTTTCATTTTATTGTTTTCGTTTGAGAACATGTTAAAGTTGAAGTCTCCCGTGATTAAGATATCTACTATGTTAGTACTGTAGGCTCTGTCAATGCTTTCATTTATTTTGTTAAAGTAGTCTGTATTGCTGTGTGGTGGGCGATAAAATCCCCCAATCAGTATCTTTTTGGATTTAATGGTTATTTCTACCCAAACAGCTTCTAAATCTTGCATTTCCAAATCTATTCTGCGTTTGCTTTGTATACTATCTCTTGTATATATCAGGACTCCTCCTCCGGGACGATCACACCTGTCTTTTCTGAAAGGTGACTTGAAATTATCAAGAATAAGTTTTTCATTCGGTGTGTCTGGTTTCAGCCAGCTCTCGGTAAAGACAAGTATGTCGTATGCTATTGACTCGCACTTTATTATGTCGAGTTTAGGAAGTATGCTCTGGACGTTAAGGTGCATGAGACTGAGATGGTTAGCCAAGTAGCTAAATGAACTGTCGGAGCTGGTGGTTGACGTGGAATCTGATACACCGTTGACAGAGTCTGGACCAGGGTTTGGATGAATATCTCCACTTAGTAAAATGAGTGTAATAACAAAGAGAACTGAGACGTTTGTTGCCAAGTAAAATATGCAGAAGCTAGTAAATTTGAAATTATCGTTTAAAGGCTGCTGTGTGCGCCGGTATGGATACCTAATATACCTGTATACTTCGTTACTGCGCTGAAGTGCTAGTGAGATGCTCAAGCATGATGTACTGATGTTATGGTCGCCTCGTTTAAATGTCAGGAACATGAATAGAATAATTATATGGAATTTATTATGTGTAATTTTCTTATCCGCGCCCAGCCGCAATGTCTGCGATATACCGAAGAAACCACCGGGACCTGCTGATTTAACAGTACTAGGCATTGTTGGTGCTGCATAATAGAAAGTGTAGATAAATCAAGACAAGTCCCGTCGGCAAGTTCGGAACATCACAGATTCTCAACCATTGCACCAGTATTATGGACACTTCAGATAAGCGTGTTGCACAAACGATGAAATTGGTCAACAAGAGCACAGAAGATTGAAGAAAGAAATCGAAAGTAAACAGAATGCATACAACAAACATAACTGCGGTCACGTGACCTCGGTGAAACCAAAAACTCTAAATTTTATGGTACAATAATCTTATTCCATATAAAAATAATTTCATAAGAAGGAAAACTGGAAGGAATGTTATGAAAGTGTAGGATTAAGTGGGTACAGTGGTAAACTGTAAAATATATTCAGGCAGATAAGGCAGTAGGATGGTAGGTTAGTTGTTTTTTATATACATAATTAATAAAATAAGTGGGTATGCAAATAATATGTTTATATATATGCAATTAGTTACGAGTATTTAGGCAGCTTTTGTGTTGACATGCAGGTAGGTGATCAGACTGGCTAAAGGGGCATATATGTAGGTACAGTGGTGAAGTGTGAAATATGTTGAGGTAGATAAGGTAGTCGGATGGTAGGATAATTATATGTATATAAGTAAGAAAATAAGGTGGTATGCAAGTAATATGTTTGTATATATGTAAGAAGTTCTGAATATTTGGGCAGCTCTATTTGGACAAGCAGATAGGTGATATTTAAAGCAGGCTAAAGAGCCATGCATGTAAAGACAAAGGACTAGTAGAATGTGTAGTTAAGTTCATATGCTGAGTATGTATGTATGTATTGGCATAGCAGAATGTATATATGTATGTTTGTATGTATGTGTGTGTGTGTGTGTGTGTGTGTGTGTGTGTGTGTGTGTGTGTTTGTGTCGATTGAACCAGGAAGAAAGTGATTTGTAAGTAGTTATAGAAAACATCATTAGAGTGGAGTTATTTAAATCTGAGTGACGTATGGCGTATCTAATACGTGTTACGTGCTTATTTCACGTGCTGTACAAACAGTAATGTATTGCCTACCGTTTCCTACCTAGCAAGTCGGCATAATTACCGCAGTTTGTAATATAAACTTTTCAAACTTGAACTACCCCAAGGAATTTCGACGTATATGTAATTGTATCTTCGGGGACAGAACTGGACAGTTTAGACATCAATTCGTAATAAAAATACCAAACTTAAACTACCTTGAGAATTTTCAAGTGTATGTACTTATATCTTCGTTACAACTAATCAGAGGACAGAACTGAACAGTTTAGAGATTTGAGACGAAGTTTTTTAACTTTATTTCAAATTGCGTTGACTTTACATTTTGGCGATTTTCGACGATTTTCATAATCGCCGCAATTTGTAATAAACTCTTCTACCTGGAACTACCCAAGGAATTTCGATGTTTATGTACTTGTATCTTCGTTACAACTAATGAGGGGACAGTGACATCAAAAATGAAAAAAAAAAAAAAAAAAAAAAAAAAAAAAAAAAAAAAAAAAAGAAAAGAAATAGACATCGAACTTTATTATAAATTGCGTTGAGTTTGCTTTTTGGCGATTTTCGATTATTTTCACATTCGCCGCAATTTGTAATAAACTTTGCAAACTTAAACTAGCCCTTGAATTACAAAGTACATGTATTCGTATATTTGTTACAACTAATAAGGGGACAGAACTGGGCAGTTAAGACATCAAAGTTGAAGTTTTCAAACTTAATTACAAATTGCATTGACGGCTTTTTGGCGATTTTCGATGGTTTTCACATTCACCACAATTTGTAATATACTTTCCAAACTTTACCTACCCCAGGAATTTCAAAGCATGATTTTATATTTTTACTTCGTTACAACTAAGCAGGGGACAGAGAGTTAAGACATCAAAGACGAAGTATTCAAACTTTAATACAAATTGCGTTGGCCTTGCTTTTGGGTGTTTTTCGATGATTTTCTCATTTGCCGCAATTTGTAATAAACTTTTCAAACTTAAACTACTCTTAGAATTTCGAAGTATATGTACTTGCATCTTCGTTACAATTAATCATACGACAGAACTGGACAATTCAGACATCAAATATTAAGTTTTGATTTTTATTACAAATTAGATGACTTTGCTTTTTGGCGATTTTCGATGATTTATGCATTCGCCACAATTTGTAATAAAATTTGCCAAACTTAAACTACGCCAAAAATTCCGAAGTATGTGTACTTGTATCTTCGTTACAATTATTCAGGAAACAGAACTAAAAGCTAAGACATCAAAGATAAAGATTTTGAAATTCATACAAATTGCATTGACTATGCTTTTTGCCGATTTTCGATGATTTTCACATTAGCCGCAATTTGTAATAAACTTTCATACTTGAACTTCCCAAGGAATTTCAATGTATATGTACTTGTTTCTTCGTTACAACAAAAGGGGGACATAACAGGACAGTCCACAGATCAAAGCTGAAGTTTCCGAATTTTATTACAAATTACGTTGAGTTTGTTTTCTGGTGGTTTCGATCATTTTCACATTTGGCGCAATTTGTAATAAATTTTACAAACTTGAAGTTCATCCAAGAAATTTTGACGTGTATCTACTTGTTTCTTTGTTACAACTAATGAGGGGACATAACAGGACTGTTTACACATCAAAGATAAAGTTTTCGAATTTTATTATAAATCGCGTTGAATTTGCTATTTTTCGATTTTCGATGATTTTCACATTGGCCGGAATTTGCAATAAAATGTTCCAAACTTAACTATACCAGGAAATTCGAAGTATATGTATTGTATCTTCGTTACAACTTATCAGGGGACAGAACTAAAAGATAAGACATCAAAGATAAAGTTTTTAAAGTTTATTACAAATTGCATTGACTTTGTCTTTTGCCGATTTTCGATGGTTTTCACAATCGCCGTAATTTGTAATAAACTTTCAAACTTGAACTACTCAAGAAATTATAACTAATCAGGTGACATAACAAGACAGTTTACACATCAAAGATGAAGTTTTCGAACTTTATTACAAATTGCGTTAAATTTGCTTTTTGGTGATTTTCGAAGATTTTAACATTGGCTGCAACTTGTAATAAAATTTTTAAGCTTAAACTACCCTAAAAAATCGCCAAAAAGCAAACTCAACGCAATTTGTAATAAATAAAAAAAAGATCGAATACTTCATTTTTTGTCTAAACTGTCCAATTGTGTCCCCTGATTAGTTTCAACGAAGAAACAAGTACATATACATCAAAATGCCTTGGGTAGTTCAAGTTTGGAAAGTTATTACAAATTGTGGTGAATGTGAAAAGCATCGAAAATCGCCAAAAGAGCAGTCAACGCAATTTGTAATAAAATTCGAAAACTTCAACTTTGATGTCTAAACTGTCCAGTTCTGTCCCCTTATCAGTTGTACCGAATATACAATTACATTTACTTCAAAATTTCTGGGGTAGTTTAGGTTTAAAATGTTTTATATTACAAATTGCGGCGAATGTGAAAATCATCAAAAATTGCCAACAAGCAAACTCAACGCAATTTGTAATATAGTTCAAATACTTTATTTTTGATGTGTAAACTGTCCAGTTGTGTCCCATGATTAGTCGTAACGAAACTAAAAGTACATATACGTCGAACTTTCTTGGGAAGTTTAAGTTTGAAAAAGTTTATTACAAATTGTGGCGAATGTGAAAATAATCGAAAAAGGTCAAAAAGCAATACCAACGCAATTTGTAATAAAATTCGAATACTTCATTTTTTTATGTCTCAACTGTCCAGTTGTGTCCCCTCATTAGTTGTAACGAAATTACAAGCACATAAACTTGGAAATTCCTTGTGTAGTTCGTTTGAACAGTTTATTACAAATTGCGACGAATGTGAAAATCATCGAAAATTGCCAAAAAGCACGTCAACGCAATTTGTAATAAAGTTCAAAACCTTCATCTTTGATGTGTCAACTGTTCTTTATGTCCCCTGATTAGTTGTAACGAAGAAACAAGTACATATACATCAAAATTCCTTTGGTAGTATAAGTTGAAAAGTTGTTACAAATTGCGGCGAATGTGAAAATCATCGAAAAACAAGGTAGGTCAACGCAATTTGCAATAGTTTGAAAACTTCGTCTTTGATGTCTAAACTGTCCAGTTCTATCCCCTGATTAGTTGTTAGGAATGTACAAGTACATATAGATAGACGCATGCCTTATAATGTTTCACAGGAATATTTATGACTACGTAGCCATCCAAGTAACCCCATATCATCACGGAAACACGCCTATGAAAATTTTCAGATAAAAAAATTCTGATATTTTTCATATTTCTGCTCAAAACACAGATTGTGGGTACTCGTTAAAACCGCCTCGACGAGGCGGTTCTAACGAGTACCCACAATCTATGTTTTTGAGGAGGAATAAGAAAAAAATAAGGTATAACCCTGTAAACCCCAGTTTTACTATATATAAAAGTGGGGTTTAAAGGGGTCAAAATTATATAGGCATGTTTTCGTGATGTTTGAGAGACCCGAGGTTCTTACTTGTCACATGCATCCTCTTGCCTTCCGACGGATTCATACCTACGCTACATATCAGCAATTTTTCTATCCAGCAGCTATTCTACTCTGGAATAACCTTGTTCCTGAGGTCGTTCTTAACAGTGATCCTAAGTCTGTCAAAGATAGAGTCAGGACGAACTCACACCAATCACCGTAAGTTCCAAACACTGTTTTAACCTGGTTTTAAACTCACTGATCCTGCACTAACAATTTCAATTCACTTTTACACATTATATCCTTTCTAAAATCTGATTTTTATCATTGCACGGACAGTGCAACTGCACCTGCGCATAATACTCGAAAGAGGGTGCTTCTGGATAGATAGATAGATAGATAGATAGATAGATAGATAGATAGATAGATAGATAGATAGATAGACGGGTGGTGGGTTATATCCTTTCTAAAATCTGACTTTTATCATTGCACGGACAGTGCAACTGCACCTGCACATAATACTCGAAAGAGGGTGCTTTTGGATAGATAGATATATAGATAGATAGATAGATAGATAGATAGATAGATAGATAGATAGATAGATAGATAGATAGATGGATGGGTGGTGGGTGGATGGATGGACGGATGGACGGACGGACGGACGGATAGATAGATAGATAGATAGATAGATAGATAGATAGATAGATAGATAGATAGAGTGAACCCTTGTTACAACGGCAGCATTTGTTATCAAAGACGTTGCCATTAAAATGAATGTGCTTTTGTACTTAATGAGCAGATTGATATATGAATAAGGTGTTGTTTAGTTCTTATTTCCATATAGAACATAGGTTTGAATATTTGTTAGAATCGCCTCACCGAAGCGATTCTAACAAATATCCAAAACAAATGTTTCTTGAAAGTATTAAAGACAATATTCTTGCATAATTTGTAACTAATTGTTACCTCTTAAGCGAAGGATTCGTGACAGTCAAATTGTTATTATAATGAATTTTGTCGTCGTATCGAGTCTCGGTATAAAGAAGGTTGTCTGTAGATAAATAAATAGATAGATAGATGCTTACTGCGGAACCGTTTGCTTTGCCCTGTTTAATGTCTTGTTGTGTTTAGTAGAACCTATGTATCATTGTGATCACCTTGTTGGGTAAAGAATTGCTAGCATAGAGTTTATTTGTTTTTGATGCGTGTTTACTAGCCATCATAATTTATTTGCTCTTCCTCTTGGAGTCATTGAGAGGTTATATTCTATAGGTTATATATACAGTGAAACCTCGTTACAGCGACAGCATTTGGTCCCAAATATGTTATCATTAAAATGAATTTGCTGTTGTAAAGAATCCTTAATGGAAAGAATGATATATTAGGAAGAACTTGTTTATTCATGTTTCCTCATGAAATATATGTTTTGGATATTTGTTAGAATCGCCTCAGAGAGGCATATGCTGTTTGTTGTTTTAATGCAATATTCATGCATAATGTCACATTAACTGCCACCTCTTGAGTGAAGATTTGTGACCTTTAAATTATCATAATAACGAATTTTGTCGATGTATCTAATGTCG
This sequence comes from Anodontia alba, assembly GCA_964016985.1. Lineage (NCBI taxonomy): Eukaryota > Metazoa > Mollusca > Bivalvia > Lucinida > Lucinidae > Anodontia > Anodontia alba. Next base: position 28,212,053 of record OZ024832.1, on the reverse strand, counting down.
GTGTAAAGAGGGCTGACTGTACATGTATTCAGGTACTTCCTCGCCATTTTCTTTACTTTACTCGCTTCTCATTTGGGGTCCCATTCTGTTTAAGACTTTCTCTAACAGAAGAAGAATTCATTTAGTTAAGAGTAATGTAATCAACAGCAGTATGACTATTCAAGGAGCCAGCTTATTGAAGTAGTCAATAAAACGATAAATGCTGCAGAGTCGCACGTTGACTGACGGTAGTTTTTAGCAAGATCCTCAGTTTCATCATACACTACAGTCTGCGTAACTGCGTCGCCTGTTGAGTATAGATAAAGAATCTCGGTCCCGAACACCTCTGAGGCGGCGCATACTGATCTTGGCATACAGTGTTTACATATTGCATAAATGCTCTATTCTCGAGGTGAACATTATTTGGGCCGCGGCAAACGATAAAGTGCATTCGATCATATGCAAAATGCGCAGATTCATATCACCATGCGCATGCGCAAAGTATCATCCGGGTCTTTGCTCTCCTTGCATATATTTTGTAATATCAAACGATTCTGTAAGCGGACAGTAAAGGCCCATCATCACGAAAACACGCCTATATAATTTTGACCCCCTGAAACCCCACTTTTATATAATAAAGCTGGGGTTTACAGGGGTATACATTATTTTTCTTATTTTTACTCAAAACATAGATTGTGGGTACTCGTTAGAACCGCATCGACGAGGCGGTTCTAACGAGTACCCTCATTCTATGTTTTGAGCAGAAATATGAAAAATATCAGAATTTTTTATCTGGAAATTTTCTAGGCCTTCGCTGTCTGTATATGCCCGAAGACATATGACGCGGCCCATTTTGATTACCACCACGTGGTGTAAGGTTTGTATAGAAGGTATGGATATACTACAGAACATCACGAAACTCTTATTATTGGAAAGCTTCAATGTAGCTCTCTAGTACTGTAATAGCAGTGTCACACGGACATTGGGCCTTGGAGGTTTCATTGAGCCGGGACACAGCATTTTCTACAAGTTAACATATGCTCAGGTTGATCAGTGTTTGCAGTCCGCCTGAAGACGCTTAAAACCCCTAGAAAATGCCGTGACCCTGATCAAATATGAACGTCCAAGTTCAAAGCCAGCTTTCGCTGTTCCCAAGGAGATAACCTACTAAAGAATCTACAGTTAGATATATGAATGGGCCAGCTCTTATGACTGCCTTGTTTATCCTTTAAAGTGATGTTGAAAACAATTTCGATCTGATACAACAAGCACTCAGGCGGAGCTTAGAAGTTTCTGTATTGCAAAAGGCGGAGCCTAGAAAGTGTACAATAACTTCCCGATTTGGGCAATTATTATGTCCCGTTCTAACGGAAATAAGTGTTCTGTGTATTGTTACATTTAACCAAAGCACAAACAGTACTGGTGGGTCAATTGTCTCTGAGTGTAGGCTGGATATATGGTCCTGAAGGTGGACGTAAGACCGTTTCATTTAACCCTTAACGTCCTGCGATTTAAGCGAACAGTACAGACCCTAATCAGACGCCGCATTCTCTTCTGAGTCTGCACTGTTTCCCAATGTTCCAAGTGTTCCAGTCCAGGTTTTACAGATAACCCTCTATCAACAACACTCTGACGTCACAGCGAAAAACATAGCGCGGCTAATATGAATTTAATAGGTGCTACCTATATCCGTGCGTCCAAATTATCATCACATGCTTCATAGGTGGGTTGGCCAGATCTAACTGAATTTGATTTCAGACCACGCTTGACTTCTAATCCACTGCATAAATTGCGATATAACGTCCAAGTCAACAATATTTCAGTAGTTCAGAGACATTGCCTCCAAATTTGTGGGACTTTTACCCGACCCGATCATATGAATTCGGGTCCTGCTTAGTTATTCTTTTTTTTTAATTGACGTAAACCCGTGCTTGACAATTTGTGCCGTCTCCAAGAGAATGGGAGATTCCGGATAGAAGAGCTAGTAGATGGAATAAAAATATGGCATAGAAGAGGATTATGTAATCAAAACACTTTCTAGTGGGAAAATGGCCCTGAACGGGAACTGAAGACTTTCTGATCAACCCTTAACTTCCTGTAATTTAAACAAACAATGCAAACCCTGATCAGACGCCGCGAAGTGCGGCATCTGATCTGGGTCTGCACTGTTTTCCAATTGTGCAAGAATAGCGCAATGATAAGAATAGTGCGGCTATAAATAACCGTTACCGTGATTTCGTCTACTGCGTCTATCCCATTCCCTTGCCCGATACAAGTACATGGACAACAGGTTCTTGCCAGCTCCGCACCACTTCCGTTCTCTTCTTAACTGCAAGTTTTAGCGGACATATTGTAGACATGCTGTAGAGTAGGCTTTACCATTCCAGTACTTAACCTATTTATGACTCTTCTACCTCCTCATTTGGGCAGCTGCATTTCCATTTTAAGGGGTGTCTGATTTGTTGTGAGCATTATCATTTATTATTGCATAAAAAGCAGTGTCGCACGTGATTAACAGCCGTGCATTAACCGGCAGTGTATTAACAAGGCAATTCACGCGCTGTTAATGCACGGCTACGCAACTTGCAATATGGTCGTACCGGGGCCACAGATTTGCTGCCGTTACGAGATCTGTACTGCCCGACCCTAGAACGAGCATAATCCGTGGAATTTGAGTTCGCGAGACATCGGTGAAAAGGCGAAACAAAATAATGCAAGAAATAACGCGAAATGTAGCAAATGTTTTCAGATTTTATGCAATACTAGCGATCGAACATGGTTTTTCAATGCACTAACATTCGCCAGGTTCTTAGGGAGGTGTTGAAAACCGCGGCCTCCTGCCTCGGTTTTCAACACCTCCCTCGGGACCTGGCGAATGTTAATGCATGAAAAACCCTGTTTGATCCCTATACTACAGAAATTCATGTACTTAATGCAAATAGTGCAGATGTCTGATTTTGGTTTACACTGTTGGCCAATGTTCCTTTATGGGACGCTAGACGTACATAGCTCAATTCTAGAAATAATGTTGAACACTGACCCCGTGAACGCGTTCCCGTCTTGACGCCACACGGGGATCCATTTTCTTTGAGGATGGCGCTTGCGTTTTGAGCAGTGTTTATTCCATCTGGTTTGTACGTAGAATCCCATAAAAAGAACATTGGTAAACAGTGTAGACCAAGATTAGAAGTCGCAGAACAGGGTCTACACTGTTTGCACAGCATAGAGGAATGTTTATAAGAAGTGGTAATTATCAATCTTAATGGACTCCCCTTCTGTTAGAAATGGACCGGTCCAAAGAGTTATTGTAGAAGAGCTTACTCGTTATAAATGGGCTAACTGGGGAGATTATCTGTTTGCCGTGGGTGGCGACCCGTGTCACCTGACGAAAGGGTCCTATTGTTTCTAGGCTAGATAGTGTTTGATGCCCAATTCCACTACAACATATATGTACCACTTTGGTCCATTCAGCTAAACGGGAGACCAAATAGGGTCAGGTTTGTTCAGTCAATCAGCTGGTGATAACAAGGCATAAAACATTAATTCTCAATTTACCTTATATATATCATTTTCTTTTTCTTCACTTGTCGACCTGATACCAACTACGAACCCAGCAGACAACACTTTTGAAGTGTATCTATTTATTTCTACAAGGCGGCCGATATTTGGGTCAGTAGAGCAATATTTTGGTTTGCTCGAGTGGCAGTTCTAATGAGTACACTCTAAATACCACTATTACATAGGAGATCAAAAAGACTTCCCTGAAGTATCACCATTCGCTTCCGGACCTGGAGCCATGATTAACCAACTGTGGCTCGAAAAAATTTTCCATCGTCCCAAAGATGTTCGAGCCATTGAGGTTATACTGCATTTTTTGTGTGTCTCTAACACTTGTGACATTTTGGAAATCAAAATCAGGTTTTAAAACTTACATTCATTTTTAACCATTTTCTGAATCATGTTTCTATATTTTGACAGGTTACCGTCATTTGGGCTGCGCCATGCGAAAAAGTGCCTTCAAACATGTGCGAAATGCGCACAGTTTATCGCGTATGTGCGAAAAGTATCATCCGGGTCTTTGCTCTCCATTTATACATTCTGTAGTATCCATTGATTATGTTAGCAAACAAAAAGGCGATTCTAACAAATATCCAAACATATGTTTTGTCAGGAAATAAGAATGAAGCAAACTCTTTCGTGCATATCGTTCTGCTGCGTTTGAAGCGTCTTTACAACAGCATACAGTCGAACCTTAATGGCTCGAGCATCTTTGGGACCATGGAAATTTGTTCGAGACATGGATAATTCGAGCCACTGAGGATTAATCATGGCACCAGTTCAGGAAGTAAATAGCGATAATTTAGAGAAATCTTTTTGATTTTCTACACAACGATTGTATGTTGAGTGTACTTATTAGTATCGTCTCGATGAGGCGATTCTAATAAGTACACACAACATACAATTCCATGATAAAATAAGAAAAAAATCCTAAATATTTGTTTTCTTGAGCTATTGGAAGAATTTTGTAGGGACTGAAAAACGAGTTCGAATCACCCGCTGTGAACGCGCCATCCGTGTTCGAGCCATTGAGGTTATACTGTATTCATTTTAACGGCAACTTCTTTTGGAAAAAAATGCCATCGTTTTAACGAAGGTTCCCTGTAATTTTAAAGGAAAGAAGTTGCTCCCCGTCGCCTCTTAGGATAGACCCATTTTCAGATGGGACTGTGATGCTCCCCGTCGCCTCTTAGGATAGACCCCTTTTCTGATGGGACTGTGTATGCTGGAAGTGATAAAAAGTTATTTCCCTTGCCAAAAATGGCAGAAATGCTACTAAGTGTATCCACACACCTTAAGGTAAATGTACATTGTTTCAGGGGGAAAGTTACAATGTCAAATTAAGTTTAGCTCCCTTCTGGAAATTGGCCCACTCTAAAAGGGAAGAAGGCGGCCTCGATGGCTCAGTTTTATGCGCGTCCGACTGGTGATCAGGAGGTTGTGTGTTCGACCCCCGCGGGGTCGGCAACATTCTTTCGTGGAGATTGATAATGAAATATTTTCAATGAGCATACTCTTTCTTCCGCTGATTCAAGAAGAGCAGTTGTCAGTTTCTGGCGAAAGAATATGCACAACCGGGATATACAGGTTAACCGCCTAGAGGACAAAGCCTGCCCAGTATAGTGAGGTTAGGTAAACTGACCGTGTTCGACATAACCCCACTGGGTTGACTGGGCCGTAAATCCTGAACACAAACGAAAAGGAAGTATGTTTCTTCTCAGGAGTGCGGGACAATTTATTTTCCTTTAGATAATCTCCTTTTCTGAAGCCTCCCAGTCTGATGGAGTGCACGTGTGGAAAGTCATTACGAAAACAAGCCTATTCAAATATATAGAAAATTTCACCTCCAAAAACTAAAAATTTTCAGATAAAAAACTCTGATATTTTTCATATTTCTGCTCAAAATATAGATTGTTGGTACTCGTTAAAACCGCCTCGGCGAGGCGCTTCTAAGGAGTACCCACAATCTATGTTTTGAGCAGAAATAAGAAAAACAACGAATACCCCTGTAAACCCCAATTTTACTATATATAGTGGGGTTTAAGGGGGTCATAATTATATAGGCATGGTTTCGTGACGGTTAGTACTCAGGGTAAAATTTTCGGCAGGCGATGTTCATAAACATCTTTTGTATTTTTCCCAGGAAACTGGATTTGACCTTGCATGCAATTGACTCCAATGGAGAAAATTAACATGAAATATCATATCCTGTTTTCTGGGAAAATAAAACAAAAACCAATTTGCTGTCTGCTGAATTTTGCACAGAGAGTGTTAAGTTTAATAAGTCTAATACGCGTATAGCTCCCATTGTTTCAGACTCAAATTATATGTTATTCCTTAAAACGCTGAACAAATTTGTACCAGATGACATTCTAAAATGGATTTTGTTAATTCTCAGAAAACAAACAAACAAACAACAACAACAAAAAAAAAAAAAAAAAATAAATAAATAAATACTTGAAGAAATAAACAAAATATCATAATTTCAAAGCGTCATCTGCTGTATTTGTGATTAGCGCTTTAAGGATTTAAAAATAATACCACTATTTGTTTTGGGGCACAGCTGTTTTTGTCCGCTTTGATTAATTTTATGTGTAGTTATCGCAACGTCTTCTGTCCGCTTTGATTATTTTTACGTGTAATTATCGCAACGCTTGGCTAAATTATACGGATTATTAGACTTCATTCGTTGCAGAAAATATGTTGTTACTGGCAATAAGTAGCGACAACTGGCTTGGCATCTGCGTTCGAAATTAGATATTAGTCGTCTTTACTTTACATTTTATTCATTTAACTTATCTTCCTGTTGGCATATTCAGCAGACGTAAAATTGGTAATATTTTTTCTTTTTTTATTTTCCCAAGACAATCGAATTTGATGTTCATGCAATTTGTCCCCAAAAGAGATAATTTGCATGCAATGTCAAAGTCTACTTTCTCATCACGAAAACATGCCTATATAATTTTGACCCCCTTAAACCTCACTTTTATATAGCAAAACTGGGGTTTACAGGGGTACACATTATTTTTTCTTATTTCCACTCAAAAACATAGATTGTGGGTACTCGTTAAAACCGCCTCGACGAGGCGGTTCTAATGAGCACCCACAATCTATGTTTTGAGCAGAAATATGGAAAATATCAGAATTTTTGTTATCTGAAAATTTTTATTTTTTGGTAATGAACTTTTCAGTATATTTGAATAGGCTTGTTTTCGTAATGTAGTAAAAATAACAAAATATTTCAAAATGTCGTCTAATGATTTTTTTTTTACCCAGAGTGCTATGCGTCAAGGGTCTGAATCTACTTTGCGGAGAGACTACACTGTCAAAATTGTTTTTATCCCCTTCTGTAAAAAAAAAAAAAACAAAAACAAATGAGCGTCTGATAGACTTGTTTCAGTCTCCAGTAACTGAATATTTATTTTATAATCATTACAAATATATTAAAAAAAAAAGATATATATCATGACTATAAAGTCTAGTACTAGAGTGTTACTTTAACCCATTTATGCCTTGAGCAATATATTCTACCTTAACTCTTTGGATAGAGGTGGTCGTGTGGTGCAAATGCATCGTGTATCTTACGTCACCGGGGCGTCCAACTAATACTGGCTTACAGTTGGGCAAGACCTGCTATCCTTGTAGTAGGTAAGGGTAGAGGGAGAATGTTTTTATTTCTTCTGTTTCTTCATTTTCATTCCCGTTCCTCTTTCTTCCCTGTTCCTCTCTTTCATCTATTCTACTATCTCTTCTATCTCTTTTCTCCCTTTCTCGGGGAGACGACAAAAAATGACCCACAAGGGTTGATGTGTCGTTAAACCCCAACACAATAAAAGAGAAAACTCTTTGGACAGGTCCATTTGCTATATAAGGGATGTCTGGTTATCACTATCACTATAATGTTTTGTAGAAATTCTTGAATTTAATGTAAACAGTGTAGACTGATCAGACGCCGCCTTTCTGTGGCGTCTGATCTAGTTCTATACTGTTTGCCAATGTCCCTTTTATGGGACGCTAGGCTTATATGGGTTAATGGCGGTGTGTAAGAAGGGTATGGCGGTGTGTAAGAAGGTAGACTGGCTATAGTGAATTAATGAATATTTTCATTTTCAGTGAAATTATTATTATTTTTTTTATCGTTTTGTAAAATCTATCTTTTTCTAGCCAGAGACATCAGATTTAGACTAGTGACAAGAATATAGATTTGCACAAAGACACATGTCTAATAAAACAAAACAACTGTTTTATGGACTGGAGCAAGTCTAGAAGGATGGAAAACAGGAAGTCACAAGTACTGTCGCCTGTTAAAAAAAAGGCGGTTATCAGATATACAACGCGTATCCATTTTTTGCACGTGATATAAATGCAATAATTTCTGTCACGTGACGTGACAGAAATTATTGCATTTATGCCGAGTGGACTCTTCTACCTTAACCCTTTGAATCGGTCCATTTGCATTTGAAGAGATGTCTGGTTTGTTTTTATTATTACCATGTTTTATGGCGATCCCTGTATTAAATCCCCAGTCTGATCAGTCTTCGCTGTCCGCATGAAGAAAGTTTGGGTCCTTAGCTACCAATTTGAGCGCATAGTGAAGACTGATCAGACTGGGTGGATGCCCAGGCTGATCCTGTGCCTGTGTCTCTTTTACTCATGCACCGCTGTCTCCTCCTCCGGACGAGAGCAATGGCCATTTGATTCTGCAACAATACTTAGTGATCTAGTTGGATTGCACCATGTATCAGTACTTGGTTGTTCTTTGATTATCATCAATAGTCAAGACTGATGAAAGATCACCACAAACCTTTCATTTACATACACAGAGGCGCATCTGTCGCCAAGAAATGCTCAACAATCTTTATATTCGCCCAAGGCATTTTCAATGATTCCTCATCGATATTTTACAGTCTTTCAGTTATCTCTTTTTTAGTCCCACTTGATATCTCAGCGATCTCCGTAGATCTCCCTGCGATCTCTCTTTGTCGAAAACGAGCGCTAAGCAAACTTTGAATGAGCAACTAAGGTCACTATAAGTATACAATGTCTCTATACACGCCTGGTAAACTATCACAGGTACCTCCGCGGAGGTACTGATTAAATGGTTGTGACAGATATCCGGAGCTACCTGTGATGGTCAAAAACTATATAAAAAGCTAGGTGTTGTCTTTTTTGATAAAATACACAATAACCAGCGAGTTTATTGAAAATCAAAGAGTGCTATTCGACCCGTATAGGCATAAAGTTTTGTCACACGTCATATCCCCCAGAACTTTCAATATTTACCAAAGATACGACCTTTGAAGTGGCTTCGAAGTCAGTCCGAAGTACTCGAAACAGAAAAAGATCGATCGTTTTTGGTTCTAAATGCGGGTATCTTGCATACGAATATGTTTATCTCGGTACACTGATGTAAAGTAAACCTGCTTGCCTAAATACAGATATCGATAAACTCCAAATAAGGCTGGATTCTTCAAAAGAAAAACAGCTGGAGGTGCCTGTGACGTCGTGGAGGTGCCTGTGATGTAAAGAAATATAGTGAAAATCTGAAGAGTTATTGCAGCTGCAAATATTGATATAAATTCTTCTCTACATTACTGCCTGGAAAGAATCATTCATTCAGCGTCCTTATAAGCTAATAAAATGTGTATATCATGAATTTCGATATTAAAGTTATAAAACATAATCTCAAAGAATTATTTGCGCTTTTGAGTTCGATTGTCATAGAATGCTCACTGGAGTAAGACGTTTTTCTTGACTGATGATGACTGTAATCGGGAGGTGCTGCCTGTTCGTCATTCCAACTCGTAGAAAATTGTCTTTGCTAAATATATCACACGCCATGCCAGCTACATATATGGTGTACCAAAAGTATAAAAAATGCCGATGCCTGTCACGGTATGACGCAGTTTGTGCAATACCAGAACACCTAAATAACCTACGTTGTTGACACTTTTGGTAACTCGTATGCGTATCGCTCGTATATGTCGTATGACGCTCGCTGTATGTATTGTTGTAGTTTTGTTGTTTTGTTCCTTTACGTCCCTGTAAACAACTAAAATCATGGCGGTACTGTCAGTTAATCTAACCAGGCGGGACTGTCAGTTAACCTAACCACACTATTCCTGGGCAGGTTTAGACTTCCTAAGGGGTTAACCAGTAATAAGTGAACATACTTTCGTCAGTAACTGACAACTGCCCTTCCTGAATCATAATCTCGACATTACATCTTTAAATATGGTGAAGTGATCGGAATCTTACTGTAAATCATGTGATATTCAGTCTCCAAATAGCCGCTATGAAAATATTTTGTCGAAACGTTTGCAAAATCAACAATATGTCGGAAAATTGCTCTTTAGTCAGCATATTTGATGCACATAGTGGCTATTTGGACACTGAATTTCACATGATTAACAAGAAGATTCCGATCACTTCACCATATTAAAAGATGTAATGTCGAGATTATGTCATGTGTTGATGATGCAACACCTAGGCCTTACGGGTGTGTTTGAATTCTAGCGCTGGCAATATAAAATAGCAAGAGTGAATCACCTGCAATACCTTCGAGTCCACTTACCACAAAGTTAATATAAACGGCGTGTCAGGCCGCGTAGCACAGTCGGTAGAGCGTCTGACTCAAGAGCCAGAGGTCCCCACTTTTCTCTCTCCTTCCACTGGTTCAAGAAGGGCAGTTGTCAGTTACTGACGAAAGTATGTTCACTTATTACCGGTTAACCCCTTAGGGGGTCTAAGCCTGCCCAGGAATAGTGTGGTTAGGTTAACTGACAGTCCCGCCATGACTTTAGTTGTTTACAGTGGACGTAAAGAAACAAAACAACAAATCTACAACAACACATACAGCGAGCTTCATACGACATATGCGAGCGATACGAGTTACCAAAAGGGTCAACAACGTAGATTATTTTAGGTGTTCGAGTAATGCTCAAATTGCGTCATAATTTACGGTGACAGGCATCGGCATTTTTTATACTTTTGGTACACCATATGTGTAGCTGGCATGGCGTGTCATATATTGAGCAAAGACAATTTTTTACGAGTTGAAATGACGAACAGGCAGCACCTCCCGGTTAAAGTCATCACCATTCAAGAAAAAAAAAGTCTTACTTCAGTGACCGTTCTATAACAATCATACTCAAAAGCGCCAATAATTATTTGAGATTATGTTTTATAACTTTAACATGGAAATTCATGACATACACATTATGATAGCTTATTGCGACACTGAATGAATGATTCTTTCCAGGCAGTAATCTAGAGAAGAATTTATATCAATATTTGCAGCTGCAATAACTCTTCAGATTTTCACTATATTTCTCTACATCACAGGAACCTCCACGACGTCACAGGCACCTCCAGCTGTTTTTTTTTTTTTTTTTTTTTTTTTTTTTTTGAAGAATCCAGCCTTATTTGGAGTTTATCGATATCTGTATTGAGGCAAGCAGGTTTACGTTACATCAGTGTACCTAGATAAACATATTCGTATGCAAGATGCCCGCATTTAGAACCAAAAACGATCGATCTTTTTCTGTTTCGAGTGCTTCGGGCTGACTTCGGAGCCACTTCAAATGTTGTATCTTTGATAAATATTGAAAGTTCTGGGGGATATGACGTGTGACTAAACTTTATGCCTATAAGGGTCGAATAGCACTCTTTGATTTTCAGTAAACTCTCTGGTTATTGTGTATTTTATCAAAAAAGACGAATACCTAGGTTTTTATGTCTAGTTTTTGACCATCACAGCTAGCTCCGGATATCTGTCACAACTATTTAATCAGTACCTCCGCGGAGGTACCTGTAATAGTTTACCAGGCGTGCTATAGATAACCATGAAATTGACGAAAATTGCCTCACTTTCTTTGATCGCAGAACTTGCTCTCAATGATCTCCCGAACCTGTAGACAGAAACGACATTTTCGAGGATTTGAGAGATCATTGGGACATCGAACCAATTTTGGATCGCTCATTGGTCACCCAACATTCTCCGTGAGTGTAAAAGGAGCTTTATATAAATAAATAAATAAATAAATAAATAAATACACGTAAATAAATGAAAATATGATTTAAGATAAATAAATACAGTCGACTCTCATTATCTCGAAGACCAATGGACTGTCTGAAATATTTTGAGATATCCGTACCTCGACATATAAGATTTGCAGAGTTGAGGAAAATAAATCGAACAGCCACATTTCACAAATTTCACAAGTAATTTGACTCTTTAATTTAGAGATTTAAATAAATCTAATCAATTTTTTCTTGTTACCTGTTATTAGATTTCTGTTAGAACAAGGACTAGATTTTCACTTCGAGATAAGCGGTTATTCGAGATAAGCGGTCGAGATAACGAGAGTCGACTGTAAATAAAATAAAATCCGGAATAGTCTCCTTGATTACAAAGGGCTAAAAAATAGAAACTACACTATAGCGACGTGAAGGGAGACGTTTGACGGCCGACACACGACACTAACAACAGCTGTAGTGAAGATAAATCAGGGCCCAGTTGTTCAAAACTAACGATGTCGTTAGTTAACGATTCGTTAAAATTTTAATCGAGTGATACGCAAAGATGCTGAATTTTTTTGCTGAAAAAATGTGAGTAGCTTTTGCACTGCAAAAGCTACTCACATTTTTCAGCAAAAAATTTCAGAATATTATGTATGGAATCCGCTAAAACAGTTAACGAAATGACCCTTAACGAGCTCGTTAAGCTAACGATGCTTTGAACAACTGGACCCAGCTATTTTAATGATGAATGGATTCAACAAGGAATACCCTTCAAAGCAAAAGCTATCATTGTTTCCTTCACTAGGGAACACTTGCATGTTATTTCCCTGTGCCTCATTAGACTTTTTGTTTTATTTATGTCACTCTTTAGTTACGCAAAGCTTGTGACAAAATCGCACCTGGAAGAAACAATTACGCTAAATGAGCGACTAATTGTTAATAAATAACTCTTCCTTTTTTCAAGTAATTGGAAAATATTTGCTGCAAAACAGGCTTATGTTTTTCAGCTGATATTTACGTGAGTTTGTGGGAATCGATTTCTGTGCATTTGGCGCAAGTATCGATTGGTTGCTTTGATTTGGAGTTTAACGGCTCAGTCAGCACTATTAAGTTCATGTCAAGCCAGTCGGTTTACCTACCCACACTTTTCTTGGGCAGGTTTATTCCTCTAAACGGTTTACCAGTACCTTTGCAAATCCTTTTACCGGAAACAGACAACTGCACTTCTTGAATAAGCGGAAAAGATGGAATGATCGTAGAAAATATTTCATGATCAATCTTTTTCGAAAACACGCCTATTCAAATATATAGAAAACTTCACCTCCAAAAACTAAAAAATATCAGATAAAAAAAAACTACAACAAAAAATCTCTGATATTTTTCATATTTCTGCTCAAAACATAGATTGTAGGTACTCGTTAGAACCGCCTCGGTGAGTCGATTCTAACGAGTACCCACAATGTATGTTTTTGAGCGAAAATAAGTAAAAATAATATATACCCCCGTAAACCCAAGTTTTACTTTATAAAAGTGTGGTTTAAGGGAGTCAACATTATATACGCATGTTCTCATGATGTTCACAAAAGAATGTTGCCGGACCCGGACCCGGCGGGGATCGAACCCGTGACCTCCTGATCACCATTTAGACGTGTATTCGACCGAGCCATCGAGGCCGACCCCAAGTATTGGTTCAGACAAACCTAGACAAACAGTGCAGAGTCAGATCAGACACCGCAGAACTGGGCGACTGATCTGTGGCTACACTATTTGTCATTCATCCAGCAGAATTTTAGTCACATCAACAGGTAGTAAAATGGACGTGCTCAAAATTTAGGACAAGCATGAAAAGGCGTAGATTCTTAAACGATTGACCCTTGAGAAAAATGGCATACATATGTACATCTCCTCGTAAGACAATTTGCCTGATATCTCAAAACCTGTTTTCTGTGGAAAATAAGAAAAATAACATCACTTTGTCGTTTGTTGAAATTTCCCAGACAGTGTACACAAGGTTAAGCCGTTTATGCCTAACGTTTCATAAAAGGGACACTGGCAAACAGTGCAGTCCCTGATCAGACGCCGCAGAATGCGGCGTCTGATCAGGGTCTACACTGTTTGCATTTAGGACTGGGATTTTTATAAACATGATAACAATAAAAAATCCAACCAGACACTTCTCATGTTGGAAATGAACTGGTCCAAACAGTTAATGTAGAGGAGCCCACTTGGCGTAAATTGGTTAATTAGACTTTCGTCGCAATATGCTTATATATCTAATGCTTGTTGACAATAGCTTGTCATTGTCTCCGGAAGTACGCCAAGCACCTGGATGTAGAGCAGACTGCGCACCTTACGGAATAAGCCATATGGCTTACCAGTAGGATGTATTTGTAAATAAAAATCTAAAAGGTTGCCTTTGGAAACAAAGAACACGCAAACAGAACGAAAATCGGTGACTCGGTTTTATCAACTGTTTGTTTTCATTTACTCTGGCATACAGTAGAATAAGCCATGAGTACTCGTCTTTGTTTATTATAGTGATTAATTTGATTTTTATGTTTTCGCTTTGATGCATTGACTGAGTTGGGAGCTTTATACGAACCGAATTTTTATGTGTTTCTATATTAAGAGTAGCATCGGGACCCAGGGTGAAGTTAGCTAGCTGTAAAAGTGCTTTAAAACCCCCGGTGGTTTGTTCTACTGACCGTTCTAAGGCAGTGGTCCCGGTGTTAGTCTAAGTTACTCTTTGGTGCTTTGTGGTTTATTCTACGAGGCGATTTGTTGTATGTCTTTCCGTGTGTCATTTTGTTCTTGTGTTTTTCAGTCCTTTTAGTATTGCGATTACCTCGCTTGGGGAAGATGAGAGCTAATCGTTGTACTTTTCGTTTTCGGTTTGTGCTTGTTTTGATTTGTCGGTTTCCTCTTCCTCTTGTGGTCTGGGAAGGGCTGCGGATTTTGATTGTGGCACTCCCTGGACTTTTCTCTTACCTTTTTTTTTTATTTTTTTTTTTATAAAGTCTCTTCATCTATATCTATGTATTTCATATATTCTATGTAGTTTGCAAGGCTGTATACGCCCCCCCCCCCTCCCCCCCTCCCCCCCACCTAGCACTGGCTTAAGCGGAATTCGATTGTCAAAGTAACCAGAATAGGCTCACTGATCCCAAAGGAAATACAAATATAATCTGCACTATGGTGAAGTACAGTGAGACCTTTTACGGCCACCACACGGCACTTAACACCAGCTGCAGTTGTACTCGCCAAAGTTTGCGCATGCTGATATCTCGAAAGTATCGCAAAAATTAAACTATCTCCTCATATTTGCGTATAATGTTAATCCATCCGTCATTTAGCTATCCACATTCAAACTATAAACGACCTGCCTAGCATGTCCAGTCAGAAATACAGTGAATCCTCGTTACAACGACAGCATTTGTTCCCAAAGACGTTGCCAGTAAAATAAAATCGCTGTTGTGCAGAATACTTAATGGGCAGATTGATATGTAAGAAAGTTCTTGTTTTGTTCTTATTTCCTCATAGAACATGTGTTTTGGATGTTTGTTAGAATCGCCTCAATAAGGCGATTCTAACAAATATCCAAAGCATATGTTTCTTTCAAGTATTAAATACAATATTCTTGCAAAATTTGTGACTAACTGGTAAATAAGAGAAGGTTTCATGACAGTCAAATTGTCAGAATAACAAATGTTATCATTGTATCGAGTGTCGATATAAAGAGAATTGCCTGTAGTACAGATAAATCGATGGAAATAACAGAATGTAGCCTACCAAGCGCACTAACAGGAAGAGTAAACAAATTACGACAGACATCATACATGTAACAAACCAATGGAAAACACAATCAGTTGTTTTTTTTTTTTTTTGTTTTTTTTTTTGTTTTTGTTTTCAGAGCTATCATATTTGGCCTTCCTGTCACGAGTCCCCACTCTGGTTGCACCACAGTGAATACTTTTATTTTTGATTTACATTTTATTTTGAGATGGTTCACTGATTAAATTAGGGAGTCTCAATGAGAGCCCGACATGTTTTCCATTTACAACATTAAAACTTAAGGGGGAAGATTTGGCGCCGCTAAAATCGATTTAACCATTTGTAGTCGGGAGACCCGTAAGAGGGTAATTGGTAAACAGTGCAAACCCAGATTAGATGCCGCAGAACGCGGCGTCTGATCAGGGTCTCCACTGTTTGCAAATAGTTTAGCCATTTTTCTCTAGGAATATGTAAATCTCATAGCCGGACGTAACTAAAATTGAAATTGGACTCTTCAAATATTTAGTGTGGGAGAGTCTACCTAGTATACAATGGTTAATCCCTCAGCCCTTTTACGTCTTACCGTTCCAAGGCGGTAGTCCTGGTGTTGTTCATCCTTTGTATCACCTTGCGGGTGCTCGCTGCAGGACTTTTTACGTGTTTTGCCCTGTTCATTTTGGACGACCACCAGAGCGGTCGTTCTCTGTGTTTGGGTAAGGAAATGCTCTATGGTTCTATTGATTGTTGTTATGAATATTTGTGTCACATGAATCCGGTCATTATGTTCATTCTTTATTTCTTGTCATTGCCGATGCAATATTTATGGCGTTTTTGACCAACTAGGGTAATTCTGAATCCGTATTTTTCTGTCCAAGTTCTGTCTTCGAATTTTTGCTTGTTTCACCTTTTTAAGATATGTGAGACTTTAATAGCGTTAGCAATTTCATATGGTCAATGTGTTGATTCCAGCTCACTAAACAGATCCTCTGCGCATGCGCGGTAAATAAGGCGAGTTGAACTTATTTTTTTTCAGTGAATTGATAAACAGATTATCCTTCTTTAAGATGAATATAACAGGTCATATAGCTATACCTATTGTTTTAAGAAATCTTCTTCAATACTAAACGCAGCCTATTCCGGATCAAAGGTGCCGATTTCAGACCACGCACTATAAGATACGTTGGCATATACAATCGGAAAATAATTGCGACTCGTAGTTCTTTTCTCTTGCACATTGAAGCCCTGGATAATAACTAATCATATTGTATACCATTTCAAAGGAAATTCATTTCATAAGAACTTAGCGAAAACATTTTTACTGCTTAGTACTATTGAAAGAACACGCCGGGAAATCCTGAAATGCGACAGTGTACCCGTGAAAAAATTGGAGTTTTGGGCTTTGATATTAAATGAGAGCATTATTTACATTACGAAAATACGCCAATTCAAATATATATGAAATTTTCCCCTAAAAAAACTGAAAATGTTCGGATAAAAAAACTCTGATAATTTTTACATTTCTGCTCAAAACATAGATTGTGTGTACTCGTTAGAACCGCCTCTGCAGGCGGTTCTAACGAGTACCCACAGTCTATTTTTTTGAGCAGAAATAAGAACAATAATGTCTACCCCTGTAAATCCCATTTTTTTTTTCTGATAATAGTGGGGTTTAAGGGGGTCAAAATTATAAAGGCATGTTTTCGTGATGTTCCTAAATGCTCGACAACGCTCAAGAGAAGTTGCAGATCCATATTGTTATGCCTCGCCCATTATACGAGACGTGTTGAAAGAAAACGTATCAAAGCATGTTCACCCATCAATGACATGAGAACTGGTGGCTTTGCCAGAAAGAGTGGATGCTGAGCGCCGGTAATGTTTATAAATTATAATAGCAACAACAGAACACAACAAAATCAAACATGGCAAATTAAGTCAACCAAGTTTAGCGAGTAATACACGCACAGACAACATAATAACTCATGTTGTTACAATAAACGTCAAAAAGATTGCCTGTGGAAACAAAGAACACACTACGGATCAGAAAAAGGGAGTCTGAGTTTTTTGAGACCCTTCATAAGTAGTAATGAAGTTTGCAACACTGCTTACGCCCTCTGTCGTATACATGAACAGAACTCCAGTTTCAAAGATACCACAATGGGCTTAATGATCCCAAAGGAAATGAAATATAATCTGCACTATGATGAAGTACAGGGGCACGTTCTACCGCCGCCACACGGCACTAACACGAGCCGCAGTGTAATAAAATAAACGTCAAAAAGACAAGTCAAGATGAACTGGGCGAATTCAAAGGAGAGCTGTCTGACCTTACCTTCTAATTGGACTTCTTCGTTTTCACTAAATATACCTTTTCCTACGACCGAACTATAGTCTGATCCTCTGACAACTCTTTGTTCAGACTAATGTCCAGCTTTTATTGTATTAGAGATTGACATTTTACTTCATTCCATCAGCATTTTATTTTCTTACTTTTCAATTCATTTTCTGTTTATAGACCTTTGTCATAAAATTGGTTTTAATAAACTCCGCCTCATTGTCATTTATTCAACCTCGTAGCTAGAAAAAATGGCAAATCATACAACCATCTTTGAAATTTTGAAAGAAAGATTTGTTGTATTATATTGTGGGGTCTGGCATCTGTCTATCCCTGAACAAATCAGTCCATCCATCGATAAAGTTTATATTTCGGAATAATAATTACTTCAGTTTTAGAACAAGCTAAAGCTTGCAAGATAAACTTTCATGTGCAACCATCCATATGCGAACTTACAATCAACAAAATATTTGTGAAATAACTCCGATTTGTACATTTGTCAACATGATATTGTCTGCAAATAATTTCTCTTACAGCGTTCAACCATTTACGCTGTAACCTGTGTAACCTGGTAGATAGTTAGATTCTTCTTTCTTGTTCGTCTGCCTACCTTAGCTCTAAACTGCCTGTTGCAGATAGAACAAGAGAGGTCTGAGGAAGAAAGCTCTGTTGGTGATGCCTTAGCTCTGGCTTTCCGCTGTGCACGTTTCTGCTCGGCTTCGCTGATTCTTTTTGCTTCGTATTCACCAGCTCCCTTTTTTTATAAGACCTCGCCACTTTGTACAATCTTGTGCAATCTGTTCCAATGACACAGTTGGTATGT
Organism: Anodontia alba; assembly: GCA_964016985.1. NCBI lineage: Eukaryota > Metazoa > Mollusca > Bivalvia > Lucinida > Lucinidae > Anodontia > Anodontia alba. Next base: position 28,193,568 of record OZ024832.1, on the reverse strand, counting down.
TAAAGTCTTTAAAGGAGGCTTTGAGGGTGTCCTTGTATCGCTTCTTCTGACCACCATGGGAGCGTTTTCCTACTTGAAGTTCTCCATAGAGGACTTTCTTTGGCAAACGTTCATCAGGCATTCTGGTAACATGGCCTGTCCATCTTAACTGTGCCAGTCTCAGAAGAGTATATATACTCTGCATCCTTGCCCTTTTCAGGACTTCTGTGTCTGGAATCCTGTCTTGTCACTTGATCTTTAGAAGTTTTCTAAGACAGCTTGTATGGAAGTGGTTCAGTCTTTTGGCATGCCGTTGGTAAACTGTTCAAGTTTCGCATGCGTATAATAGTGTTGGCAGCACTACCGATCTATATACTTTCAGCTTTGTGTCAAGTCTGATTCCACTTCGGTCCCAAATACTTCCACGTAGCGGCCAAATGCTGCACTAGCTTTGGCAATTCTAGCATTGACCATCATCAATGTGCACAACTCTAGACAATGTGCTTCCAAGGTAGGTGATCTTGTCTACCACTTGCTGTCGTGGACCTTTCACTGTGATGGTAGGCTCCTTGTAAGGCTTTCCAGGTGCTGGCTGATATACTATCTCAGTCTTTTTGATGCTGATTGTGAAATCATAGCTGCCACATGAATCAGATACTTGATCCACACCTTTTTGCATTTTCTCTTCTGTTGGAGCACCCTTTGCCATGTCATCAGAAAAGAGGAACTCGTCTAGCACCTCTGTCTGCACCTTAGATTTAGCTTGCAACCTTCTAAGGTTGAAAAGTTTCCCATCAAAGCGATACCTAATAGGTATACCATTGTCACAATCCTGGAAAGCATCTGTAAGCATGGCAGAAAACATCATGCTGAACAGTGTTGAAGCTAGTACACAGCCTTGCTTAACTCCATTTGTCACAGGAAATGGATCAGAAAACTCGCCATCATTTTGGACCCTTGCTAGCATACCATCATGGAACTGCCGCACCATTGCTATAAATTTGGCAGGACAACCAAACTTTGCCATAATTTTCCAAAGTCCCTCACGACTGACTGTGTCAAATGCTTTGAAAAGGTTGACAAAGGTCATGTAGAGGTCCACATTCTGTTCCTGGCATTTTTCTTGAAGCTGTCGTGCTGTGAAGATCATGTCTATTGTTCTTCTGTTTTTCCTGAATCCACACTGGCTTTCTGGTAGAAGCCCTGACTGTTCCAGGTGTTCATTCAATCGGTTCAGTAGGACCCTAGCAAGAATCTTTCCCGCAATTGACAATAAAGAGATGCCTTGATGATTGTCACAGACTTGAGGATTCCCTTTCCTTTTGAATAGGTGGATAATTGTTGCATCCTTGAATTCTTGAAGGATGGCTTCTTTTCTCCACATAATCTGAAATATCTCTGTCAGTTTCTCTGCAACTGGAGGACCTCCTGCTTTGTAGATCTCTGCAGGTATTGCATCTGATCCTGGAGCCTTGCCAGATGACAAGAGTTTCACTGTTTCAGAGACGGTTGGGAGCTCATCAAGCAGCGGATTACATTCCACCTGTGTTAGTCTGTTGATAGCTTCATCATTGATAGATGATGGCCGATTAAGGACACCATGAAAGTGTTCAGCCCATCTTTTCAAGATAGCTTCTTTATCAGTCAGAAGACTAGTTCCATCTGCACTAAGGAGTGGGGTGGTTCCTGAGCACTGGGGACCATATAATGTCTTGAGTGCATCAAAGAACTTTTTTCATGTCCTTTCTATCTGCAAAGGACTGGATTTCATCAGCATTTTTTCTCAGCCAGGAGTCTTGCATGTCTCTGAGCCTCGTCTGAACTGTCTTACATATGTTTGAATCGGCAGTCTTGCTAGATACTGAGCTGGTATTTCTGAGGTAAGCCTTGTGTTTTTGGTGTTTCTCTTCAAGGAGTCCCTGAATTTCTTTGTCATTCTCATCAAACCAATCTTGGTATTTGCGCGATACTGGCCCTAGGAAATCCATTGCTGAAGAGTGAACGGTGTCTCTGAAGACTGTCCAGCTCTCATCTACATCTTCTGAACTGTGTTCCAGTGCATCTAAACGGCTGCAGAGATCGTTGACAAATGTTTCCTCTTGCTGTCTTGTTTCAGCTTGGAGACATCTAATTTCTTTGGCACCTTATTGCCTTATGGTTGTCGTACAGGCTGAATGCGCAGTTTAAGTTTGCTGACAGGCCTGTGATCTGTCCAACAGTCTGCACCACACATAGGTTTAGTCACTCTGACATCCTGTCTGTCCTTCCTTCGCACTATGACATAGTCAATGAGATGCAAGTGTTTGGAGCGAGGGTGCATCCATGTTGTCTTTCTGCGAGTTGGCAGACAGAAGACTGTGTTGGTGATCAGTAATTCTTGCTCTGCACACTTCCTTAAAAGGAGGAGTCCATTGATGTTGCACTTCCCTACACCTTCAGATCCAATCACTCCTTCCCAGGTTTGGTGGTCTGTGCCCACTCTGGCATTGAAGTACCCGAGGAGGATGAGTTTGTCTGCCCGGGGTGCTGCAGAAATCACAGAATCCAAATCATCATAGAACTTGTCTTTAACCTCATCTGGGTTGGTCATCGTGGGTGCATAGGCACTTACAATTGTTGCATGCCTCTTGCCAGATAAAGGAAGTTTCAGCGTCATCAGGCGGTCATTAATGCCTTTGGGAAGTCCTGAAAGCTTGCTGACGAGGTGTGTCTTGATGGCGAATCCTACTCCTGCTTCACGCCGCTCTTCTTTCTTGCGTCCACTCCAGAAGAAAGTGTAGCCAGCACCAACTTCTTTTAAAAGCCCTTCTTCTGCAAAGCGAGTCTCACTCAGACTGCAATCTCGACTTTGTATCGGACAAGTTCTCTACCAATTAGAGCTGTTCTTTGCTCAGGTCTGTCAGAACTTGAACTGTCCATCAGGGTGCGCACATTCCAAGCGCCGATGGTAAGTGGTATCACCTTCATCTTCTTTTTTCTTGTTTACCACTAAGTGGGATTCCCGCTGATCGCGGTTAATCAGCCAGGAGTTTTGAAGCAGGCAATTGTTTAGGGCACCTTTTCTAGCCCCTTCCCCATGCTACGGGGGTGAGCAGTGCGATCCTAAAAAGGTCTGCTCAGTCGCTCAGTTCGGCTGCCGAATTTCCCATACTGCTTCGCTCTTAAGGAAAGCGACCATATAGAACCAAGCCGCCTGTGTGCAGGTCCGCAACTACAGCTTCCAGTGTTTCCTCACCTGCTGCTTCGCCGCTCGCCCATCGCCACAGGGCTTTTGTATGATTTGCATATATGTGCTTGCTGTGAATGTGTGTTGCTGATTAAGATGACATGCGCTGCGAATTGGATTATAGTGCGGGAGAGGCGCGCAAAGTCAACCTCACTCTCTCATCCTGACCTAGCTGGATCCAGAGGCAAGACAGTGTCAGGACATCTGGAGCTAAGCCAGGATGCAGTGGATGACCATGACTTTTTTTGTGCCTTGTCATGCTCTCCATGCTCCACAACATGCTGCTGCATCGCCATTTGGGCCGTTGAATCATAGTAATGATTTCTTCCGCCCCAGCTGCCGAAGCAGACTTTACATAACTGGAACAGGCAAATCCAGGTATGCAGGTTTTTGTTTGGAGTTGCCAACTCCTAGATGGATTGCCGACCAGGACTTCAGAGCTCCATCTACCCTAGATATTGCTACACAGATTCTGTTAGATAGTTACATTACGACATGGAGGAACGCATTGCTTGTTTGTTTCTGTCCACTGATTACTGTCCATCAGATATTACGGGCAAGGTACGTTGGTGGTAGAAGGCACCGACAATATTATTTTCTGATATCAAATTTTCAGATGAAAAAACTCCAAAACACACATTATTGCCACCCTTGGCGTAACGGTAATTTCTGCACAAAACATGTTCCTCCTTGTTAGTATCTATCAGGTTTCAAAATCTTGAGACAAGCTCTCGAATCATTATATCCGTTATTTCTGGTCATACAGCATTCTGATTTACACAATGACTATCTTCTTTCAATATACAACTGTTCGCCTATCATCATGAAAACATGCTTATATAATTTTGACCCCTTAAACCCTATTTTATACAGTAAAACTGGGGTTTACAGGGGTATACAGTATTTTTCTTATTTCTGCTTAAAAACATAGGTAGTAGGTACTCGTTAGAACCGCCTCGCCAATGCGGTTCTAATGAGTGCCCATAATCTATGTTTTGAGCAGAAATATGAAAAATATCAGAGGTTTTTATCTGAAAATTTTCAGTCTTTGGAAGTGAAATTTTCTATATATTTGCATAGGCGTGTTTTCGTATTGTGGTGTATTGTACTGTACATGTAGAAGGTGTGCCATATAAAACGTCCAAGGTGAGATAAAAGAACTACATAATAAAATACAGTGTGGTTAAAAATATATAGAAGGAATTTAGCGATGGTGTAGAGACTGCACTTGATATGTATCTAAGCCATTATTCTAGACCTGTCCGTTTTTAGACTGAAAACATATAACAGTTTTTGTTTTCTCATTTTTCTCACTTCTCCACCAGAAAGCATAGGTTCTGGTACTTGGTAGAAGCACCGAGGCGCTTCTAATGGCTACATACATCATATGTTTTCTAGATAACAATTCGATCTGCATAAATCTGTCAGGCGTAAACAAAATAAATGTGTTTCCACTAACATGCTAAAAAAAAATGGTCGGTAGGTAGGAGAAACGTTTTTTTTTTTTTTTTATTATAATTTATTTTTTTTCCTCCAGAAAAGAACAGGGTCGGGCTTATAATTTTATGAAACGACAAGTATGTTGTTGAGGGTCTGTGCTTTACTTTTTATTTTGTATTTTACTGATAAAAATAGCAGACTTTGTTGTTTGAAACAGGGTCGGTCGGATTATTGGAAACACAGCTATTTTAGGCCTTATTCCATCTTGCAGATGGCACCATATATTTGGCTTTTGAGAGCTTACTTTAACGCCGTTTGCGCATTGGGTAAAAACTGTTACCAACGGTTCTGTGTCGTGTCGGCCCTAGTTAAAAACGGCTAGAGTTTATAAACATCCAACTGGAGTACGGTAGGGATTCATAGAAGGGAACCTGATTTGGTCAAGTTTTTCTGCCAATATTTTAAACCGCAGGTAGGATTCGTCTATGGATCATAGGATTGGAGGATGAGGTGTATGGACTTGGTAAGGTGGCGTCTGCATATGCCTTGCGTGAGGGAAATATTAGCGCACGATAAACGATTACCTTGTTGCAGTTTATGATAAGAACACAACAACGTCTGCTTGCAACAGGGAAGTTTTAGCACACGATTATATATTATGTTGCTACAGTTTATGATTAGCACACAGCAACGTGTGGCTTGGAGCAGGGAAATATAAGTACAAGGAGAAAAAAAATACCTTGCTGCAGTACGTCTTGAAGCAGTATGGCTTGCAGCAGTGGAATATAAGCATACCATTTATCACTCCCTTGCTGCAGTACATGATAAGCATACAACAACGTATGGCTTGCAGCAGGGAAATATTAGCACACGAGAAAAGATTACATTGATGCAGTATATAATTAGCAGACAACAAGGAATGACCATCAGCAGGGAAATATTAACACGCTATAAACGATAACCTTGCTATATGATTAGAATACAACAACATATGGCGTGCATCAGGGAAATATTAGCACAAGGTAAAACGTTACCTTGAAGCAGTATATGACTAACATACAACAACGTATGACTATCAGTAGGGAATTATTAGCACAAGATGAAATATTACCTTTCTGCAGTACGTGATCAGCATAAAACAACGTGAGGCTATCAGCAGGAAAATATTAGTAAAAGATAAAATATTACTTTGCTGCAGTACATGATTAGCAAACAAAAACATATGGCTTGCAATAGGGAAATTTTAGCACAAGATAAAAGATTACCTTACTGCAGTTTATGGCAAGCATAGAACAACGCTCCAAACAATTATTGCGAAGATACAGACATATGGTCATATGGTAGTGGTTCTTAGCAAACATTAAGTAGTATATGTTTAAGTATTACAGTTTATATTTTCTATTTATACCACATCTTTGAATAATTAAAGTAGAACTGTTTTGATAAAACCAATTAAACCATAGTTATTGTGTTCTTTTAGCTTGATATTTTATTTGCGAGTGCTTGTTTAATAGTTTATTGATAGTTCATTTCCCATTTAGCACCGATTTTCATGGAAAGACTGACTCTTGTATAGACAATATAGATTAAATCACTTCAAACATTCTTGATTGATAAAATTGAGCTTCAAACCACTCTTACAGAAACAAGACTGAAGATCAAATACCATTTTAGTAAATCTGATGGGCGGAGCATCTCAGCAATGTGATGTTTTAATGAAAACCTACAGTAAATGGTCAGTGCAGAACAAAAGATATGTAAATAAGTTTTGGTTTAATAAAGAAACTTATCTATTACTATGACTTTGACAATTTAACATGGATGTCTTACATGTAAAAATTATAGGGGCAGATTTTTTTTCTGATTTTCAATTATTTAAATCAAACATGTACATGAAACAAATACATTGTTATGCATACATACATGCACACTTAATTCCTCAAAATATTTAACTAGCACTATTTGTTTTATTTATGAGAGAGAGAGAGAGAGAGAGAGAGAGAGAGAGAGAGAGAGAGAGAGAGTAAATCAATATTTTACTATTTTTTCTTTTTTTTTGCAACCCAAATGCAAAGAGTTTAATAAAAATACAGATCATAAGTTAAAAAAAAAACCCAACCCCACCCACCCCCCAACCAAAAAACAAAAAAAAACAAAAAAAAACAAAAAAAAAACAAAAAAACAAAACACACACACACACACACACACACACACACACACACACACACACACACACACACACACACACACACAAACAATAATTAATTATGCTATCTGTGACCTATTCGTGTCCTTATGTTTATTCGTAAATAACTTTTTTTTTTTGAAAACCCACTCTCTCCAGCAACTGCAAGTATTTTCAACCCATTAAATAAAATCTCTTTCAAAATTTAATCCTAAAATCTCTATAAATAGACTTGTAATTTAGGTGTGACGTGCTTAGAACGATAATAACAGCAAATATATAGCCGGTGAAAACTTTGACTAGGTGTCACAAATTCGTAATTATCAAACATGATATTTAAAATAAGCATCATTTATATGGAAATGGAAACGCTATAATTCTCTTAATGGCGATATACCGATGACACATTTATGCTTCCCCGAACATATCAGTCTGCCAAAAACCTTACTAATCTTGTATCTTTTTTTTCCAGCGTAACGCGATCTTTTACTTAGCTCACTTGTTAACGCGAATTTTACTGAAATGTTGGAAACAAAATACAAAAACTGTGCCAGTCATCTGTTTTATTCCCCACTGATCAAACAACGGAGTCTGAACTACAATATAGTTTCATTTGTCAACAGTTAATTGGATAAGCTTGACACGCCTCGCAGATTTTCCACCAGTTTTTGCAATGGAGATATGTTTTTGACTTCCTGTTTTCTTACCTGGACACTAATGTCCTTCTAAAAAGGTGTCGACTGTACAAGAAAAAAAAAAAAAAAATGCTCTCAAGGGGAGAAAATGTTTTGCCGTACAGAAGGGAAGTAAAACAATTTTGACAAGGTAGCCTCCCCTGAAGGTAATCTATTCCTCTTAAGGTTATCGTTAACTATTCAGGAGAAGCGAAAACACATTTAACCTAAGTTTTTAAAAGCTAGTAATTATTTAAGCCCTAAATATTGGGACACCCGAACTCCTGATTAACCAAGTCCATTTGACTAGCAATTGCTGGATGAGGGTAGACGTTGATAAAAAAAATCATCGAGTTCTTAGACGTCTTATCTGGGTCTACATGGTCACGTGGTACCGGGTTCGAATTTCGCTTGAGGTGGAAATCAGTTTTTGACTGTAAGACGCTTCATAGCACAGAGCCTTTCATTATCATCCATTCATAATCTCGTATGACTTAAATACTGTTGAAATAGACGTAAAACACAAAAATAACCATCAATACTTAGGGTAAACGCGATGCATTTTGAAATAGATGGTGGTTTAATGACCCTTTCAACTTTGTTCCAGTTATATTGGCCGGCGTCGTGAGTAGTAAAGGCAGCCTATACTACTGTCGTGATATCAATTAAACTAGCTACAAAAGGAGTAGATCTTCCGTGGAACTGTCAATAATACAACTACCTGGGGTTTAACCAATTTATACCAATTGGACTATTCTACCTTACATGTATCAATTTGGACCGGTCCATTTCCAATTGAAAGGATGTCTGGTTAAATGTCATTAGTACCATGATTTATAGAAATTCCTAAATTTAATGCAAACAGTTTAGAACTAGATCAGAAGCAGCCTTCTGCGGCGTCTGATCTGGTACTACACTGTTTGCCAATGTCCTTTAAATGGAACGCTAGACATAAATGGGTAAATTTGTAATGAATGAATACACTTTAAGTAGAAGAGTAGTATAGGGTGCCAACATACAAAATTCCCATAAGCGGTGTCCATAGTGACACCCTATACTACTTAGAAGGCAACTGTGTCAAAATTGATATCGACCCCTTCTAAAAACCGTTCTATTTTAAAATGGTATAAATTGCTTCCCCCGGGAGCAACTTCTTTTTTTTAAGGGTACTCTTGTTTTCGATGTGCCTTTGTGTGCAGGAGAGCATTAACGTTATTCCCTTGTAAAAATGGTAGAAAATATACTAGCTGCGTCATGTCTTCTACACTAGAAAGATTTTCCGCTTTTGTTTCGTCGTAGGAAGTAAAAGTCTCACTATTGGCCTAGTTTTTGCGCTTCTCCATTAGTCAAAATAAGAAGCACGTCGAAATCAAGCCAGTGGTATTGGACTTCTTTGAACAAATAAACTTACGTTTTTTTCCCGAAGTTTAACGGAATTAAAATCGCACAAGGTGTAAAGAAGTTTTTCTACAATTGAGTTGTAGTTTACGTTAGGTCTTGACACCCAGACAACCAGTGTACACCCTGATCAGACGCTGCGTTCTGCGGCGTCTGATTTGCGTGTTCACTGTCTGCTCAGGTCGGTCAGTCCGAATACTTGGGGTAAATTTGGTATCTGTGTTATTTCTGTAGACTGTATCATGGGTGATTTTCTTACAGCTTGGTCCTGTTTAAAGTCAGTCTTTTCATCAACAAAAGGATACACCTAAAAAGCTATCATACATCAACTGTATTATTTCACCAGTTTGTTTATATAGTTTTACCATAAACAACTGCAAAACTGACAGATAACATGCGTATAACCTGTAATTACCTTACATTTGATTTCTTTGATGGTGCCACGACCTAACGTAAACTACAACTCAATTGTATATATACTTCCTTACACCTTGTGCGATTTTACGTCTTACGACTAAATAAAAAGCGGAAAATATTTCTAGTGTAGAAGACAGGACGCAGCTAGTATATTTTCTACCATTTTTACAAGGGAACAACGTTAATGTTCTCCTGCACACAAAGGCACACCAGAAAACAAGACTACCCTTTCAATTGGAAATGGACCGGTCCAAATTGATAAGGTAGTATAGTCCACTTGGTATAAATTGGTTAATAAAGCAGTTTTATTACTGACAGTTCCACAGAAGATCTACTCCTTTTGCAGGTAGTTTAGTTGATATTTGTTAACTTCTTGCTTGCGTTTGTGTATTGGCAAATCTTGTGGACCCGGATTAGGCGCCCCGCTCTTCGTCCGGAAGTCCATGGAAATAAAAACTGTACAAATGCACGAACGCCTACACGACGCCGGCTAATAAAACTGGAACAAAGTTGAAAGGGTCATTAAACCACTATCTATTTCAAAATGTATCACGTTTACCCTAAGTATTGATGATGATTTTTGTGTTTTACGTCTATTTCAACAGTATTTAAGATACGAGACTACGAATGGGTGATAATGAAAGGCTCTGTGCAATGCAGCGCCTTACAGTCAAAAGCTGATTTCCACCTCAAGCGAAATTCGAACCCAGGACCACGTGAACATTAGACCCAGATAAGACGTCTACGAACCCAGTGTTTTATCAGCGTCTACCCTCATCCAGCAATTGCTAGTAATGCAAAAGCCTCTGACATTTTTTCAGTAAAAATTATCAATATATTCGCAATATTTCAAGATAGAAAATTTAACGTCATGTAAGCTAAGAATTTCTTAAAGTTTTGAACAATTGGGCTCAGATAAATATTCCTTTTATCTCTCTACGAAAACATACATAGTGAGCACTCATTAGAAGTGCCTCGCCGATGGTTAAGAAGTATACTGCTCATATGTGTGCATTAAGCTTATGTCAAACAATCGATTTACACGAGTGTGCATCTCGTGTACTTAACGGGAGATTACTCTGTCAAAATTGTTTTGATCCCAACTCAAAAGTTGGGAGAAAATTCTTTCCCTTCAGATTAGATCTCTTTGCAGAAGGAGATAAATTGGTGTGCAAGGAATGAAACAGGAAATCACAAATCAGGAAATCTCCAACAGAAACGCGGAGGTAAATGTCAATGTAAATTTGAATATAATCTTATACATTTGTTAAACATCGGTTACGAACGTGACATACGCACTATCATCACGCGAAACGCTATATCCACACTGCTGCTTTCGGCAGGCTTGGCCATGAAAAGGCGGAAAATATACCGTGCTTCAAGCCCACTTAACAATTCTTTATGTCTCAATGCTGGAAATAATAAAAAGATACTCTTATTTTCTAAACTAGGAAGAGACGTAACAAGTTGTTGAGTAGCTGTCATAGGCACCAAACTGGACCGAAATATGTAGGAAACGTATCTAGAACATGTGGCCCCAACGAAGACTCAAATCAGCCTGCGCATCCAACTAGTAAGACCAGTCTTCGCTGGGTGCACAGACAGTGATGCAGGGGTTCTGCAATCGGAGAGCAAAGAGCCGAAGGAGCCCGCGCGGATGTGTTGGCTGACAGGAGACTTTGTTGTGCACAAATATCACAAGACGCGCAAGGCACGAAAGAGGGCCTTATGCCATTAGCGGACAAAGCGCGCCCATTTGTCCCCTTACAGAATCAATGGAAACTGTCAAATGGCGTCGAACAGAGAAGACCATGATCAGACTGTAGGGATGCACATGTTGGTAAGGGCCTTTACTGGTCGCATATGAAATATGGTTCTTTACCCACGTTGTGTATCCATAATGTGAATAAGATATGTTTAGAATACAATCGGGCGCGACAGAGACGATGTAACTCCAGATACGACGGAGATATTCTGCTGATAAGTCTTGTGGATAAACTGTACCGAATTTACTCCAGATGTTAGGGCACACTAAAGCATAATCGTTCTTATACCAAAACTTGATAAAGTCCGTTTTACTACCTTTTGATATGCCTATTTACTGATGCAGGAATGACAACCAGTGTACACCCTGATCAGACGTTCTGCGGCGTCTGATCTGCATGTTCACTGTCTGCTGAGGTCGGTCTGTATGAATACTTGGTGTAAATTTGGTATCTGTGTTATTTCTGTAGACTGTATCATGGGCGGTTTTCTTACTTGGTCAGTCTTTTAACTAACAAAAGGATAGATCTAAAAGCTATCTTAGCCTTTTTTTGTAAAGGGAGACAGTGTTTGCAAAAATGACTTGCCTCCTCAAGACCTTTTACACTACATAGTAAAATGATATTAAAGCACGGTCTGATATACCCATATTTACCCTAAGTATTAGGAAAGACCAGCCTAGACAAGCAGTGTAGACTAAGATCAGCTTTTACACTGTTACGACTTATAATATCAGAAAAGCCCGTTATCTGCACATGAGTTGAGTAAGGAGGAGAAAATAAACCTTATTCAACAGAGCAAAATCAGACACTCTCCAAAACTGAGTATAAATAAATAAATAAATAAATAAATAAATAAAATAAAATAAAATAAAAAACGGAAAATGAATAAAAAATGAATGGCAATTTCACTCAATTACACAAATGATAAATGACAGCATGAAACTTACTCTATCTAGATGAAGTATTCAAATAAGGTCCTCCTTAAGCAATTCTATGATGGAACAAACACTAAGCAGGCTTGTGCATTTTTTTTCAATCTTCGCCAAGCCATTAAGAATCTCATAGTCGCGGTTCATTACGGATCTTATGATCGCTTCGCTCCCTCCAGGTTCTTAATGGTTAAAAAAGACACTAACCTTTATTTGATGAGATCCAACAATGTACATTTCTAGGTCCAGCTGAGGAGTTCTTTGATGACTAATCTTAGCCTATCATACTAACTTGATGTGAAGACATTTATTGAAAGTGACTTGGTAGAGTTTGTACACATGTGTGCCCACATGTGCATGAAAACCTAAATATAGAATATGTGAACTAATATTTTTTCTGCGTTTTATGTATATACAATCAACTTTCGTTATCTCGAGGACCAAGGGCCTCTCTGAGATCCTTCGAGATATTCATACCTCGACATATCAGATTCGCCGAAAAAAGAAAAAGTAAATCAAACAACCACAGTTCACAATTAGATTGTCACGTTTAAACATGCACCAGATTTTCACTTCGAGATAAGCGGTTATTCGATATAAGCGAAGTCGAGATAACGAGCGTCGACTGTAGCTTCTTCTCTACACATGTTTGGTCCGTACTGAAAACCGCACCGTTTTCTGTCAGAAAAAGGTTTTATTTTATGGTTTGAAAAGTTAAAAAGGTCATTAACCCTTTCGTCCCTGAGAATCAGAATCAGAATATTTACTGGTGACACATCAATAGACATTCATTCACCAAGGCCAACGATTGTGAAGACAAGTCTCTAGATCTCACAAGTGATATGAATCTAGCGACAGGATCCTCAGAACTTTCAGCAGAGGATATTAAAGATGCAGGTAGTGGTTTCAATCTCTAATGGTGTCTGGGAAGAAACTGTACTTGTAAATGTCAGTTCTAGCATATGGCACTTAAAATGTCATTGGATGCTGATTCCTACTGTGCCTATTTTGGGTGTTGAAAGTATACTAGCTCTACCTTTCAGGCCTTTGAATAGCAATATAAGTTTTCTACCTTTGCATCTCTTGTGAAGAGATGTTTCACGCTAACTGTTCAAGAATGCTAGTCCTACTTCCAGTTTCAAAGTTGTGGTTACCAATCACAATCCTAGCTGCACGATTCTGAAAATTTTTAATTCTTACTTGACAACTATTCCATGTGGTTCTCAAACAGGGCTGGCATATTCCAGGATTGGTCGCACCAACCCCTTGTATGCCATTTCTTTAACATCTTGGGGACATGACGTTAGGTTACGTCTTAAGAAACCAAGAGTTCTGTTTGCTTTTATGCAAACATTGCTCACATGAGTATTCCATTTCAAATCCTTAGAAATTGTCACACCAAGGTAATTAATACTATTCACATTTTCGAGGACTATTCCTTCTAAGGAGTAAACGGCATCGATCTTTTTTGTTCCGCATCCTAGTAAGCTGTATAATGTCACATTGCACGGGCTGAAATCTCATACCCCATATTTTGGCCCATTTACCCAGTTGATAAATATCGTTTTGAAGTTTCTATGTATCTTCAATGCTATCAGTCTGACGATAGCAAACACAGTCAACAGCGAACTTGATTACAACCACTTGTTGCTTATTGCACAGAAATGAATCAGTCCATACTAAAGTTGTTTTTAACTTACGCCATATACATGGCGTTTGCATTTCAGAAGTTCATGAGGAAGAGTATCAAAGGCCTTCTCGAAGTGTAATATGAATGTATCTACGTGACCTCTTGTTTCTTGGTAAAGATCTGTCGCCCTACTTATCAAGTGAACACATGTTAGCCAAAGGCCATTCCTTAGGGATTTCACACTTATCAAGAAATTGTTTGAACAAATGAGCAAATACAGGACCAAGTTCTACCGCAAGTTCTTTGAGGACTCTAGGACGACGTTCACCAGGTCCCAAAGCCTTTGATGGATTAAAGCCTTTCATCATTTTTATAAACCTTCATTTGACACGTGAATGTCGCTCATAGGCGGTGCTGACTTCTCAAGTAGAGGGATCACACTTTCCGAAGTTTTCGAGAATACATCTGTAAACTGACCATTGAACTCATCAGCCTGCTCAGTTTCAGACTCAGCCAAACCACTTCCATTTCCCCTTTTGAGAGGAGGGATACCCTGATTGTCTTTCCTTTGACTTAGATCTGAGTTTACCACTACCAGTCTTTTTTGTCTTTGTATGAGTTTTATTCCTTTTTCTAATCATTCTTCTAATCACAGATGTAATCAGTTTTTAAGAGTGTCTGATTTTGTTCTGATGATTGAGGTATATTTTCTACTCTTTACACCCTTTATGTGCAGATAACGGGATTTTCTGATATTATAGGTCGCAAACAGTGTAAAGCTGATCTTAGTCTACACTACTTGTCTAGGCTGGTCTTTCCTAATACTTAGGGTAAATATGGGTATATCAGACCGTGCTTTAATATCATTGATTCCTATACAGTGTAAAAGGTCTTGAGGAGGCAAGTCATTTTTGCAAACACTGTCTCCCTTTACAAAAAAAAAAAAGGCGAATATATCCTTTCGGTGTATCCATTTTTTGATGAAAAGACTGACTTAAAGCAGGACCAAGCTGTAAGAAAATCACCCATGATACAGTCTACAGAAATAACACAAATACCAAATTTACCCCAAGTATTCGGACATGCCGGCCTGAGCAGACAGTGAACGCCGAGACTTTATCAAATTTTGGAATAAGAACGATTATGATTTACGGTGCCCCAACATCTGGAGTAAATTCAGTAAGTTTAACGCACATATATGAACAATATACTTCTTAGCCATCGGAGAGGCACTTCTAATGAGTGCTCACGATGTATGTTTTCGTAGAGAAATAATAGGAATATTTATCTGAGCCCAGTTTTCTAAAACTTTAAGAAATTGTTAGCTTACATGACGTTAAAATTTCTGTCTTGAAATATTGCGAATATATTAATAATTTTCTTCTAAAAAAATGTGAGAAGCTTTTGCATTACTACTTACAATTTAGCAGAAAAAACTATCAATGTATTTGAAAATACCTTAGCTACAACAGTAAATGAGTGTGACATTAACGAGCTCGTTAAGCTTACGATGCTTTGAACAAATGGGCCCTGGACACGCTTTTTATGTAGCGTTATGTAGGTAAATTCGATCGTTAGATTCATTAAAATGTATTTATTATGTATAAAACACTGATGGCTTAACAAACCTAAATCAGGTTTAAGGGAATTTATATACTTTCAAGGGAGACAACTCTATCAAAATTGTTCTCCCACCCTCCTCCCGCCCTCCTTACCATTTGGAAATGGGTCTACCCATTGAGATCAAATTCTTTTCTCATAAAATAAACCCCACTTCCGAATGGGATTGGTATGCAGGACAGCAAAAAGGAAAAAAACGAAGGGTAGGTTAAAAGTTCAGGGAATGCCGCA
This sequence comes from Anodontia alba, assembly GCA_964016985.1. Classification (NCBI taxonomy): domain Eukaryota; kingdom Metazoa; phylum Mollusca; class Bivalvia; order Lucinida; family Lucinidae; genus Anodontia; species Anodontia alba. The sequence goes on along the minus strand of OZ024832.1, from coordinate 28,178,073 downwards.
ATCGCAAACCGAAGCCCTTCCCAGAAACCAAGAGGAAGAGGATAGAGACAAAACTAAACAAGCGCAAATCAAACAAACGTACGAAAAGCACTAAGATTAGCTCTCTCTTCCCCAAGCGAGGTAATCGCAATGCTAAAAGGGCTGAAAAACACAAGAACAAAATAACACAAGGTAAGATATAAAATAAATCGCCTCGTAGAATAAACCAGAAAGCAGCAAAGAGTAAGACTAACACCGGGACCACCCGCCTTAGAACGATCAGAAGAATAAACCACGAGGTGGGAGTGAGAGGGGGCGTAGGGGGGTGGGAATGGGGGGTGGGGGGGGAGGGGGCAGGGCGGCGGTTGAAAGCATTTGTCAGCTCGCCAACTTCGTCCTGGGTCCCGATGCTTCTCTTAATGCAGAAACACATAGAATTTTGGTTGGCATAAAGGCTCCCAACTCAGTCAATGCATTAAAGTGAAAACATAAAAATCAAATTAATCACAATGATAAACAAAGACGAGTACTCATGGCTAATTCTACTGTATGCCAGAGTAAATGAAGACCAATAGTTGAACCACGGCGGGCCAAGCCAAAGATATATCGTCAAGCCCCAACCCACTGGTCAAAGTTTTACGAAGAGGCCGTCATAGAGTCTGAGGCCCGAACCGCCGTCGTGCAATTAAAGAGTGAAGCATAGCCATCAACAATGATTGGGTTGACAACTAAGCATGCAGTCTGCCGCATAATATCCAGGCTATAGCCAATTCTTTTATAACGGTTAATTAGTTTTCTGAATTGCTCCGAAAAGTTAGATTTTCCCACATTTTTTCTAAATCCGTGCACTAAGTTACCGTAAAATTCTTGTTCCGATATACCTTGTTGCAGAAGTGTTGTCAGACCAAGGCACTGTGTATTTGCGACAAAATTTCGAAAACGCCTTACGAAGTTTAAAATAACGATTGGCCTGTCTAGGAAGTTTGGCAGTAAGGGCTTTATTACGGCAGTTAAAGTCACTAAGACCTGAAGCCATAAAAGCGGTCTCCCTTTTCAAAATATGGTGGAAAATCTACCAAGGGTAGGAAATCTGAAAATTTAAGAAGTTTGACAGTACAGGCTTTATTACGGCTGTTAAAGTCACAAAGACTTGAAGCCATAAAAGCGGTCTCCCTTTTCAAAACATGATGGAAAATCTACCAAGGGCAGAAAATCTGAAAATCTAAGAAGTTTGGCAGTAAGGGCTCTATTACGGCAGCTAAAGTCTGAAAATCTAAAAAAAAATCAGAAAATCTGAAAATTTAAGAAGTTTGGCAGTAAAGGCTTTATTACGGCTGTTAAAGTCAGTAAGACTTGAAGCCATAAAAGAAGTCTTCCTTTTCAAAACATTGTGGAAAATCCACCAAGGGTAAAATTTTGATTCCGATATACCTAGTTGCTGAAGTGTTTTCAGACTGACGCTATATTGTTTTCTACCAAGGCACTGTGTCTGCGATAAAATTTAGAAAACGCCTCACAATGTTTAAAATAACGATAGCCCTGCCTAAGTAGTTTGGCAGTAAGGGCTGTATTACGGCAGTTAAAGTCACTAAGACTTGAAGCCATGGTCTCCCTTTTCAAAACATGGTGGAAAATCTACCAAGGGCACAGATCCCCAATAAAACTAAAATTACTCTGATACGACCTTCTAGCGTAGACACCGGCACGTTTGTTTGTGTTGTAATTTTACGGCCTAGTCAACACAATGGGGTTATGTCGAGCGCAGTCATTTTACCGAACCACACTTTTACCAGGCAGGCTTAGTCCTCTAAAGCGGTTAACCAGTATTGTGCATATTCTTTTGCCAGAAACTGACAATTGCGGAAGGGAGAGTATGACCGTAGCAAATATTTCATGATCTATCTCAATGAAAGAATGTTGCCGACCAGGAGAACCGCCTACACGTATGTTTGTTAACACAATAAATCACCTCGGATGACATGGAAATAACCAGATAACTGCAGACGAAAACAAGCCTGTAGTATACACTTTTTTCAAGGCAAATGATGTAGACGACATTTTGACGTCATCCTCACGTATCAAATAGAGAAATATCACAATATGTCTTCGCTCTGCCTTAATCTATGGAAGCCCTGGAGGGACTTCTAACTTCAGCAATTTCTACGTCCGACTTCTTATATCTAACTTCCGATTACTAACTTCGAACTTCTTAATTCTAACTTCCTGTTTCTTAAGTCAAAATGCAGGGCGCAGTTGTTCAAAGCGTCTTTAGCTTAACGAGCTTGTTAGTGATCAAGATGTTGACTGTTCTAGTAAGTACAAGAATTCACAGGTATTTTGCTGAAAAAATGTGAGTAGTTTTTGCAAATGCAAAAGCTACTGACATTTTTTTCTGCAAAAATATTAGGGTATATGCCATATTTAATGATCAAAGTTTTAACGGTACGTTAACTAACGACATCATTAGTTTTCAACAACTGGGCCCCGAGTTTTAAATCCCGATTTCTAACTCTTGACATTTTACTTCTAACTTCCGACGTTTTGAGTGGTAGGGTGGTTTTGGGTGGTAGGGTGGGATGGTGTTGGGAGGTAGGGTGGTGCTTCTGTACTTGCAGCAGAGAAGGTAGTATGTAGTTCGTGTTTTCCTTTAATTTCGTCTATTACCGCCCTTCCTCTCTTCAATTGGTGCATTATTGTTTTGCTCCCTTTCTCTAGTAGACGACATAAAATGACTCGCAAGGGTTGACATGTCGTTAAAAAAGAACGATTACTTCTAACTTCCGATGTCCAACTTCTAACTTTCCACTTCTATTGCCTTCTTCTGACTTCAAGCGTCATGACTTCCTACTTCTAACCTCTGAAAGTAATGAGATTTCTTGCCTACTGTGTTCGCGGTCATATTGCATTATTAAATAAATTCAAGAAATGAAGTCAGAAATCAGAGGTAAGAAGAAAGGCGTTAGAAATAAGACGACCGAAGTTAGGAGGCAGGCGTTAGAAGTCGGAAGTTATAAATATTAATTTGAAATCAGAGTTAATAAGTCGGAAGTTAGAAGTAAGAAGTCGGAGTTAGAAGTTAGCAGGAAGTTATAAGTCGGGAGTTATAAGTACGCAGTTCGAAGCCGTAAGTTAGAAGTAAAAAGTCGGAAGGTAAAAGTAAGAAAATCGGAAGTTATAAGTAAGCCAGAAGTAAGGTCAGAAGTCGGGAGTTATAAGTACGCAGTTAGAAGTCGTAAGTTAGAAGTAAGAAGTCAGACGTAAGAAGTCGGAAGTTAGAAATAAGCCAGGAGTCGGTAATTTTAAGAACGTAATTAGAAATCGTAAGTTACAAATAAAACGTCAGAAGTAAGAAGTCGAAGTAAGAAGTAAGAAATCCGAAATTCGAAGTAAGTCAGAAGTTGGAAGTCAGGAGTTATAAGTACCTAGATAGAAGTCAAAATTTAGAAGTTAGAAATTTGAACTTAAAAGTCGGAAGTTAGAAGTCAGACGATGGATATCAGAATTCATCTAGTTAGGAGTCTAAAAGCTAGAAGTCATTAAGATAGAATCCCTCTAGGGCTTCTAAATTTCTTTCTTAAAATCGTAAGTAAGTAAGTATGTAAGTAAGTAAGTAAATTCTTTGAGGATGGTAACCAAATTGACAACTCTTCCATGGCGCCATATTTAGCAACAAATACACAAATATTACAAACGTCAACAAAAAGAAATATGACAGTAAACTGTCACATCAGTGACTCGATTAATTTGAAAAATTATTTGGATCTAACTGTATATTTCATAGAGAACGGAACAATCATATTTACACGATAACTTGTTAGGCTGAAACAGTCAGTGATTCCAAGAACTACTTATGTAGAAGTTTCTCTAATAATTGGTATTACACGAAATATTCAAACACAATATTAGTTATATATGAACAGGTTAAAGAGATGCAGAGTTCAAGCCACAAAAAGGACTGAAAAGACGGCAAACTTATTTGTAAAAGCTCAAACTTGTTGACATTATTTTTGTTGAAATTTGTATAAGAAGTGTTAATACACGAAATAGCAAAAAACAATATTAGTGATCTATAAAAAGGTAAAAGCAATGCAGAGTTTGAGTCTCAAAACGCATATGTAAATTAATATATACATGTACATTGTACTTAGAGGAAAAAATAAGTATACAGGTAATTCACTTTTGATTTGTCACCCGAGATTTGTACATATTTATATAAATCCTTGATGCCGTAGATAACTACTTCAGTCTGGCAGACCAAAACCAATACCAGTGCAAACAGTGTAGATCAAAATGATACGGTTCGTAACAAGCCGTCTCATCAGAATCTACATTATTTGCCATTTTTTGTTTTGCATGAACAGACAAGTCCAAACTCAAAAATGAAACGACCATTTCATAAAATCAGGGTAGAAAGAGTTAAGAACAGTCTCTGCGCAAGTTTTCGGCAGATTCTATCAAAGAAGAAAATGACTTCGACTGAAACGAAAAAGGGTTTGAACCCATATTTGCGCATGAGAAGCTTCACTTTAAACATGCATTTTTGACAAGGAAGCTTACATGTATGCTTTACGCATGTAGTCGATACAGTGATTATATGGACACGTTTCACCTTCAATGTATCAGGGAGTACCGTGTCAAACTTCTTTACCAATGAAATAATGTTTTCGACATGTACGTTCCTCTTCTGGTAGAATGCGCTGAGTTTCTATGGGACGTTTATTGACAATTTTCTATTCAATAAACGGTTTTAGGCGATTACGTCTAACTTTGGCAAGCACCACGTTTTCGAAAATTTCAAGAGCAAAAGCCCAACATCATTTGAGATATAGACTCAAAAATTTTAAATTCCTCTTCTACATTCAAAGGGCGATGATCTGAGGAGGGTAGAAATTCAAATTATGTTTGTTGCCGGTTTACACGGATTTCAGATTAAATAATAATACGGTTTTACGCAGACATTTGTGAAACGCAAAATGTTATTAGTCTGATAGGAAGCGAGCTATGGCTAGAAATACAGGTTTTATATAAGGGCCCATAACTACATAAGTTATGACAGCAAAAGAGTTAGTTTTTGTGTTTCACTAAGTTAGACAATTAACAAAAAAGCATGAAGATCTTTTATCGAAAAAAATCTACACACGAGCCGGTATTCAAAAAAAAAAAAAAAAAAAAAAAAAAAAAAAAAAAAAAAATTGCTGTATCCTTTTTATTGCCTCTGAGTATATTATTTCTCAGCTATGGTCTGACATAGTTCGAGAGAAGAAAACATCATTATATCGTATAAAAAACAATCCAAGTGTTATAATTTATTATTCAAATTACTATAAATATCATATGGTAAATGTGTAATTAGCTTGTATTGCACATAAAACACGATATGCGAGTCATAAAACAAAGATTGGATCGTACATTATTATATTCGTATATATTGCATCGAAGCATTAACTTGGGCCGGGGCACAGTAGTTCCTATAAAATTTTATGTGCGCAGGCTGGTCGGAGTTTTCACTGTCCGCCTGATGACACTTTGGGTCCTTAGCTATCCAGAAAGTGCCCTGCGAAGACTCTGATCAGAGCGCGTGGATACGCAGGCTAATCCGAGTCTTCGCTGGGCGCATGTAGGAAATAGTGTGGCCATATGAACCATATGATATTGATGTTGTATCTAACAAAGGTAATCAAAAGTAACCACAACATTTCCAGACAGTCGTTCTAGGCAGCCGCTTTTCTGTTATTGCTATATCTGTTTATAAATGTTTATTGTTCCCAAGGAGCTTCAGAAGGAAGGAAAACAACTAACAGCGTTTTCTTCCCCCTCCCCCATCCCGCCCTTGAAATTGAATCAATTCCCCTTAAATGGTTGAATCACGTCATTGTTATGAATTAATATACGTACGAGAGCACCCTGAAAACGTGTCTATTACTATGTAGCTGCACTCTCAAATCATTAAATACTTTGGGATAAACGTACTCACGAGGAGTCTGCAAAGAGTGCTTGCAAATACGATTCTAACACAGCACGCCAAAACAAGCATTGATAGAGAACTGTGTTTTATTCTGCAATAACATTATTGGGCGGAAGAGCATATCATTCGTTATTTCCTTGACATAAGACGGTGTAGCATCGTTTTCTCGCATCACAAATATTATTAAACAAGTAAATGTACGTCTAACAGTCAGACGTGCTGGCGGAGTTCTTGCAAACAATGGCGACAGTTTTGGAGAACTTGAAGGTAACAGCAGCATTTTCGTCGACTTATATTGTCACAGAATCGAAACTGATCAGCTCTAGTGCGTGATTATCTGACTTTTTTTTGTCGATTTTTACTATCTTAGAATTAAAATAGATCAGCTCAATGCGTGACTGTCTGAAAGAAACTATAATTGACATTGAACTTTTAAACTCGTCTAATAACTTTTCACCTGACGGGCACATGGGAATACTGATTGTCTTGCGATTGTGCACTTTTGCACATTTTTTCGATTGTGTACTTTTGTAGAATGTATAATACATTTACAAATGTCGTGTGCAATCGTTGAAGAATGTGTCTTTATGATTCACAATTGCTCTGCTGGGACAGTACGTAATGCGAGACAATTTACATTTACACCATTAATTGACAGTTTTATTCAATATTAGTAAATTCTTATCCTCAGTAGAGTGATCTAACGAACACCTATAGAAGACCATTATCAAATGAACTTTTGGATTTAGCAATCAGCAAATCATTTACAAAATTTTGAATTGTGCGAATCATTACGAAAGCACGCCTATTCAAATACATGTATATTGAGAATTTTACCACCAAACACTGAAAAATTTCCGATGGAAAATTCTGGTAGTTTTCGTATTTTTCTCTAAACATAGATTATGGGTACTCGTTAGAACAGCCTCGGCGAGGCGATTCTAACGAGTACCCACAATCTATGTTTTGGAGCAGAAATAAGAAAAATAATGTATACCCCTGTAAATCCCAGTTTTACTATATTAAAATGGCGTTTAAGGGGGTCAAAATTATATAGGAATGTTTTCGTGATGCTATCTGACAGTTTCCCTTATTTAACAACAGACACATGTCTAACCATTCCAGAAACTCCAAATGGCCACGATCATCACCACAGAAAATAAGGAGACGGCGCCGAAAAACAAAAGTGTATTTCTAACATTCAATATCTGCGATATCTGTTGGCTTTCTTCCATTCAGACGAAAACAAGAGTCGACGGACAGAGAATAATATTCAAGAATAAGCTACTGGCGGTGTTGAAATTTCTTAACCTCAACTTTCTTTGACACGCTTTCGATCGTTTTTCCAATATCGCTATTATTCAAACCAAACCGAAAGCGGTACTTAAAATACGACCTGACTGACTGTCTTAATATAGTCTTAAAATAGACGTTTTGGTTTTCCCGACGTTATTCGACGGTGACCTTTAATTGGTCTTTCCCAGATCTTGTTGATAAGACACATTTTAAATCAAACTAGCACTTATTTAATCTAAAATTTGTGCAAACCCTTTCGAAAAATTTTTAAACGCCTTTCCCCATGGTGAACATATTGCCAGAAATCTGGAATATTTGCCCATAGCATTGTTATCAGTAACTATATTAATTACAGTCGACTTTCGTTATCTCGGCTTTGCTTATCTCGAATAACCGCTTATCTCGCAGTGACAATCCGGACAAATTGCTCCTAATTTCTCCTCTTTTCCACAATATTTTCAATATTTCTCTAACTTCAGGAAACAAATTGCATATTCACTTGTGAAATATGGTTGTTCGATAATTGTTTCCTCGATTCTGCAAATCTGATATGCCGAGGTAAGTATTTCAGAAAGTCCCTTTGACTTCCAGATAAATAGAGTCGACTGTATCATATTAGAGAATAATTAAGCCACAACGTAAACAAAGTACCTCCTAACATGTGCCGGTCCAATAAGCGGTTACGCACAGTCTAATCAGTCTTCGTGGTGCGCATGAAGAAAGTTTGCATCCTTGATTATCCAAAATGCGCTCAGTGATGATTCTGATCAAACTGTGCGAATGCGCAAGCTCATCTAAATTTCAAGTTCGCTGGGCGCACATGTCAGAAGGTACGTTTTCTGTCGCTGTTGTTCTAGCATAATACCATGTACATTGTAAATACCTGTTTGAACAGATAGGATCAACTGCTGTCTGAACATTGTGTTTACTTAAGAATCCTTAAAACGGGCCGTAGCGTGTTTATGTACGTTACGTAACTTAAAGTTCCAACCCCTGGAAAAAGCATTTCAGCCACCATAATTATGACACTTTGTTTGTTTGTGTTTGTGTTGAGGTTGTACGGCCCAGTCAACCCATTGCGGTCAGTTTACCTAACTACATTTTTCATGAAGAAACCAAATAAATGGCATGTGCGCCCAGCGAAGACAGATCAGCCTGGACATCCGGTAACCAACACCAAGTTAACATATTAGACTCCGGCCATAATCTCTGTCTTGCTGAAGTTCGGCATGATAAATGTAATATTTGAACTTAAATGTGCAGGTCGCCAAACCTAAGATATTCGTTTTGCAAATTTCTTTTGCTTCGGTCCGTTTCTGGCAGGTGTGGTCGGTAAGCTCCCATGTTTGCTTGCGACTAGACAGTACACGTCTCACATTCATTACAACTACAATGTACATAAGTATTAGTTTTCACAATAAGCGTAGTCTACGTTTAGCATACAGAGTGTGATAAGTGTAGACCGAGCCTTTTTGTGAAAAGTTGGTTATTATAACGTTGAGCAGTTCATGGAAAATAGCATTGGACCAGTCCATGACCTTTCATAAAGTGCTTCCGAACAATGGCAAACACTAAGACTGTTTACGTTCGTGTGCGTAGACAACTAGATGGACTTTTCCTCATCCTGCTATTTTCACTAAAAAAATTAAAAATTATCAATTATTTATTTCCACATCCTGCTATTTTCACTAAAACAGTAAATATAATGTATCATTAGAGTTCCTCAGAAAGCACTCTAATGTGAAAGTATTTGACACCCTCGCCCTCACTCCTCACCCAGTTTTTAAGATAGACCACTACAGAGGAGTGAATTTGCTCCAGCGATCCATAGATAAGAGTTCTACTCTTAAAACAAAATGCTCTCCAAGGGAGCCTTCACTTCGAATGGAGGAAAATCGCTTTCAAATACATGCAAGCGTGTTGCCTCTTGGAGATGCGTCCAGTCACCCTAAATAACAAAACTATTAATGGTCTAGCGGATTTTATCATTATTGGTAATTTTAGACGCAGATCTGAGATCAAGGTGTGTGTTCCTTTCGTGAAGTTTATAGGCCGCGCCATGCAAAAAAAATAAATAAATAAATAAATAAATAAAAAAAAAAAAAAAAAAAAAAAATAAAAAAAAAAAATAAATAAATAAATGCGTTTGAAATCACACATCAGTCTGCGCACCTGCGCAACCAGATCAAAGCAGTCTGTGTTCACTTCCGGAATCATTGTATGTTGCAGGTGGGCTCATCGGAGAGCAAAGACCCTTTTTACTTAGCATTGACGCGCAGTGTGACCTAAACTTCAGTATTTTGAATATTCTTGAAAGTATTCTTGCTTTGCTTGACGTGATTCTTTAGGCAATTGATACACTTTAAAAGGAACACAACTCTGTCGAAATTGTTTTTGTCCCCTTTTGAAAGGGATTCTTCTTTAAAAGGTAAAAACATTGTTGGGAGCAACTTCTTTCGTTTTCGAATAGACTATTTTTCAGAAGCGGGTGGGTGTGCATAGAAACAAATAGAAATTCACAAAAGTTGTTTTTCGTGTGATAAATGGCGGAAAATCTGCCACGTGTATCCAGCCATTTTAAGTCGTAAAATTTAACAACTTTAATTACAGTTTAGAAGTAACTACTATTTCCTTTTCATTGACGTCAATCCCAATCTTGTTTCCTTATAAAGTTGTGTAAATGGTTATATCAGTTCTATAATTGCAGTGTTCTGCATAAATGAATCATTGAAATTGGTCTTTAAGCATATACGAGGGATGTTCGAAAAGAATTGTTTATTTTGATCGGGAACGTTCAAAATGTAAGTAATCACAAAAATCTTTATTTCAGGCTTTCAAAATAGTCCCCATGACAAGAAATACATAATTTTAATCGGTGATTCTATTTCTGGAATGCGCCACGGTACGCTGATTTAGGTATACTTGTAAAGTACCGTTATACGGCAGATCCAGGCGCCTATATGGACCGATATATCCGTCCAAAGAGAAAGGTTTTCTATTTCGGAGAAAGGAAGAAGTCTCAAGGGAAAGGTCTGGAGAATAAGAAGGGTATGGTAAACTTGTTACTTTCTCTTGTATTTGTATTGTATTTTTGAACAAAAAAAAACAAAAAAAAAAAAAAAAAAAACTGTAACAATGGCAAACATATGGGCTTGGGCATCATCACGTAGAAGCCGGACATGTTTGAAACACCTGACTGGGCGCCATTTCTGATACTACTTTTGAACTTCTTCAATACCACATCTTTACAGTATTTTGCCCTTTTTCACTGGCACCTGTGTTGCAACGCCTTCATCAGAGAAGAAGATTGCATCAAAAACATTATTTGCACTTAACGTGCCTAGCGTAAATATAGCATCTGGTTCACTGATTATTATTCACGGTTCAGGATTAAGCATCTGTTCAGTATTCAGGGTATTATTCAAAATACGACCAGCATATTATACAGCGTCTGGTTCAGGATTCAGCGTATTACTAAAAATGTCCGGGGTATTATTTAGCGTATGGTTCAGGATTCAACATATTATTAAAAAATGTCCAGGGTATTACTCAGCGTATGGTTCAGTATTCAGCGTATTATTAAAAAAAATGTCCAGGGTATTATTCAGTGTATGGTTCAGGATTCAGCGTATTGTTAAAAATGTCCAGGTATTATTCAGTGTATGGTTCAGTATTCAGCGTATTATTAAAACATGCCCAGTGTATTATTCAGCGTATGGTTCAGGATTCAACGTTTTATTAAAAACTATTCCGGGTTTTATTCAGCGTAAGGTTCAGTATACAGCGTATTATTAAAAATGTCCGGAGTATTATTCAGCGTCTGGTTCAGATTCAGCGTATTATTAAAATGTCCAGAGTATTATTCAGCGTATGGTTCAGGATTCAACTCATTATTAAAAAATGTCCAGGGTATTATTCAGCGTATGGTTCCGAATTCAAAGTTTTATTTAAAAAATATTCAGGGTATTATTCAGCGTCTGTTTCAGGATTCAACGTATCATTAAAAATGTCCAGGGTATTATTCAGAGTGTGGTTATGGATTGAACGTATTATTGAAAAATGTCCAGGGTATTATTCAGCATATGGTTCAGTATTCAGCGTATTATTTAAAAATGCCGAGGGTATTATTCAGCGTATGGTTCATTATTCAGTGTATTATTAAAAAATGTCCAGGGTCTTATTCACCGTCTGGTTCAGTATTCAGCGTATTATACAAAAATGTACCGGGTATTATTCAGCGTATGAATCAGGATTCAGCGTATTATTAAAAATGTTCAAGGTATTATTCGGCGTTTGTTTCAATATTAAGCGTATTATTAAAAAGCGTCAAGGGTATTATTCAGCGTATGGTTCTGGCTTCAGCGTACTATTAAAAAATGTCCAGGGTATTATTCATCGTCTGGTTCAGTATTCAGCGTATTATTGAAAAAATGTCCAGGGTATTATTCATCGTCTGGTTCAGTATTCAGGGTATTATTCAGCGTATGTTCAGGATTCAGCATATCATTAAAAAATGTCCATGGTATTAAACAGCGTAAGGTTCAGTATTCAGCATATTATTTAAAACTGTCAAGAGTATTATCAGGATTCAACGTATTATTAAAAAACTGTCCAGGGTATTAGTCAGCGTATGGTTCAGTATTCAGCGTATGATTAAAAATGTCCAAGGTATTATTCAGCGTCTGACTCAGTATTTAGCGTATTATTCAGGGTACTATTCTAAATATGACCAGGGTATTTTTCAGCGTCTGGTTTAGTATTCAGGGTATTATTCAAAATACGACCAACGTATTATTTAGCGCGTGGTTCAGGATTCCGCGTATTACTCAAAACTGTCCAGGGTATGATTCAGCTATGGTTCAGTATTTAGCATATTATTTAAAAATTTCCAGGGTATTATTCAGTGATCGTTCAGGATTCAACGTATTATTAAAAGATGTTCAGGGTATTATTCAGCGTATTATTAAAAATGTCTAGGGTTTCGGCGTCTGGTTATGGATTCAGCGTATTATTCAGGTTATTATTCAGAATACGACCAGCGTATTATTCAGCGTCTGGTTCAGTATTCAGGGTATTATTGAAAATACGACCAGCGTATTATTCAGCTTCAGGATATCATTCAGCGTCTGGTTGGGGATTCCGCGTATTATTCAGGGTATTATTCGAAATATGACCAGCGTATTATTGTGCTCTGGTTCAGCATTCAGGAAATTATTCAAAATACGACCAGTGTGATATTCAGCGTCTGGTTCAGGATTCAGCGTATTATTAAAAAATGTCCATGGTATTATTCAGCGTCTGGTTCAGTATTCAGCGTATTATTAATGGTATTATCCAAAATATGACCAGCGTATTATTCAGCATCTGGTTTAGTATACAGGGTATATTTAAAAAAACGACCAACGTATTATTCAGCATCTAGTTCAGAACTCAGCGTATTATTCAGGGTATTATTTGAAATATGACCAACGTATTATTCAGCGTCTGGTTCAGGATTCAGCGTATTATTAAACATGTCCAGGGTATTATTTAGCGTCTGGTTCAGTATTCAGCGTATTATTCAGAATATTGTTTAAAATATGACCAGCGTATTATTCAGCGTCTGGTTCAGGATTCAGGGTATTATTCAAAATACGACAGCGTATTATTCAGGGTCTGGTTCAGCATTCAGCGTATTATTAAAAATGTCCAGGGTATTATTTAGCGTCTGGTTCAGCATTCAGCTAATTATTCAAGGTATTGTTCAAAATATGACCAGCGTATTATTCACCGTCTGGTTCAGTAATCAGTGTATTATTCACGGTATTATTCAAAATATGACCTGCGTATTATTCTGCGTCTGCTTCAGGATTCAGGGATTATTTAAAATACGACCAGTGTATTATTTAGCTTCTGGTTCAGGATTTAGCGTATTATCATGTTTAAGGTTTCAGCGTACGTAGTTAAAACTGATGTTTATGCTACATGTTCTGTCTTTTTTGGCAGTTGCCTTTAGTTCTTGAATTACCTATGTACATAGGTATAGGTATAATAACAGGTTTATGCTTAAGCGATAAGTATTGTTGTAAAATTCAACATACGACCAACGTATTATTCAGCGTCTGGTTCAGGATTCCTCGTTTTATTAAAAAAAATTCCAGGGTATTATTCAGCCTCTGGTTCAAGATTTAGCGTACTATCCAGAGTATCATTCAAAAATTGACCGGCGTATTATTCAGCGTCTGGTTCAGGATTCAGGACATTATTCAAAATACGACCAGCATATTATTCAGCGTCTGGTTCAGGATTCAGCGTATTATTAGAAAATGTCCAGGGTATTATTCAGAGTCTGGTTCAGGATTCAGCGTAATAATCAGGGCATTATTCAAAATATGATAAGCGTATTATTCAGCGTCTTGTTCAGCACTCAACATATTATTAAAAAATGTCCAGGGTAATATTCAGCGTCTGCTTCAGCATGCAGCGTATTATTAAAAAATGTCCAGGGTATTATTCAGCGTTCGGTTCAGTATTCGGCGTATTATTCAGGATATTATTCAAAATATGACCAGCGTATTATTGAGCGTCTGCTTCAGGATTCAGCGTTCGAACCAAAAAACACCAATACATTCTTCAGCGTCTGGTTCATCTTTTAACGAACTATCCAAAAATGACCAGCATATTATTCAGGTCTTGCTCAGGAATCAGCGTACGATTCCGAAATGACCAGCGTATCATTCAGCGTCTGGTTCAGGATTCAGTATACAATTCAAAAATGTATTATTCAGAGTCTTGTTCAGCGTATTATTCAGGGTATTATTCAAAATATGACCTGCGTATTATTCAGCGTCTGGTTTAGTATACAGTGTATTATTCAAAATACGACCAGCGTACTATTCAGTGTCTCGTTCACGACTCAGCGTATTATTCAGGGTATTATTCAAACTATGACCAGCGTATTATTCAGCGTCTGGTTCCGAATTCAGCGTATTATTTAAAAATGTCCATGGTATTATTTAGCGTCTGGTTCAGTATTCAGCGTATTATTCAGGGTATTGTTCAAAATATGACCAGCGTATTATTTAGCGTCTGGTTCAGGATTCAGGGTATTATTCTAAATACGACAGCGTATTATTCAGGGTCTGGTTTAGGATTTAGGGTATTTTTTTTTTAAATACGACCAGCGTATTATTCAGCGTCTGGTTCAGGATTCAGCGTATTGTTCACGGTATCATTCAAAATATGACCAGCGTTTTATTCAGCGTCTGGTTCATGAGTCAGGTATTATCCTAAATATGACCAGTGTGTTATTCAGCTTCTGGTTCAGGATTCAGCGTATTAACATGTTTTAATTCTTGAATTACCTTCGTACATATATAGGTATAGATACAGTAACAGATATATGCATAAGCGATAAGTATTGTTGTAAAATTCAAAATACGACCAGCGTATTAGTCAGCGTCTGGTTCAGGAGTCCTCGTATTATTAAAAAAAAATCCAAGGTATAATTCAGCGTCTGGTTCAGGATTCAGCGTATTATTTAGAGTATTATTCAAAATATGACCAGCGTATTATTCAGCGTCTAGTTCAGGAATCAGCGTATATTAAAAATGACCAAGGTATTATTCAGCATCTGGTTCAGGATTCAGCGTTTTAATCAGGACATTATTCAAAATATGACAAGAGTATTATTCAGCGTCTGGTTCAGGATTCAACATATTATTAAAAAATGTCCAAAATAATATTCAGTGTCTGCTTCAGCATGCAGCGTATTATTAAAAAATGTCCAGGGTATTATTCAGCGTTCGGTTCAGTATTCGGCGTATTATTCGGGATTTTATTCAAAATGTGACCAGCTTATTATTCAGCGTCTGCTTCAGTATTCAGCGTTCGAACCAATAAACACCAACACATTATTCAGCGTCTGGTTCATGTTTCAACGTACTATTAAAAATGACCAGCATATTATTCAGAGTCTTGCTCAGGACTCGGCGTACAATTCCAAAATGACCAGCGTATTATTCAGCGTCTGATTCAGGATTCAGTATACAATTCAAAAATGTATTATTCAGAGTCATGTTCAATATTCAGCGTACGATTGAAAATATGACCAGCGTATTATTCAGCATCTGGTTCATGATTCAGCGTACGATTAAAAAATGTCCAGCACCTTATATAGCGTCTGGTTCAGGATTCAGATTGCGATTAAAATGACCAGTATATCATTGAGCGTCTGGTTTAAGATTCAGCAAAAGATTCAAAATGACCAGCGTTTTATTCAGCATTTGGTTCAGGATTCAGCGTACAATTCCTAAATGACCAGCATATCATTCAGCATCTGTTTCAGGAGTCAGTGTGCAATTGAAAAATGTTCAGCATATTTTTCAGGGTCTTGCTCACTATTCAGCGTACGATTGAAAATATGACCAGCGTATTATTTAGCATCTGGTTCAGCATTCAACGTACGATTAAAAAATGACCAGCGTATTATTCATCATCCGGCTCAGGATTCAGCAAACTGTTCAAAAATGACCCGCGTATTATCCAGCGTCTGGTTCAATAATCAGCGAACGATAAAAATAACCAGCGTACAGTTCAGCATCTGGTTCAGAATTTAGCATAAATTTCAAAATTGACAAGCCTACTATTTAGTGTCTGGTTCAGATTCATCCTAACGGTTCAGGATTCACAGTTCAAAATTCAGGCTTCTGTTCATGATTCAGGATACGATTCAAAATTGGTCAAAACACGATTTTGGTCATGATTTACGATTCAGGATACGATTCAAAATTAGCCAGAACAAAATTCAAGACACGGTTCACGATTCATGACTGGATTTGACATTCACTAGGACACAATTCAGGACACAATTCAGAATTTAGTCCAGGATTAAAAAATGTCCGGGTATTATTTTCAGTCCACGGTGCAGGACTCAAAATTTCTCAGTTTAAAATTCATTCCAAGGTTCAGGATTCAGTCCAGGATTCTAAATTTCTGTCATGAATTCAGTCAACGGTTCAGAATTCAATGTAGGATTAAAAAATTTGCAGTCCACGATTCAGTCCACGGTTCAGAATACAGTTCAGGATGTAAAAAAAAATCAGTTCACGATTCAGTCCGTGGTTCATATTTCATTCCAGGATTCAACGATATAGTCCACGGTACAGAATTTAGTCAAGGATTCATTATCTCTCAGTCCAGGATTCAGTCCATGGTTCAGAATTCAGTCAAGGATTCAAAATGTTATCAGTTCAGGATTCAGTCCACGGTCCAGGATTCAGTCCAGGATTCAAACATGTCCAGTCCATCTTTCAGTCCACGGATCAGCATTCAGTTCAGAATTCAGAAATTTTCAGTCCACGATTCAGTCCACGGTTCAGATTCAGTCCAAGATTTTCCGGAAAATTGTCGTTTTGGCCCCATGTCTTGTGGAGACCGTTATCATTTCGAACATGGTTACTAGGAAACAACACAAAACGCATTATCGTCAGAGTGTTTATCTGTAATAAAAAGAGCAGAATGAACTTAAATACGCTATTCCTCAATCAAGCGATTATATTTTCAAAAAAGCAATGCTTTAGCCTTCTTCAAAACCATCCCAGATAGAGGAATTAGATCACAATTTAATAAAAGTCACTCTGACTCAATATTTCGAACCTATGGGGGGATTTTTCAAGAGAACTAGAGCAATTAATCACTTTACAATGTCTTTGCTATACATTTACACAATTCCCTTCGTGCTGTTTATTGTCCTGTATTTAATTTTGCGCATTGCCAGAAGTTCAGTATATTATCACGCGAAAAATACTTCAGACAATATGTGTATATGTAGGCTGCCTGAGATTTACTCCGCAAACACCAATATCAATGGGCTGTTGAATATAATTCTCCGTTTTTTTCAAATAATTTCCTCAAAACATTTATATCGCTCATGAAACACAAAAGTGAAGTTAGCTAGCTGTAAAAGTGCTTTAAACACCCCGGTGGTTTACTCTACCGACCGTTCTAAGGCGGTGGTGCCGGTGTTAGTCTTACTCTTTGTTGCTTTGTGGTTTATTCTACGAGGCGATTTGTTGTATGTCTTTCCGTGTGTAATTTTGTTCTTGTGTTTTTCAGTCCTTTTAGTATTGCGATTACCTCGCTTGGGGAAAAGAGAGCTAATCTTAGTGCTTTTCGTACGTTTGTTTGGTTTGTGCTTGTTTAGATTTGTCGGTTTCCTCTTCCTCTTGGGGTCTGGGAAGGGCTTCGATTTGTAATTGTGGCACTCCCTGGACTTTTCTCTTACCTTTTTCGAATGCCTTACCGATGTCGCTCTTATTGTTTCACGTTCTTAACCGATAGTTACACACTCATTCGTTTTGTGGGCATGTTTAATTGGTTTGCGCCTGTGTAACAATTTATTCTGTTACCATGTAGAGTGAAGGAGATATTGCAAGTGATACAAGTATGTGTAAAGGAGTAGTTGCAAGGTAAAAGCAATACGTCAGTCTGGAAAGGAGTATAGCTCTACATTTTCTGTTGTTGTTTATTTGCTAGAACATAGATATGGTTATGTCTGAAAGCACTCTCTTATAAGGGGCGTGATACGAAAGGAGCTGGTTTGGATACCTTTATTCAAATATTGGATCGGATCGTTTAAACTTTAGGCCAGCTATAGACCCCCCTCCCGCCCCCAAATTTTGAACACTATGATTTTCTGAAACTAAATTATATAAGAAGCTTTGTATAAATAGCTGTTGATACTTTGTATATAAAGAACTTCAAGGTAAATCAGCTCTATAACTCTTTTAATAACAAACATAATAAATTATTTCCCAGATCTTTATAGTTTGGAGAGTTAAGTGAAAGTCAATCGTCTGCTGGTGTATCCAATTGATAATTTTATCTTTAAAATAGTAATGTGTACTCTATAACAAATACAGAAATATCCCCCTTTCATAATAGTTACATGATATGATCACTTCATTGTTTATGATCTATGCATAACGCTGATTTTACAAAACTTAAATCCATTTAGACTTCCAGAAATAGTGCACATCTAATATTGTTACAATTATTATATGTAAATATAAGTGCTATGATATCAGAACACTGTTTCCTATAGATATAGACAGTTTTTTGCAGGAAAGATCTCTTCAGTTGGGCTCCATCAATTAATATACTGTCTACTTTCCTATACCAACCCAAAAGCATGAATAAAGTGAAAACAAACATGCTGATGGCACAAATTATTCAAGGAAAACTATAATTTCAATATTTGAGTTTTCTAAACAAATGTAGTAGTAATCACGCTGATAATAACATCACACATATATCAACAGTACACTGCAATTAGATGCAGCCAAATACACAGCATGCACTCTCTGGCACTTCTTTATTACAACAGTATGAAATAAAACATTTAATGCTGGCTAGAAAACAGTTTGCTTCAATAAAATCTGCTCATTATGAAATACCATGTAAAAACAACACATATAGGTCACTCATACATATAATAATTTGGTGACAAACACATGAAATAAATGGTTACTACCCAGCTAGCATTCTACGTAAATCTACATCGGGCCGTCATCAGCCCGTCAGCTACCCTGACGGGCCGATGACAGCCCGATATAGATTTACGTAGAATGCTGACTGGGTATTCTTATTATCTGTATAGTAGTAAGAAAAACATTATAGATAAAAAAAATATACAAAAGTCTTGTTATGAATTTTATCAGCGATATAAGTATTAAGAATAACACATAACAACATTAAGCTTAACGATTTTGTTACTTTATAATGGACCTCCAAAATGTGTACTTGATTGTCAGACTGGTGACAGTTTAAAATAAATTATAGGATTGGTTGTTCTCTGAGCCTTATATGGCTTACGGCAGAGTCTGAATTTGATTAAGCTGCCTAAAAACTATAATGAGATATAAAATAAGAGGGTCATGATGGCCCTAAATAGCTCACCTGAGTATCATAGCACTTAGAGAACCTGACCTATTAATGATCAAGGCAAACATTCTGACCAAGATTCATGATGAATATATAAACAAGTAGTATGCCTAATGGACCATAAAATATAGATCAAGGTCAAATATGAATGACTGCACTCAAGACGCCATGCCAATACGTGCTAAGCATCATTGGATGTAGGACCAACAATTACTGAGAAGCTGACCTAAATGCAAAAACTAAGTCAGTGGACCGTGGCCAAGGTTAAATATAGATGACTGCATTTAACAGGGCATGCTAAGATGTCTGCAAGTGCCAAGTATCACTGCTGTAGGACCAACAGTTACTGAGAAACTGACCTAAAAGGAAAAACTAAAGAAAGTCTCCGGACCGTGAAATAAGTGACCCAGGTCCAAAGCTGATCTAGAAATCATCAAGACAAACATTTTGAGCAAGATGCATGATGATCGCACCTGCTTATGACCCTTTGGTTTCAGAGAACTTTTTTTTTTTATTTTAGATTTTAGCTATATAGCTCTATATTAATAATTACTCCAGGGCATGGCCAATTTGGACTTCAGGGACATGGTTAGTAGGATTCATGTTGGAGGCCACTAAACATTGCTACATACTAAATATATAATATATAAGTTATGGGTCTCATGGTTACAGAAAAGAAGAGTTTTTTTTTTATTCCCATTATAAGTCTATGGGAGCTTATGGCCCCCAGGGTAAGCCAATTTGGGCCCCAGGGGCATGGTTGGCAGGATTTACCTAGGAGACTACTAAACACTGCATACTAAATATGTTAGCTCTGGGCCTCATGGCTTCAGAGAAGAAAATAGTTTTGGGTTCTTTAGCTAAATTGTTCTATATAAACAAATGACCCTCTGGGGCAAGGCCAGTTTGAGGCCTAGGGGTTTGATTGGCAGGATTTATGTAGGGGACTGCTAAACATTGCTACATATTAAAAAGTATAAGCTGTGGGCCTCATGGCTTCGGAGAAGATGATTTTTTTAAGTTTTTCCTATTATAAGTCTATGGGAGCTAATGACCCCAGGGGCGTGGCCAATTTCGACCCCAGGTCTTTGATTGGCAGGATTTAAGTAGACCACCAAACATAGCTACATGCTTAATCTGTTAGCTCTTTGCCTCATGGTTTCAGAGAAGAAGAGTTTGAAGGTTCTTTAGCTATACAGCTCTGTATAAACATATGACACCCTGGGGTGTGGCCAGTTTGGAGCCCAGGGACTTGATTGGCAGGAGTTATATAGGGGACCACTAAACATTGCTACATACTAAATATATAAGCTGAGGGCCTCATGGTTTCAGAGAATAAGATTTGTTTTTTCCCCAATATTATTGTATAAAGCTAATGACCCCCGAGCCGTGGCCAGTTGGGATCCCAGGGGCTTGATTGGCAGGATTATGTAGAGGACCACTAAACATTGAAGCATACTAAATATATAAGTCGTGGGCCTCAAGGTTTTAGCGAAGAAGATTTTTTTTTAAGTTTTTCCCATTATAAGTCTATGAAGCTAATGACGCCGGGCCGTGGCCAATTTAGAACCCTAGGGCTTGGTTGGCAGGATTTATGTAGGATACCACTAAACATAGCTGCAAACTTAATCTTTTAGCTCTCGGCCTCATGGTTTTAGAGAAGAAGATTTTTTAAGGTTCTTTAGCTATACAGTTCTATATAAATACATGACACCCTGGGCGTGGCAAGTTTAGAACCCAGGGGCTTGATTGTCAGGAATTATGAAGGGAACCACTAAACATTGCTACATACTAAATATATAAGCTCTATGCCACATGGTTTCAGAGAAGAAGATTTTTTTAAGTTTTTCCCATTATATGTCTACGGGAGCTAATGACTCCAGGACTGGCAAGTTTGGCCCCAGGGGCTTGATTGGCAGTATTTATGTAGGAGACCACTAAACATTGCAGCACACTAAATATATAAGGTGTGGGCCTCATGGTTTCAGAGAAGAAGATTTTTCTAAAGTTTTTTCCCCCTTATATGTCTATGGAAGCTAATGATTCTCGGTGCGTGAAAAATTTAGAACCCTGGTGCTTGATTGGCAGGAATTATGTAGGAGACCACTAAACATAGCTACATACTTAATATGTTAGCTCTCGACCTCATGGTTTCAGAGAAGAGTTCTTTAGCTATATCGTGCGTGGCTAGTTTGGAGCCAAGGGGCTTGACTGGCAGGATTTATGTAGGGGACCACTAAATATTTGTACATACTAGATATATAAGCTCTATGCCTCATGGTTTCAGAGAAGAAGATTTTTTCCCATTATAAGTCTATGGGAGCTATTGCCTCCCATGGTTTACAGTTGTGCTTGATTGGCACGATTTATGTACGGGACTACTAAACATTGCTACGTACAATATATATATATATATATATATATATATATATATATATATATATATATATATATATATATATATATAAGTTGTGGGCCCCATGGTTTCTGAGAAGAAGATTTTAAAGTTTTCCCCATAATAAGTCTATGGGAGCGATATATATAGGCATGATGGCCATCTTGATTTATGGACCATAACCATTTGTACATATTTTCAATCATGCTTTAGCACAAGGCTCCACATGAAGTTTGAGGAGAAGTCATTCAAACGTCTTCGGTCCCTACCCCTGATATACCATTTAGTACTAGACTATTTTGGTCTGGTAACGTATGTAACACAACTGTAACTGCTGTTCTCAATCCGACTCCTTGTATATTTTTACCTAGACTTTTACAGCTTTTATTGTGCTTCTAAAGACAAACCCTTCCGAAATAAAACAAATTAATGATTTTTCATTTCTATTATTTAATCCCCATGTTCTTTAAGGCCGTTTTCCCTCTGCCCAGACACTGATTAGTTTCCAATTTTCATATTTAAGGCATACTCTGGTGTATAGAATACCATTTCTGCTGCTCAGAATGCATATTCTGACACTAAGAATAGCTTTTCTATTCCTTTAATAGAGTTAATTTCAACGTCATATGTAAATATGTCATGCTGACTATAGCTAATTATATCCAACAATATTGATCTGATTTTTATTTATACGTTTTAGCTGGGTACCGGTAGTTTATGTTATAATAGGTAAAATGTACAAATATATGCATGGAACAGATAAAAATCCAGTTACATACCATATCTGTTTTCAAAACAAGACTGGAGCAATGTCTAAAGTTGTTAAAGTCACTGAATTGCTCTAATATATATTTATTGTCACTGCGTTATATATGTTTCTAAATTTGCTTAATGTTACACACCTATCTTTAAGGATTATTGTATTGTATATATTTAAGACATAAAGAAACACTGTTTGTTTGGGGAAATCATATCTCCGTAAGGCAATGTGTTTATGATTAACTTTATGTTACATTAATGTATTTAAGCCGCAGTATGTCAAAACTAACTATTGACTTGTGCACCAGGCAAATATTCAGTTCCATCTGGTTGTCCGCTCAGTCTGGTCAGTCCTTTCCTATTCATTGAGCACAATGGAAGACATTGACCAGTCATCGCTGTATTTACAGGTCCTGCGGTAACTTATGATAGTAATTAACATTTTTTTTTCAAATCAGGATTACATGTAAATGCTACTCTGGTATTATAAATACATGCACTTTTCAGCATGAGACTATGCTCTTACCAACACTATTTAATCAGAAACAACGTTTTATGTTACATAGATTAAATATGTAACAAAAGACTTTATGGTCAGCTGAATAATGTGGCGTGTTTTCAAACAGATTTGACGGTCATAATTGAACATCATAAACAAAAAATAGTGTAGCAAGCTATAATTTTGATCTTCTTAATATACTAAAAAAAATCCTGAATTGATATGCATTAGTTAGCTACATTGCTGATAAATGAACAATCTACGTAACAAAGCTGATAATGTAACAAAATAAATAAGGGAAAGTGTCATTTTTGTCCTTTTATTCTGGAAAATCTTATTTTAAAACCGAGACTTACTTCAAAAGATAAAAGCATACGTAAAGACCTTTACAGAGACAAAAACCCCTTAAAATTAAGACATAACAGTTTTACGTAAGTTACCACTGATAAATTATTAAGCAAAGTCATGTGAGGGTCTGACACATAATTCATCTGCAGATAATATATTTAGATAAAAAAATATAAGCATTTGCCATAAATTGAAAACTTCATGACAGTATTCAGTATTTTATGCAAATGTCGCTTGATGCAGATATCAACTTTACTGTTAACAGTATGAAATATATATAACTGACAAAGAATATCAGCGCTAAATTTTCAGTTTTGGAAATGCTTAGAAAATATTGTAAATAATACAAAACAGAGACACTAAATACTGATGCAGATTACCATTCAGAAAATCACCAAAGCCCGGAGTATGTAGATATTTTAGATGTTACCTACGTTACCATTGGCAGAATAATATGGCAGACATGTTTAAATGTGCCTAAGTTACCCATATTACTAAGATATAATGCTAAAATATGAACTCACTTTATTGGTACAAATTCTAGGCTGCATTTGATGTGATATTATGTGAAAATGATTGTTTCAACGTTACATTTCACAGTGGGTGACTTTAGTTAACAGCCAATACTTGACAAAGTATAAAAGCTAGAGAGATAATGTGTGTAGCTTTGGTAAGGGTATTAAAATATCGTATCATAAATAACAAGTTTTAGGTCACAGAGGCAAAGTACAATCTATTAAATGAGCTATATGAGATAAAAGTCTCATTTCTAAAGGGTACATTAGAAAATGTAACATGTGTAACGCCATGTAAAGCCAAAAAAATGTTTTAAACATCACATTTTGTAGCTTATGAACAGTTCTGTAACTTCATATATTTAGTGTGAACATATAATTACTTTTGCTCCAATGTCATGGATTTGATAAGTTCTTTTGGTATTATACGTTTTGTAGGGGTAACGAAGGTAACAGGCTGTTACTCAGTAACGCCCCCATCGCCAGATGGCTAACATACTGCAAAATACTAGCAAGATGACAGGCTTTAAGGAAAATATGTTTTATAAAATTCCCCCTGGGTGAGGGAGGTAAACCATAGCTGGAGAGCGGCCTAGTTGCATTAGGTAGGAGTTTGAAAAAAGTCTAGGTGTTTGAACTAAAGCAATACAGTATACAAAATAGAACCAAGATTTGGAAATCATTTACAAATGACGGAAAAACATAGATGCGTCATAATTATGAAAGTTTTGTCACTCATTTTTTGTTTTCGATGATGATAATGATGGGAACGCGGATTGTACACGTTGGACCTTTGGACCCTCACTGTGGAAAAGAAAGTCTTCCGATATGTTTGTTCTATCTGGATGGAATGATGGTTTACAGCTCTGTTGCAACATTTTTATGGATAATGTCTTTCCACAATTATTCACATACTCCAAGGATGATTAAACTGCTTGCTTGAGGTTTTGGTAATGTATTGTGCTAAACTGAAGCCTGTAGAAATATTCGGAAAAAGTTAATTCCTCTGTCTAACCGGGGAGCACACATGAATCATGCAGGAGAACGCGGTACAAAATACACCAAGCCCGATGTACAAATTATGAGATGGCGCTTGTGCCAAGTGATGAGTTGAATAATAACCATTGCAACATACAGGCGTGCCAGGTCTATAGTGATATTACTAGAAAACTGAAGCATCATCAAACGAAAAAGAATGGATACAGTTGATCGCCAATGTTTAAACACAAGGTAGTTGTCAAAGGAAACGAAGCAAGAATGACTATTGTAACAAAACATTTCTTCAAAAAACAAAATTCTAGTCAAAATGTTCAATTCTATTTAATACCTTGTAGAGTCAAAGGGTTGGTTTCAGATTTTATGGCGAAAGTATAGAGCTATAGTTAGCTCCCTCAATGCTAATTCATGCCCATTGAGACTTCTTTGTGTGATTCACTGATCTTGTGTATATTTAGCCAGAAAAGAGACGTAAAACCGTTTGCCTTGTAACAACGTTACATGTTTATAATATTGCATAAATTTGTACAGAAAATCCATTCATGAAACCCCCCAGGTAGCTTCGTTTCCTTTGATATCCATCTTGTGTTAAAACATTCGGCAGTCAACTTTAGCTATTCTTTTGCGTTTGATGGTTCTTCAATTCTCTAGCATTATCATTTAAGACCTCGCACACATGTATGTCGCAATTACTATGTTCCACTGTATGACGTGACACGAGCTTAACCACATTCTTTATACCTCGAATAATGTGTATTTTTTACCGTGTTTTCATTCATGATTTATGTCCTCTTCCTGTTAGACAACAGAGGACTGATGTTTTCTGAATGTCTCTACAGGCATCACTTTTGCATATACATTACCAGAGCCGTATGCTTTATAAGGATGTTAATCACAGCAAGCAGTTTTGAATAATACCCTGGACATTTTTTAATCGTGCTCTGAATCCTGAACCAGACGCTGAATGATACGCTGGACATTTTTAATTGAACACTGAATCCTGAACCAGACGCTGAATAATACGATGGTCATGCTTTTGGAATCATACACTGAATCCTGAATTAGAGGATGAATAATACCCTGGACATTTTTAATTATCCTCTGAATTCTGAACCAGACACTGAATATGATCCAGGATATTTTTTAATCGTACACTGAATACTGAACCAGACGCTGAATAATACGCTGGTCATATTTTGAATAATGCCATGAACAATACGTTGAATCCTGAACCAGACGCTGAATAATAGCCTGGACATTTTTTAATAATACGCTGAATCCTGAACCAGACGCTGAATAATACACTGGTCGTATTTTGAATAATACCCTGACTACTGAACCATACGCTGAACAATACGCCGGTCATATTTTGAAAAAAAAAAAAAAAACTTGAACAATGCGCCGAATCCTGACTCAGACGCTGAATAATACCCTGGACATTTTTGAATAATACGCTGAATCCTGAACCGAACGCTGAATAACACCCTGGACATTTTTTATTAATATGCTGAATCCTGAACCAGACGCTGAATAATGCACTGATCATATTTTGAATAATACCCTGAATAATACGCTGAATCCTGAACTAGACGCTGAATAATACGCTGGTCGTATTTTGAATAATACCCTAAATACTGAACCATACGCTGAATAATACGCTGGTCATATTTTGAATAATACCCTGAATAATACGATGAATACTGAACCAGTAAATAATACCCTGGACATTTTTTAATAGTATGCGGAATATCGAACCATACGCTGAATAATACCCTGTACTTTTTTGTACAATACGCTGAATACTGTACCATAAGCTGCATAATTCCCTGGACATTTTTAATAATACGCTGAATACTGAATCAGATGCTAAATAATACCCTAGACATTTTTTTTAAAATACGCTGAATCCAGAACCAGACGCTGAATAACACCTTCGACATTTTTGCATAATACGCTGAATCCTGAACCAGACGCTGAATAATGCCCTGGACATTTTTTAATCATACGCTGAATCCTGAACTAGACGCTGAATAATACTCTGGATATTTTTTAATAATACGCTGTATACTGAAATATACAGTTTGTAATACCCTGAACATTATTGAATAATATGTTGAATCCTGAACCATACGCTGAATAATACCCTGGATATCTGTTACATGTAATAATACACTGAATCCTGAACCAGACGCTGAATAATACCCTGGACATTTTTTAATTATACGCTGAATACTGAACCTTACGCTGAATAATACCTGAACATTTTTAATAATACGTTGAATCCTGAACCATACGCTGAATAATACCCTGGACATTTTTTTTATAATACGCTGAATACTGAAACTTACGCTGAATTATACCCTGGACATTTTTTAATAATACGTTGAATACTGAACCATACGCTGAATAATACCCTGGACATTTTAGAATAATACGCTGAATAATGAACCATACGCTGAATAATACCCTGGACATTTTTTAATAATACACTGAATCCTGAACCGTACGCTGAATAATACCCTGGACATTTTAGAATAATACGCTGAATACTGAAACATACGCTGGAATATACCCTGGACATTTTTTAATAATACGTTGAATCCTGAACCATATTCTGAATAATACCCTGGACATTTTTGAATAATACGTTGAATCCTGAACCAGACGCTGAATAATATCCTAAACATTTTTTAATAATACATTGAATCTGAACCATACGCTGAAAAATACTCTGGACATTTTTTAATAATATGTTGAATCCAGAACCATACACTGAATAATACCCTGTACATTTTTTAGTAATACGCCGAATCTTGAACCAGACGCTGGATAAAACCCTGGTCATATTTTGAATAATACGCTGAAAAACGCTGAAAACAGAACCTTACGCTGAATAGAATCCTGAACATTTTTTAATAATACGTTGAATTCTGAACCATACGCTGAATAATACCCCAGACATTTTTTTAATAATACGCTGAATCCAGAACCATACGCTGAATAATACCCTGGATATTTTTTTAATAATACGCTGAATCCTGAACCAGACGCTGAATAATACCCTGGACATATCTGAATAATACGCTGAATCCTGAACTAGACGCTGAATAATACGCTGGTCGTATAGTACCCTGAATACTGAACCAGACGCTTTTTCCTGAACCGCGAATAATGAACCGTGAACTATATGCTAAATTTACGCTAGGCACGTTAAGTGCAAAGAATGCTTTTGATGCAATATTCTTCTCCGATGAAGGCGTTGCAACACAGGTGCCAGTGAAAAAGTGCAAATACTGTAAAGATGTGGTATTAAAGAAGTTCGAAAGTACTATCAGAAACGGCACCCAGTCACGGGTTTCAAACATGTCCGGCTTCTACGTGATGATGCCCCAGCCCATACGTCTGCCATTGTTACAGTGTTTTTTTTTTTTTTTTTTTTTTTTTTTTTTTTTTTTTTCAAAACTACAATTTTACCACACACTCCTTATTCTCCAGACCTTGTCCCTTGAGACTTCTTCTTTTCTTCGAAATTGAAAACCTTTCTCGTTGGACGGAGATATCGGTCTAGATAGGTGCCTAGATCTGCCGTATAACAGTACCTTGCCAGTTGTCCTAAATCAGAATACTGTGACGCATTCCAAAAATAGAATCATTGATTAAAATTATGCATTTCTTGTCATGGGGACTATTTTGAGAGCCTGAAACAAAGACACTTGTGATTACTTACATTTTGAACGTTCTCGATCAAATAAAAACAATTCTTTTTGAACATTCCTAAAGTCACGCGTATTAATGACCAATTTCAATGATTCATTTGTGCAGAACACTGCAATTATAGAACAGATATAACCATTTACACCAACTTTATAAGGAAACAAGTTTGGGAAAAGGAAATAATAGTTACTTCTAAATTGTAATTAAAGTTGTTAAACTTTTCAATTTAAATTGGATTGATACACGTGGCAGATTGTCCGCCATTTATGACACGAAAGACAACTTTTGTGACTTTCTATTTGCTTCTTAGCACACCCATCCGCTTCTAAAAAATGGTCTATTCAAAAACGACAGAATTTGCTCCTAACAAATTCTTTCCTTTTAAAGAAGAATCCTTTCAAAAGGTGACAAAAATAATGTCGACCGAGTTGTGTCCCTTGAAAGTGTATCAATTGCCTTAAGAATCACGTCAAGCAAAGCAAGAATACTTTCGAGAATATTCAAAATACTGAATAGGTCACACTGCGCGTCAATGCTAAGTAAAAAAGGGTCTTTGCTCTCCGATGAGCCCACATGCAACATACAATGCTTCTGGAAGTGAACACAGACTGCTTTGATCTGATTGAGCAAGTGCGCAGACTGATGTGTGATTTCAAACGCTTTTTTTTTTTTTTTTTTTTTTTTTTTTGCATGGCGCGGCCTATAAACTTCACGAAAGGAACACACACCTTGATCTCAGATCTGCCGATAACGACAAAATCCGCTAGACCATTAATAGTTTTGTTATTTAGGATGACTGGACATCTCCAAGCGGCAACACTCTTGCATGTATTAGAAAGCGATTTGCCTCCATTTGGAGTGAGGGCTCCCATGGGGAGCATTTTGTTTCAAGTGTAGACCCTTATCTATGGATCGCTGGAGCCAATTCACTCCTCTATAGTGGTCTATCGTTAAAAATGAGCGAGGGATGCGGGCGAGGGTGTCAAATACTTTCACATTAGAGCGCTTTTTGAAGAATTTTAATGATACATTATATTTACCGTTTTAGTGAAAATAGCAGGATGTGGAAATAGATAACTGTTTTCCTGTGTTTGTTTTCCTCCCTTCTGAAGCACCTTGGGAATAATAAACATTTATAAACATAGCAATAATACAAAAGTGGCTGCCTAGAACGATTATCTGGAAATGTTGTGGTTACTTTTGATTACCTCTATTAGATACAACATCAATATCATATGGCTCATATGGGCACACTATTTCCTACATGCGCCCAGCGAAGACTCGGATTAGCTTGCGTGTATCCACGCGCTCTGATCAGAGTCTTCGCACGGCACTCTCCGGATAGCTAAGGACACAAAGCGTCTTCAGGCGGACAGTGAAGACTCCGACCAGCCTGCGCGGGGCGCACATGCAATTTTATAGGAACTACTGTGCCCCGGCTCAAGTAAATGCTTCGATGCAATATATACGAATATAATAATGTACGATCCAATCTTTGTTTTATGACTCTCATATGTGTTTTATGTGCAACACAAGCAAATTACACATTTATCACGTCTTATTTATAGTAATTTGAATAATAAATTATAACACTTGGATTGTTTTTTTATACGATAAAATGATGTTTTCTTCTCTCGAACTATGCCAGACCATAGCTGAGAAATAATATACTCAGAGGCAATAAAAAGGATACAGCTTTTATTTATTTATTTATTTATTTATTTATACCGGCTCGTGTGTAGATCTTTTCGATAAAAGATCTTCATGCTTTTTTTTTGTCAATTGTCTAGCTTTGTAAAACACAAAAGTTAACTCTTTTGCTGTCATAACTTATGTAGTTATGGGCCCTTATTTAAAATCTGTATTTCTAGCCATAGCTCGCTTCCTATCGGACAAATGACATTTTGCATTTCACAAATGTCTGAGTAAAACCATATTATTATTTAATTTGAAATCCCTATAAAACGGCGACAAACATAATTCGAATTTCTACCCTCCTCAAATCATCCCCCTTTGAATGTAGAATAGGGACTTATAATTTTAAGTCTATATCTCAAATGATGTTGGGCGTTTTCTCTTAAAATTTTCGAAAACGTGATGCTTGGCTTGGCGTCTTTGTGCAAAATTCAGACGTAGTCGCCTAAAACCGTTTATTGAATAGAAATTTGTCAATAAACGTCCCATAGAAACTCAGCGCATTCTACCAGAAGAGGAACGTATATGTCGAAAACATCATTTCATTGGTAAAGAAGTTTGACACGGTACTCCCTGAAGCAATGAAGGTGAAACGTGTCCATATAATCATTGTATCGACTACATGCGTAAACTGCATACATGTAAGCTTCCTTGTCATAAATGCATGTTTCAGGGGAAGCTACTCATGCGTAGACAATTTTTCGTTTCAGTCGAAGTCATTTTCTTCTGTGATAGAATCTCCCGAAAATTGTCCCAGGTTACGGTAAGAGACTGTTCTTAACTCTTTCTACCCTGATTTCATGAAATGGACGTTTTCATTCTTGAACTTGAACTTGTCTATTGATGAAAAAAAAAAAAAGGCAAACAATATAGATCCTGATGAGACGGCTTGTTACGAGCCGTCTCATTTTGATTTACACTGTTTGCACTGGTATTGGTTTTGGTCTGCCAGACTGCAGTTGTTATCTACGGCATCAAGGATTTATAGAGATATGTAAAAATCTCGGATGACAAATCAAAAGTGAATTACCTGTATACTTATTTGTTCCTCTAAGTACAATGTACATGTATATATTAATTTACATATGCTTTTTGAGACTCGAATTCTGCATTGCTATAACTTGTTTATAGATCACTAATATTGTTTTTGGCTGTTTCGTGTATTAACACTTCTTATATTACACAAATCTCTACAAAAGTAATGTCAACAAGTTTGAGCTTTTTAAAAAAGCTTTCCGTCTTTTCAGCCCATTTTGTGACTTGTACTCTGCATCTCTTTAACCTGTTTATATATAACTATTATTGTTTTTGGATATTTCGTGTAATACCAATTTTTAGAGAAACGTCTACATAAGTAGTCCTTGGAATCACTGACTGTTTCAGCCTATAAAGTTATCGTGTAAATATGATTGGTCCGTTCTCTATGAAACATACATTTCATTCCAATTTATTTCTCAAATTAATCATGTCACTGATGTGACAGTTTACTGTCATATGTCTTTTGTTGACGTTTGTAATGTCTGTGTATTTGTTGCTAAATATGGCACCATGGAAGATTAGTGAGTTTGGTTACCATCTCAAAAGAATTTACTTACTTACTTACGATTTTAAAAAAGGTCAGTTTAGAAGCCCTAGAGGGATTCTATCTAAATGACTTCTAGCTTTTAGACTCCTAAGTAGATGAATTCTGATATCCGACTTCTGACTTCTTCCGACTTTTAATTTCAAATTTCTAACTTCTAAATTTTGACTTCTATCTAGGTACTTATAACTCCCGACTTCTGACTTCTGGCCTACTTCGAACCTGGGATTTCTTACTTCTAACTTCGACTTCTTACTTCTGACGTTATACTTGTAACTTACGACTTCTAATTACGTTCATAAAACTCCCGTCTTCCGACTCCTTGCTTATTTCTAACTTCCGACTTCTTACGTCTGACTTCTTACTTACGACTTCTAACTTCGTACTTATGACTCCCGACTTCTGACGTCGTACTTCTGGCTTACTTCTTACTTCCGATTTTCTTACTTTTACTTTCCGACGTTTTACTTCTAACTTACGACTTCTAACTGCGTACTTATAACTCCCGACTTATAACTTCCTGCTAACTTCTAACTCTGACTTCTTACTTCTAACTTCCGACTTATTAACTCTGATTTCAAATTCATAATTATAACTTCCGACTTCTAACGCCTGCCTCCTAATTTTGGTCGTCATATTTCAAATTACATACTATTGCAAATTACATACTACCTTCTCTGCTGCAAGTACAGAAGCACCACCCTACCACCCAACACCACCCTACCACACAAAACGTCGGAAGTTAGAAGTTAAATGTCAAACGCTAGAAATCGGAATTTAAACCTCCGGGCCCAGTTGTTCAAAACTAATGATGTCGTTAGTTAACGTATCGTTAAACCTTTGATCAATAAATATTGCATATACCCTAATATTTTTGCAGAAAGAATGTCAGTAGCTTTTGCATTTGCAAAATCTACTCACATTTTTTAAGCAAAAATACCTGTCAATTCGATCTTGTACTTACTAGTACTTATTTTAACTCCCGATTTCTGACTTTTTACTTCTGGCTTACTTCTAACTTCCGATTTTCTTACTTCTACCTTCCGACTTTTTACTTCTAACTTATGACTTCTAACTGCGTACTTATAACTCCCGACTTACAACTCCATGCTAACTTCTAACTCCGACGTCTTACTTCTAACTTCCGACTTATTAACTCTGATTTCAGATTCATATAACTTCCGACTTTTAACGCTTGCCTCCAAACTTTGGTCGTCTTATTTCTAACGTCCTTCTTCTTACGTCTGATTTCTGACTTCATTTTATAAATAATGCAATATGACCACGAACACAGTAGGCAGGAAATCTCATTACTTTTAGAGGTTACAAGTAGACAGTCATAACGTTTGAAGTCAGAAGAAGGAAACAGAAGTGGAAAGTTAGAAGTTGGACATCGGAAGTTAAAGAAATCGTTATCTTGTAACGACATGTCAACCGTTGCTAGTCATTTTATGTCGTCTCCTTGAGAAAGGGAGCAAAACAATAATGCGCCACTTGAAGAGAGAAAGGGCGGATATAAACGATGGTAAAGGAAAAAGCAGACTACATACTACCTTCCCTGCTGCAAGTACAGAAGCACCACCCTACCACCCAAAACTACACTACCACCCAAAACGTCGGAAAGTAGAAGTAAAATGTCAAGAGCTAGAAATCGGAATTTAAAACTCTGGGCCCAGTTGTTCAAAACTAATGGTGTCGTTAGTTAACGTATCGTTAAAACTTTGATCATTAAATATGGCATATACCCTAATATTTTTGCAGAAAAAATGTCAGTACCTTTTGCATTTGCAAAAATTATTCACATTTTTTTTTTCAGCAAAAATACCTGTGAATTCGATCTTGTACTTATTAGAACTTCAACATCTTAATCACTAACAAGCTCGTTAATCTAACGACGCTTTGAACAACTGGGCCCTGCATTTAGACGTAAGAAACAGGAAGTTAGAATTAAGTTCGAAGTTAGTAGTCGGAAGTTAGAAATAAGAAGTTGGACCAAGAAATTGCTGAAGTTAGAAGTCCCTCCAGAGCTTCCATAGATCAAGGCAGAACTAAGACGTGATATTTCTCTATTTGATACGCGAGGATAACACCAGTATGTAGTCTACATCATTTGCCCTGAAAAAAGTGCATACTACAGGCTTGATTTCGTTTGGAGTTACCTGGCTATTTCCATGTCATCCGATGTGTTTTATTATGCTAACAAACATACGTGTAGGCGTCTCTCCCGGTCGGCAACATTCTTTCTTGGAGATAGATCATGAAATATTTTCTACGGTCATTCTCTCCCTTCCGCAATTGTCAGTTTCTGGCAAAAGAATGTGCACAATACTGGTTAACCGCTTAGAGGACTAAGACTGCCTAGTAAAAATGTAGTTCGGTAAAATGACCGCGCTCGACATAACCCCATTGTGTTGACTAGGCTGTAAAATCTCAACACAAACAAAAGTGCAGGTGTCTACGTTTTATCAATGCTATAAGTTCGTTTCAGAGTTATTTTAGTTTTATTGGGGATTTGTGCCTTTGGTAGATTTCCACCAGGTTTTGAAAAGGGAAACCACTTTTATGGCTTCAAGTCTTAGTGACTTTAACTGCCGTAATAAAGCCCATATTGCCAAACTACTTAGGCAGGGCTATCGTTATTTTAAACTTCATAAGGCGTTTTCGAAATTTTATCGCAGACACAGTACCTTGGTAGAAAAATATAGCATCAGTCTGAAAACACTTCTGCAACAAGGTATATCGGAACCAGAATTTTACGGTGACTTAATGCACAGACTTAGAAAAATGTGGGAAAATCTAACTTTTCGGAGCAATTCAGAAAACTAATTAACCGTTATAAAAGAATTGGGTATAGCCTGGATATTATGCGGCAGACTGCATGCCTAGTTGTCAATCCAATCATTGTTGATGGCTATAAATCACTCTTTAATTGCACGAGGCGATTTGGGCCTCAGACTCAATGACGGCCTCTTCGTAAAACTTTGACCAGTGGGTAGGGGCTTGACGATATGTCTTTGGCTTGGCCCGCCGTGGTTCAACTATTGGTTTTCATTTACTCTGGCATACAGTAGAATTAGCCATGAGTACTCGTCTTTGTTTATCATTGCGATTAATTTGATTTTTATTTTATGTTTTCACTTTGATGCATTGACTGAGTTGGGAGCCTTTATGCGAACCGAATTTCTATGTATTTCTGTATTAAGAGTAGCATCGGGACCCAGGGTGAAGTTAGTTAGCTGTAAAAGTGCTTTAAACCGCCCCCGCCCCTCCCCACTCCACCCGTTGTTTATTCTACTGACCGTTCTAAGGCGGTGGTCCCGGTGTTAGTCTTACTCTTTGTTGCTTTGTGATTAATTCTACAAGGCGATTTGTTTTATGTCTTACTTTGTGTTATTTTGTTCTTGTGTTTTTCAGCCCTTTTAGCATTGCGATTACGTCGATTGGGGAAGAAAGAGCTAATCTTAGTGCTTTTCGTACGTTTGTTCAATTTGCGCTTGTTTAGTTTTGTCTGTTTCCTCTTCCTCTTGGCATCTGGGAAGGGCTGTGGTTTGTGATTGTGGCACTCCCTGAACTTTTATCTTACCTTATGTTTTTCCTTTTTGTTGTCCTGCACACAAATCCCCTTCGGAAAAGGGGTTTCTTTTATGAGAAAAAGAATGTTATCCCAATGGGTAGACCCATTTTCAAATGGTAAGGATGGCGGGAGGAGGGTGTGGTGGGGGAGGGGGAACAATTGTGATAGATTTGTCTCCCTTGAAAGTGTATAAATTCCCTTAAACCTGATTGAAGTTTGTTAAGGTATTAATATTTTATACATCATAAATAAATTTTAATGAATTTAACGATCGACTTTACCTACATAATGCTACATAGAAAGAGTGTCCAGGGTTGTTCATAGCATCGTAGGCTTAACGAGCTTGTTAATGTCACACTCATTTACTGCTGTAGCTAAGGTATTTTCAGATACATTGATAGTTTTTCTGCAAAATTGTAAGTAGTAATGCAAAAGCTTCTCATATCTTTTCAGTAAAAATTATCAATATATTCGCAATATTTTAAGACAGAAATTTTAACGTCATGTAAGCTTACAACTTCTTAAAGTTTTGAACAGCTGGGCTCAGATAAATATTCCTATTATACGAAAACATACATCATGAGCACTCATTAGAAGTGCCTCTCCGATGGCTAAGAAGTATACTGCTCATATATGTGCGTTAAGCTTATGTCAAACAATCAATTTACACGCGTATGCATCTCGTGTACTTAACGGGAGATTTCGCTGTCAAAATTGTTTTGATCCCAACTCAAAATGAGTCTAAAGGCTAAGCTTTTGCTTCAGTTGGGAGCAATTTCTTTCCCTTCAGATTACATCTCTTTGCAGAAGGAGATAAATTGGTGTGCAAGGAATGAAACAGGAAATCACAAGAGTTGTCATTCTAGTTTAAAACTGGAATGTGTCCAAATTATACAAATGCCCATGCCCTTTGGTCTTTACCCATATATCAAAATCATCTGGATGCATAAATTACAACAACTATTTTCCAAATGGTCAATCTGATCTGTTATATATTTTAACCCATAGCCTCACCTCAGGGTAAGAACAAAAGGCAACTCTAACACAGTCAAAGCGGACTGTGCCATTAGCGGACAACGCGTGCCCATTTGTCCCCTTACAGAATCAATGGATACTGTCAAATGTCGACGAACAGAGAAGACCATATGCGCAATGGTTGCACAAAAGCAAACAGAACTCTTGGTTTCTTAAGACGTAGCCTATCGTCATGCTCCCAAGATGTTAAAGAAATGGCATACAAGGTACTGGTGCGACCAATCCTGGAGTATGCTAGCCCTGTTTGAGTAGAAAAGGAGTAACTCCAGATACGACGGAGATATTCTGCTGATAAGTCTTGTGGATAAACTGTACCGAATTTACTCCAGATGTTGGGGCACCGTAAATCATAATCGTTGTTGTTCCAAAATTTGATAGTCCGTTTGATTACCTTTTCATGTGCCTATTTACTGCTGCAGGAATGACAACCAGTGTACACCCTGATTAGACGCCGCTTTCTGTGGCGTCTAATCTGCGTGTTCACTGTCTGTTAAGGTCGGTCTGTCCGAATACTTGGGGTAAATTTGGTATCTGTGTTATTTCTGTAGACTGTATCATAGGCGATTTTCTTACAGCTTGGTCTTGTTTAAAGTCAGTCTTTTCACTAACAAAAGGATACACCTAAAAGCTATCATTTTTGTAAAGGGAGACAGTGTTTGCAAAAATGACTTGCCTCCTCAAGACCTTTTACATAACATAATAAAATGATATTAAAGCACGGTCTGATATACCCATATTTACCCTAAGTATTCGGAAAGACCAGCCTAGACAAGCAGTGTAGAGTAAGATCAGCTTGTACACTGTTGCGACTTATAATATCAGAAAATCCCGTTATCTGCACATGAGTTGCGTAAGGAGGAGAAAATAAACCTCATTCAACAGAACACAATCAGACACTCTCCAAAACTGAGTAAAAATAAATAAATAAATAAATAAAAATAAATTAAAAAAATAATAAATAAATAAAATAAAACAAAAAGTAAAATGAATAAACAAAAATGAATGGCTGGCAATGTGCAATTTCACTTGATCACAGAAATGATAAATGACAGTATGAACCTTACCATAGAAGTATTCAAATAAGGTCCTCCTCAAGCTATTCTAAGAAGGAACAGACACTAAGCAGGCTAGTGTATTTTTTTTTCAATCTTCGCCAAGCCATTAAGAATCTCACAGTCGCGGACCATTACGGATCTTATGATCGCATCTCTCCCTCAAGGTTCTTAGTAGTTAAAAAGGAACACTAACCTTTATTTGATGAGATCCAACAATGTGCATTTCTAGGTTCAGCTTAAGAGTTCTTTGATGACTGACCTTAGCCTATCATACTAACTTGATGTGAAGACATTTATTGAAAGTGACTTGTCAGAGTTTGTACGCATGTGTGCCCACATGTGCATGAAAACCTAAATAAAGAATATGTGAACCAATATTTTTTCCTTGGATTTTATGTATATACAATCAACTTCCGTTATCTCGAGGACCAAGGGCCTCTCTGAGATCCTTCGAGTTATTCGTACTTCGACATGTTAGATTTGCCAAATAAAGAAAAAGTAAATCAAACAACCACAGTTAACAAATTAATATGTAATTTGACTCCTGAAGTTATTAGATACATTAAAATATTTTCCACAATAATTTGTTACCTGTTGTTAGCTTTCCATGTTTAAACATGGACCAGATTTTTACTTAGAGATACGAAGTTATTCGATATAAGCGAAGATGAGATAACGAGAGTCGACTGTTGCTTCTTCTCTACACATGTTTGGACCTTACTGGAAACCGCACCGTTTTCAGAAATAAAATTTGATTTCATGATTTGATGTCATTTACCCTTTCGTCCCTTAGAATCAGAATCAGAATATTTACTGGTAACACATCAATAGACATACATTCACCAAGGCCAACGATTGCAAAGACTACTCTCTAGATCTCACAATCTAGCGACAGGGTCCTCAGAACTTTCAGCAGAGGATATGCTGGGAATGATTCCAATCCCTAATGGTTTCTGGGAAGAATCTGTTCTTGTACATTTCAGTTCTAGCATATGACACTTGAAATGCCTTTGGATGCTGATTCCTACTTCGCATATTTTGGGTGTTGACGGTATACTAGCTCTACCCTTCAGACCTTTGAATAGCAATATTTTAGTTTACTATCTTTGCGTCTCTTTTGAAGAGACGTCCACGCTAACTGTTCAAGAATGCTAGTTCTACTTCCAGTTTCAAAGTTGTAGTTACCAGTCACAATCCTACCTGCACGATTCTGAACCTTTTCTAATTCTTACTGGACAACTATTCCATGTGGTTCCCAAACAGGGCTAGCATACTCCAGGATTGGTCGCACCAGTCCCTTGTATGCCATTTCTTTAACATCTTGGGAGCATGACGATAGACTACGTCTTAAGAAACTAAGAGTCCTGTTTGCTTTGCAACCATTGCTCATACGAGTATTCCATTTCAAATCCTTAGAAATTGTCACACCAAGGTATTTCATATTATTCACATTTTTGAGGACTGTTCCTTCTAAGGAATAAACGGCATTAATCTTTTTGATCTGCTTCCTAGTAAGCTGCATAATGTTACATTTCACGTGCTCATACCCCATTTTTGGCCCATTTGCCCTGTTGATCAATATCTTTTTTAAGTTTCTATGTGTTTCCAATACTATCAGTCTGACGATAGCAGACACAGTCAACAGCGAACAGACTAAGCTCAGATTTTATTCCAACCACGATGTCATTTATATACAAGAAAAACAACAGTGGACCGAGAACAGTGCAATGTAGCACACCAGACATAACAGGTGACCAGTGCGATTTTGCACCACTGACTACGACCACTTGTTGCCTTTTGCACAGAAATGAATCAATCCATACTATTTTTTTTTTCTTTCACTAATGCCATATTCAAAAGCGTTTGCATTTCAGAAATTAATGCGGAGGAGTGTCAAAGGCCTTCTCGAAGTCCAATATGAATGTATCTACTTGAACTCTTGTTTCTTTGTAAAGATCTGTAGCCCTTCTTATAAAGTGGATAGATGTTAGCCAAAGACCATTCCTTGGAGATTTCACCCTTATCAAAAGATTGTTGGAACAAATGGATAAATATAGGACCAACTTCTACCGCAAGTTCTTTAAGGACTAGGATGACGTTCATCAGGTCCCAAAGCCTTTGAGGGATTCAAGCCTTTTATCATTTGTATAAAAAAAGGTAAGAGAAAAGTCCAGGGAGTGCCACAATCACAAACCGCAGCCCATCCCAGACCCAAAGAGGAAGAGGAAACCGACAAATCCAAACAAGCACAAATCGAACAAACGTACGAAAAGCACTAAGATTAGCTGTCTCTTTCCAAAGCAAGGTAATCGCAATACTAAAAGGACTGAAAAACGCAAGAACAAAATGACACACGGAAAAACATACAACAAATCGCTTCGTAGAATAAACCACCAAGCAACAAAGAGTAAGACTAACACCGGGAGCACCGCCTTAGAACGGTCATTAGAGTAAACCACCAGGGGGTTTAAAGCACTTTTACACCTAACTATCTTCACCCTGGGTCCCCTTTATTTGAAACGTGAATGTCGCTCATATGCGGTGTTGACTTCTCAAGCAGAGGGATCAAATTTTCGAATTTTAGAGAATACATCTGTAAACTGACCATTGAACTTATCACCCTGCTCTGTTTCAGACTCAGCCAAACCACTTCCATTTCTCCTTTTGAAAGGAGGGATACCCTGATTGTCTTTCCTCTGACAGTTGGTATACCGATAGAAGTCTTTGGGGTTAATCTTTATGTCACCAACCGATTTGTTAACATACAAATAATGCTGTTTCTTTATATCAGCTTTGATTTGCTTCTCAATTTCTGAAACTTAGATCTTAGTTTACCACTGCCAGTCTTTTTTACCTTTGCATGAGTTTTATTCCTTTTTTCGAATCTTCCTTCTAATCTCAGATGTAATGAAAGGGACGGAAGCTAACGCTCTACTTGGCTAAGGGGCGATATGCTTGTCTACAGCCTCCTGCATGAAGAAAAACAAAGGGAAGAGAAAAGTCCAGGGAGTGCCACAATCACAAACCGCAGCCCTTCCCAGAAACCAAGAGGAAGAGGAAACCAACGAATCCAAACAACCACAAATCGAACAAACGTACGAAAAGCACTAAGATTAGCTCTCTCTTCCCCAAGCGAGGTTATCACAATTCTAAAAGGAATGAAAAGCACAAGGACAAAACGACACAAGGTAAGAAATAAAACAAACCGCCTCGTAGAATAAACCACAGAGCAACAAAGAGTAAGACTAACACCGGGACCACCGCCTTAGAACGGTCAGTAGAGTAAACAACCGGAGCTTTAAAGCACTTTCCCAGCTAACAAATTTCACCCTGGGTCCCGATGCTACTCTTAATACAGAAACACTTAAAAATTCGGTTGGCATAAAGGCTCCCAACTCAGTCAATGCATCGAAGCGACAATATAAAAATCAAATCAATCACTATGATAAACAAAGACGAGTACGCATGGCTAATTCTACGGTATGCCAGAGTTAATGAAAACCAACAGTTGAACCATGGCGGGCCATGCCAAAGACATATCGTCAAGCCCCAACCCACTGGTAAACATTTTACGAAGAAGCCGTCATTGAGTCTGAGGCCCGAAGCATAGTCATCAACTATGATTGGGTTGACAACTAGGCATGCAGTCTGCCGCATAATATCCAGGCTATAGCCAATTCTTTTATAACGGTTAATAAGTTTTCTGAATTGCTCCGAAAAGTTAGATTTACCGGTGTTAGTCTTATTCTTTGTTGCTTTGTGGTTTATTCTACGAAGCGATTTGTTGTATGTCTTTCCGTGTGTCATTTTGTTCTTGTGTTTTTTAGTCCTTTTAGTATTGCGATTACCTCGCTTGGGGAAGAGAGAGCTAATCTTAGTACTTTTCGTACGTTTGTTCGGTTTGTGCTTGCTTAGATTTGTCGGTTTCATCTTCCTCTTGGGGTCTGGGATTGGCTGCGGTTTGTGATTGTGGCACTCCCTGGACTTTTCTCTTACCTTTTTTACCTACATTTTTTCTAAATCTGTACACTAAGTCACCGTAAAATTCTGGTTCCGATATACCCTGTTGCAGAAGTATTTTCAGACTGACGCTATATTTTTTTTTACCAAGGCACTGTGTCTGCGATAAAATCTCGAAAACGCCTTACGAAGTTTAAAATAACGATAGCCCTGCCTAAGAAGTTTGGCAGTAAGGGCTTTATTACGGTAGTAAAAGTCACTAAGATTTGAAGAAGCTCTGGCTAATCTAATAAGCTGAGATATGTATACCCCATACGAGGTACGCCGGGGGATCGCAATCCAGAAAAGGGAAATTGACTAAATTAAAATCAAAATCGTCCCGTTTATCATACATTTTGGTGGAAACTGTACCATTAGATAAACATGGATTCAAATCCAAAAAAAGTGCCTCGGTATCAGAAGAATTTGCTATATTTAATTGGCGTTCTGTAGGGTATATGCGGTCCACCATTTGGTCAAAGTAAATATTGTCAATATTTAATAAATCATCAAGGTATCTTGAAGTTGAATTGAAAGCCTCGATAATGTCAGCATGATTTTCACGTGAGAGAGACTTCATGAAATCTCTCTTATAACAAAAAAGAAACAAATCTGCTACAAGAGGAGCACAATTAGTTCCCATCGGAATACCAATAGTTTGCCTATAAAGTTTAGTTCCAAATCTAATAAAATATTATCCAAAAGACAAACAAGGGCATCACAGACGTTTTGACACGACCATAAATTGTAATTATTGTATACATCAGAAGTGAAAAAAGCACATTCTTCGTTGCAAGCCAAATATTGGGTATTCTCCCGAATAAATGTTCGGTCAATTAAATCAATAAGTTTATCTTTTATAAGATAATGAGGTAACGTAGTATACAGTGTAGAAAACATAAAAAATCATATGAATATTTAGAAGCCTGAACGTTTTTATATTTAAATTTATTGAGAACATCATTGGAATTTTTAATTGACCCAAAATAGTTAATTCCGTCCCATTCGTAAACAGTACCATAGTATCTTATCCAATGTTTTTAACAGCAGTAAGGCATAAAGTTAGCAGTTTGGGCAAAATAGTAGTCTTACATGAACTAGAATTAGCAATGGAACGTGCTTTATAAGGTCGTTTATGAAGTTTCGGTAACCAATATAACGTAGGAAGTCTGTCTTGCTTTTCTTCAATACTCACTGCAAATTTAGCAGTAATATCAATAGAATAGATATTAACAAAAGATCTCTCGTGAGCAGAAAGTTATCAAATTGAAGTTGTCCTGGACAAAACAAGAATCGTAATGATCATTGAAATATGAATCTTTACAAAGCTTGAAGTATCTCGCCTCATAGAGTCAAATCACCTTTCTGATACAATTAAATTTTACGCCATGGTTTCTTTCGTGGAGGAATAAAGACCTTTAAAGTTCCTGCAACTATGCCATGATCACTCAGTTTATCAGGGGAGTGTACCTCTTGAAACTGCCCTGGTAACAAAGTTAAAATCAAATCGCAGATACAGTGCCTTGTTAGAAAAATATATCGTCAGTCTGAAAACATTTCTGCAACAAGGTATATCGGAACCTGAATTTTACGGTGACTTAGTGTACAGATTTAGAAAAATTGTAGGTAAATCTAACTTTTCGGAGCAATTTAGAAAACTTATTAACCGTTATAAAAGAATTGGCTGCAGCCTGGATATTATACGGCAGACTGCTTGCCTAGTTGTCAACCCAATAATTGTTGATGGCTATGCTTCACTCTTTAATTGCACGAAGGCGGTTCGGGCCTCAGACTCAATGACGGCCTCTTCGTAAAACTTTAACCAGTGGGTTGGGGCTTGACGATATGTCTTTGGCTTGGCCCGCCGTGGTTCAACTATTGGTTTTCATTTACTCTGGCATACAGTAGAATTAGCCATGAGTACTCGTCTTTGTTTATTATAGTGATTAATTTGATTTTTATGTTTTCGCTTTGATGCATTGACTGAGTTGGGAGCCTTTATGCGAACCGAATTTTTATGTATTTCTGTATTAAGAGTAGCATCGGGACCCAGGGTGAAGTTAGTTAGCTGTAAAAGTGCTTTAAACCCCCCGGTGGGTTGCTCTACCTACCGTTCTAAGGCGGTGGTCCCGGTGTTAGTCTTACTCTTTGTTGTTTGGTGGATTATTCTACGAGGCGAATTGTTGTAT
Organism: Anodontia alba; assembly: GCA_964016985.1. NCBI lineage: Eukaryota > Metazoa > Mollusca > Bivalvia > Lucinida > Lucinidae > Anodontia > Anodontia alba. Next base: position 28,134,556 of record OZ024832.1, on the reverse strand, counting down.
GTCTTTCCGTGTGTCATTTTGTTCTTGTGTTTTTCAGTCCTTTTAGTATTGCGATTACCTCGCTTGGAGAAGAGAGAGCTAATCTTAGTGCTTTTCGTGCGTTTGTTCGGTTTGTGCTTGTTTAGATTTGTCGGTTTCCTCTTCCTCTTGGGGTCTGGGAAGGGCTACGGTTTGTGATTGTGGCACTCCATGGACTTTTCTCTTACCTTTCTAGTGTATTTGCTTCTCGAGTTGGAAAATGCACCAGCTGTTCTTACCCATGATCGTACATAATTTTCACAAGTACTTGCCCCCATGACTGACTTAGCATGATCCCATATTTGTGAAGTCGGTCTGGCCAAACAATGTCTCTAAAGTTAAAGTCACCTAGTATGTGGACCAAAGGAAGTTTCTAATGTTGAGACTAAATGTGCTCAAGCTGATTTTGAAGGAGTTGAAGATTTTCGCACGAGCCACTGGGTTCTCGATACCAACTTGCTACGTAGTGAGAAGTTTTGTTTGAAAAGATTTAAGCTTAGTATGTTGGACAAGTAAATTTGCAAAGCACTCGCCAGTTATTGTACTGTCCTTTGGTAAACTGACCAGCTGAATTAGTCCTTTGGCATCCCAAAATACAGTGACCATAAATTTGCCAACCGAGGATTGTGCCTTGAACTGTTTGGGAGTCGGAAAAACAGGTCATTACGAAAACAAGCCTATTCAAATATATTGAGAATTTTATCACCAAAAAATGAAAAATTTTAGATAAAAAATTCTGATTTTTTTTTTTTTTTTTTTTTTTTTTTTTTTTTTCATATTTCTGCTCATAACATAGATTGTGGGTACTCGTTAGAACCGCCTCAGCGAGGCGGTTCTAACGAGTACCCACAATCAATGGGTTTGAGCAGAAATAAGAAAAATAATGTATACCCCTGTAAACCCCAGTTTTACTATATAAAAGTGGGGTTTAAGGGGGTCAAAACAATATAGGCATGTTTTTGTGATGTCTTACCACTGACAACAATGAGCTTTGTTTTCTGGCTCATAGTAGTAGACCCATGTATAACTCGATTCAAAGGAAAATCAGTTCCATTTCGACAGGCTGCCGCTTACGGATGTTCTAGTTGTCATTTGCTTATCGCTGAGGGACTTAGGGACCAACAGACCGTAAGCTTGCGCAGTGCACAACACCTTTGCTATTTCTTTCACCGGACTACATCTATCACAGTATACAAAATCCTGCACTTCATCGCACATTTCCTGATCGGTGCAACCTAATTGGCTTCCAGATTAAGAAGTTCATTTCGTTTAAACTCGCAAATCAAGACTTATACTTGAGGATATGAAAGTACAGAAGAACCGTATATATAGGTTAGTTCATTGTTTATTTCCGTACCAGCTTTTCCTTTAAAAATCAAGTAACGAATTATAGCACTGTATTTTAATTTAGACGAAAAGCAAGCCTTTATTTTACTGGTCATGTTTAACATCTGACATCTTCTCAATGAACAAGCCGACACTAAAACAATTTTAAATACAAGCGTCTAAATCGCGGTTTACAATAATACAGTGGACTCTCGTTATCTCAAACTCGAAGGGACCATATTTTTTAGTTTGAGATAACAGTAGTTTGAGATAACAGGAGTTGAAATGTAAATAATGAATAAAGCAAAACTAAAGCAACACTATTAAATGTCTAGTTCACTTACGCAGTAGTTTGAGTTATCAGTGTTTGAGATAGCCAGAGTCAAGTGTACTGAAAATATTGTGGAAAAGAGGAAAACTTGCTACTCGGGAGCAATTTCTCTCTTTTCCACAATATCTTTTTACCTGTTGTTAGATTTCCATGTTAAATAGGGACCAGAATATCACTTCGAGATAAGCGGTTATTCGAGATAAGCGAAGTCGAGATAACGAGAGTCGACTGTATGTTAAAATCGTGGCATTGTATATCGTTTAGAAATCCGTTAGGCATGTTACTTATTGACTAGCCCCCGCCAAATTTCGCAGTATCAAAACAAGAAAGGTCAGTGGAAACAAGGAACTAAGACACTATCCATACACTTCAGCTTCTCTGTCTGGCAAACACATGTAGTATTTTTCTGGTCACGTATAACCATTTTATCTATTATTGTGTTTCTGTGCATCTCTCAGATTGGCGAGACGGTTACAAACAATAACAGCTAGCTATTTAAGGGGAACGGATACATCTTCAGGGGAGATAACTCTATCTCTTTGCTTTTGTTCCTTCTAAAAAAAGGGTCTACTCTAAAATGAAAGAAATTGCTCCCATCTTTCCTTTTAGAGAAAGACCTTTTTTCAGAAAGGATTTGACGTACAAGAAAGCAAACAGGTAACAAATTTTGTCCTCCTTCTAAATCATTGCAGAAAATCTGCCAGATGTAGCGATGCACCTTAAATTATTTAGCCATGTATCGCTGCTGTACAAGTGCTGTATATCTGCCACATCGTGGGAAATAGAATCTTCGGAGCTTGTGAGAACAGCGATTACTCAGATCAACCTTCTTTTTGAACAGTCTGATCAGAACTCTCGCTGTCCGTTTAAGGAACTACTTGATATTGTAGAAAGTATCAACAGAGTAAAGATAAATAAATGCAAAAACACTTTCTAGCCGCAACTCGACCTGTTAAGTATGATTTTACTTACTTATACTTGGCCCAAAAAGTTCCACATCGCCGAGGGTTTATAAAATATGGCATTTTGTTTTACCGATATCATAAACAAATTGGACATACCAAATAAGACAGTAATTCAAGCGTATTAGATTACCAAAAACAAAACAAAATTTCAATTGATACTTTCGGAATAATTCTTTGTCTACGTGAACAGGTATACCAAGTTTCCTACTAAACAATCATCTGTTTATATAGCATATCGGACAAGTACTAAAACTTATATTAAAGCTAAACTCACGTTCAGGCTGAGAATCTATTCAACTCGAGTAAAAAAGAAAAGCAATTTATAGATTTATTTTAGTTAATTGCAGTTTTTGTTAAGTGCCGTCTGGAGGCTGTAAAAGTCTCGCCGTACTTCATCACAGTGCAGTACTTTTTCTTTTTTTTTTTTTTTCTCTCAGGATCGGATTCTTGCATCTTTGAAAATCATGTTCAGCTTCAGCTGACGGGGGTGGGGAGATGGAGAGTGAGGTCGGCGCGGGGGTGGGGCAGGGGAAGGGAGGAGCGATGAGCGTACGCAATCCTGTAAACTGCATTGCTGTCATATGAAGAATCTCTTTGAAACCGAGACTCATATTTTTATTCTTTTAGTAGTTCTTTGTTTCCAAGGGTAGGCTTTATTCAAACCAGAATGTCGACTTACTTCTTATTTAAAGCCAATAATATACCACGCATGTTCAGTATAAACACAACTTCGGCCCTGTCTTTCCTAGCCGACACGACAATTCTTCTATTCGTTTGGAAACCAAGACAGTCCAGCGTACTTTTGTCACTGATTAATGTTTATTGGTTTGTCATTTACTCGAAACTGACACTAAATATTTCAACAACATGTTTCAAAGCCAATTAGGAATTCACTCTCAGACGAAGAGATGTTTCACGACTATACACATTTATTTTATGTAATCTTTATAATTCTGACTAGTGAACCTTCATGCGTATAAAAACATTTCTTGGTATGTTTTTCACTGATTTTGATTTCGTTTCCACTGCTTAAGATTTCTTCAAAACTTATGACATGCTGTGTACTTTATCGGTGTAGGAGGGCAGTTAAAACGTTACCAACCTACCTCACTTCTCTCCTTTTCTTCACCATGCAATTAAACTGCAACATGAAACATTTCGCACAGCATGTATTCCCATGCCATCATCTCAGAACGGAGCAACTCTCTCTCTCTCTCTCTCTCTCTCTCTCTCTCTCTCTCTCTCTCTCTCTCTCTCTCTCTCTCTATCCCGCACCCTCCCTCCCCCCACCCTGCGCTTACACACTTCTTAACCGTTGCCTTGACTTCTTGATTGGACTAGATATAATTTTGACCCCTTAAACCCCACTTTTATATAATAAAACTGGGGTTTACAGGGGTCTACATTATTTTCTTTAATTCTGCTCAAAGACATAGATTGTGGGTACTCGTTAGGTTTAACGAGTACCCACAATGTCTGTATTGAGCAGAAATACGAAAAATATCAGAATCTTTCAGTTTTTGGTGGATAAATTTTCAGTCAATATGAATAGGCGTGTTTTTGTAATGAATAGGTTTTATGTGTTATTATTTCATACACTGTCAGACTCTTGAAGTGCCTTTGTCGGTGAAAAAGAACGCGTTTAGAGAGTTAATGCGCCGTTTTTTTTTGTTTTTTTTTTTTTTTTGGTTTTTGTTTTTTTTTTACAGATTGCAGTTCTCAGTTTGTCAAGTAAGCTTGCTTATTATCCCTCTTTGGTAAAATGTCCAATACTTATATTTAACCCAAAATAAATATTATCAGCACAAAAAAGCATTGCCCGCCAAATAAATAGATTAATCGTATCAATGTAGGAAATTTATCTCCATTAGTTAATGATAAATTGTTAACAATAATTCTCTATCTGGTAACTGTATCAGAGGAGATATCCGGTTAATGTCCTGTAAACGACATCCCCAGTGGTAACACAGCATTGAAACAAAGTCGATTCGACGCATTGGTTTAATGTCTAGGAATTTGAATCAGCCTTAAAATGACGTCTTTTTTACATTTTGTGCCTGCCAGTGTCATTCCGCTTATTCATAAATATACCGAATTCAAATTATGTTAATGTTTTGGAATGAGATTTTGTTTATTTGTAAAGATCGACTATATTAGTTAAGTGGTATCGTACAGAATCGCAGACTGGCATCAGTCTGTTAGATTGGATTAAACACTGATTTCTACCACTGAAGACAAAACAATATTACTGATGATTCCAGCAACTGAGGGTCAAATCAATAGTTTCTAATCACCGATTCATAATATTATTTTATTTTTCAGGTTTATATTAAACAGGGTTATAACATTAACGACAGATATTTGGCCTTCTTTAACCATTTATATACTAAATTTAAATATTGACAGATTGCAAGTGTAAGTATTTGTCTTATTTTCCAAGGAAATAGGACTTTTATATGAACATGATTCATATGATGGTCATCTAAGTATTAATCATTTAAGGTTCACTACTTTTGTCAGCAATGCACTAAAGGCTCAACGTTTTTTCGCTACTCTTATACTGTTAAAATCATAGTTGAAAATAAACTGTAAAACATTTATCAGGTCATTGATTCTAAGCAGTTTTGTGGGGTTACAGACTGATAATAATTAATCTGCCTCATTTTCAATAACACAGCATCTCCTCTTTTCGTAGCCAGATACATGTTATATAAAACAGCAACAATTGCCTCTTTTCTTGTAAATTGCAAAACTCTGGACAAACAGTAAAAACTCAGATCAGACGCCGCATTCTCTGAGGCAACACTGTTTACATAAGTCTGTTTTATTGGTTGATAAGCGTTAACACTTTTCTGACCATGACACTGATTGTTTACATAGGCAGTAAGGCAAGTCATAGTGAGGCACAAATAACTTATAGCAATTGCAGCTGTAAAGCAATATCAGAATTTTTTAAAAAGCTTAACTCTAAAGGATGAACAATTGAAAACCAAGTATACTACCCACTGATATTGGAAATTACTGAAAGATTGCTTTAAAAGTCAATACTATTCAAACAGTGGGATTTAACAGCCATTTTAAAAGCTTGATATCTCGTATACTTTTTTTTATAACATTGGGAAGGGAATTCCATAAAACGCAGCCATTATAGGCAAAGATTTCTTTTCAAACCCTTTGACTTTTGGAATAGCAAAACATTTAGTGTCTCAAAATCAAGTTCAATGTGCATGAACAGTACTTGCGAGAACAAACTGTTCCAACAAAGAGTCTGGAGAGTACGCTTCTCACTGACCGTTCCAAGGCGGTGCTTCTGCTGTGGTTTTCTATTTCTGTCATTGTATGTCCTAGTGATTTTTTTTTTTTATTTTGGATAGCCGTTTGGCCAATTCTTGGGAAAGAAACTGTTCGTTTGGTTTTCTGCTTGTAGTGTTTTGATTGTGGTGCTGTTGCATTAAGTGTGTCCTTTTTCCCCTTTGGTGTCTTGGATGGAAGGGGTTAGGTAATTGTATCGATTCCTGATCATTGTCTTCCTTTCTGTTTATTAATCTTGAAAACGTGGTTCAAGATAATTTGTTCAACCATTTTAGATACTGACAACCATCCTAGGAACCCGAATGAATCAGAGCTTACGTGTATCCGTAAATTCATTTTGGCTAACTAAACGAATGATATTATTTTCGGGAACCTGTAATCGATTTTCAAAGTTTTAGGCAGGCCAGGATACCAGTAAACGGGCCAGGATAAGAGGTACCTTGAAAAAGTCTAGTCCTGCTTAAGCCGGTTCTAAGGGACATTGCTATCATCTCAAACGTCTCTATAAAATCGAGACTTCGATGTTTACGAGGTATTCTTTTGTATCTTCTTGTTTCGAATAGCAATCTCTAAAGATTTTATTTGACAGTTTTATTTTTATTTTCCTTTGGATCTGTGAAACCATTCTGATGTCTTAATGAGTTCCGTTCAAGCCAGTGGTAGAGGAGGATGCAGCTTCAATTTTACTTCTGTTTCCAAGGACAACCATTTTAGACTTTATTTGGATCACGTCAAGCAAAAAATGTGCCTTTGAGCATGCGCAAAATTTGCGGATTCACACCATCCTGTACATGCGCAAAGTATCATCCGGGTACTTGCTCCCCATTGAATTATTCTATAGTATCCAATGATTCTGTTTGAGGACAGCGAATGCCATGACCACACTGCGCAGATGCGCAGGATGGTCTGGGCCTTCGCTGACCGCATATGCTCGAAGACGTTTATGCATGGCACGGCCCATTTAAGGGATGATTTTCCGCAATTATTTTACAAGGGAAAAAAATGGTATGGCTTCCCGTTTCCTTTTCTGTACACCAGCCTGTTTGCAAAAGAGTCCACTCTCAAAAGAAATTTTCTCTCCTTGTGAGCAAATTCTTTTCTTTCAGAGGAGACCACTTTTCAAAAGAAAAACAAACCCTTTTTTGGCAGAATTGCTTTCTTTGTAAAACAAAAAGTACAACAACAAAAAACAAAAAAAGGCAAGAGAAAAATCCAAGGAGTGCCACTAGCACAAACCGCAGCCCTTCCCAGACACCAAGAGAAAGAGGAAACAGACAAAACCAAACAAGCGCAAATCGAACAAACGTACGAAAAGCACTAAGATTAGCTCTCTCTTCCCCAAGCGAGGTAACCGCAATGCTAAAAGGACTGAAAAACACAAGAACAAAATAACACACGGTAAGACAAAAAACAAATCGCCTCGTAGAAATTAGTGAGTTAATCTTTTATCCGTAACCCATTTATGCCGAGTAGACTCTTTTACCTTAGCTCCAAGTAAGTATAAATAGATTTAGCGAAACTGTTCATGTAATACGATATAACCATTTTTTCTCAGACCACTGTTATTACCGCATTGGTCATTCTTGAATATACACCATTTTTTCGTGCTTAGAAACATAGGAAGCAAGTGACCCATTGAATTCTGGGAGCAGACGCTATTTTGCAAAAAAAAAAAAAAAAAAAAAAATCAATTTGTCACAAAAGATATTACTTTGTCTCTAGAGAGTACAATTCTGGGCCCTATACACGGTTGTAACGAACTTTTGGAATATTAAAACTGTCGTCTGCTAAAAACATATCTCAGAATACAACGAGGTAAAATTCAGAGCAATAATGCTAAAATATGTTCCCCATTTATACATGCTTATTGTATCTATAGAATCCATCAGACGACATCATAAAAACATTTCTTAATGGACATAAGTACAGTTTATAGAGATAATAGAATATTATATTGTTCATACGATCCGTTAATAGGAAGTATGTACTCTTGACAAGACTAACAGACGACACTGAGTGCTGTTTTGTCTTATTTATGCCAGAAAATGGAACTTAATACGTATTTTATTTCATTCATCGCATGTAACGAAGAAAAACAAAACAAAACACACCAAATGTATACCCTATCCGACGAATCATTAAGAGAAATCAAGCATAATACAATTCCATGAAACTTGCTTTCAACAGGTGTAGTGGTGGAGTGGCTTCTGACTCTGAAGGACTAGGCGCTACCGTCGAAGCCGGCGTGGGTTCGAACCTCTCTCAGTCCAGTGGTACTTCATATTTCACCTTATACACTTTTTTTTCTGAAGTACTTGCACCCGCAATGATCATGGGCCATAATTCGTTGTTGAAGTTTGTCTGACCCTTATATTATGATAATATTTCAAAGCTTCAATATCCTCTGGATCCAAAGAGTTTGTTGTTAATACTGAATCTCACTCAGCACAGTGGTATTTCTCCCTATACACGTTTTGTGAAGTACTAGCATCAGTTTTGATCCTGGGCAGGAATTTTTTGTTGAATTTTGAGTTTGTTTAAATCTTATAAATACAATAACGTAAAAACACTAATGAGAAACGTGTTTTTTTTTTTTTTTTTTTTTTTTTTTTTTTTTTTTTTTTTTTTTTTTTTTTCAGCCGTTGCTCAAGATTAGTCGATTTTGAACCTTAATGCATAATATATTGATATTTTTCTTATTAATCAATGAAAACTTATGCTATGGGTACTCATTAGAACCCTCTGTATTGATATATTAATCATTTACAGAAAATAATGTCTGGTTCCTCATTACGAAAACATGCCTACTCAAATATACTGAAATTTTTACTACCAAAAATGAAAATTTTCAGATAAAATATTCTGATATTTTTCATATTTCGGCTCAAAAAAGGTAAGAGAAAAGTCCAGGGAGTGCCACAATCACAGACCGCAGCCCATCCCAGACACGAAGAGAAAGAGGAAACGGACAAAACCAAACGAGCGCAAATCGAACAAACGGACGAAAAAAAAACACCCTAAGATTAGCTCTCTCTTCCCCAAGCGGGGAATCGCAATGCTAAAAGGACTGAAAAATACAAGAACAAAATAACACAAGGCAAGACTTAAAACTAATCGCCTCGTAGACTAAGCCACAAAGTAACAAAGAGTAAGACTAACACCGGGATCACGGCCTTAGAACGGTCAGTAGAGTAAACCACCGTGGGGTTTAAAGCACTTTACGGCCAGCCAACTTCACCCTGGGTCCCGATGCTACTCTTAATACAGAAATACATAAAAATTCGGCTCGCATAAAGGCTCCCAACTCAGCCAATGCATCAAAGCGAAAACATAAAAATCAAATTAATCACTATGATAAACAAAGACGAGTACTCATCGCAATTCTACTGTGTGCCAGAGTAAAAGAAAACCAATAATTTAATCACAACGAGGCGGTTCTAACGAGTACCGCAATCAATGCTTTTGAGCAGAAATAATAAAAATTATGTATAACCCTGTAAACCCCAGTTTTACTATATAAAAAAGTGGGGTTTAAGGGGATCAAAACTATATAAGCGTGTTTTCGTGATGTGGAGAAAATATGTGAAAATACATGAACCGCACTGTTTGAAATGAACATCTGCACCCAGCGAAGATTCAGATCAGCCAGATGATTAGTAAAGATTCATCTGTCCTATTATAGTTTCTCAATATCTGTATCTTGCAAAAAACGTATCTACAATGGGAAAGATATACGGCTGTGTTTTTATATATATTAAGCTTGAATAATGGTTCATACAAAACCGCTTAGTATGGACTCTAGAACTCATCAGGAAAACATGCCTATATAATATTGGCCCCATTAAACCCCATTTTTATATAGTAAAACTAGGGTTTATAGGGTATACTTTATTTTTCTTATTTCTGCTCAAAAACATAGATCGTGGGTACACGTTAGAACCGCCTCGGCGAGGCGGTTCTAACGAGTACCCATAATCTATGTTTTGAGCAGAAATAAGAAAAATATTAGAGATTTTTTATCTAAAAATTTTCAATTTTTCGATGTGAAATTTTCTATATATTTGAATAGGCATGTTTTCGTAATGTCAATTTTTGCTAACCTTAGCATCGGAAAGATATACGGTTTGTTTCGATATAAGAAGAAAGCCTGGACATGTCTGAATATAAAAGTGTCTAGCAGATATGCATTCATTGCATTTCGCGAGATCTCGCACGTTTCTGTGGAGGCCCAGTTGATACTGAACAATTTCTAAGTATACATAACCTTGTGTATTCAGGTCAAAATCATAAAAAAGAAAACCAATGCTCAAAACAGAAAGCGGACGTTTATTTTCTCATGCGATTATGCAAACATGACGTCACAAATGACACCCAGGTTGTTTTTAAATTTCTCATGCAAACTGCGTTTCAAACCTTCTACCGTTTCATATAGCTTAAATTAGAAGGTATACAGAAATGGATTAACATTTTTCATCCATTATCATGGGCGCTACAATAAACCTGTAAGAAAACGTTTGATTGCAAATTTTATGATACCATTTTGAATGAATCACATTTTAAACTTTACCTCACATCTTTCGGGCGACCGTGCTTATGGATTTTCAATAAAAATATTCGTATAGAGCCTGTATTGTACTTACGTAATCTTAAACATGCATGTTGAGGGGAATCGCCGCGCATTTCTTCATGTCCATAATTTCAAAACCTTTGTTGACGAACTATACTTTGTAAGAATGTATGAAGTCAAAACATAATATATGACATAATTTCCGCAAACTAAAATGTTTATCAAAATTTCATAAAATACGCGCCGTTTTACAATACGCGACAAGAATTTTAAACAATCAGTGCTAATTTATATTCAGACATTACTGTAAAGATTAATTTATCGCGAATTGGGTGTATATTGGGTGTATTTTACCTGTTAATATATACATGTGTACTATACGCTTAATAGAACTTACAGTTTCTTGGCAAAACTCTGAACCAGTATCATGCAAAATGCATGCGTTTCTCTAAAATGCAATTAGTTTCGCATTGCTGTACAGCGGTTTTGTATGAATCAATATCCAACCTTTATACATGCAAAATTTCAGCCTTATATCTTTCCGATGCTAGGTTTACGTATTTTGCAAGGTACAGGAATTGAGAAATCCGACTTGCTGTAAATGCGAAACTAATTGTATTTTGTACGATACTGGTTCAGAATTTTGCCAAGCAATTGTAAGTTGTATTAAGCGAATAGTACACATGAATATACTAACAGGTTTTGTTTGTGTAGATGTTTTACGGCCCAGTCAACCCAACGGGGTCATGTCGGGCGTGGTCGGTTTACCTAGCCACACTTTTACTGGGTAGGCTTAATCCTCTAAGCGTTTAACCAGTATTTTGCACATTCTTTCGCTAGAAACTGACAGATGCCCTTCTGGAATCAGCGGAAATGAGAGAATGACCGTAGAAAATATTTCATGATCAATCCCTACGAAAGAATGTTGCAGAACCGTCGGGGTCGAAACCACAACCTCCTGATCACCAGTCGGACGCGCATCCAACTGAGCCACCGACGCCGGCGATATACTCACAAGTAAAATACACACAATATGCACCCAACTCGCGATAAATTAATCTGTACAGTTGATGTCTGATTATAAATTTTGTTAAATTTTTTTTGTCGCGTTTTGTTAAACGGCGTGTATTTTATGGAATTTTTATGAACATTTTAGTTTGCGGATATGACGTCAATTAATATGTTTGGTCTTCATATATTCTTACCCAGTATAGTTCATGAATAATGTTTTGAAATTATGGACATGATGAAATGCGCGGCGATTCTCCTAAACAGACTTACATAAGTGCACTTTTAGGTTCTATACGAATATATTTTATTAAAAAAACCACAAGCACGAACGCCCGAAAGATGTCTGGTAAAATTTGAAATCTGTCATTCAAAATGGTGTCATAAAATTTGCATTCAAACGGTTTCTTACAGGTTTATTGTAAAGGCCATATTGCCATATTGGACGAAAAATCGAACATGTTTTGGTGTCAATCCCTTTCTATAATCCTTCTAATAAAGGCTACAGAAAACGGTCGAATGTTTATTTGAAGCGCAGTTTGCATGCGATATTTAGAAATTGATGTCAGACAGGAAAACGGGATACTTTCCCTTAAATGCTGAAAACAACCAGGATATCACTACAGACGTCATTTTTGCATATGCGCATGAGATACTTAACATTCTGTTTTCTGTTTTGAGCACTTCTATTCTTGTTTTATGATTTTAATCAGAATACACAAGGTTTTGTATACTTAGAATTTGTTAAGTATCAATTGGCCTCCATAGAAACGTGCAAGTTTTCGCGAAATGCAATGACTGCATATCTGCTATAAAGTTGTTTTATATACAGTCATATCCGGGCTTTCTTCTTGTATCGAAATAAATCGTATATCTTTCCGATGCAAGGTTAACAAAAGTTGAGTACTGGAGTTCGTACTAATATTTTGTACTCCAGGAATTATTTTGTCTTATAGCTTGAAAACTATTAGATTGAAGAACTTATATTGTAAGTGATGGTGCCGGCGTGGTATAGGTGGCCTACTGGTCACTTTGTCTAGTTTCAAGAAAACAATGTTGTTGTTTTTTTTTTTGTTTTTTTTTTTTTTTTGTATCATTAAACTAACGTTAGAATTGGGAACCCGCGTGACTTTCAATAACATACGGGTTAAAATTCGCCTTAGCAACGGCTAGATTTCCATATTAAATATCTTAATAATAGGCGAATGTTATTATAAAGCGCCGATACCCCTTCCCAAAATATATATTTGTCGTGTTTAAACTGCTTAAATATTCTGATAACTATATCTGAACCAACAGTACAGAATCAGATAAAATCGTTCTGACCAGGCACTGCACCCGTTACCATTAAACTAGCAGCTTTATACCCGTGTACTCAAACTGACTCCTTTAATATTTCCAGCGCCAAACTTAATGTTGAGTACATATGTATCTTCAGATATCATGCACTCACAAATTTCTGTCAGTTCGGATACGAATTTCATTAATAAGATCCTAACTAATTGACTGGTTTTATTCAATTTGATTCGCTTACCCCTATTAAAGTGTCATTTGCTCAGACCTAAGTCGCTTGTTAATGAATGGTACATTGTAACGAAGCTTTGTAAAAGGGAATACGGATACAGGAAAACATACCTGATTCCCTAGCCCGGGCCCATGCGTCAATATATGTTCTGAGCTATTCACTTCAATAAAATAGTGTCATTGTTTGACATAGAAAATATCCGAAAAAAAAAAATTAGGAAAAAATGATCAGAGTGGAAGCCAGACTACTACCTCCTTTGTAAAAATGATAAAACTGTACCAAGTGTGCCCAGTCGGAGAGGGAAGAATCCATTTAAGTGACAGGGTGTAAGTTAATGACAGCTTCTATCTCAGAAACTGATAAACTGCCAAAACTGTCTCGTATTTGTCGCAATCTTTCACTTTCACCGTACTGAATTAGATCAACCAAAATGGCACTGAATATTGGCAATTTCTTTTTTTCCATTTACGGCCAAATTATGATTTACTTCATCACGGTCATACGCCATTTTTTTTTATCATAATTATCAAGTTTCAAAAAAGAAAGGTTGATAAATACAGTTGACTTGTTATCTCAAACACTTATAACTCAAACTATTGCTTAAGTCAATCTAAATATTTTATAATGTTGGTTTCATTTTTCTTCATATTCTGTACATTTGATCTTCTGTTATCTCAGACTACTCTTATGTCAGACAACTGTTATATCAGACCCTAAATTCTGGGCTCTTTGAGTTTAAGATAGTCAGAGTCCACTGCATATAAACAATTCCATGCTGTATATGACTGTCAAAGAGCAACGCCTTGGGCGACAGGATATTTCCAGTAAAACTTCAATGACTCGAACACCGATGGTTTGTTTACCGCGGCTGATTCGAACTCGTTTTTGCCAGTGCCTAGGGAATTTTAATGGTATCTAGGGAATTCTTACGATATCTAGGGAATTCTTACGATATCTAGGGAATTCTTATGATATCTCACGAAAACATATAAATGAAGGGATATTTTAGGGATTTCTTTTTTATTTTATCATGAAATGTATGTTAAGTGTACTCAATAGAATCGCCTCATCGAGACGATGCTAATGAATACACTTAATATACCACAATTTTATAGTATGTCGAAAGGACATCCCAAAATTATCCCTGTTTGCCACCTGACCTAGCGCTAAGATTAACCCTTAGTGGCTCGAACTACCTATGCCTAGAACTAATTTCCATGGTCCCAAATTGTTTGAGCCATTGATATTCAGTTGTAAACACCGAGAGCTTTTCTGTTTAGGTTATCGAACTATTCAAATGACGTCTGATTTCAATTGGGACAGTCCTTTCTGTGTAGGCTATTTATCAATACTATTTACACCAATCAAACTGGTTTCGGAAGGGAGAAGCAGATGGATGAAATAAATATCAATTACTATGAAAATTGAACGACACATTCACGCACGGAGAAACTTCTCCGCAAAGAAACATAATGGTATAAAAAGCTCCAGACATTTCGTAGTAGCGAAGACATTACATTGGCCGCGCCATGCGAAAATGTGTTTTAGGGCATATTCGGACAGTGAAGGCCAAGATCAGCCTGCGCATCCGCGCAGTCTTATCAGGGCCTTCGCTGTCCGCTAACAAAAGCATTGTATGCTACAGAATGTTTGCGCATGCGTAGGTTGATCTGAATCTGCGCATTTCGCGCATATTCGAAGGCACTATTCCGATTGACGAGGCCCGTATACAGCGCGTCTTGCCGAATACAGTTTAATCCAAAAGCGAAATCTGAAAAAAAAAATCTTATACTTCAGTAATAGAGTACAAAGTCAAACCTTGAAAGTAGTCCGGTTTCGTTCGTCTCTAATAGCGAACACGTCAAGGTAAAAGTGTCTTCAAACATACTCAGAATGCGCAGATTCAGATCATTCTGTGCATGAGCAAAGTATCATCCAGGCCTTTGTTCTCCATTGATATATTCTACAGTGTCCAATGATTCTTTTTGCGGACAGCAAAGGCCCTGATCAGACTGTGCGGATGCACAGACTGATCTGGGCCTTCGCTGTCCGCAAAAGCCCAAAGACACGTTTTCTGACTTTCAGTTTGTAGGCGAGCCTTCGCAGTGCTTAGAAGGTGATTTAGCTGTCTGGTTTCAGTGCATAAACCACTAATTAGTTAAGGAACTCCTATACGGATCGAACTGTTATGCGAGGTATTATCAGGATTAAGGGCGTGGGTTGAACCCTCATAAAAACAGGTTTATGATCCCTATCCCAACCCTTTTGCAAGAGTTTTAATGTTGACAGTTCCTGGTACATTTCGTCCCTTTTATTTCGACCCTTTTCGTGTGTTTGCTTTGCTGTTTTATGAGGCCAAATAAGCAAATATGTTTGTAGGGTAACACGTAAGGAAAACAAATACAGTAGACTCCCGTTATCTCGAATTTCGGTCTGGCTACGCTACTATTACATATCCCAATACTTGTATTGTCTTCAGGTCACAATGAAAAGTGCAAGATCCCTCATATCTTATCCCACCACATACACATTAACAGCACCTTCAGCGAATTCAGTTATCAAATATAATATAAAGGATTGATAGTTCAAAAAGACCTGAAATTTGTACTAATGGGACCACTAATACTATCTTTACACGTTTAAGGAAGTGAACAATTTCTTACTGGCGGTTGGCTTCATTTATCATGCCTGACAAGAACAACAGCTCTGATATATAGAAAAGAACTCCAGTGCACGTGCCCAATACTGTGGTATTTCATGGATACATTTGGTACACGTTCGGTAAAAAACTTTTTTGGCTTCCTATTTGCTTTCTGGCAGATCAGTCACCTTCTAAAAAGGGGTCTATTGTATATGGAAAAAAATTGCTCAGATGCTTTTCCTTATAGCGTGGACCCGATTTAAGAAAGGGACAAATGATATCGACAGAGTAACCTCTATTCCACCTTAAGCCACAATGTGAGAAAAGGACCCTTCTCGCATACGAGATCAGTGCGCGCACGCGCCCAGTCCTGATCAAGGCATTTGTTGCCCACCTTCAGAATCATTGAATACTTAACAAAGATGGTTCCGATCCGTTTGAGCGCATGTATAGACTCATCTGGAACTTCGCTATTTGCATACTACATGCAGTAAAACCTCGATGACTCGAACACCGATGGCTCGTATACTATGTCTATTTCGAACTCGTTTTTTGAGTCCCTACACAAAGTTCTTTCGATTGCTCAAGAAAACAAATATTTAGGGAAATTTTCTTATTTTTCATGAAACTGTATGTTATGTGTACTCATTAGAATCGCCTCATCGAGGCGATTCTAATTACACTCAACGTAGATTTCTTGTATAGACGATCAAACATTTCCCTAAACTATCACCATTTGTTTCCTGACCTGACGCCATGATTAACCCTCAGTGGCTCGAACTACCCATGTCTCGAATAAATTTAAATGGTCCCAAGGATGTTCGAGCCATTTAGGTGTTACTGTAATGACTTCAAATTAATGTGAACGCACCTATGTAAAATTTATACTTCTTAACCAAATGTCTAGATAGGTCACACTATTTTTACTAAAAAAAAACGGGTATTTTTCCTCTTTGGTCACAATGACATATTTTGAGGGTACCCATTTAAAGCATCTCTAAGAGACGTTCCTAATGAGTACCCACAACATATGTTTTTGTGGAGAAATAAGAAAAAAATATTTATCTTGATATCCATCTTCGCTAGAACAATGTAAACGATGGCATTTACATCATATAATATCTTAAATGGGGAAGAGTTTGGTTATTAAGGACATTATGACAGATTTATGCAGCACAAAAGTTGCTAGAAGTACAAAACAAATTGAAAGCTGGTCTAGGATACCTCAAAATTCCCCAAATATTGTAGAACCCTGCAGAGCGCTAGTTTTGCTATATGTCATGATGGTCATAGGGGAGCGTGGGCATACAAATTACATAGTGCGTAATAACATACAGTCGACTCTCGTTATCTCGAATTCCAAGAGATTCTCTGAAACACTTCGAGATATCCGTACCTCGACATATCAGATTTTCAGAATTGAGGAACAAATAATTCGAACAACCACATTTAACAAATTTATATGAAATTGGACTCTTGACGTTAGAGATATTGCGAAAATATTGTGGAAAAGAGGAGAAATTGCTCCTTAGGAGCAATTTTTCCTCTTTTCCACAATATTTTTTACTTGTTGTTAGATTTTCATGTTTAGGCAGGGACAAGATTTTCACTTCGAGATAAGCGATTATTCGAGATAAGCGAGTTCGAGATAACGAGAGTCAACTGTATTTCGATTAAATTTGTATTTGCAAAAAGTCGCAATAATACTGTACAATCATGTTCTTACCTCCCTTAATATTCGGCCGGCCTCGATGGCTCAGTGGGATGCGCGTCTGACCGGTTATCAACTGGTGATTAAGGGGTCGCGAGTTTGCTGAGGCGATTCTAATGAGTACCCGTAGCATGTACAGTGGAACCTCAATACTCGAACATTTTCAGGACAATTTTAATTTGTTCTAGACATTGGTAGTTCGATCCACTGAGGGTTAATCAAAACGCCAGGTCAGGAGGCAATTCACTATAATTTAGGGCTATCTCTTCGATCTTCT
The DNA here is from genome assembly GCA_964016985.1 of Anodontia alba. Lineage (NCBI taxonomy): Eukaryota > Metazoa > Mollusca > Bivalvia > Lucinida > Lucinidae > Anodontia > Anodontia alba. Next base: position 28,116,875 of record OZ024832.1, on the reverse strand, counting down.
GTAGAATTATGGCATGTTGGGTGTACTCATTAGAATCGCATACATACATTGCATGATAAAATAAGAAAAAACCCTAAAATATTCATATAAATATTTGCTTTATTAGGCTATCATGAGAGAATTTCCCAGGGACTCAAAAGCTAGCTCGAATAAGCCATGGTAAACGAGTCATCGGTGTTCGACTCATTGAGATTTTACTGCATTTTTATAAACCAATATAAAAATAATTATCTGGCCATCCCACTTATCTAGAACTCTGTAGGCCATGTAACTTCAGATTTCATTACGCAAATACGCCTATTCAAATATATTGAAAGTTTTCAGATAAAATTCTGATAGTTTTTCATATTTCTGCTCAAAACATAGATTGTGGGTACTCGTTAGAACCGCCTCGGCAAATATTCCAGCAGACGACATCTTAAATAATAATAATAATAATTATTATTATTATTATTATTATTATTATTATTATTATTATTAAACGACCCACAGAAAGGTCAAGAGAGCAACTAAGGTTGACTTTTGGAGTGTGCCTTATAATCGACTTGTGAATCCGTCCGTCCGTCCGTGATCAGTTAGCGAAAATGAGCATAACTCTTGCACCGTTAAGAATACTTTGATAACTTTTCGTACACAGATTGAGGCAATGCCCAGGCCAAAGTGTGAAAATAATGAAATCGCCGTAGAACTTCAAACAAATATGATATTTTGATAGTTTTTGTAAACACATTACTATTTACAAGAGCAGCTAAAGCCAAATTATTGCCAAATACCACTTTTATTTGACGGAGGCAACGCCAAGGCGAAAAATGTGATAGTTAGCGAAAATAACCGTAGCTCTCGAGCCGTTTGGAATATTTTGATACTTGTTCGCACACAAATCGATACTGACAAGATCAAATCAATGGCTAGCCAAATGCCATTTTTATTGACCGAGGCGACGTCGAGGCCAAAAAATGTGAAAATATTGAAATCGTCGTATGTCTCCAACTATATGCGATAGTTTTATAAACTTTTGTAGGCACATTAATATTGACAAGAGGCAGGTCGTTCAACAGCGATAGCTGATTATTATTATTATCATTATTATTATTACTTTATTATTATTATTATTATTGTTATTATTATAATCATCATAATTATCATTATTATTACTATTATTGCTATTATCTTGCTTTCATCGAATAGGTTTCGCAGTTCATGCGAATTGTGGGAGACGATTCACATGAAAAAGACCTATTCTATGTGAAAATAAATATCCTTAACTTGTCATCTGCTGACTTTATCAAGAAAACGCTACAGTTGATCCAGGACATGGCATTAACCCATTTATGCCGAATGGACTCTTTTACCTGAACTCTTTTGACCAGTCCATTCCAGTTTAAGGGGTGTCTGGTCAGTTTTTATTTTTGCCATGTTTATAGGAATGCCTATAATAAGCAAACAGTGTAGACCTTGATCAGACGCCGCGTTCTGTGACGTCTGATCTGGGTCTACACTATTTGCCAATCTCCCATTTATGGATGCTAGGCATAAATGGGTTACTAAGAATCTCCTATATTATTTTAGACATTGTTTAAGGAGATACACTTGGCTGATTTTCCGCCGTATTTTACAAGGAGACAACTGTTATGTCTTCATGTTCGCTTTCCTGCACAACACATCCCTTTTAAAAGGAATCTACTCTAAAAGGAAAGAATTTGCTCCCGTGGGGAGCAAATTCTTTCCTTTTAGAGGAGATCTTTTTTCAGAAGGGGGAAATATTTTTAAGAGTTGCCTCCCTTTACTGTGTATCCATTCCTCTTAATCAGTAAGACAAACTGTGTACCGCTATGAGATAAATGATCTTTAGGGCCTATGCAAATAGCAAATTCCCAGATCAGCTTGTCGATCCATGTAATGTAGTCAGTTCCTTTGTCATTTATCATTTTTGTTCTGCTGTATTCAATGGGTTCATTTGTAAACGGCCAGCAGAGCCCTGGAAAGATTACTGCGTGGGTACTCAAACTGATCTGGGATTTCACTGCCTGAATGTGACCCTCATAACCTTTTTCGCAGGGAGTAACACTATAATTTTCTTACCTTCCGTTTGTTTCTTTGTCTCACATTGTCCGTCTCCGTCGCATGACCAGGCTGCTTTGTTCCCCAAATCCGAACTGCAATCCTGATATATGAGAAGTTTATAACAAATAACGGCAACAGGTACTGTACGATAAATATGTACAAGTGATAGTATTTTCCGAAGTTTTCCGTAGGCCACCCATCATGGCAGAATGGTTTTAGGTCGTTGATGGCTTGGTCATACGTGTACTGGAATTTATAATAGAGTGCTTCTGGGAGACTCGAAGCTATTCCGATGATCCAGATAAGAGCAAGGCCTAGACTAGCCGTCTTTTTTGAGAAGCCAGCTTTTAAAGGATACAGAACGGCCACATAGCGGTCTATAGCTATAACTGTGAGCGTGAACACACTCACGTTTACGCTTAATGTTTTAAAAGAAGGTGCTATTTTACACAGAAACTCTGGGAGGTCCCATCTTTGGTGCAACGCTGGCTGAAACTGAAATGGAGTTGAAAACATCCCGATGATAACGTCAGCAAGGGCTAAATTCGCAATAAAAATGTTCGTGATTGTCTGCATCTTCCTGTTCTTAGCTATGACGAATATTACTAGTCCGTTACCAAGGACAGCAATTAAAGATATCGAGCCATATAAAACTGCCAACAGCACAACAATGCCGACTGGAACCGCAAAAATGTCCTCTCTGACTGTTGAATTGTTCCATGCGTGAATATAGGTAAACAAATCTTGCCAAGAAATGTTCATTACAGTCGCATTAGCCATAGTTCCGTTGTTAGTCGGAATAATATCACTCTAATCCAACTATAACTATATGAAATTATTACCACATATTATGTAGAAACATGTTTTCAAAATTGTTCATTTTGACACAAGACACCATTCGAACGATTGAGACGACTTCTGCTTGAAATGAAAAACAAAATAAGACGACGCAGAAAACAACAACAACATTAACAACAACAACAAAAATGCAAAACAAAACACATTTTCTTCACAAATTTGAAATGCTCAGACTATGATCAATCTGCGATTACGCAGTTTGATCAGAGCCATTATTGCCCGTCGGTAAGTTACGAAATATTCAATGATTTGGTTAGCTGACAACGATGGCGAGTTGTTCTGTCCGCAGCACGCACTGAGAACCATTCGCTGAAGATGTGACTCAGATAAAATAAATCACATTACGAAAACACCCCTATTCAAATATAATGAAAATTTTACCACCCAAACAAAATGAAAATTTTCAGAGAAAAATGCTGATATTTTTCATATTTCTGTTCAAAACATAGATTGTGGGTACTCGTTAGAACCGCCTCCACGAGGCGGTTCTAACGAATACCTCAATCTATGTTTTTGAGCAGATATAAGAAAAATAATATATACCCCTGTAAACCCCAGTCTTACTATATAAAACTGGGGTTTACGGGGGTCAAAATAATATAGATATGTTTTCGTGGTGGATATAGGAAAGGCGTTGATCACCAGCGTGTGTTCCATACTTACCTTTAGTGTTCGGACAGACAGACCTGCATAAACAGTGCAGACCTAGATCAGACGCCGCAGAATGTGGCGTCTGATCATGGTTTCCACTGTTTGTCATTCGTCCAGCAGCTTGGAGACACAGCAGTAGGTAGTAAAATGGACCTGTTCAAATGTTAGGCGAGGTATGATGAGGTATTAAAGTCTCAATATGCCTCAAAAGTAGACATTTTATTATCCAAGTAAGTAATAAATTGATCTATGGTATTAAAACGATCATAAAATGTGGCATCTGACAGCCTGTGAAATTTCAGTTAGTCTCTCGTCCTGGAACTGGATCAAAATTGAAATTTTCTTTTACCATACCTCTGAATAAATCATTAAATTTTTATCCAGTTCAAAACACGAGAGACTAACTGAAATTTTACAGGCTCTCAGATGCCACATTTTATGATCGTATCAATACATATCGTAACAATTTATTAAACCATTTTTTAGGTAAAAAATGTCTATTTTTGACGAGTATGGAGCTTTTAGGGTGTCTACATACTTAGTGTAAGTACGTACTGTATTACAGAATCTTATGAATAACCAAACAGTCTGATACTCATCACGAAAACATGCCTATATTATTTTGACCCCTTAAACCCCACTTTTATATAGTAAAACTGGGGTTTACAGGGGTATACATTATTTTTCTTATTTCTGCTCAAAAACATTGATTGTGGGTACTCGTTAGACCCGCCTCGGCGAGGCGGTTCTAACGAGTACCCACAATCTATGTTTTGAGCAGAAATATGAAAAATATCAGGGTTTTTTATCTGAAAATTTTCAGTTTTTGGAGGTGATTTTTTTCTACATATTTGAATAGGCGTGTTTTCGTAATGCTAAATAAGGCTACTTTGAGATCAAGGCTGATCTACATCTACAACATTTGCATAATCGTGAATTACCATAATTATGCATGCCTGCCCGACGATTTAAGATAAGTATGATACTTTAAGACAGGAATGGCTCTTATAAGCCTGCGCATCCGTAAACAGTCTGATCAGTGTGTTTGTTGGTTGTATGAAAAAGCATTGGTCCTTTTGTTATCTGCAGAAAGTCTAGCAAAGACTTCGATCAGAGTGTGCGCATGCGCAGAAGGATTTGTTTTCGCTGAGCACACATGTCGGAAGGTAATTGTTTTCCACGTTACTGATTATATCCGCACGAGAAATATTTCCGAATTATAAAATCAAGAACGCGATTAAAATAAAAGACTGCACTAATGTGCAGGCAGAGCAGGATCTCCACAATTCGCACAATCGCTAAATCACCATTCAACTAGTTGCGGCTGGATTCGACCACGCACAAAGCAGTTGGCATCCAAGGAATGTGAAAATGCGCCTATTAAGGCGTACGAGGAACCTAATTGACAGCAAGATTTGAAAAGTATTGGATTTTTCGTCACTCCCTGCAAGTTATAGCTAGCATTATTATCAACTGATTTTCACTGAAATCGTTAATGACTGTAAAAAGAATCCGCTCGGATATAATAACGTGACGTATAAATAACCAATGAATAAATAAATAGATAAATATTAATAAAAAAAACAAAACAAAACAAAAACAAAATCCGTATCCAAAGCATCAAAATAGCCCGCGTATGGCCGCGTCAAGCAAAAAAGTGCCTTCGGGTATGCGCAAATTGAACAGAGTCAGATAATCCTGCGCATGCACAAAACATCAACCGGGCATTTTGCTTTCCATTCATACATTTTATTGTATCCAAGGATTCTATTAGCGATCAGTGAAGGTCCTGATCAGATTGCGCGGATGCGCAGACTGACATGGGCCTTCACTGTCCGTATATGCCCGAATACACGTTCTCGCATGACGCAACCCATATAGTGTGCATTTTTAAGGGTAAACAATAACGAAATAAATAAATATAGGGATCAAACATGGCTTTTCATGCATTAACATTCGCCAGGTCCCGAGGGAGGTGTTGAAAACCGAGGCCGGAGGCCGCGGTTTTCAACACCTCCCAAGGGACCTGGCGAATGTTAATGCATTGAAAAACCATGTTCGATCGCTATTATTGCATAAAAACTGAAAACATTTGCTACATTTCGCGCGTTATTTCTTGCACTATTTTGTTTCACCTTTTCACCAATGTCTCGCGAACGCAATTTCCACAGATTATGCTCGTTCTAGGGCCGGGCAGTACACATCTCGTAATGGTAGCAAATCTATGGCCCCGGTACGATCATATTGAAAGTTACGTAGTTCGTGCATTAACAGCGCGTGAATTGCCTTGTTAATTCACGGCTTCTCACCGGTTAATGCACGGCTGTTAATAACGTGCGTCACTGCTTTTTATGCAATAATAGATATTAATAAGAAAACAAAACAAAACAAAAAAAAAAAAAAAAAAAAAAAAAAAAAAATCCGTATCCAAAGCATCAAAATAGCCCGCATAGGGCGGTGTCAAGCGATAGGATGGACTGAGTCACGTAACCTTACGCGTACAGCTGCAGCTATCAAAAAACGTTTGTTTATTCAATACTGCGTTGTTTACGTCGCCCGCTTAAAAGCGTCGATCTGTCACGATAATTAGTTGTTCTTTCCCAGTTTTAGCATATCGTAGACACGTTGAACGAGTGCAGCGATATATAATAAATCCTCAATGACTTGAACATCGATGACTCGTTTACCGTGGCTAATTCGAACTCGGGTTTGAGTCCCTAGGAAATTCTTCCGACAGCTCAAGAAAACAAATATCTAGGGATTTTTTAGAATCTTTTTATATTTATCATGAAACTGTCATGTTGAGTATACTCATTTGAATCGCCTCGATCAGGCGATTCTTATAAGTACGCTCAACATACCATTATTTTATGGAAAAACGAAAAATCATCCGTGTATTATTCCCGTTTATCTCCTAACCTGGCTCTGTGAGTAACCCTCAGTGGATCGAACTACCCATATCTAGAATAAATTTCCATGGTCCCGAAGATGTTCGAGCCAATGAGGTTTGACTGTATACCACAAATATGTTGACATCTTACCATATTTGTTCTAAAATTCAAACAGGCTCATTGTACTAAGTGTTGGGGGTATTTTAGACCATTTTAAGACTGAATTAACTCTCCCCACACTTTATATTGCAATTGTCCAATTTCAATTTTAGGAACATGCATGAGAGGCTTTTGAATTTAGATACTCCCAGAGAAAATTGACTTAACTGTTTGCAAACATTGCAGACCCTGATGAGACGCCGCATTCTGCGGCGTCTCATCTGGGTCTGCACTGTTCGCCTATTATCCTTTTGAAGGTTTCCTGACTAACATGGGTTAGAACTACTGGGTAAGTGGAAAACTGCTTAGACGCCAAAGAATACAGCGTCCGATCTGGGCCTACACCGTTTGCTCAGGCCTGTTGTCCAAATACTAAGGCTAAATACGGTAAAGTGACAAAATCTGTAAATCTCCATGCTCTGATCAGACTGCGCATGCGCTGTTTGCTTTAAAAATCGAAAATGGACAAATACTGGTTGGATGAATTGCGCATACCTTGAGTCTGCACAGACATTGTTCGTATAAGGTCCTATTCAGGTGGTGCCTGGGATGGCGGGAATCGCAAGCTTCATCAAACTAATGAAGAGATGTATAAAACATTAATGGATGACACATCGTTTCTCCTTAGAGGGAATGCAATTTATGATGAATCGACAATTACAGAACTATTCAAATAATTTAGAAAAAATAAGACGATAATCCCGTTAACACATCTACATGTATGCAAAATATATACTTCTTAGCCATAGCTCTAGAGGACCTATTTTTAACCATAAGCCATTCTTAACCAATATTGAAGAGCCCCGCAGAAGCGCTTCTAATGTGTACCCAAACACATGCATTTGCGTATTTGTGGAGAAATAAGAAAATATTAATAAGCCAGCGCACGACAAAACCAACAAAATGGCCTGTGCGTCTAGATAAGACTTAGCTCAGTCTACGCATCTGCACAGTCATCAGCGTTTTCGCTGTCCGTATGAAGAAAGCTTGGATCCTTACCTATCCACTGAGCGCACAGCAAAGACTCTGATCAGGCTGGACGGATGCCCAGGCTGATCTGAGTCTTCGCTGGGCACACATGCCATTTTGTTGGTTTTGTCAAGAGGAGGCTAATTTGAGACCTTTCCAACCTGGAGTTATGAATAACACGGCATTTCACTCTATAGAACGTGATTTGGGTTCTAACGCTTTTTAGAACTAATTTAGGCAGTAAAAAGTTTGTAAATATATAAACGAAAACAAAAAAAAAAAAAAAAAAGAAACATTGAAATGCTGGTCCCAAAACAAAGTTATGAAAATCCCCCAAATAACGTAGACTCCGACATCCGCCTGTTTTCACTATACATTATGGAGAACATGCAGGTGCGCATTACACAGGCTAGTTAATACACGTGTATGTTTATCGGACGAAATCACCGTGATAGTGCAATTCGATAATAATGACATCAAAGACTGCTGCTACCGGCGCGTCTCAGTTATATTAGGATTGTTTTCAATATGAATTCTGCCAATTTGTCTGCAAGATCTGGTACTTATCAGAATTTGTGGATAATATTAGTCAGTCTGTAACAAAAACGAGAACATCATCACAGCACTAGCAGGTTGTTCATATCTTTTTTTTTTTCCCAAAAAAATATTCGGACTCCTTAACTGTCTACCAATTCCTTGTCCTAAAATTTGCACAATAAAAATCTAAAAGGTTGCTTTTGGGAACAAAGTATATACCGAAGAGCGAAAATCGGAGACTCGGTTTTATTAAGCCTCTTCATATACATCACTGTAGTTTGCGAGGCAGCAAAGTTCATTTTACTACCTATGAAAAACTGTTTGACGATCAGCAAAAGTGTAGACTCTAATCAGACACCGCGTTCTGCGGCGTCTGATGTGAGTCTACACTGTTTCCTCAGACTTGTCTGTTTGAATATTTAGGGTAAATATCTTACTTCACCGTGTATGAAATTCATTTTATTCTCTCTTAATGAATAACCACACCAAATGATTCTTCAGAGGGATAAGGCAAATATCATTATGCTGTTCTAAAAAAAAAAAAAAAAAAAAAAAAAAAAAAAAACGTCACAGCTATAGAGCTTTGACTATTTTCATTGCAAATGCCTCAGGAAATTAAGACGGCCTATAATGAAGAGTGTTTCTTAGGTTAATCGTACGTAAACATCGCTTTCTCGGGTTGACAAATCCCGATATGATCTGATGTTAACCTCAACAGAATACATCAGCTGTATATTGATATATAAAACAAAGATGTGTGTCAGTTGTCTTGGCATGTTAAGACACTGGGCACAATAAAACCTTGTATACTGTCAATAAACAATAGACAGGTGAAGGCCCAATAGTATAATAAGCAATAGACAAGTAGAGGTCCAATAGGAGAATTAAGTACGGCACTGGTTTATTGAGCTGTTCCATCATAGGTAATATTATATTTAATGAGCCGCCGTCTCAGTTGGATCCGCGTCCGACTTGTTGCGGGTTTGACTGCCGCCGGGTCGGCAACATTTTTCGTGGAGATTGATCATAGAATATTTTCTACGGTCATTCTCTCCCTTCCGCTGATTCATGAAGGGCAGTTGTCAGTTTCTGGCAAAAGAATGTGCACAATACTGTTAAACCGCTTAGAGGATTATGCCTGCCCATTCAAAGTGTGCTCTCTCTCTCTCTCTCTCTCTCTCTCTCTCTCTCTCTCTCTCTCTCTAATACATATTGACTGGTTTATTGTCATTCCTAGTAGATCAAACGAACGCAAATGTATTCTATGTAGGCCAGAAAATGACCCGTATAAGCTTCTAGTTTACCGTCAGATCCTGGAACATTTGATGTTGCATATATTTGTTTAAATGTAAAGGAACAAATAAAATATTGTTTTAACCAAAGTGTGGTTAGGTAAACTGACCGTACTAGACATGACACCGTTGGGTTGACTTGGCGATAAAACCTCAATAGATACAAACAATATGTAATTAACCAAGGCACAGCAACAGACCTATAAAATTTATTGCCCTTCAGAAGGTCTGTTTACACCCTTGCATGGATCTTTAAGACATGCCTTTGATCTTTCTTCCATAACGGCTTGGTAGGGTCAATAAAATCATTGGTGAGTGGTACCAGTTTTGGTCTTATTTTAGCCATGTCTTTAACAAGCTTGTGTAATGTATAGCCCCTATCCTGTTCCCCATCATCTACGCTGAAACCAGCCTGGGCCCAGTTGTTCAAAGCGTCGTTAGCTTAACGAGCTCGTTAAGGGTCATTTCGTTAAATGTTTTAGCGGATTCAATATACAATATTCTGATATTTTTTGCTGAAAAAATGTGAGTAGCTTTTGCAATGCAAAAGCTACTCACATTTTTTCAGGAAAAAATTTCAGCATATACGCGTATCACTTGATGTAAATTTTAACGAATCGTTAACTAACGACGTCGTTAGCTTTGAACAACTGGGCCAAGAACTTTGCATTTAGTTAATCGGCAATTAATTTATAAGAGTTTCGCAGTTTCTAAAACAAAGTTGTTTCTGTCTAGTTCTATCGACCCTTTGACCTGCATAAGCCTGTCCTAATGTGCTTAAAGGTAAAACATCCTCTAATTTCAGAATGTCTCTAATTAACGAGATTGTTGTGACGTCAATAATGTTGAAAACCGCAATTAAAAATTCCTATTGGTTCCAAAGTTATATGCATTCAGAGTCATAGTAATTGGTGTTGCTATTTATAGTTAAGTAAAAATGCTATCCCTAAATGCATTTTTCTATGCACTTTAAACTTGACTTTAAACTTTATTTTTTGAATCCCCAATATTTTATACTAGGCTGCTAATTATATATATATTTTAAGCTAGCAGTTTTTTACAAATGGGGAAAACTGATTTAATTATATTTGAAGAACATTTGTTTTTAATATTAAAAATAGAATATTATACAGATCACTATGTTGGAATTAAGCTTAGCAAGAATAACTAAATTGTTGAAAATTACATTCCGAAATATTATTATATATAATTCAATAAAATAATTTCAGAAAATGGAATTTGAATTATTGTTTACCTACATTAAGTTTTATTAAAAAATCAAACTGATTATAAAACTTTGTAAACACTGCAACCCTACATGTAAATATGGAGAAGATCTGTTTGTTTCTGCATATCTTCGTGAATAGTTTCAAATTAAAGTTTCAAAATATTTTTTTAAATTACTCATAAGAACCAATGAGTTAAAATTTCAACAACTCAGTATGTATTTGGAACATTCCAAAGGGGTTTTCAACACTGGACTCGCCAGCTACATGCCTTTGTTCAGTTTTTTTAAATATATGCAACCAAAGTTGAATTACGGGATGTGACTACTTTAATAGCTAAATCTTCACCAAACTACCAAGTTACAATTTTGGATTGCACTTTATCGCTTAAGTAATGTTATGTCATCCAAAACTGATTTGTCAGTTATTTCGATTTGTCGTAAACCGACCGTTGGAGCATCTAATTAAGCAAGAACATTGCAAGCATGTTGCTTCGATTCCATGACGTCAACGTAAATAAGCAGCGCTTGAGATAGTAAAATATGGATCTGGCAAATTAAGATTCTCCACTGAATCGTCTTTTCGAATCAGACTGTTAGAATTTATTTTTTTGAAAGCGGATATGCATGTATAAAAAATATGGTACGGCCAGCCTTGACCTAAAACAGCCCATCATGAAAACATGCCAATACAATGTTGACCCTCTTAAAACCTACTTTTATACAGTAAAACTTAAGTTTACAGGGGTATACATTATTTTTCTTATGTCAGCTCAAAAACATAGATTGTGGGTACTCTGCGAGGCGGGTCTAACGAGTGCCCACAATCTATGTTTTGAGCAGAAATATGGAAATTTATTAGAATTTATATCCGAAAAGTTTCATTTTTTGGTGGTAAAATTTTCAATATATTTGAATAGGCTTGTTTCCGTAATGTTTTTTTTTTTTTTTTTTTTTTTTTTTTTTTTTTTTTTTTTTTTTTGGCAATCTGAACTTGGTCTAAGTAACATGTTGCGCTTGAACGTCATACGAACAATTAATGTGTGCTCAGACCAAACTGTGTGGATTTGCAAGTCTATTCACCCATTTATGTCTATCGTCCTATAAAAGGGGCATTGACAAACAGTATAGACCCAGATTAGACGTCATAGAACACTACATCTGATCAGGGGTTACTATGTTTGCAATAACAACATATCTATAAAACATGATAACAATAAAAACTATCTGGGAACTCTTCCTATTAAAATGAACCGGTCCAAAAAATGAAAGTAGAAGTGTCCATTCGGCATAAATGGGCTAATAAAGATCCTTTCTTTCTACAAAGATCCTTTTCTACTAATGGATTCTAGTTGAATCCTTATTGACATTTACCACTCTGGGCTAATTTGTCAGACGACATATTAGTAGTTTTTAATTATTTTTCTAGAAAACAGGTTATAACGTTTCATGAAAATTGTCTCCAGTGGAGAAAATTTTCATGACATGTCAAGACCTGTTTCCTGGGAAAAATGAGAAAAAAAATCAACATGTCGTCTGCGGAAAAGGCTACCCAGAGTGCTAAGCGTTAATACATTGACCGAAATACATTTGAATGTGTCGGATTCGCACCTGTCGTTACAACTCCACAATGTCCTTGAAAGTATGCCGACGAAATCACTTGTAAAAAAAAAAAAAAAAAAAAAAACACTAGCTTTAATGAGTTCCTATACAATATAACTGCAAAGACGGTACATATATATTTCTAACTTATACCATCTCAAAGTTTAAACAAATCCGACTCTTCACCTCGAAAAATCTTCCTTTTTTAGTTCATCACTCCTTAAAATCTTCCTTTTTCATTCATCACTCTTTTAAATCTACTTTCGAACATTTCTTTTTTTGGAAAATAGTTTACAGCGTTATTCCAATTACCACGAAAATAAAAATTGTCACATGAAAAAGCATGGTTTGTCACAGCATTTTAGCTCCATGCACTGGTATTCTTTAAATTCAAATTCCTTCAAAATACTATTTGTAAATCTTCTTTTGTTTCACTTATATAGCTTCTTGATGTATGGGGTACTCAGAACCAGTGCCGAAATCGAACTGCACAATAAAGCTTTCGTTCCAGCAGAATAATCCTCTGTCAAATAACTGATAGATATACACAGCTGTATCTAGCTTGATAACCACATATCTTTTTCACTGTTGACAAATGAGACGTTAAATGAGAAAACGTGTCTTCCCAATAAACAAATAAAGCCGGAACAGCGTCGTTTCGACGCCGCCGCGCCGTCTGATACGTCGCAGCATCGTCGAAACGACGATGTTCTGCATCGCGAAAACATGCCTATGTCATTTTGGCCCCGCTTAAACCCCACTTTTATATAGTAAAACTGGGGTTTAGAGGGGTATACATTATTTTTCTTATTTCTGCTCAAAAACATAGATTGTGGGTACTCGTTAGAACCGCCTCGCCATGGCGGTTCTAACGAGTACCCACAATCTATGTTTTGAGCAGAAATATGAGAAATATCAGAGTTTTTTATCTGAAATTTTCAGTTTTTGGAGATGAAATTTTCTATATATTTGAATAGGCGTGTTTTCGTAATGGATATATACAGCTGTATCTAGCTTGATAACCACATATCTTTTCACTGTTGACAAATGAGACGTTAAATGAGAAAACATATCTTCCCAATAAACAAATAAAGCCGGTGTTCTGACATTGTGTGTTTACTACACGCAACTTCACTGTTTTTGTGGACATGCCTATATGCTTCTTTTGCAAAAAGAAAGCGGGTCTCAATTCTCAATAACAAATTTATCTGTCATATACAAAGGAAAATCAATCAATCAATAAATAAATTAATGAATTATTTTTAAAGATACCTTTATTTCTTAATCTTTTCTTCATGCGCACGTCATAAGGTGGTACATTGGGCGCACGTGTCATTCGGTTAATTTGGCACACATGTCGTACGGTATATTGGGCGCACATGTCATCAGGTACATTTGAAGCACAAAATTTAAGGTACATTAGGTGCACAGTTAATGCGGTTCATTGGACTCGGATGTCATAAGATACATTAGGCGCACATTTCATGAGGTGAATTGAAAGCACAGAACATAAGGTAAAATTGGGCGCACATCTCAATCGGTTTATAGGGCGCACACGTCATAAGGTACATTTGGCGCACATGTCAAGGTACATTGCGAACACATGCTATAAGGTACATTTGGAACACATAGTATAAGGTTCAATTGGTGCACATTCGGTTTATTGGTTTATTATACATGTCATAGAGTACCTTGAGCGCACACGCCGTAAGGGACAATTAGAACACATGGTACGAGGACCATTAGGCGCAAATGTCATAAGGTACATTGGGCGCGTGTCATAAGGTACAAATGGACAAAAATGTCATAAGGTACATTATGTGCAGACGTCATAAGGTACATTGGCGGAACACGTCATGAGGTACATTAGTCGCACACGTCATACGGTACATTGGACGCATTTGTCATATGATACATTGGGGACACATGTCATAAGGTACATTGGGCGCACATGTCATAAGGTACATGGGGCGAAAATGTCATCAGCTATATTGGGAGCATATGGTATAGGCACGTTGGGCGCACATGTTATTCGGTTCATTGGGCGCACAAGTCAAAAGGTACATTGGACGCACATGCCATAAAGTACATTTGGAGCATATGTCTTAAGGTACATTGGGCACACATATCATAAGGTATATTTGGTGCACACTCATAAGGTACATTGGCGGAACATGTTATAAGGTACATTGGGCGCACATGTCATAAGGTACATTAAGTGCACATGTTATCAGGTACGTTTTCTGACGTTGTGGCCAAAATTCCTTTAGATTTAATTCAGAAGGAAAATTGACTACATATGGCTGATTTCACACAATTTTCTCTAATCTGGCAGGATGGAGTGGCCACAAGCCAAGAAATGTAATACAGAGCGTGCAAACAGCATGGCTCTAGACGAGTCTGCGTATGTTCAGAACCTGATTAACCTATATATGCCGAGTGAACACAGCTTCCTCAACTCTTTGGACAGATCCAACAGCAGAGTGTATGATTAGTTTTTATTATAATCATGTTTTACAGAAATCCATGTATTTTGAGGTGTCAGATCTGGGTCTGCACTGTTTGCTACTAGGCATAAATAGGTTAAAAAAATCTCTGTGCGCCATTGCATTCAACTATACTTTATTTTCTACGGTCCTGTCTAAGTGGAGGGTGGAGGCCTGGTCAACTCGTGTGGATGTCCAGAAGTCCTGAACCCTTTTAAACAAAATATACAGCAAATTTCTGTTACGATATGTGAGGTGCCATTTTATGAAGTAAGTGATACAGTGAGAATACCATATCACCATTTGCGCTTTCTTGATCAGTTCAACCAGTTGCATTAACCTTGCAGTGTATACTACAGAATTTAAATAGACTGGAATAATTACAACTTGTAGTGGCCGTACGCTTGACGCAAATTACATAACGGGTTTGGTGCTCGAAACTCGTTCATTACAAGATGTGCAACGCAAGAAAATGGCCTTTATGACAAGTCACGATTTTATAGCTATTTTAGTATGCACTTTTATTTCATTTACCTATGGTCAGAAATAACATGGTAACCTTGATGCCAAATGTGAGCCCTTTATTATCTGTTCTTTAACCCATTTATACCTGGTGTTCCAAAAAGGGACATTGGCAGAACGCGGCGTCTAATCAGGGTCTGCTTTGTTTGCATTAAGTTCAGGAATTTCTATAAAATATAGTAATAATCAAAACTTCCAAGACACCCTGCTTTTGGAAATAGACCGGTCCAAAGTGTTTTAGTAGAAAAGTCTAAAAGATATAAATACGCACGAACAAGCAAATAAAATACCAAAACTGATCTAGAAAAAAGCAAATGGACTCTCATTGATATTGTTTCCGATTGGCAATTACGGTAAGGACATGTATAACGTGATTTGTTCTGTCAGTCATACTGTATAATAATATAGTTATTCGGAGAAGGGAAGAACCTAAAAGGTTGCCTTTGGAAACACACACACACACACACACACACACACACACACACACACAAATTGAAACTGGGAGACTCGGTTTTATTAAGTTTCTTCATATGTAGCAGTATAGTTTGCGAGGCAGCAACATACGCCACAACCGCCCCTCCCCCACTCCCCCATCCCCTCACACACACACACACACACACACCCTGGCACCGGCTTAAGCCAGAATATACTCAATGATCTCAAAGGAAATAATATATAACCTGCACTAAGATGTCGTATGGGGAACTCGCCGAGGTTATTCGGCAGCTGCACAGCATCGTTTTGGCCAAGGTTTAATGGCCGTGCAATTCAGCCAACAAGTGATTTTTACAGAAATGAGCTATATGTGATCAGAAGAGGTCTGCATGTCTTAAAATGAAGTTCCTGCTGTTGTTTGGATTCATTTCTTGCATCTCGTAGAAATACTTACATTATGCCTTGAATAATCAGCATTCATCACACGTTTCTATTAAACCCCATATAAGGCTGGCGTGCCATAAAAGGGACTGGGTCTACACTGTTTGCATTAAGTTAAGATATTTCTACAAAACATGGCGATAATTAAAGCTAACCAGATATCCCCTGTATAAGAAATTAACCTGCCCAAAAAATTACAGTATAAGAATCCACTCGGCATTAATGGGTTCATAGCATTTTATGTATTTCTTTTTTATTCTATTTGTATACCTACATCGTCGTAATGCCTTGTTTGGTTATTATTATTTTCAGGAGTGTTTATTTCAGAGTTACAAGGAAAGAAATACCTAAATGTTGAGGATACAAAGGACCGACTAATCGTAGGATCATTGAAAATATTTTCTTTATTATTTTGGAAAGACAGAAACAAACTAAGTCATTTCCGGGGAAAGAGAGACATATATCCCTCAGGCGGGTCTCACTATCAGCCATTCCGCCAATACTAGCTCGTTAATTGTTGAAACGTAGGAATATGTATAGTCAGATGCGTTAAGTGTTGATTACTGCATGCATAATTACGCCGGTGCTCATGCCTTAAATGTGAATATAGAGTACCGCTTACAGTGCTGCTAGGAGGCGTGAGGAATGTTACTTTTATTCATTATTCCTCACGAACAGACCAAATTATAATATTAAAACATGCTAGGTTCTATATAAATGGTTTTGTTCTGCATTTCAAAACGACCTCTGTTGTAGATTTGCTTTATCGTATGTGTTAAACGAAAGCGTAGAATCAACAGGCCAGACGTCATTTATTGAGCATATATCATCACGAAAACATAGCTATATGATTTTGACCCCCTCAGTTAAACCTCACTTTTATACAGCAAAACTGGGGTTTACAGGGGTATACATTATTTTTCTTATTTTCGCTAAAAACATAGATTGTGGGTACTCGTTAGAACCGCCTGTGCGAGGCGATTCTAACGAGAACCCACAATCTATGTTTTGAGAAGAAATATAGAAAATATCAGAATTTTTATCTGAAAACTTTAAGTTTCTGGTGGTGAAATTTTCAATATATTTGAATAGGCGTGTTTTCGTAATGATATCCTTCACTTCCCTTTTCTTGACAGGACCAGCAAATCAAAACAGAAAGATCGACATACTTACTTTCTGTATATGCCTGTCAAATGTATAATGCACACCACGAGGCTTATGAAAAGGCATCATATGCCACATGCGAACAGCGAAAGCCATATCAGCTCTCGCATCCGGGCAGTCTGATCAGAATCTTTTCTGTCTACAGCATGAAGTAATCCTGTGTACAAACAGTGAATGTCCAGATAAGACTGCGCAAATGCGCAGTATGATCTGGACCATCGCTGTTCGCATATGACATAATTGACCATTTTATCGTCGCTTGGCATATGATTTATAAACATATGTCAACTATCCAGTGTAATATAATAGAAATTCCAGCCAGCGTGATTGATTTTGAGTATCCTGTCTATTCAATTATCTTTCACTGGAGAAAAGAAGCAGGCCAGACTGATAAAGGGCGCAAACAAGTTACAATTGCATTATATAGTAAGATTCCATGGGTAAAAAGATCGGAACCTTTTCTGAACAAATCTAGGAGATCTCGGCGAACACGAACTGCATGTTTTACCAGATATACCCGTCATGGGTCCTTAGGTAAACCCTATAAAGAGTCAAGATAGGAAATAAATATAAACATACCAAGAAAAGACCACAGTCACAGAACCCACCCACGGCGCAGGATTAGGCAAGGAAATACCATAATCACGGAACCCTCCTACGGCGACGGTTAAGACAAGGAAAGACCACAATCACGAAACCCTCCTACGGCGCCGATTAAGGCAAGGAAAGAGCACAATCACAGAACCCTCCTACGGCGCCGGATAAGGCAAGGGGACCACAACCACGAAACTCTCCTACGGCGCCGGATAAGACAAGGAAAGACGACAATCACGGAACTCTCCTACGGCGCCGGATAAGGCAAGGAAAGACCACAGTCACGGAACCCTCCCAAGGCGCCGGATAAGGCAAGGAAAGACTACAATCACGCAAACCCTCCCGGATAAGGGTCTAGTTACATGAAACGACAAGGTTATTTTTTGCTGTGACTCAAATATGTTTTAAAAACTGTCTACATTTTTACAAACTAGGACATTATTGTAAATCAAAGCTTTTAGTGGCGTAGCTAGAACGGAATCATGTTAACGCACACCCATGATACAACTAGAAAAAAAAAACAACATCTCCTTAGCATCACTTCCGAAATCGAGGCTACTCTTAAAGGAAAGAATTAGGTAAAATTTACCAGTAAACATTTTAATCTGCTGGTATAGTAGGTTAAATAAAATGGTAAACGCTTTGATCTGCTGGTATAGTAGGTAAAATGTACTGGTAAACAATTTGATTTGTTGGTATAGTAATAAAATGTACTAGTAAATATTTTGTTTTGTTGGTATAGTAGATACGAGGGTGAGTCAATAAGTAACCAGCCAAACTTATTTCCGGTTGAGAGCCACCTCTTCTTTTTCGATGCAATTGCCCTCTAGTGTGATGCACTTAGACCAACGGTGTTCAAGTGCCATCAGCCAAGAACTGAAAAAGTCAGGGTCCTTTCCATTGACCAACTCCTCAACTGTCGTCACGACTTCTTCATCAGACCGGAAATGAAGTCCACAGATATCCTTTTTCAAGTTTGGGAATAGTAAGAAGTCGCTAGGAGCTAGGTCAGGCGAATAGGCAGGATGTGGTATTAATTCATACCCGTTTCGCTCTACAACATCCATTGCAACTTTGCAAGTGTGGACTGTCGCGTTGTCCCGTTGCAGCAAAACACCTTTAGAGAGTTTACCTCGGCGTTTTTCACGGATGGCGGTTCTCAGCTGGTCTAACAAGTTTGCATAGTACACTCCAGTTATTGTACTTCTCATGGGTAAAAAGTCCAACATAATAACGCCTTTTGCGTCCCAAAATACTGTGGCCATGACCTTGCCAGCAGATGGTTGCGTCTTGAACTTCTTTGGCCTCGGGGACCCAGGCCCTATCACTGAGCTTTATTCTCTGGCTCATAATAATGAACCCAAGTCTCATCTACAGTCACCAGCATGCCTTTGTATCACTAGCCGTGTTTGACATTCAATATTTTATTAAAGAATGACTCGATACGCGTGTAATTTTCTACCCATGTATAAATCATATATTGAAACAAAGCATGAAAATCGTGACTGTCTCGGTCCATCGGAAATGGAATAGGCTGGTTACTTATTGACTCGCCCTCGTATAATATACTGGTAAACATTTTGATTTGTTGTTATGGTAGGTAAAGTATACAGGTAAACATTTTGATCTGCTGGTATAGTAGGTAAAATGGAATAGTTAATGTTTTGATTTGTTGGTAAAGTAGGTAAAATATACTGGTAAACATTTTGATTTGTTGGTATAGTAGGTAAAATATACAGGTAAACATTTTGATCTGCTGGTATAGCAGGTAAAATGTACTCGTTAACATTTTGTTTTGCTGGTATAGCAGGTAAAATGTAAGAATAAACGTAGTGGTAGGTAAAATGTACAAGTAAGCATTTTGATTGTTGGAGTGGTAGGTAAAATGTACTGGTAAACATATAATATGTTGGTACAGTAGGCAAAATATACTGGTAAACTTTTTTATCTGCTGATATAGTAGGCAAAATGTACTGGTAAATATATTTATTTAAGGGTATAGTAGGTAAAATGTACTGCTAAGCATTTTAATCTGCTGATGTAGTAGGTAAAATGTACTGGTAAACAATTTGACCTGCCTGCTGGTATAGTGCGTAAAATATACTGGTAAACATTTTGATTTGTTGGTATAGCAGGTAAAATGTACTGAAAATATTTTGATTTTCGTCTGTTGGAATAGCAGGTAAAATGTATCGGTAAACATTTTGACTTCATCACGAAAACATTCCTATATAATTTTGACCCCCTTAAACCCCACTTTTACATAGTAAAACTGGGGTTTACAGGGGTATACATATAGATTGTGGGTACTCGTTAGAACCGCCTCGCCGAGGCGGTTCTAACGAGTAAACACAATCTATGTTTTGAGCAGAAATAAGAAAAAATGTCAGAATTTTTATTTGAAAACTTTCAGTTTTTTTTGGTGGTGAAATTTTCAATATATTTGAATAGGCGTGTTTTCGTAATGTGTTGGAAGGACAAGTAAATTATAATGGTATTCATTTTGATTTGTTGGAATGACAGGTAAAATGTACTGGTAAACATTTTGGTTTGTTTGAATGACAGGTAAAATGTACTGGTAAACATTTTGGTTTGTTGGAATGACAGGTAAAATGTACTGGTAAACTTTTTGGTTTGCTGGAAAGGCACGTAAAATTGTACCGGTGAACAGTTTGTTTATTTGAATAGCAGGTAAATGTACTGGTAAACATGTGATTTTTATCTGTTGGAATGCCAAATATATGTGCTGGTAAACATTTTGATTTTAAATTGCTGGTAAATGCACTGAAAATATTTTGATTTTGATTTATTGGAATGGCATGTAAAATGTACCGTTGCACATTTTGATTTGTTAGAATGACAGGTAAAATTTACTGGTAAACATTTTGGTTTGTTGGAATGACAGGTAAAATGTACTGTTTAACATTTTGGTTTGTTTGTACGGCAGGTAAAAAGTACCGGAATATATTTTGATTTGTTAGAATGACAGGTATTTTTACTAGTAATTTTTTTATTTTGATTTTCATGTAAATGTACTGGTAAATATTTTAATTTTGATTAGTTGGAATGACAGGTATATGTTCTGGTAAACATTTTGATTTTGATTTGTTGGAGTGACAGGAAAATTGTACTGGTAAACATTTTGATTTTTATCTGTTGGAATGCCAGGTTGATGTATTGATAAACATTTTCTTTGGTTTATTTGAATGACAGGTAAAATGTACTGGTAAACTTTTTGATTTGTTGGAATGGCAGGCAAATGTACGGGTAAACATTTTGACTTTCATTTTTAGGTAGTTTGTTTACAAAATTTCCTTAAGGTAACTGTCCACGTATTTATCATTGACTAATGTAATCAAACCGCGCGTTTGACGAAATCCAAGAAACGGTTATTTATAGCTGAGCTAGTTTTGTCGCTGTGACGTCTGTGTGTTGTTGATAGAGGGTTATCTGTAAAACCTGGTCTGGGACATTTGAATCATTTACATGCAGTGCAGACCAAGATCAAGGTCTATACTATTTCCTTAAATTACAGGAAGTTAAGGGTCAACTGAAATGGTCTTAAGTCCCGTTCAGGACCATTTTCTCAGCCTATCCTCAGAGATAATCGATCCACAAATGCTATCAGTTTATATGGAATGCAGATAGGATATATTGGAAAACATTTTGATTACTTTTAGCCTTTGGAATAGCAGATAAAATGTATTGGTAAAAAATTATAAACTGATGCATTCTGTTTTGGTTAACATCAGGATTAGTCCAGCGAGAAAGTAATGCTCACCGAGGCGAAGCCGAGGTGAGCAATTTCGAGGGTCGACAAATCCTGATTTTAACCTCAATAGATTGCATTAATTGTTTTGTTATATGACTATTTTTGGCTGTCTGACAGCAGTGACAAAATTGATGTTGACGGGTCCTTGGCCTTAGCCAGGCTGTTTGTTATATGACTTTTTAGCTGTCTAGCATCAATCACAAAAGTGAAAGTAACCTGTCCTTGACCTTAGCCGGGCTATTTTTAACAAGCAGCAGCTAATTTTAGCAAACATCGGGATTTGCAAAAAGCTACTACAGCCAGTTTCAGCCAATCAGAGAAGGCCTTTGCTGGCAGTCATTAACAATTTTATTTGTTGAAATGGCAGATAAATGTACTGTTAAACATTTTGATTATCATTCGTTTAGTATTAATTGGTAAACATTTGGATTTGTTAGAACAACTGGTAAACATTATAATTGTTGAAAAAAGAAGGTAAAATGTACTGGTAAATATTTCGATTTGTTGGAAAGGAAGGTAAAATGTACTGGTAAACAGTTTGATTTTGATTTGTTGGAATGATATGTAAAACGTAATTGTAAACTATTTGATTTGCCAGTCTGGCAGGTAAAATGTGGTGAACCCATGATATTTCTAATTGCTAAGTAAAATATACTGGCAAGAATTTTGATTTTGATTTGTTGGACTGTCAGGTAAACTGCACTTGTAAACGTTTTGATTTTGATTTGTTGGACTGACAGGTAAAATGTACTGGTAAACGTTTTGATTTTTTGGCATGACAGGTAAACGTTATGGTAAACATTTTGTTCAGTTGAAATAGGAGATGAAATATACTGGTTAATTTGCTGAGTTTTTATAGGTCTGTCTCTCTAGAATGCCTGAATGGATGGATAACACTGGTACATGGCCAGGGATAGATACAAGTCCAAAATTTGGCTCAATACAAGCACCACCCCCTCCAATTACCTTTGAGGTCAATATCATAAGCTTCTGTTTTTTTAATCAAAATATTTTTAACATTAAAATGTTTCGCCTTAAGGATGTTAAAGCTCTGTGTCTCCTAAATGCGTAGAAATATTTCATCGATGTTTGGAATGATGCAGGTATTGATCTAAAGGTTTGTTCAGTGTAAGCCCCTTCCCCGTCAGTGACTTTGAGATCAAGAATCAGAGAAATTTTTAGTTCACCTGAGTACGAAGTACTCAAGGTGAGTTATTGCACTGGTCAATTGCCGTCATGCGTCGTCCTTCGTGCGGCTTCAACAATTTGCTTTAAATGACAACTTCTCCTAAACCCCTGTGCCAATTTCAACTAAACTTCACAGGAATGTTGCCTAGGTGACTGTCTACCAAACTAGCTAAACTCGTTCTGATCGGAAATCCATCTTGAAAATCTATTTTGCGCTTATCCTCCTGAAACAAACATTCAATTGACTCGAAACTTAGCAGGAAGTATCGGGGCAACTTGTAGATCAAAAATAGCTGAAATATTTCGGATCGGAATCCAAGATTGCCGCCATGGCGGCCATCTTGAAAATCTATTTTCCGCTTTTTCTCCTGAGCCGAAAGGCCATTCTCGAAACTTAGTAAGACGTAGACTCGAAACTTGTAGATGAAAAGTGACTAAAATCGTTCCGATTGAAGACCTAAGATGGCCGCTAAGGCCGCAATCTCGAAACTCTATTTTGCGCTTCTACTCCTGAGCCGAAAGGCCAACGTACTCGAAACTTGGAAGGAAGTATCGGGACAACTTGTTGATCAAAATAGCTAAAAACCAAGACGGCAGCCATGGCCGCCATCTAAAAACTATCGAGATTTAAGGCGTAATCACTGGATCATGAAATACGGATCACATTGAACTACATGCATATTGAGGTCTCTTTGTGTCACATGGAACTAATATCTAAGGTATATCATTTTTCTATCAAATAGTCCGAGAAATAGTCCGAGCTGTAAAATATAATCACTGGACCATGCAACATAGGTCAAATTCACCTACATATATTTTGAGGTCACTCTTAGTTTCACATGAAACTATTATCCAATGTATGACATTTCTCTATCATATAGTCTTCAAGCTACGAGGCATAATCACTGGACCATGAACTATAGGTCACACTGAACTAATTATATTTTGAGGTCACTCTTTGTGTCACATGGAACTAATATCCAAGGTATGACATTTCTCCATCAAATAGTCTTAGAGATGTAAGGCAAAATCATTAGACCAAGAAATAAAGGTCATTGGACTGTGAAATGTAGGTCACCATGACCTTCACCTAATAATACTTAAATTAATGTCACAAGATTGACTAACGTATTACCTAGGATGTGTTTACAATGCTAGCATAACAGAAATGGACTCAAGAGGTGTCTTGGATTTTGAACCCTAGCCCCACCCCATGGCATGAACACAGGGGCTAATACCTATAAACACTTAGACGACCCTTCCAGGCACCCATATTCCGAATATGAATGCTTGTTGACAACTGACTACTAAGATATCAGAATATATGGAAAACTTAAGCACAGCAATAAAGCATTTTGCAAAGGTGTCCTAGATTTTGACCCCTATCCCTACCCCAGGGCATGTTCCCAGAAGTCTGTTCTTAAGAAATCGCAGTCGACGCTCCCAAGCACTTATGCTCCAAATATGAATGGTCTGTGGTAAGTGACTATTGAGATGTAAGCATTTGGAAAAAACGTGAACACAGTGTGACGGGAATGGGAATGCAAACTCGCACGCGGACGACCGTGGGGACTACAATAGCTCTCCTTGTTCTTCGTACAGGCGAAAAATTCGGATAAGAAAAAAAATACGGGTCTCCTATTTTTTCATGAGGAATCCATATATGAAAATTGAAAACATTAGCATACATAGTTCTAAACTTATGCTATGCCAAATAAAGCAACAAGATTAAATGGCCAGAAATTGCAAAGGGCCATAACTTCAACAACATTTCATTTAATTGGTTGCAAATTTAATCATGTAATCTCCTTCTCAGTCCCAATCAGTAAACCAAATATCAAGATTCTAGCTCAAATACCTTTTCAGATATCTTGCTAACGAGAATTCAATATTATTTCATTAAAAGGGAAATAACTCTAAAATGGGAGATAATTCGGATATTAAAAAATGCAGGTCACCTATTTTTTCATAAGGAATCCATATATGAAATTTCAAAACATTAGCATACATGGTTCTAAACTTCTGCTATGCACAATAAAGCAACAACATTAAATGGCCAGAAAATGCAACAACTTTTCATTTAATTGGTTGAAAATTTTATCAGATGTTCTCCTCCTCAGTCCCAATCAGTATACCAAATATCAAGGCTCTAGCACAAACGCGTTTTGAGATATCTTGCTAACGAAATTTCAATGTTATTTGGTTAAAGTGTAATAACTCTAAAATGGGAGATAATTCGGATAACAAAAAAAATACGGTCACCTACTTGTGTATGTGTAATCCATATGTGAAATCTAAGAACATTAGCATTCATGATTCTAAACTTATGCTATGCATAATAAAGCATCAAGATTCAATGGCCAGAAATTGCAAAGGTCCGTAACTCAAACAACGTTTCATTTAATTGGTTGAAAATGTAATCAGGTGATCTCCTTCTCAGTCCCAATCAGTGTACCAAATATAAAGGCTATAGCTCAAATACTTTTTGAGATATCTGGCTAACGAGTTTTCAATATTATTTTATTAAAAGGGAAATAACTCTAAAATGGGAGACATTTTGGATAACAAAAATACGGGTCACCTATTTTTTCAGTAGGAATCCATATGTGAAATTTCAAAACATCAGCATACATGGTTCTAAATTTATGCTATGCACAATAAAGCAGCAAGATTAAATGTCAGAAATTGCAAAGGGCTATAACTCCAACAACCTTTCATTTATTGGTTGAAAACTTAATCAGATAATCTCGTCCTCAGTCCCAATCAGTATACCAAATATCAAAGCTCTAGCTGAAACACTTGTTGAGATATCTCGCTAACGAGATTTCAATGTTACTTTATTAAAAGGAAAATAACTGTAAAATGGGAGATAGTTCGACTAAGAAAAAAAATGCGGGTCACTTATGTTTTCATGAGGAATCCATATATGAAATTTCAAACAATTAGCATACATATTTCTAAACTTATGCTATGCACAATATAGCAACATCATTAAAAGGCCAGAAATTGCGAAGGGTCATAACTCCAACAGCATTTTAGTTAATTGGTTGAAAAATCAGGTGATTTCCTCCTCAGTCCCAATCAGTACACCAAATGTCAAGGCTCTAGCTCAAATACTTTTTGAGATATCTTGCTAACGAGATTTCAATGTTATTTTATTATAAGGGAAATAACTCTAAAATTAGAGATAATTCGGATAACAAAAAAAGAAAAAAAAAAAAAAAAAAAAAATACGGGTCACCTATTGTTTCATAAGTAATCCATATATGACATTTCAAAACATAAGCGAACATGGTTCTAAAGTTATGCTATGCACATGAAAGCGTGGCGAACGAACGAATGAACGTACGTAACGAACGAACGTAACGAACGAACGAACAACCGACAAACGAACGAACGAACGGACAAGCCAGAAGCAATATGCCCCCTTTATCAAAGTTGGGGGCATAAACAGAATACTTCTGAGTTTCTTTTTCTATCCTGATTATGCGTCACCAATATTTAATGGGAAAAGGTCTAGTGTTTTTCTTTGGTACTATGGTTTTCACTGACATTTAATCAACAGTCAGCTGAATTTACCCGAAGGTTTGGGATGAATAGACCTGAGTAAACAAAGCAGACCTAGGTCAAAGCCTTAGAATGTGGGAATGCTTTTTGTACCAATTATCCAACAATTATTTTAGCCCCCACCAAAATAAAAAAAAAAAAAAAAAAAAAAAAAAAAAAAAAAAAAAAAACAAACAAACAAAAAAAAAAAAAAAAAAAAAAAAAAAAGAGGGCTAATCTGTTTTTTCATACCCATGGTTCTGTGATTGTCCATAACTGTCATTCTGTAATTCCGCCAGCAAATAAGGGTTCTGTCCCTACCCTACTCTGCCATTCTGTGATTCCCTCAGTAAATGCGGTTTCTGCCCGATAGCTGTTACAGCCTTTGTCTGATTTGGTTCAACACACTTTAATCATCAGACAATGCAAACCGGCCACGGTGGCCCATTCGGATGCCAGTCTGACTGGTGATGAGAAGGTGGCAGGCTCAATCCCCGCCGAGTTCGGCGACCTTCTGTGGAGATTGATCATGAATTATTTTCTACGGTCATTTCCTCCCTTCTGATGATTCAAGAAGGTCAACTGTCAGTTTCTGGCAAAACAATATGCGCCAGTACCGGTTTACGGCTGAGATGACTCAGTCTGCCCGGGTGCCGTCAGGTTAACTGACCGGCTCGACATGACCATAATATGTTGACTGAGTCGTAAAACCTCAACTCAAGAAACATGTAATAGGAAAATGGAGAGAGAAGGATCCGTACTATATGAGTTATGCCTCTTTGTAATTCTTAAAATACGATACGATGGTTGTATAAGGAATTAGAGTGCGTACTGCGTGAAATCAATTTCTCTTACATATTTTTTTTGTATATTTTCCAAACTTTGCACATATGTTAAAGACATATTGAAAATGACCATGCATTTTGTTTAAAAGGACAGGGTTTTATATCCATCGACACGATAGTGGCGAGGTAGTTAGTTATTTTCTCCGGTGTCTGTCCGTACATCCGTCCACACTTCGTTTCTGGATAACTCCTCCTGAAGTTTTCATCGGATCCCGTTGAAACTTAATGGACTGTTAGACCATCAGGTGGTACAGCGCATATTGTTTAGAAGTTACAGTGCACCAAATTTTGTTACTACTAAGTTATTACACCTATTAAAGATTTTTAACTCACCTGAGCTATCCTCAGGATGAGCTATAGCGATCAATTATTTTCAGTCGTCTGTCCGTCTGTCTGACCGTCCGTCCATTAATACTTTCAAACGACAACTCCTTCAAAACAACTGAAGCGATTTGTACCTAATCAAGTAAGAATTTGCTTGGGTGGGGGTGGTGGTGTGGTAAAAATTGTTAAAATTACGGTGATCTGCTTCTTGGTTCAGTTGCCATGGCAACAGAAAACTCCCATAAACTTAAACGAGAAAATGGTTAAATTATATTTTCTCCATAACTAGTGAATCGGTAAGAACCATATTTGGCAATTACGTTCATTTTGATGATTGTCTACCCAATATATGTGTTTTATGACCAGTGACGACTTTGTTTGGCTGTAATGGCAAAACAAAGAAGGAAATCTGTAAAGCACCAACAAGGAAAGAAGACCATGTTAAGCACTAGCAGGCAAAGAAGATTGTTACCTCTTGTCTGGCCTTGTAAAGAGACAGGATGTGTAGCGCGGGTAGGAGCGGCAACATGCAATTTAAATACATCTTATCCCATCATCTATTTACTTATTCAATGAAGATGTGAGCTTGGCAAGTCCATGCGTTCTGGTGAAGATAAATGGATTATAAGAACAATTACCCTTGTGATGAATGAACAGACACACACAAAGAAATAAAAAGCTGGAGGCCTGCTGATAAATCTCACGGCTCCCAATCACTCCAAATGCAGACCATTGTATAAATAAATCACGAGAACTTATTTTTGTGATCAAGACAGGCGTTCTGACAAAGCTCATGGTTCTCAGTCCTACCAAATGCATATCATTTGAAAAGCTGAAGAACTACAGCCGATTCTTGTGATCAACGGAGACCTGCTGACAAATCTTACAGCTTCCAATCACTCAAAATGCAGACCGTTGTATAAATAAAGCACTATATATTATTATCTAATCAAAGAAGGCGTTCTGCGAATCTCACGGCTCTCGGTCCTACCAAATGCATGTCGGTAGAAATTTGAGAACTAGAGACGATTATGTTGATCAACGGAGGCCTGCTGACAAATCAAACGGCTCCTAATCACTCCAAATGCAGACGATTGTATAATTAAAGCACCGGAACTGATTTTTTTTTTTTTTGTGATCCAGGGAGGAGTTCTGACAAATCTCACAGTTCTCAGACCTAACAAATACACATCGTTGAAACATTAAAGAACTACAGCCCGTTTTTGTGATCAACGGAGGCCTGCTGACAAATCTCACGGCTTCCAATGAATCAAAATGCAGATCGCTGTATATATGAAGCACAAGGCCTTATTATCGTAATAAAGGAAGGCGTTCTGACAATTCTCACTGCTCTCAGTCCTACCAAATACATGTCGTTTAAAACTTAAAGAACTAAAGCCGATTATTTTAGTCAAGGGAGGCCTGCTGACAAATCGCACGGTTTCCAATCAATCTAATTGCAGACCGTTGTATAAATGAGGCGCAAGACCTTATTATTGTAATCAATGAAGGCATTCTGACAAATCGCACGGCTCTCAGTCCTACCGAATGCATATCGTTGAAAAAGTAAAGAAAACAGCCGATTATTGTGATCAACGGAGGCCTGCTGACAAATTACGCCATCTAATCAATCAAAAAGCAGACCGTTGTATATATGGAGCACAAAACCTTATTATTGTAATCAAGGAAGGCGTCCTGACAACTCTCACGGCTCTCAGAACTACCAAAAGCATATCGTTGATAAATCAAAGAACTACAGCCGATTATTGTGATCAACGGAGGCCTGCTGATAAATCTCACGTCTCCCAATTACTCCTTATGCAGACCGTTGTAAACTTAAAGCACAAAAACTTATATTTGTTATCAAGGGAGTCATTCGGACAACCTTCACGGCTCTCATTCCTACCAAATGCATATCGGTGAAAATTTAAAGACTACAGCCGATAATTGTGCTAAACGGAGGCTTGCTGATAAGTCTCACGGCTTTCAATCAATCAAAATGCAGACCGTTGTATAAATAAAGCACTAGATATTATTATTGTAATCAAAAAAGGCGTTCACAAAAATCTCACGGCTCTCAGTCCTACCAAATGCTTATCGATGAAAATATGAGAACTATAGCCGATTATTTTGATCAACGGAGGCCTGCTGACAAATCAACGGCTCCAAATTACTCCAAAATGCAGACCATTGTATACATAATGCACTGGAATGGATTTTTATGGTCAAGGGAGGCGTTGTGACAAATTTTACGCTTCTCAGTCCCACCAAGTGCATATCGTTGAGAAAATAACAACTACAGCCGATTATTGTTATCAACGGAAACCTGCTAGCAAATCTCAATACTTCAAATCAATCAGAATGCAGACCGTATTATAAATGAAGCACAAAATCTACCTTATTATTGTAATCAAGGAAGGCGTTCTGACAAATCTCACGGCTCTTAGTCCTACCAAATGCATATCGTTGATACATGAAAGCACTACAGCCGATTATTATGGTCAGTGGAGGCCTGCTGACAAATCTCACGGCTCCCAATTACTCCTAATTCAGACCATTTTAAACTTAAAACCCATTAACTTCACGGCTCCTAGTTACTCCTAATGCAGACCGTTTTAAACTTAAAACCTAAGAACTTATATTTGTGATGAAGGGAGTCGTTCGGACAACCCTTACGGCTCTCTGTCCTGCCAGATGCATATCGTTAAAAATAAAAGAAATGCAGCCAATTGTTGTGATCAACGGAGACCTGCTGACAAATATCACGCCTCAAAATCACGCAAAATGCAGACCGTAGTATAATTAAAGTACTGGAACTAATTTTTGTGATCAAGGGAGGCGTTCTGACAAATCTCGCGGTTCTCAGTCCTACTAAATGCATATCGTTGAAAAATTAAAGAAGTACAGCTAATTATTGTAATCAGCGTAGGCCTGCTTACAAACTCACGTATTCCACTCAATCAAAATGCAGACCGTTGTGTAAATGAAGCACTAGATCTTATAATTGTGACCAAGGAAGACGTTCTGACAAATCTCACGTCGTCGTCTCTCAGTCCTATTAAATGCATAGCGTTGATAAATTAAAGAAATATAGCCGATTAGTTTGGTCAACGGAGGCCTATTTACAAAGCAAACGGCTCCGAATCACACCAAATACAGACCGTTGTGAACTTATATTTGTGATCAAGGGAGGCCTTTTTGTGAACAATGGGGGCCTGCTGATAAATCGCACGGCTCCTAATCATTCCAAATGCAGACTTGTGAATTTAACAGCGCTAGAACTTATTCTTGTGATCAAGAGAGGCGTTCTGACAAATCTCACTACTCTCAGTCATACCAAATGCATATCATTTAACATTTAAGAACGATTATTGTGATCAACGGAGGCCTCCTGCAAATCTCACGGCTCCCAATCACTCCAAATGCGTAACACTGTATAATTTAAGCCTTAGACCTTATTAATGTAATCAAGGAAGTCGTTCCGGAGGCCTGCTGACAAATTTAACGGCTTCCAATCACTCAAAATACAGACCGTTGTAAAAATAAAGCACTAGATATTATTATCGTAATCAAAGAAGGCGTTCTGACAAAGCTCGTGGCTCTCAGTCCTACCAAATTCATATCGTTGATAAAGAATTACAGCCAATTATTTTGATCAACGGAGGCCTGCTGACAAATCTCACGGCTCCCAAGCACTCCAAATGCATAGCATTGTAAAATTAAAGCGCAAGAATATATAATTGTGATCAAGTGGGGGTTTTCTGACAAATCTCACGGCTCTCATTTCTACCTAATGCATATTGTTGAACTTACGAATCTCACGGCTCAAAATCACTCCAAATGCTGACTTGTATAATAACAGCTCTGGCAAAAAATGGCCGGGAAGGCGTTGGTTGTATTCGACGATAGATATATTAGCGTGTGACATATGATAGGGTGTGACGATGGGGGATCTACAATATATTTAATGCTGATTGTACAGAGTATAAAATATTGTGGACAAGTTTTGTAGGTGGCTTCTACAAATAAATTCAAAACAGACCGTTGACGGTCTCAAGGAGTTCACAGCTGTCGTCCAAGCCACTGATGCAGTTGTCTTGATCGCACCATAAACAACCATTCTTCCTGTTTTAAACTACATATAGGGGACTTGTACTATTTTAAATGTTTTTACTGGAAGAATACGTCTGCCCCATCCTCCTAACAAGTCAACTCTACAATGTCAAGAAGACTCTTGATATTTTCCCGGAAGAAGAATATTACGCTAATCAAAATAAAACATGCAAACTTTTTAAAAAGCTAATACTTGTGTCACTTTCGATAGAATCAAACGAAGGACATTATGATTAATCTAGGTTACTTGTTTGTTTGATTGATTTGGGCTTAACGTCGCTTTCAACAATCTTTCAGTCATATCGCGACGATGCCCGGGTGTGGCAGGGAGCTCAATGCTCACTTTTTGAGTGCTGCCTCGCTGAAATATCACGCCGCAGACACTTTGACATGATATTCTACCCAGTCACATTATACTGACACTGAGCTAACCAATTCTAGCTCTACTTTCTAAATGCTGAGCGCCAAGCAAAAGAGCACAGTACCATTTTCAAAGTCTTTGGTATCACCCGGCCGGGGATCGATCCCGCAACCTCCCGGTCACAAAGCGGACGCTCTACAACTGAGCCGGTCTAGGCTAATTTTTGTTTGTTGCATGAGCCAAATATGTAACAGAAAAGGACAAGAAAAGCAAAGAAATGATTTGTATATGAAAGATAATGAACAAATAAAACTACAAAAATAAAATAAAATAAAATAAATAAATAAATGAATAAATAAAATAAAATAAATAAATAAATAAATAAATAAATAAATAAATAAATAAATAATAATAATAATAAAGAATAAAACTCGAAATCTATAATAAATTTTATTGCGAAAATATCCATGTAGCCGAATGCTTAATTTACTGGACTCGGGGTTACACAAGAAAGTTATTACACACACATACAAACAGAATGAGAGAGAGGGTTAACAATGTTTAAATGTTGAGTTATTCATTCATTTAAAACACTTTTCTTCTGTATCAATGGCCTATTGTGACTGGTTTAGGACACCTATTTTATCATTTTTATGTGATGCACTCAGTTTTATAAGACATTTCGTTGATAAATATTATTGATGTATCAATCAGTTTAAATAGTATGGGTGGATCGAGCAGGTATATCGATGCAGCAACATTTGTATCAAGCACTGATAAAAATATTACTGCACCAAAAAGAATATTGGCGTGCAGATCATTTGAAACCAGTGATACCTATGGATTGATAAAGTCAGTGCATTGATAAATTTGATGGACATTCCAATATTTTTATAGACTACCGGAAACTTTTTTTAAGTAGAATATCCAAAAGCGAAAAGTAAAATAATTATAAATCGATGCATCGATTCATTAAAACTGTAATTTAAAGTTACAGATTCAATGAACGGATAAAACTTATACTGCATGGAAAAAGTCAGTGCATGGATAACTTTTAGCGATATTCCAATATTTTTATTGTTGGACTGACAACTTTCTTTAGTAGAATATCGAAAAGCGAAAAGTAAAATAATTAAAAATCGATGCATCGATTAATCAAATTGTCATTTAGAGTTACAGAATTAATGAACCGATAAAATTTAGACTGCATGTATAAATTTTAGCGATATTCCAATACTTTTTACAGGTGGACCGATAACTTGTTTAAGTCGAAATATCCAAAAGTGAAAAGTAAAATAATTACAACTCGATTAATCGATGCATCGATTAATCTAAATTGTCATTTTGAGTTACCGAATCAATGAACCGCTATAATTTATACTGCGAGGATAAAATCAGTGCATGGATACATTTTCGCAATATTCCAATATTTTTACAGATGGACTGACAGCTTGCTTAAGTCGAATATCCAAAAGTGAAAAGTAGAATGATTACAAATCGATTAGTCAATGCATGGTTTAATTAAAATTGTCATTTTGAGTTACCAAATTAGTGTACCAATAAAATATACACTTCAGAATCAGATTGTTTACTGGTGACACGTCTGTTAAATGATATTCATTCACAAGGACCTTCAAATTAAAATAGGCACCTACATTTTTATTGCCGACCTCGGTGGCTAAGTTGGATTCGCGTCCGACTGGTGACAAGGAGGATGCGGGGTCGGCAACATTCTTTCGGGGAGATTTGATCATGAATACGGTCATTTTGCCCTTCCGCTGATTCAAGAAGGGCAGTTGGCAGTTTCTGGCGAAAGAATGTGCACAATACTGGTTAACTTCTTAGAGGACTAAGCCTGCCCAGTAAAAATGTGGCTAGGTTAACTGATCGCGCTCGACATGACCCAATTGGGTTGATTGGGCCGTTAAACCTTAACAGAAACAAAATAACGCACCAGTACATCTTTATCGACACACAAATGGTTTTGTTGGTATCAGGATGTTATATTGATACATTGACATGTTACTTGTCTACTGCTATATTCATTGGTACATCATTGTAAATACATAAGCTGACAAAATATATCAGTGCACACATCAGTTATCGTCGCTCAGGTTTTGTTGCTTTTGATTGCCACACTTATATCTTATTGGGATCATCAGCAATTTTATTTTAGCATCTATAGAATTACTGATGCATCGATAAAATTTATCAATCCATCAACTATATTTTGTCATTGATAAGACAACAGTGATGTACTCGTGATTTGTATTTTGGCCCAATTGTGTGGATATACAGTAGTCAACTGTATCTTTTAGTTTATCTACGATTCAGTTAGAGCTGAATGTCATATGCAAACAGAAAGGACCGTTTTATTATTTTATATTATTTAGTTTTTACAGTGTAGAATAATGAATTTAAATTTGATGTTATAACAGAAATGCCGAAGATGAGGTCTGTTTATATATACTTTATGTGTCTGTTAGGCTGTTGTAGGTTATTTGGATTTTATTTTTAGTAACATATATTTGCACTGAAAACGATTAGCTTAAATCATTTTTTTTTTTAAATTATTTGCTTTGGTATTTTAAATTTACTCGTAAGACTTACTGACATTTCTCATGACCCGAAAGATCTCATACACGTAGCGTGAGTTCCGTCAGGTACTTCCGGTTTCAGACTGCTGGTCTGACAGATCACATGGTCTGACAAATCTCACGCTACACCTGCATCACTGTGGAGAAATCCAATGGCAGCGAAAACACTCATAAGTAGGTACATTCCTCCCACGCACGGAATAATGATATACATTTCATCCGGTCTCACCCAAGTAATCTCCAAGGCCTTTGTCCGGAGACCCATATCAAAATAAACCGGAACGTCTGTGTGACCAAGAGCATTTACACATCTGTAGTCAGTAGGTGGAGCTATATTGATTGGGTGGAATTCAATATTTGCAACTGGTTGTTTTTTGGTCTCCAGTGATACCTGAAAGGTGCTCCAAGGCGGAATATAATTGGTCTCAGCCTCATCTTCACAAAACATGTCACATCGACACATATTGTACAAGAGTTCTTAGTTTCGCGACTTTCACAGACTCTAAATCATCTGGAACATTAGTGGTATATTCTTGTCTTGGGGATTTATGAAATCTAGTTCTAGCTGACGCTGTGACTTTTTGTACGGCAAGATACTTGATAAATTCCCATATTGAAAAGAAAGTAGTGTTAAGTTATGAAACAAATGATCGAGTAGAACATAAGGTCATTTTTATTATACGGCATATTGTGTATAAACGCCATATCATTTAATATAAGTAACTTACATCATTTGTATTGATCAAGATTGTGATGTTCATAATACATGTTTACTGATTTTAAAAGGTCAAGAAATTGTGTACATGTTTGTATAAATATGTTTTCGTTAACACCAAAGTAAAAAATAAAGTAAATAAGAAAACTCAGGAAATGATACAATCAGATCCACATCAATCCCCCAACACTAAAGGGAACGACAGACAAATACAATAAAACAGCCAAACGATGAACAGACGGCAAGCAGAGTTGGCAACTCTTTCCTAAAATGGTGGAAACTCTGTTACCCAAAGTTATCTAAATCAACTTACATAATTATTAAAAGAAAAACATTAGAAAGTGAAACACTATAACAATTAACAAAAAGTAACACAATGAAAGCACTGCCTTGGAACGGTCAGTAATGAATTATTTTTGGGGGAGGACGGGGTTATTAAGCTAGCTTTACGGGACCCCAACCCTCGCTTATAGCTCTCATAGTGGAAAAGACAGATATTTGTTCGGTCCATGTGGAGATCTTCTAACTCATCAACGAATTATTACGGGCAACAGATAATCACAGATAAAGCCTTTAATGAGGTAAAGATGTGGACTCAACAGAAACAACGTGTTGAGACATTTGGAGATCCCTTGGTTGTCAAACAACATCACTTGAATTCTTGAGCTAAAGATAACCACCATTTGAACCTCGGTGAGCCGACAAAACATTTCTTGTAAAATATCTGTTCGTTTAAATATCATGCTAACTCACCTTGAAGGGTAGAAATATCAAGAGACCTTTCTATAGATCGAGCAATTTAATGCAGTTGCTTTATTGTGCATAGCATAAGTTTGGAACCGTGTATGATAATGTTTTGAAATTTTATATATGAATTCCTCATGAAAAAAAAAATGGTGACCCATATTTTTGTCTTATCCGAATTATCTCCCATTTTAGAGTAATTTCCATTTTAATAGAATAATATTGAAATCTCATTAGCAAGCTATCTCAAAAAAGTATTTGAGCAAGAGACTTGATATTTGGTATACTGATTGGTACTGAGGAGGAAATCACCTGATTAAATTTTCAACCAATTAAATGAAATGTTGCAAGATATCTCAAAAAGTGTTTGAGTAGAACCTTGATATTTGGCATATTGATTGGGACTGAGGAGGAGATCACCTAATAAAATTTTGAACTAATTAAATGAAATGTTTTTGGAGTAATGGCCCTTTGCAATTTTTGGCCATTTTATCGTGTTGCTTTATTGTGCATAGCGTAAGTTTAGAAGAATGTATGCTAATGTTTTGAAATTACATATATGGGTTTCTCAT
Organism: Anodontia alba; assembly: GCA_964016985.1. Lineage (NCBI taxonomy): Eukaryota > Metazoa > Mollusca > Bivalvia > Lucinida > Lucinidae > Anodontia > Anodontia alba. The sequence goes on along the minus strand of OZ024832.1, from coordinate 28,080,208 downwards.
GAAAAAAGTAGGTGACCCGTATTTTATTTGTTTTCCGAATTACCTCCCATTTTACAGTTATTTCCCTTATAATAAAATAATATTGAAATCTCGTTAGCAAGATATCTAAAAATGTATTTGATCTAGAACCTTGGTATTTGGTATACTGTTTTGGACTGAGAAGGAGATCAACTGATTAAATTTTCAACCAACTAAATGAAATGTTGTTGGAGTTATGACCCGTTGCAATATCTGGCCATTTATTGTTGTTGCTTCATTGTGCAGAGAATACGTTTAGAATCATATATGCTAATTTTTAAAATTTCAAATATGGATTCCTCATGAAAAAATAGGTGACCCGTATTTTTCTCTTATCCGAATTATCTCCCATTTTAGAATCATTTCCCTTTTAATAAAATAACATCGAAATCTCGTTAGCAAGCTGTCTAAAAAAAGTATTTGATCGAGAGCCTTGATATTTAGTATACTGATTGGTACTGAGGAGGAGATCACCTGATTAAATTTTCGAACAATTAAATGAAATGTTGTTGGAGTTATGACCCTTTGCAATATCAGGCTTTTTAATGTTGTTGCTTTATTGTGCATAGCATAAATTTAGAACTATGTATGCTAATGTTTTGAAATTTCATATATGAATTCCATATAAAAAAAAAAATGGTTATCCTAATTAACTCTCATTTTAGAGTTATTTCACCTTATATATATGGAAACTAAACTAAGGGTTCTGGGACATAGTGAAATATATATCCAGTCCTGGAAGCCCTGAGGACTGCTTTTTTATATATGCTTTGTACAATGCATATATATATATATATATATATATATATATATATATATATATATATATATATATATATATATATATATATATATATATATATATATGTCCCACAGACTCGCAGGCGCATTGTTAGTTGGAAATTTTGGAATATATTCCTATCTAACAGTTCTCTGTTGGAGTTTACCATAGTATTACGCCGAAATACTATTATGACCTCTATACATATATTAATCTATATCTGTTTGCCTCATTCTCTGACATTTAATGGTATTTTACTTATATTGAAGAAAAGGAAATACATTAAGTATAAAAGAAAAAAAGCAAAATGGCAAATGAGATTAAAGAAATCACAACCGCAGAATTCGACAGATTGCTTGAAGAACAAACACCACAATATAGTAAATGGAGTGACTTGGAAATTCATAAAATATACAGTCACAAATACAACTATGGTAAATATTCAAAAAGGTAAACCAATGGTTTTATCTTTATTAAATAATGGCGAAGTATGGGCACCTGATCATCTAAAAACTAGAGTTAGAGAAAACAATCTGTTTGAAACCATGTAAAAAGAATCCATCAAATTAATACCATGCATATGATCTGGTAGTTATAGGGAGCTAATCTTAGTGCTTTTCGTACGTTTGTTCGGTTTGTGCTTGTTTCGATTTGTCGGTTTCCTCTTCCTCTTGGGGTCTGGGAAGGGCGGCGGTTTGTGATTGTGGCACTCCCTGGACTTGCCCTTTTTTTTAGGAAAGTAAAAACATATATACTTTCATAATCGATTTTCTATTGAATACAAAATAGCATTTGGTTCCTTGCTGGTTTCCCGCTTCGGTATTGCACAACAACAAAGTAAAGCTTATATATGTTAAATTTACAGGTTTCTCTCGCCCCAAGGGGCACATACATGCACAGGTTTTAGAGTAGCGCTACAATATACCATACACACGCATACACCACACACATTGCTGGCACTTCTAGTAAGCCTCTAATGACATTCGCCTCATAGTTAGTCGTTGAAGGCAGGGGTGGCCGAGCATTAGAGTGTGAGAGGTCCTGGTCAAGATAAGTCCCCCAGAAGTGAAGTTTAAAAACAGAAAAAAAAAATGACCAGGACCTCGTGGGGATTTTGCTGAATTTTTGTGCGTGAGATCGAATCCCGGCGATGGACTTTTTTTTTTTGGTTCGACTTACGCAGCTAATAAATGTCGTCTGCTATTGATTTGATTTTAATGGCAAGGGACTTTTGTGGTCCTGCTTGCTCCTTTTAGACATTTCCCGGTAAGAGTAACTCGCGAGTGGGATGGAGGTAAAAATGCTCTTTAGATTGATTTGGATGTTCTTGTTTCCAACCTGACCGGCGTTTAACTTCTTGTTTTTGGTGTATTTTTTGTGCCTTGCTACGTGCTGCACGCCATCTTTCGAATCCAGTTCGATCTGCACAGATTCCATCGACCCAACTTTGAGGCAGGTTGTGCATTTTTGCATAGGCATGTACTTGTTTGCGGTATGCAGGTGTGGGTCTTGGTGTTGGGTCTGGTTCTGGGAGTGATTGTTTTGTTTTGGTTCCTCGGACTGGGGAGGTTGGTCTTGGTGGAGGGGTTGGTTCTGACTTAGCCCCATTATTTAACCCGAGTGACAGTCCTTCAACATCGTTAGCTATTACGATTTTGTTGTTGTAATCTTGGATTGTGCCTATTTGCAGCTCCATGTTGCTCGGCGACATATACAACCCAACGCCATAAACAAAGTCTACTTTGCTTCTTGCATATTTTAGTGTGTTTTGATATCTTGCTATTTGGCTAGGCAAATCTACAGGGCTGTTTATTGCATCTTCAATGTTGGCAAGAAACTGTTTTTTGTGCATCAAATGCAGTGCCAGTTCCCAATATGTCAGTCCTCGTTTGAGACTGTGAACCAAGAATAGCCCAGCAGTATGTTCGGATGCTGTCGTTGATACGTTCAACGCTTGCTCTTGTGAAGCCCTTTGAGTCGTCCAGAATGAAGGTTGACCAAGCGTTTTTAGCTTCAGGTCCCTGGGCAATGTAATCAATGTGGAGTATGTCATTGGTTGTAGCGTGTGTGAATAAATAGTCCCTGCTGTCATATTCGGTTCCTTCGTCAAAGGAGCGGTATCAAATATTAGTCCAGTAGTTGTATATTCTTCCAAGGCCTTGATTGTCGCTTTGTTTTTGCCTCCAATTGGCACTAATGTCAACGAAGAATTCTTTGCATATTCTTTCGTAGGCGCTGTGATTATATTTATTGTCGAAAGCATTCCAGCTAGGGTCTTGCGGAAGAGCAATATCCATCTCAAATAACATTCTTCGTATCTGATAATACACGTGAAACCTGAAAAAAGAGCCAATCATGCCTGTCTTTTTCAGATGGTTATTAAAGTCAACTCCACAGCCGGTCGTTGCACACCAGATAGCAAAGTTTGGTTGATTTTGCCAAAATGACATCCAGTCTGTTCGCCATCGTTGGACAACAGCATCTGACTTAACATATGAAAGAATGTTTTTTTCTTATACGGTGAAAGAAACCTGAAAGCTTTTGCTGTCCGATGTAATAACAACTATATTTTGATTAATAATTAATAATTTTGATTAATAATATTAACTGTTTTTACTTTGAACTCACTCCAGTGGGCATAATGTGCCTGCTCGCTATACGCAAACTCTTTTGGAATCATTTTCTTTTTGATATATGTTTTTATAATTTATTTAAATTCTGCCTTCCCTAAGTTTTCAAATCTCATCAGTAAGTCCCGCTATACGCGAGGCAACGTACTGTAACGTGACTGCGTCGTCGATTGCGAGAGGATTACCTAAGCCTTTTATTCGGTGTTTTTGCATGTCTATGTCTTAATTTGTTTTCATGATTTTTTGTCAGCGATTTTAGCATAGTCATTCACTGACTGCATCATCCTCATGCTTGATATTATGTTCTGGGTTTCTTTGGTGGCCAACGTTTATTATTCGGTTGTTACCCATGTCCAGATCCGAGGTAAAAGGTTTGGTGCCATCAAGTTGCTGCTCTATGTTAGTTACTTGTGTTTGAATTGCAGTAAGCTTATTTCCTAGATCATTTGTTTTATATTCGATCCGTTTATTCATATATCTTTTATTGACGGCATCATATGCATCCCGCGGATTTCTCAGGTCTTTAATTCTATTTTCATTGATATCATGATCTTCCATTATTTCAAGCGAGTCTGCAGACTCGTAATCTGCCCCAAATATGCTCATCGTATCAACACTTCTATTATAATTGGTAAGTCATGATTGTCCAAAATAATGTTATTTTGATCTTTATGCTCACAGATAGTTCAGTTTTACATCCATTTATTAGCTTCTTGACGATTGGAAATTCAAATCGACAAAAAACAACTGGTACGATTCCTAGTAATGTGCTTGGTTCACCATCTAAAATATTATTTGTTGTATTTATTTGGTCAAGAAGGACACGAAACTCTTTAGTTTTGACGATGTCAATCATTTTGTGTCCTGTGTGTCTGCCAGCTGTAAGCCGTCCATGTTTTAAACCAAATAAAGACAAAATTCCACTGGACAATTCGATTTCCTTGTTCGGTGGTATTTCTAATGTAACAAATCCGTTGGTGTAATTCACAGACAAGATAACAGATTTATCAGAAAAAATCTGTCTTAGGTCATTAAAATTATATAAGACAGGTTCGATGTCAATCCTTTTGCTTTTGGTTGCTAGATATTGTTTGCTTGTGACATTATACCAGCCAACCAAGTATGTGATAGACTTTAATCCTATCATTTTGGTGCTGTCTCTGTTATCTATGTAATTCTGCAACTGGCATGGCTTTTAATTTGTTAAAATATGAGATATCATTTTTTATTTTATTTTGAAATATTTTAAAAAACAATAAAACATGAAACAGCCAACTGCGCCGTTATATCCAGAGTTGCCTACTGAAGATGGACAGAATTATAGATTACAAAAGATTTCTGAAATAGAGAAACAATTAATAACAGAGAGAGATGCAAGAAAAGCATTGTATAAGAAGTATAAAAGGGGAATTAATATTACAGATGGAGTTGATGTTGATACTGCATTAATTTCTGCAAGTGTTATTATGGCTGGTGTTGGATTAGCTGTACCTGTTATATTACCATTAGAGATTGTGCAATTGTCTGTGGCTGTATGGGCGTTTGTGTTAAGTTATTGAGGCGCAAATTAATGTCAAAGACACAGAAGCATTGTAAAATTAAAACACTAGGGGAAAGCAAGTTAAATTCCATCAAAAGTTTAATTTCCACAGCTTTAAATGATGGGCAAATATCTGAACAGGAATTTAAAATAGTTTTAGACAAGCTAAACAAATATAATGACTTAAAAGATAAAACACACACTAAACAGTCTGGTTTGAGCGAGCAAGAAAAAAAGAAATTAATAGAAGAAGGAAAATCACAGGCACTAAGTGTCATTCAAAAAAAGATAAAAGACACATAATTTTGTTCAATACATTTGTATTTGTCAATGATCCGCCTTCAAAATATCAAGAAACAAAAAAAAAAATAATGTGAGTCCAACAAACAATGCGCCTGCGTGTCTGTGGGACTCATATATATGCTTTGTACAAAGCATATATAAAAAAGCAGTCCTCAGGGCTTCCACAGCAGCCTTGAGGACTGCTTATCTGTATTTGAAACGAGATATATGAATTTCTAAATTATATATATATGGTCGTCATAAGGTCGTCATTGAGTCTGAGGCCCGAACCGCCGTCGTGCAATTAAAGATGAAGCATAGCCATCAACAATGATTGGGTTGACAACTAGGCATACAGTCTGCCGCATAATATCCAGGCTGTAGCCAATTCTTTTATAACGGTTAATAAGTTTTCTGAATTGCTCCGAAAAGTTAGATTTACCTACAATTTTTCTAAATCTGTACACTAAGTCACCGTAAAATTCTGGTTCCGATATACCTTGTTGCAAAAGTGTTTTCAGACTGACGCTATATTTTTCTAACAAGGCACTGTGTCTGCGATAAAATTTCGAAAACGCCTTACGAAGTTTAAAATAACGATAACCCTACCTAAGAAGTTTGGCAGTAAGGGCTTTATTACGGTAGTTAAAGTCATTAAGATTTGAAGAAGCTCTGGCGAATTTTATAAGCTGAGATATGTATACCCCATATGAGGTACGCCGGGGGACATCGCCAACCAGAAAAGGAAAATTGACTACATCAAAATCAAAATCGTCCCGTTTATCATAAATTTTGGTGGATACCATTAGATATACATAGATTCAAATCCAAAAAAGGTGCCTCGGTATCAGAAGAATTTGCTCTATTTAATTGGAGTTCTGTAGGGTATATCCGGTCCACCATTTGGTCGAAGTAAATATTGTCAATATTTAATAAATCGTCAAGGTGTTGTAACGGCACTGGCTATTGCTGTTATTTTTCATCAATGCTCCAAATTTACGTTCGCGTGTATCGCGGGCCTTTTCCTTGAAAGTTTTCTCGGTCCGAAATTACCGAGGGTCGAGAACCATGTGCCACTTCGCCTCCTATTTTTGCATGTAAATAACTGCGGCAACACCCTTTCTCTGCATAAACATGAACATCGTTCTATTAGTGAACTGTGCATACCGTGTTTACATCGGTTATTCTATTTTTGTAGCATATTCTTCGATTATTCCAGTTCAGAAGCTCGTTCTCTTCATCTGTCATTTACCGATCATGCGGAATCTACGGATTTTATCGTTTTGAGTCCGTAGGTCTAGTTCTGGACCGTAATGACCGAACATTCCGTATGAGCGGCAACTAGTCAGTCTCGTGTGAAGAAGCGAGACCGCCTCCATGGAGACAGACGTCACCAGGCGCGTGTTTTGACTGGTATAAATAAACGATTCAGATGTAGTCTGCGGTTGTTTATCAACAACCGGCTTGAGGTTAAGACCTTAAAAAGATTGATATTGTTGCTTGCACGCCTAGATTGTAGTTCGGAAAGTTTGTAGGTGAAATGCCACCTAGAAGATCAACATTTGGACCCTCTCAGGTCTCATAATAAAAATATTTTATCTATTGGCCTACACCTTTTTCTCTCTCTCTCCGCTCAATATGCTCGCATTTTAGGTGGAAACCTAAAATTCCTGAACTCCCAATCTTTTTATATATTTTCACTCTTCTTGGCGAAGGCACATGTTCTCCTGATAATATTTTGAAGATACGTTGATTATTTAAACTGGTAGAACCCCTTTTTATTATAATTGTTACTCATATCGTAGCTTCCACCTACGTAGGTGAAGGCTGCTACGGCGTCTGTATAGTCAAGTACACACTTGTAATACTTTCTAAGTATTAGTTCTTGTCCCTATTCATTCAGACATACCGTGAAAAACAATATAGACGTGTTTATTTTATTTTTGTTTATCGCTGCTTAATATTTCTAATGTGCGCCTATATAGGTGGAAGGCTGTGAATCTTAAATGAATGTTTGTAGCGAACGTCTCTGTGTGCAACGGAAATTGTTAACTTACGTTGTATAAATGCACGTTAGCTAGGTCCCCAGATATTGAATGTAGATTGTACTACTTCACAGCCTAGTATACCACTTTATAGGTGTAGCATTTAAGGTTTAGACACCACCTAACGTTGTCCTTATTTACTTTGTTCTGACGAAGGACCTGTTCCACCTATATAGGCGAACACCTATGTAATGAAACGTCTTTCACTCGTGATTTTGGTGAAATTATTTATACCCCAGTTTCTTAAAGTTATAAAACAATTATAAACCAGTTATGTGTGTCGGCTGACGTATCTGCTAGGTGTGAGATTGCATATAGAATAGAATAGAATATATTTGCTTGGTTTGAATACAGACACGACTGACAGCCGGGTTTGAATGTAGATATGACCGACAGCTGATACACATGCAGTAACTGATTGATGTGTAATTAAAAAGCCTCTGTTGCCTTCTCAATTATAGGTGATTTGTGGTTACATAACTACTGCGGGGAAGTTTATTTTATCTAGGATAGGTTGAGCTATCTGACTACAACTACAGATTTGATGTTCTATTGAAGGCAACGGTAAAACAGTGATATCTTGGTGTCAGAACATTTAACAGCATTTAAATGATTGTATTTTAGATTTATTACGTTCCATAGTATCATATACAGACGCCGCTGCAAATTTAGATATATGTAGTTTTTCTATTAGGGATACTCTGAAATTTTGAAATACCCCTAATTTAACAACTACACACCCCTGTGTAAATGTGCTTCCTTTGTTATTTATTTACTTAGTTAAGACCCTTAGTTTGGGTTCTACTCAATATTGTTAAGGGAGAAACTAAATAAATTAAGAAATTGTAAATATGGCTGGCTATCTTTTCACCTCCCCAAAGCATTGAGCACGGCCCAGGTCGGATCCACATATATTCATTGTAATAGCACCATCACCTCCTGATCTTACCAAGGTATTCAGTTATAAGCTCGACCAGGTGGTGGTCTGCCATTACAACTTGGTGTCAGAAGTGTTGGATACATGTAAATGACTAAAACAGCTGAAATAATCAACACCAGTTAAGCATAATTTTATTTTCAAGATAGTAATATAATCAGGTTGTCAAAAGAACACACTGGCTGTAGACAGCTTGCTGGATAGTTGTTGGTTCGTTCTGGTAGTTTGAGCCTGTGGTTCTCGTAGCTGATTTCCTGAAAATAAAGTGAGTTTTGATCATAATATATTACTAAAATCCTGGTGTTCGGTCTTTGCTATTGTGGAAGTGAAAAGAATAAAATAAATAAGATAAATAAATAATCAGTAAATTAGCTAAATTTCAACATGGCAAGTGAGGATAATACCAATGCTGAAGTGAACATGAATACTGCATCTACTTCTAAACACAACATAGATACAGAAACCTACAATGATGGCAACTCAATTGCGAGTTCTGCCAATTCGTTACAAATGTCTTTGCTTGAAAACAAATTAGAATCAGAAATTACAAAAATGGCCAAGATGATGCAAGATACTATTTCTTGTCTTACTGAGCACATGAACCAGAAATTTACTGAACTAGATACTAAATTCAATAATCTTGTTGCTGACATAATTCCAAATAATCATAACTCGAATGTAAATTCTTCCATTGCCCAAACTACTCAAATTACCTCTGAGGACCGTATCAGCACACCAAATGTCGCATGTAGCGCTCATTCAAAGAAAGACAACTGCCACTTTAAAATGAAACCTCAGAACTTCAGCGGAGCCATTGATTTTGATGAATTCCTTTCCCAGTTTGAGATTACCTGTGAAATAAATGGTTGGCAATACAGAGAGAAATCCCTGTATCTAGCGAATTGTTTGACAGGAGATGCATGTTCTCTGTTGAGTGAACTTGACCCTGAAGGAAGGCGTGATTATGACACTTTGGTTGAAAAGCTTGCTAACCAGTTTGGATCAGTGCACAGGTCTGAGATATACAGAACACAGCTGAAATCAAGGTCTAGAAATAGAGGAGAGTCAATCCCCGAATTGGCTCAAGCTGTCAAGAAGCTTGTTCGTCAGGCATACCCTGGGGTGAATAAAGATGTAATTGAAACTTTGTCCACTGATAATTTTATTGATGCTTTGAATGATTCAGAGATTCGTTTGCGCGTTCGGGAACTTGGTCCCAAGACTCTTGCCGAGGCAGAACGAACAGCGCTGCGTCTAGAGTCACATAAAATTGCAGATAAACAACGTTCACGGTTAGTTGGACAAATTGAAACCAATTCTAGTCAAAGCAGTAGCGAAAATAAGGGAGATGCAAATAAGCTATTCAAGAGTCTACAAAGTTCATTAGCTTCACTTTTAGACCATGTAAAGGACCTTAAGAGTCAAACTAATGTAAACAGGAGTCATAGTCAGTATGCTTATGGTAGACAACAAAACACCACAAATTTCGATTCAATTAGTAGACATGATAGGCCATATAAAAATAATCCCCCTCCTACAAACTGCTCCAAACAAAATTCTTTCAGTCAGCACAGAAGTAACAACTACCAACGCAATAGGCATTATGGCACATTCCAAAATCAACCTGCCCATGGTCTACATTCTGGTGCAAATCCGTTTGTTCCTAGAAGTAGGCAAAATCAAGTGGACAGACCTGTTAATAATGACAACAGGAATGGATCCACACGCTTTGAAAATAATCAGGAAAACTGGAATCAGTCGGTTTGGGGGGCCACAACCCGACAGCACTAGACAGGCCCACTGGCATACCGATCAGAAGCATGGAGGATGGTTATTTTGTTGCTGGTTATGTTCACGGTAAATCTATTGCTTTTCTTGTTGATACTGGCTCATGCTGTACGATACTTAGTAAGAATGTGTTTGACAGGTGGCCGCAAGAAACACGTCCATGTTTGAGCCCTGTAAACCTGCATTTAATAACAGCCACAGGTGAAACGTCACCTTTTCTGGGTAAAGCTGAAATAGAAATTACACTAGGTAGTCAAAAAGTACTGCATGATGTATTATTTGCAGATGTCAAAAATGATGGAATATTTGGCATGGATTTTCTGACAAAACATCATTGTGACATGTTTCTGAGCAAAAATCATCTCATCCTAAATGGCGAAAATATTGCATGTTTTCACAATAGCGTTGATGCTATATCCACCTGCTGCAGGATTGCTATTCTTGAGAGTGTTGAAGTGCCACCTGAAAGTGAAATAATCGTTCGAGGCCAACCGATGGATATGATTGATAAAAACAGCACAGGTGTCGTGGAGGCTACTGATCGTTTTGTTGACCGCAGTGGATTATTGATTGCAAAAGCTTTAGTCTGCCCTGAATTTGGTACTGTTCCACTGCGCATCATGAATTTGAACAGTGAGTCTTTCATGCTACATAAAATCACTGTAGCAGCTATGTATGAGCCAGTAGAAAAAGAAAAGTTAAAGGAAGTCAACTCTCTTAGCACTGACACGCCCTCGACCAAAGATTCACTATCTCACATTGATGAACTCCTCCATCAAAGTTCATCGAGCCTAACTGAGCCTCAGAAACAAAGTTTGAGATCTTTGTTGTATCAATACAAAGATCAATTCTCTAGATCTTCTCATGACCTTGGTTGTACAAATTTGGTTGAGCATACTATTAAAACTACACCCAACTGTAAGCCTGTTAAATTAAGACCTTATAGAATACCCCTTGCTAAGAGGGAGTTTGCCGAGAGTGAAATAGAAGCAATGGCGAAAAAGGGTCTGATTGAGCCTTCTTATTCTGCGTGGAGTGCGCCAGCCGTATTGGCACCCAAACAGGACGGCACTCTACGATTTTGTGTAGATTATAGAAGGCTTAATGAACTGACCATTCCAGACAGCCATCCTCTGCCACGGATCGATGATACCCTGGATGCTTTAGGAGGGTCAAGTTGGCTCTCTACCTTAGATCTGAAGAGTGGTTTCCATCAAGTCAGTATCGCTGCGGAAGACCGGCCAAAAACTGCATTCTCCATTCCAGGCAGTGGCTTGTGGCAATGGCGAGTTTTGCCTTTCGGTCTGATCAATTCTCCTAGTGTTTTTGAACGCCTCATGGAGAGAGTGTTTGCTGGGCTGACCTTCCTCATCCTGCTCATATACCTTGATGATATAATTGTTTATTCAAAAACTTTTGAAGAGCATTTGGAAAATTTAGGAATTGTTTTCGAAAGACTCAAGGAAGCTAACCTAAAACTTAACCCCAAAAAGTGCAATCTGCTCTGTAGAAAGGTAGCTTTCCTTGGACATGAGGTGTCTGAATCTGGTATTTCTACTGATCCGTCCAAAGTACAGGCAGTAAAAGAATGGCCGCAGCCAAACACTGCAACCGAAGTTCGACAGTTTGTTGGTTTAGCTTCTTACTATCGAAAATTTATACCTAGCTTTGCAACCATATGTAAACCATTGCATAAGTTAACAGAGAAGGATGCTAAGTTTGTTTGGACTAACCACTGTCAGAATGCTTTTGACACTATAAAGCAGTTACTGACCAGTGCCCCTATCCTCAGTTATCCGTTACTTGAGGGTCAACCATTTCTACTTGACTGTGACGCGTCAAATGTTGGTGTGGGCGCAGTCTTGTCACAGTTACAGAATGATGAAGAAAAAGTTATTAGTTATTTTAGTAAATGCTTGTCCAGATCTGAGAGGCAGTACTGTACAACAAGAAAGGAACTGTTAGCTGTAGTGCTGGCGGTAAAACATTTTCACCATTATTTATTTGGACAAAAATTTACAGTTAGGACCGACCATGGTTCTCTGCAATGGCTGATGAGATTCAAGAATTGTGAAGGCCAAATTGCACGTTGGATTGAGACCTTGTCCACATATACGTTTACTGTCGTGCACCGTGCAGGTAGGGTGCATAATAATGCTGACTCATTGTCACGTAGACCCTGTCACAATGATCACTGTAAGTTTTGTGATCGGTATGAGAAGAGATACTCTACCGAGACATTAGCTGAAACAAATAAATATCCAAACGAAACAGGTGCTGTGAAAACAATAGACTTTGGGAGTGAGAATAAACTCACTCTGCCTATTCTTGGGAGTAACAAACAAGTTACCCAACCTTGTATTGAGAGTGACAAGTTCACTCTGCTTTGTACTGGGGGTGAACATAAGTTCACCCTGCCCTCAATAGGGGGTGAACATGGATTCACTGAGAGTGACCATGGAATCACCCTGTCCGACGTCGGTAACTTTCAGGATCACAAACCATGTGATTCCTATTATTGCCAGGAGAAAACTCCTGCGCATATTGGGCCCATTAGTACTGACGACAGTGGTAGCATAGCGCTAACTACCACTTCTTTAGGACCTGGAGTAGCTGAGGTGCTCTCTAAAGAGATGCCACCTGGAACGACCCAGATCGGGGTTCCACACTTCAGACATACAACGCGTAATTCTGTATGTGATGGAGTGGACGCAGAAGCTCACAAAATTGTAAATGGTCGTCACGTACATTGTTGTTGTTGTAGAAGTATTTGCGAGATATCAGCAAAGAATACAGGCGATTGGTGGGATCATCTTGAAGATGGGACATTGTTCGGGTGTTTCTTTGAGGCTGGGGAAAATCCAGAAGAGATGTATGTTGCTCATGCAGGCATGGCAACGACAGGAGAGGCTCGTGATGACAAACCCGGGTGTCCTTGCGAGTATGGATCTTCAGTGGTAAGCACAAACACTACCAACTCTGACAGTCTTCAATGTGATCAAGGATACAGCACCTGCAATAGAAAAATAGGTTTTAATACAAGTCAAATATTGAGTGGATCCAGTGAATCTACTTCTTCTGATGCAGAGGCAGAGGTATGCTTAGATTTAACACAAGAAAATATTCGTTTGAGACAGGAAACAGATTCTGTTCTTAAACTTTTACTTCAATGGAAAAGACATGGTGATAAACCTGCCTGGTCTATGGTGGCACCTTACGGCAGAGAACTTAAAGCCTACTGGCATGTATGGGATATTATAGAACTTAAAGATGATATTCTGTTTATGAAACGTTTTCGGGATGTTGGTAATGATGCTGAATATCTTTTTCTTGTGTCTGAAGCTTTGAGGAAAGAAGTGTTTCGACAATTACACGAGTGTGTAACTGCTGGTCATTTAGGCAGGAGAAAAACGTATGATAAAATCAAGAAAAGATTTTATTGGTGTAACATGCAAAAAGATGTTTCATACTGGTGTAGGATCTGTCCTACGTGTGGATCTAGAAAGATGCCATATAGACATGCAAAAGCACCTATGCGACAGTACAACGTCGGTTACCCAATGGAACGCATTGGAGTAGATATATGTGGACCTTACCCAATTTCGAAAAAGGGTAACAAATATTTGATGGTTGTGTCATGCTATTTCACAAAATGGGTGGACGCAATCCCTTTGAAAACTCAGGAGGCAAGATATGTAGCTTCTAAACTGGTGAATAAATTCATATCCATATTCGGAGTTCCCCTGCAATTACACACAGACTTGGGAAGAAACTTTGAGTCAAAGGTATTTCAAGAGGTTTGCCAGCTTCTAGGTATTGATAAGACCAGAACTTCTATCCGAAGGCCTCAATCAGATGGAATGGTTGAAAGGGCTAATCGTTCCATTCAAAATATGATTGCTTCATACATATCTGATAAACAGAACGACTGGGATGAACATATACCTCTACTTATGATGGCTTACAGGTCTTCCGTTCATGAAACTACAGGGATCTCACCAGCCATGATGATGTTAGGAAGGGAATTGACACTCCCTATAGATATGATATTAGGAAAACCCATAAGAGAAGATAGAGTCTGTGCAACTGAACACGCTTATCAGCTTGAGCAAAAACTAATGGATGTTCATGATTTTGCACGAAAACACCTAAACATTTCGAGCGAAAGCATGAAAAGGAGATACGATATAAAAGTACACAAGATACCATATAAATTGGGAGATGCTGTTTGGTACTATAATCCTAAACGTAAAGTTGGATTCAATCCAAAACTACAAAGGCCCTGGAAAGGACCTATGGTCGTGGTTGGGGTTCTGAATGATGTTCTTTTCAGAATTCAGTCTGGTCCAAAAGCAAAATCCGTGATTGTTCATCATGATAAGTTGAAACCATATTTAGGTGAGGACAAGCCAGAGTGGTTTGCCACTACATAAACCTGTAATGATGCTTGAAATGAAAAGTTTTGAACCTCTGATTTTCACGTGTTATATCGGTTTATAATCTTTTATAATTAAACATTAGGTTATCAGTTTGAAATTGGAGAAGCCTGTGCCAGCCCGCTTTCTATCTTTCTCCTCTTTTATAAAAGAACTCCTTCTTCCATGTTTTGGTATGTTTGCTGCATATATGAATGTAGTTTGTCAGTATGCCATGGATTGTTAAATAGGAGTGGGTGTATGCAACAGTTTTGAATTTTGCATATCACTTGTTACTGTATGCTATATAATTTTTGAATGTATAATAGACTGCTGATGAGTAAAACGTCACAAGATTGATGTTGCTTTCATAAAAGTTTGCTGTTCCAAAATGTTAATTGACAATTTGTAGGAGCTAATTACCTTGTCTGCATATATTGGTGCACTATATGGTAGGGCTATAATGGCTTCACCACGTATTTCTCTAGGCTCCTGCAAAGAAAATGAAAGAATACATAACTCCATGGTAAAACATATGGTAGACTGATTGTTATATTCGTTGGTAGATGGCTTGTACCGTAATGAAGTCTGACATCCTAATAGTCAACTACTGTCTTGGCAGGATGATTGCCTGCAGAATATATCTGTAATTAGATTGATGCCTGCTGGATAAATGGTAGGAGTATGCTCTGAAACTGTCCGAGTCTAAACTGTTAGTTAGGATAGCCAAGAACGACTGAAAAAAAAAATAAATAAATAAAAAAAAAAATAAACAGACGCATTTAAGGTACCCATTATGACTGAAACAAGGTCTTTGTCTCGAAATTCAAAAGCCTGTTCCTGTATGTTTTTCAGGGATTCCACTATTTATGCTTAGTGTGTACTAACCACTATTTCAAGAGCAAGTGGGAGGTGCAACGTCACCTACAAGATCAGCACACAGGTATCGGGTATCAGTGTGATATGTGTAAGCTTCTCTTTGTACGGAAGAATTCAAAACATGCCTGCAACATCACCGAGGATGACATGGTATATATGCATAGGGAATCGGGAGTGAGAGGAGCAGCAGCAAAGGAAATGATGCGTAAATTTATCTCGGAGGTTCAGGACACAAAATGGAAGTTTGTTGAAAGTACAGAGGAGGCAGAGCGCTATTCCAGAGAACATCAGTCAGCCATGGTTAGGCCTTATGATCGTCCGAGGCAACCAAGACCAAGGAAAGAAAGAAGAGAGCCCTCTCCATTTCCCCTGGAAGATCCTGATATAACGCTTGAGGAACCCCCTTTTAAAATTCCAAGGATTGTAAAAGAGAAGACTCTCGTATGTGACTTACCTCTAGAGGCAGTGCCACTTCATTAACAAGTAATCACATCACCTGAAATAGTAAGCACAAAAACCATTAGTGAAAACGAAATGAGAATTACAGAAAGACAAAACAGAGTGTTTAAGGAAAATCAAACAATAAATAAAAGTCAAAAGGAAGTAACGGAGAGGAATCTAAGAGAAGTTGAAAGAAAATGAATGAAAAACAAAAGACTGTGAATGAAAGACAAATGGTGGTGAATGAAAAACAAATGGTGAATGAAAAACAGAATTCAGATAATGAAAAACAGATGGTGAATGAAAAACAAAAGTTAGTAAATGAAACACAAAAGAAAAATATCTCAGAAGGGCAAACTGTGGATGGCGGAGTTAAGAAACAAAAAGAGAAAAGCAATGAAACCCAAAATAAAGGAATTAATGATAAGAAAAGAAACAAAGGAAAACAAACCAATAAGACAGAAAAGTTACAGGAAGAAAAAGTGAATGAAAGATCAGCACATAAAAGAAGTACGGATAAGAAAGACAAAGTGAAGAATGTAATTAAACAAACTGATACAGAAAATGAACAAAGTCAGAAACAGAAAACAACAGAAAGTAGCGAAACAAAAGAAAAGGTGAATGAAAACAGTAATGTTTTAGATAATATTTTAAAAGAGATGACCAACCCATATCAGGAAGTGATCACACCAATTAGTGGGGAATCATTGACACATAGTTCAGATAATGAGGAGATAGAAAGGGCGGTTGCCAGTATTCTAGATGCCCCTGAAATAAGAGACACAATTGACAGAGCAGTAGAGTCAGTAAGTGAACATGCGACAGAATATATTGAAGAAATCATATGTGGAGAAATTATGAGTGAAATGGAAGAAGTGGTGGCTCAGGAGGAAGTATGTATTATGGAAGAGATAGAAATGGCAGTAAATGAAGGTGTTATGGAGGAGGCGAGTTCAGTTATAAGTGAAAGTGTGATTGCTGTAAGACAAGAGGAGATGGAAGAGGAGAGATTACGAAAGGAAAGAAAACGAAAAAGAAAAGCGGAAAAGAAAAGAAAAAGGAATGAAAGTTTATCTATAGACACTGATAATGATAATAATAATAATTCAAGTGTAGATGATGAATCAGAAGTAGAAAGAAGGTTAAGAAAAGAAAGTAAGAAATTAAAAAGGGCAGAGAAAAGAGATGCAGAACAAAAAGACGTCTGTAGAAACGAAGTCCCTCTATGTTTGGAACCACGCGTAACAGAACCCGACAGGAGGGCCCAAGAGCTGGAAAAACTTCAAACGTATCTAGAGGAAACGCAGAAGGGCCGTGTGATTCTGAACATAGGTGGACAGCGTTTCGAGACTAGCAAACCTACCTTGCAAAAAGATCCAGAGTCTTTGTTTGCACTCCTTTTTAAGCCGGGGACTCTGATAACTCCAGTGAACAACACATACTTTTTTGATAGAGACCCGGCCCATTTCAGGCTAATAATAAACTATATTCGAAATGGATGTCAGCTTCCGACTCCTGCTGTTCTTCCCAAGGAGAGACGTTATTTACTGGAACTGAAAAGTGAATGCGAGTTTTACCAGATCAATGGCTTTAAAACCTTGGTTGACAAACGTCTCAAACAGTTTGATGACCTTGATGGATTAGATCAATAGATGATTGTAGTTTATTTTCGGGTAAACCAGGGTTTGGTGTTTACCTGGGAATAAACTAGAGTTTGTGGTCCATGAAGGTGGACTATCTCTCTGTTTGGGATGAGTGCCAACCTATCTGATGGGATGTAGAACAACAGTATCTGGAACAGACTATTCAAGATCTTTCGGTGATGATGTTTACGTGTTCTTTTAACATTCATATTAAGTGATAAAATACTGAACTTTAAAAAAAAAAAAAAAAAAAAAAAAAACTCAAATGCAGGGGAGATGGGACCTGTTTACTATCTTTCAATGTTAAAGTGCTTAGTGGGCATGTGCATCAGAGATTAAATATGCTTAATTTTTACTGTCTGAGGAACATGTGTACCAATAACTTGAAATGCAAACAGGTCCGGTCCCCCTGGTATTTGAAAACTACTATTTTAAGTTGAGAAATATAATTAAAAGGATAGTTATAATGTGCTTAGTATAATGTGCTAAGAAGATTTATTTCAAATTCTGAGACAGTTGTGGAATGTGGATCTTTCAAATACTGAGTCTACTTACATTATTTCCACCATTTTAGTTAAGATAGATTTTGAGGTTTTGGTTTATACAACAACATCAAATTAATTACTGCACCCTTTGGTGAACGTTTCCAAATACTTCCTGGGAGCGGGGATGTGGCATTTGTTAGCTGGGTATATAGCGGTTACGTTGCTGCAGCACCTTTGCAGTGCCTTTGGTGTTGCAGTACTGTATTTGCTGTTTTTAGTGCTAACCATAGTTACATCTTTGCCCTTTTTCGTCTGGATTTATTTGGATAAGGTTTATTTTCGGTTGTTGTACTATGCTGTGCTATTAAGAATAATTATATAAAGACATTTCATAATGCTCTTTGCACTTTGCCCTGCAAAAATAGAGCAACATTTGGCTTAACATACACATACTTACCTGCCTGGGTTTTGAATGGACTCGAAGTGGGCCATCTTCGCATTCTGTTGGACATCCCGGCTGGTAACTCCGATTTTGTGATTGTTACTATATCGAACTATAAAGAGAAATAAGATAATTAGGTATGTGTGTTGATGCTATGGTTTTGGGGTACATTTAGTAGTAATGGAAGGAAACTTTTAAACGTTTATTTCCTTGCATATCTATTATATTCCAAATCTTGCATTGTCCAAAATTAAATATGCGTCATCACCTGTTTAAACATCTGGCAATTAAACTGTTTAATATTGTTCATCTGTAAGAAAGCTGGTGTGGAGTGTTGAAAGGTTAAAATAAATTAATAGCCAGTTGCCTCCACACTGATTATTACTGATATTTGAAATGACCAACTTTCCAAGCTCTTTTTACTTACATGACTTCAGCATGGGGTCCATGCCTTTATCGGATGGGGGGCTGTTGTAACGGCACTGGCTATTGCTGTTATTTTTCATCAATGCTCCAAATTTACGTTCGCGTGTATCGCGGGCCTTTTCCTTGAAAGTTTTCTCGGTCCGAAATTACCGAGGGTCGAGAACCATGTGCCACTTCGCCTCCTATTTTTGCATGTAAATAACTGCGGCAACACCCTTTCTCTGCATAAACATGAACATCGTTCTATTAGTGAACTGTGCATACCGTGTTTACATCGGTTATTCTATTTTTGTAGCATATTCTTCGATTATTCCAGTTCAGAAGCTCGTTCTCTTCATCTGTCATTTACCGATCATGCGGAATCTACGGATTTTATCGTTTTGAGTCCGTAGGTCTAGTTCTGGACCGTAATGACCGAACATTCCGTATGAGCGGCAACAAGTCAGTCTCGTGTGAAGAAGCGAGACCGCCTCCATGGAGACAGACGTCACCAGGCGCGTGTTTTGACTGGTATAAATAAACGATTCAGATGTAGTCTGCGGTTGTTTATCAACAACCGGCTTGAGGTTAAGACCTTAAAAAGATTGATATTGTTGCTTGCACGCCTAGATTGTAGTTCGGAAAGTTTGTAGGTGAAATGCCACCTAGAAGATCAACATTTGGACCCTCTCAGGTCTCATAATAAAAATATTTTATCTATTGGTCTACACCTTTTTCTCTCTCTCTCCGCTCAATATGCTCGCATTTTAGGTGGAAACCTAAAATTCCTGAACTCCCAATCTTTTTATATATTTTCACTCTTCTTGGCGAAGGCACATGTTCTCCTGATAATATTTTGAAGATACGTTGATTATTTAAACTGGTAGAACCCCTTTTTATTATAATTGTTACTCATATCGTAGCTTCCACCTACGTAGGTGAAGGCTGCTACGGCGTCTGTATAGTCAAAGTACACACTTGTAATACTTTCTAAGTATTAGTTCTTGTCCCTATTCATTCAGACATACCGTGAAAAACAATATAGACGTGTTTATTTTATTTTTGTTTATCGCTGCTTAATATTTCTAATGTGCGCCTATATAGGTGGAAGGCTGTGAATCTTAAATGAATGTTTGTAGCGAACGTCTCTGTGTGCAACGGAAATTGTTAACTTACGTTGTATAAATGCACGTTAGCTAGGTCCCCAGATATTGAATGTAGATTGTACTACTTCACAGCCTAGTATACCACTTTATAGGTGTAGCATTTGAGGTTTAGACACCACCTAACGTTGTCCTTATTTACTTTGTTCTGACGAAGGACCTGTTCCACCTATATAGGCGAACACCTATGTAATGAAACGTCTTTCACTCGTGATTTTGGTGAAATTATTTATACCCCATTTATAAAACAATTATAAACCAGTTATGTGTGTCGGCTGACGTATCTGCTAGGTGTGAGATTGCATATAGAATAGAATAGAATATATTTGCTTGGTTTGAATACAGACACGACTGACAGCCTGGTTTGAATGTAGATACGACCGACAGCTGATACACATGCAGTAACTGATTGATGTGTAATTAAAAAGCCTCCGTTGCCTTCTCAATTATAGGTGATTTGTGGTTACATAACTACTGCGGGGAAGTTTATTTTATCTAGGATAGGTTGAGCTATCTGACTACAACTACAGATTTGATGTTCTATTGAAGGCAACGGTAAAACAGTGATATCTTGGTGTCAGAACATTTAACAGCATTTAAATGATTGTATTTTAGATTTATTACGTTCCATAGTATCATATACAGACGCCGCTGCAAATTTAGATATATGTAGTTCTTCTATTAGGGATACTCTGAAATTTTGAAATACCCCTAATTTAACAACTACACACCCCTGTGTAAATGTGCTTCCTTTGTTATTTATTTACTTAGTTAAGACCCTTAGTTTGGGTTCTACTCAATATTGTTAAGGGAGAAACTAAATAAATTAAGAAATTGTAAATATGGCTGGCTATCTTTTCACCTCCCCAAAGCATTGAGCACGGCCCAGGTCGGATCCACATAAATTCATTGTAATAGCACCATCACCTCCTGATCTTACCAAGGTATTCAGTTATAAGCTCGACCAGGTGGTGGTCTGCCATTACAGTATATTAAAGTTGAATTGAAAGCCTCGATAATGTCAGCCTGATTTTCACGTGAGAGAGACTTCATGAAATCTCTCTCATAACAAAAAAGAAACAAATCTGCAACAAGAGGAGCACAATTAGTTCCCATCGGAATACCAATAGTTTGTCTATAAAGTTTAGTTCCAAATCTAATAAAAATATTATCCAAAAGATAAACAAGGGCATCACAGACTTTTTGACACGACCATAAATTGTGATTATTATATACATCAGAAGTGTAAATAAGCACATTCTTCGTTGCAAGCCAAATATTGGGTATTCTCCCGAATAAACGTTCGGTTAATTAAATCAATAAGTTTATCTTTTATAAGATGATGAAATAACGTAATATACAGTGTAGAAAAATCATATGTAGACAAGTTAGAAGCCTGAAAGTTTTTAGATTTAAATTTATTGAGAACATCATTAATTGACCGAAAATAGTTAATTCCGTCCCTTTCGTAAACAGTCTCATAGTATCTAATCCAATGTTTTTTTTTTAACAGCAGTAAGGCATGAAGTTAGTAGTTTGGACCAAACAGTAGTCGTACAAGAACTAGAATTAGCAATGAAACGTGCTTTATAAGGTCGTTTATGAAGTTTCGGTAACCAATATAACGTAGGAAGTCTGTCTTGCTTTTCTTTAATACTCACTACAAACTTAGCAGTAATATCGATAGAATGGGTATTGACAATAGATCTCTCGTCAGTAGAAATCCGTTCATATGTTTTGGTACTACCAAGTTCTTGTTTTAGAGTATTGATACAATAAAGTCGTCACACAACAACATTATTAGCAGCTTTATCAGCTGGAGCCAAAACATACTTCCTATGAAATTCTTGGATACCTTGATTCAAATATCGAAAAGATAATTTAGACTTAGGAGGGAGAAGATCACTGTTATAAGTGTAAAATAACACACGTTCATCAATGATCTTAAAAATCTTTAATTTCCAATTATTTAAAGCATTAGACTCAACATACTTTCGTTTACTTCAACGCGTACAATAATCATCTAAAGCACTGGCAATTGTTTCCCGACATTTATTGAAATCAATGTGGGCTGGGAATCTATATTTAGGTATTTTTGAAATAACTGAACGGATTCGTGAATCAGTTATAATCTTCAAGTTACCAATGACAATATGACCCGCTGGTTGATAACAAAATTTAGAATCTTTACAATCTCAAGAATCAGGGGAATAGTTTCAATATCAAGATCAGAAACTAATTTATTGAAATAAAGTATAGTATTACGGATAGGTTTGTTATATTTATAACAAATAATAGGAGATTCCGTGTTTTCGAAATATGAAGGTATAGCATTATTATCTCGAAATATGCTAGGTAAATCTATGAATTCAATACCTTTATTAATGAATGGAATGAAGTGTCTAATGTGGTTAGAGAATATTTAAATAAAAAAGAGATAAAACAGTTTTATGTTTTCGTTTAAAATTGCCATTTTTTGCGCTTACCATGGGATCGTTTATTACGTGTTTTAATATCTAAAAGGGAAAAAGCATCGAAATCCGGCATTTTAGAAATATTTCCTTCATGGTAAATATTATCATTAAATCCAAGTGGAAAAGGGGTTCATAAACGTTTAATCCATTTAAGTTCAAGTTCATGTCTTAAAATATTTTTGAATCTTTCGGTAGAATTGGACTTGTGTATAATTTTTTCAACAGGTTGAACCAAAACTTTATTAGATGATCATGAATGACCAGTACTCCGGAAATGTTGATAAAGAAACGTATCAATTTTCTTTGCTTTTTTTATTTTAAGCAAATGTTCCTTAAACCTTGTTTTAAGGGCCCGTTCGGTCTGTCCAACATACTGCATTCCTCAGCCTCCTTCGCTGCAAGTGAGAACATATATAACATCCTCTGATTTTCAGTCTAAATCAGACTTGTTTACAACTGAAAATTGTCTATGATTAACAGGAAATTATAGCTGACCGACAAATTAAATGATTGCAGCAGGTGCAACTCTTGGCATTGCACTTAGAAATATTAGGGTACATACTGTTCCTTTTATACGGATTCTTATATTTAAGAAGTATAGGAGATTTAATTGGAGAAAGTCTAATTCTAAGGTGATTACAGAAAATATTATAATTGGAAGCGCCATATAAATTTATAGATAATACAGAGTGAAGTTTCAAAGGTGAAACGTTAACAGTAGGTAACAGAGAGATAAATCTAGCAGTAGAACGGGGAATCTGTAAAGAAGAAGCAGAATGTAGCCTAATAGGAGAAATAGTATTTTTTAATCTGTTAGTGATACAAACCTGTTCTGTAACCTAACCCATTTTTACCATGGCCTGTTCTTTACCATAACCTGTTCTCAACTTTAGCCTCTTCTTTAACCTAACCTGTTTACCAACACCTGTTCTTTACCCTAACATAGTCTTTACCATTGTCCATTCTTTACCATTACATGTTCTTTACCTTAGTCTATACTTTAATATAACCTGTTCTTTACCAAAACCTATTCTTTACCATGGCTTTTTTTAATTCTAATCTCTTCTTTAGCCTAGTCTATTCTTAAACTTGACTTTTTCTTTACCCTAACCTGTTCTTTACCTTAACCTATTCTTTATCGTGACCTTTTCTTTACCTTGACATGTTCTTTACCCTAACCGTTTCTTTACCCCAACCAGTGCCCAATTGTTCAAAACATCCTTAGTTCAACAAGCTCATTAATGACAAACTCGTTAACTGTTGTAGCTAAGGTATTTTCAAATACATTGATATATTTGCTGACAAACTGTTAGTAGCTTTGCAACAGCTACTCACATTTTTTTCAGCTAAAATATCAATGTATTTGGCATATTTTAAGAAATTTTAACGTCACGTTCGCAAATAACTTCGTTAACATTTGAACAACTGGGCCCTGTTCTTTAACCCAACCTAATTATAACCTAACCTATTCTTTAACTTAACCTGTTCTTTACTATGACCTGATCTTTACAATAACCTGTTTTTTTTTTTTTTGTTTTTTTTTTTTTTTTTTTGTTTTTTTTTTTACTTTAATTTGTTCTTTACCATGACCTATTCTTTATCCTAACCTATTCTTTACCACGACATTTCCTTTACCATGAGCTGTTCTTAACCAAGGGGGTCAAATTCTTTCCTTTTAGAGTAGATCCCTTTTCAGAAGGGAAATAGAGGTTGACCCCATGAAATTGTATCCAACCACGGTTAGTTCTTGCTCTTACATAACGTTGAATATCGTAGTAAACCTACAAGCATATTGCTATGAGGAATTATAGCAACGTTATATTGCATAGTTTTAAATTTCGGGCCGTCAGGCGAGAAATTTAAAACATGCAATAACCGATTTGTCGCATTAATCCTTTAGGACCATATCTCATAGATGCCATAATAAGACTGACCACAGTGTACACCGATCATGTTTTTAATCAAGGATATCACGATTCACTTATCGCGACAAAGCTTATATATTGCATGCTTATAATCACTGCTAGACTAGTGGGTCGATTGTCTCTGTAGGCTTGGAAAATGGTCCTGAACGGGACTTCAGACTATTTTATTGAACTCTTACATTCCTGTAACTTAAGCAAACAGTGCAGACCCTAATCAGACACCGCGTTCTGCGGTGTCTGATCTAGTTCTGCACTTTTTGCCGATGTCCAAAATGTGCCAGTCGAGGCTCTATCAACATCACTCTGACGTCTTAGCGACAAGAAGAGCGCTGCTATAAATAACCGGTACCTGGATTTCGTCTAACGCGCGGATTGAATACGTGGTCAACGATAATCACGTGGTCAACCACCTGAACGAAATTTTGGCGTTTATATACCATGGCTGGATTGTAAACAATCGACTCAATAATGCAAATAAAGCAATTACGCAGTTGGAACAATTAATGATTGTAAAAAGATATAGATTAATACAAATCTTCCTTCTCAGTACTACCGTTTGTATAATTGTGACTATACTTCTTGTGTTTTTATAACCGTTGCGTACTATGTGGTATAAAATTAAATGTTGTTTTAAACAAAAAAGTGCAGTTGTTGTTTTGGGTAGCCAAACTTAATAAGGTGCGATGAAAAGGGACAATTTCTTAGAAAACGCAGTGAAAACTTTTCTTCTCACAGAAGCTTGAAACACAGTGTTTAGGGGGGTTTCCTCAGTCCTTTATTTGAACATCGATACCCAGTTGGGGATCAAGCCCCGCCTCCTCCTATACCCCGGTCATAAAGTTGATATTATAGACAAAAGAATGGTTTGTTTGCCGCCCAAAGAGTTCTTATTCTAATCAATCAACGCGTTGTCATAATGAGTTGTAAACTGCCATCATCTGACACCTCGAGACCTCTTAATCATCTAATTACATTGCATTACCCTTAACATTCTCAGGACAGTTAACAGGCGACAATTTAATGATATTATTTTACAGAAGATATGGTGTGACATTCCATGCAAATTGTTTTCTTTGCATGAAATGTGTCTTCTTTGGGAGACAATTTGCATGTAATGCCACACCCTAGGTTTTGTAAAATACTTTCTGTCCTAAGGATACAATTAGACTGCACCAATGCTATTTCTCCACGGACTGCTCAGCGTTTTTTATAACTAAGTATTAGCTTTACAAAAAGCTTTGTCTAGGCTTAGCACACAATGTGTGCTAAGCGTAGACAAAGCTTTTTGTTAAGGTTAATAATTACTTAAGCCCTCAGTAGTTGTCTCTTTTGACTGTTCCAAGAGGGAGATTGTGTGTGTGGGGGGAGGGGGAGGGGGGAGGGTGTGTGTCGGGGGGAGGGAGGGGGCGCTCTTCTCTTTTAAAATCCTTCATTGTTCGTAATTGGTATTCCAAATGGACCTTCGTGTCGTTTATTGTCTGTTCCTCATTTCGTCTCTCTTCGGTGTCTCAGGAAGGCTGTTTCCTGTTTGTAGCATTTCCTCGGTAGCTTCATTTATAGTTTTACTAGCCAATGATTATGTAACAGACATCGCTGGTCCTCTAGAACATATCTGCATATACTATGGACCATATCATTGTTTGCGCGGTCAATCTGTGGTCCAGAATATAGAGATAGCCTAGGAGGCCATTCGTATGAAGTTCAGACGATTGAAAACACACATACGAAGAAGAAGAAGAGGAGGAAGGAGAAGAAGAAAAAAAAATAATACAGTCAAACCTGTATTAAAAGACCACCCTAGGGAAGTAAGAAAAGTTGTCTTTTAATACAGGTGGTCTCTTAATTCAGGTTGGCCATCAGAGTTCAGAACACACATCTGTATTGACTGCAGCCAGAAATTACAGAAATATGATAAAATATCATTTAACTGGAAGTTGGTAAAAACTGATAGTAAAATTAAAGAATCAGTAATTAAAAGCTCAGTTCATTAATTAAATAGTCAAGCCTTAAAAATGTGATTTAAGATGGCTTGAAGGAAATTAAAAAGGTTTTCATGGTCATCCATGCCTTTCTGTTAAAACCTTAGGTGAGTAAATTCGACAGCTGGCTCAAATAGAATTTTTCTTTTAGATGCCGAAAGCTTTAATTAAAACGCAAAACTCTCACTAAAATAGGATTCAAAATCATCGGTTTATGCGTAAAAACTGTACGAATATAAACTGTTAAGAATAGGTTTACATAAGTGTTATATAACTTAAAGAACAAAAGCGACACAATGAACCGATACAATCACATAACTGTCAAAGGCGTTTAAGGGTAGTCAATCAAACAAGACGTATTAATTACAAATATTTGTATGTCTTAACAGAAAATTACCGGAGCAAAATGTTTTCGCTGTTATTTGTGGACGTTATAGATAAAACATTTTCGGAAAGTACACGGTCGCAGGTCGCTTAAGACAGGGGGTCGTTTAGTACAATGTCAAATAATAGTAAAATTCGTCGGGATGATTTTATTCTGGCCGCTTAACGCAGGTGGTCGCTTATTTCAGGTGGTCGTTAGGGCAGGTTTGACTGTACATTGAATTTTTGTACATACACTGTTAGATGAATGGTACATAGCGTAGGCCCTGATCAGATGTCGTGGTGGGTAGCTGTATACATGGTTTACTCAGGTCTGTATGCCCGACTACTCAGGGAAAATACTACATACTTCAACATAAATTTGATTTAAAGCTTAGCACTCTGGGTAAAAATTGCAGCAGCGGACATAGTAAAATATTTTTTTTTTTTCAAAGAAACAGGTTTTGACATTTCATGAAAATTGTCTCAAATGGAGACATTTTATATGAAATGTCAAATCCTGCTTTCTGGAAAAAAAAAAAAAAAAAAAAAAAAAAAAAACATAATCAATTTGTCATCTGTTGAATGAGCCCAGAGAACGGTAAAGAAAGCTTTGGGGCATATTCGGACATCTCATAAACGGGAGCTTTGGGTCAAATTCACATTGCGAATATCCGGGTCATTCAATATATCTAAAGCATTTGCTGCCGTCTGATCAGGGTCTACACTGTTCGTCACTAATCTAGCAGTTTTTTTTTCAGGCACATAGAGTAAAACAGATTTGTCAGTATTTGTTCCTCATCTCTACTTCTTTTGGTGTCTCGGGATGGCTGTGCTTCGTGATTGTGTTATTTCCTGGGGATCCGCTTACAGTTTGGTTCTAAGTTTAGGACAAATATAACAATTAAGGAGCTAAGGTGCCCCAATATTGTAGTGTAAAAACGATATTTATCGGCTGACCCATCACGAAAACACGCCTATATAATTTTGACCCCATTAAGCTCGATTTTTATATAGTAAAACTGGGGTTTACAGGGGTATACATTATTTTTCTTGTTGGCGAGGCGGTTCTAAGAGTACCCACAATCTATGTTTTGAGAAGAAATACGAAGAATGTCAGATTTTTTTTTATCTGAAAATTTTCCTTTTTTGGTTGTAAAAATTTTCAATATGTTTGAATAGGCGTGTTTCATACTGCGAGGACAGGGAAGTGTCGATCAAACTGCGGATACTTATTCTAGCCTCCTATGTCTCATATACCCTGAAGACCCTTTGTTATGAAACAGTTTTCTTTACCGACGTTTTGAACAACCCTCATATACGGACACGTGTAAAATCAGGAAAACTAAATTTTATGAAAGGGAAGCATTTTAAGACACTATCGAAAGATTAATTTCATTCATACTAAAATGATAAAGAGGAAACCAAAATTTTATTTCTAAAAACAAATATGAAAATAAAAATAAAATAAATAATAATAATAATACAGCTATAAGTGCAGTATGGCATGGAAGGAAAGAATAACAGCTACATTCTGTCATGTGTTGATGATTCTAATTCTAGTATTTTATCTCTGGGCTGGATTCAATTTTTTTTATTTATTTACAAGGACCGTCTACCGACAAAATTGAGGTTGATCATGGATTAATTTTGAATCTGTTATCCTACTGCACAGGAGCGTGCATTCTGATGTCGTTTCCACTTATATTTTTCAATATTGTGGGACTTGTACTGCTTAATCCATTTTCCAGTCCGCCAAAACAAACTGTTGGAGACAAGGTTCCATTTATTTGCTTCCGTGTGGTAACGCGGGGTTTGTATCCAAAACTGGTAAAAGACACAACGCTACAAAATAAAGAGGTTTGCAGAAGGAACGGGCTTAAGCATTTTAAATTTGAGATTGTCACCGACAAGGCAATTTCGCTGGGAAAATATTCCGATATTCGAGAAACGGTGGTTCCAAGGCAATATAAGACACAAAATAATGCTTTGTACAAAGCACGAGCTCTTCAATACAGTTTGGAGCCAAATGTAAATGCTTTGTCAACCGAGGATTGGATTGTTCACTTAGACGAGGAAACTAAATTGACTGATGACGTCTTATGTGGAATTTCTGACTTTGTGACTAAATCTTACGCAGACATTGGACAGGATGTAATAGTGTACGCAGATGATGTCATAGAAAATTGGATTATAACATTAATGGATGGCATTCGGGTTGCTTTTGATTATGGGGTGATGCGACTAACTTTACAGGTTTTCAAAAGACCAATTTTCGGATTCAAGGAATCGTTTATAGTGGCAAAAGCCAAAGCGGAGATGGATGTAGGCTTCGATTTTGGGCCACAAGAAAGTATAGCAGAAGACCTCCGATTTGCGTTAACAGTGTGGCATAAATCCTACAAGTTCGGATTCGTACACGCTGCAATGGTTGAAAAGAGTACCTTCACATTTCTGGATTTTATTAAACAGCGAAAGAGGTGGTTTACAGGCCATTTCCATGTTTTATGGGGCAATTCAGTACCCCTATATTGTAAACTTGTACTTCTTCCGCTAAATATTGTCAACTTATTCTTGTGTGTTCAAATTGTAAATACAATTATTTCGCCGTTTTATCCTTTGATCCCTCTCGAAGACTATCGGTACATAATAAGCTTTATTATTCCATCCGTGCTTTTTAGCTACATGTTTGGCAATTATATGTCGTTTCATAGAAGGCGGCTAAGAGTGACACAGAAAGTATTAATTGTTTTCTGTTCGCAGTTGTTTATGCCCCTGAATGGACTTTTGGAAGCCATTGCCTCTCTCTGGGGATTCTTCACAAGGAACAGTATAACATTTCATATTGTGGAGAAACAATCCTTAAAGCAATTTGAAGAAGCTGATGTTGTTTAGTCCATTTCAAATTTGCTTTTTAGCATCAAACCAAAGATGTATACTGCATGCACTTGAGTTTTAAATAATCAGATCTAAGCAAACGGTGCAAACCTAGATCAGATGCCACTTTCTGTGGCGTCTGGTGAGGGTCTACATTGTTTGCTACTCATCCAGCAAATTTTAGCCTGGAGAAAACTGATGATAGTCTTCGCTTGTGCTTGTAGGGAAGACCGGGGCTTGTTACATGATGTCAAGGAAACTGATTCTGAGTGGAAGTAGCTATATACGTCTCTGGGGAGCTATCCACACATCACAAAACTATGCCTATATAAAGTTGACCTCCTTAAACCCCACTTTTATATAGTAAAACTGGGGTTTCAGGGGTATACATTATTGTTCTTATTTATGCTCAAAACCATAGATTGTGGGTATTCGTTAGAACCGCCTCGGCTAAAAAAATATAGACTATGGGTTGTCGTAGAACTTCCTCAACGAGGCGGTTCTAATCTATGTTTTGAGCAGAAATATGAAAATATCCGAATGTTTACTCGACAATTTCATTTTTTGGTAAAATTTTCAGAATATTTGAGTAGGTTTGTTTTCGTAATGAGAGCGCTGCGTGAAGATTTGGGCCC
Source organism: Anodontia alba (assembly GCA_964016985.1). Classification (NCBI taxonomy): domain Eukaryota; kingdom Metazoa; phylum Mollusca; class Bivalvia; order Lucinida; family Lucinidae; genus Anodontia; species Anodontia alba. Next base: position 28,050,061 of record OZ024832.1, on the reverse strand, counting down.
GAGTTTACAATCGTTCTCAAGTTAAGGTCGATCTTAACTTTGAGGATCGAGATTTGTAAAGCACACTTTGCGCTTTCATATGAAAGCTGACTTTAAAGGATGGGATTAGTAAAGTTATATATCGTCCACTAAACTAACTTAAAATTGTTGATTTTAATTTCCATTAATTATCTTATTTCGTATCTTATAGGAGTTACTGTAAACCTGGACCCAGATTGCGTTGATGCGATACAGGTCAGCGATACAGGACCATCATGGTCCTCTTGTTTCCCATTTAAATCCGATGTTTAGCGGGATTTCAAGAAGCACTTCCGTTTGGACTGGTGAACGGGTTTATGGCGTGCTGTTATGCCAGTTCGCTACCAGTCTTTACTCATTTTTTTCTCATTTTAAGCTCAGGTGATCACTCACCGTCCGTCGTCGTCGTCGTCCGTATCTCTGTCCGTACGTCCGTCCACAAACTTTGAACAACATCTCCTCCTAAACCACTGATTGGATTTTGACCAATCTTCACAGGAATGATCCTTGGTTTGGTCCTCTTTCAAGTTATTTAAATGGTTCCGGTCCATTGCATATTTAGGTCACAGAAGCTAAAAACAGATTTTTTAACTTAAAACATTCTTGTCAGAAACCACTCGACCGAGTTCAATAAAATTTTGCAGCAATGTTCCTTTGGTGATCCTCTACCAAGATTGTTCAAGCTATTTGGATTCGTCTAAAAACATGGCCTGCAGGGGGCGGGGCTTATTTTCCCTATATATCTATTTAGAAAACTTTAAAAATCTTCTTGTCAAAAACCACAGGACCGATTTCAATGTAATTTTGCAGAAATGTTCCTTCGGTGATCCTCTACCAAGTTTGTTCAAGCCGTCATGATTCATCAAAAAACATGGCCTACATTAGAAATGTTTCCATGGTGACACTCTATCAAGATTGTTCAAGCCGTCATGATTTGTCAAAAAACATGGCCGCTCGGGGGGGGGGGTGGGGGGGTGGGGAGGGGAGGGGGGAGGGGGGCTTATTTTCCCTATATATCTATATAGAAAGCTGGAAAAGTCTTCTCGTCAGAAACCACTGGACCGATTTCAGTATAACATGGCAGAAATGTTTCCTTGGTGATCCTTTACCAAGATTGTTCAAGCCGTCATAATTTGTCAAAAAAAACATGGCCGCTAGGGGGCGGGGCTTATTTTTTTATATATCTGCATAGGAAACTTTTAAATTCTTCTTGTCAAGTACCCCCAGACCGATTTCAATATTACTTGGCTCGAATATTGCTTTAGTGACCTCTACCAATATTGTTCAAGCAATCATGATTCGTCAAAAAATATGGCTTCTAGGGGTTGGGCTTACTTTCCCTATATATCTAAATAAAAAACTTTAAAAAAATTGTCAGAAACCACTGAACAGATCTCAATATAACTTGGCAGGAATGTTCCTTTGGTGACCCTCTACCAAGTTTATTCAAGCTGTCATGATTCGTCAAAAATCATGGCCGTTAGGGGTTAGGCTTTATGGCTATATAAAACGTTTTAAACCACTGGACCAATTTCAATATATCTTGGCAGAAATGTTCTTTTGGTTCAGTTCAAGTCATCAAGATGCGTTAAAAAAACATGGCCAGAGGTGAGAGGGCGGGGGAGGTCTATAAAATATGGCCGGGGTGTGGTGGAGGGGGGTGGGGGTGGTTAGTGCTATAAAGTTTATACAAAAATCTTAGAGCAGTGAACTTGGCTGAAACTTCAACAGTAAGTATGCAAATCTGTTTGCTCAGGTGAGCTATATAGGACCATCATGGTCCTCTTGTTTTTCCTTCTTTGCAGATTTTCGGTTTTAAGAAAATGACAGCTTCCAAACTGATTTATCAAAATTAATGAGGCGCTTCTTAGGAAACATAGGCGTCAAATTTGACATATGGCGCGAAAAAAAACATCTTGGACTCGGTCTTTTGTTTATCTTTCTTCTGTTTGAGATAGACGTTAGAAAATGCCATGCCCATATCTAGGCAGTGCCTAAGTTCATATTATTTTCTGGTTCTTTGTGATCATTGAGCCCATTCCGGGGCATTTCGAAAATTTATATGAGGGTTTGATTAAGCTGATTTTTTTAGAGTAGTATATATTCGCTGAAGACTTGACTAGCCGGGCGATAAGTAAGTATTTTATTAGTTTATATCAGAATGGATTTAAGGTTATTTCACCACTCTCTCACAAGACCTGATATTACACAAACAGACATCTGGATAATTTAATAGCCGGCAAAAATTCTTTCCTCTTATCTATAAACATACCAAAAAGGGCAGTTCAATAACTATCGAAATGTTCTCTACCCAAACCTGTGTTTTACCCTAACCTATTTTTTACCTTGGCCTGTTCTGTACCTGTTCTCAAAGTTAGTCTCTTCTTTAACCTAACCTGTTTACCAACACCTATTCTTTACCCTAACATATTCTTTACCACGGCCTGTTCTTTACCATAACCTGTTCTTTACCTTAGTCTATACTTTCACCTAACCTGTTCTTTACCGAAACCTTTTCTTTACCACGTCCTGTTCTTTATTCTAAACTGTTCTTTAGCCTCATCTATTCTTTAACCTGACTTTTTCTTTACCATAACCTGTTCTTTTACCATAACCTTTTTTTCCCCTGACATATTCTTTTCCATAACCTGTTCTTTACCATAATCTGTTCTTTGTCCTAACCTTTACTTTACCCTGACCTATTCTTTATTCTGACATGTTCTTTACCCTAACCTTTACCCTAGTCTGCTCTTACCCTTGGCCTTTTCTTTACCCTGAGCAGGGCCGAACAGTTCAAAACATCCTTATCTTAACAAACTCGTTAATGACAAACTCGTTAACGGTTGTGGCAAAGGTATTTTCAAATACATTGACTTTTTTTGCTGTTAAAGTGTGCGTAGCGTTTGCAAAAGCTACTCACATTTTTTTCCGCAAAATATCAATGTGTTTGCCATATTTTAAGATAGAAATTTTAACGTCACGTTTGCTAACAACTTCGTTAAGTTTTGAACAACTTGGCCTTGTTCTTTAACATAAACTATTTGTAACCTAATCTATTCTTTAACCTAATATATTCTTTACTATGGCCTGATCTTTACAATAACCTTTTTTTTTACTCTAACTTGTTCTTTACTATGACCTATTCTTTAACCTAACCTATTCTTTACTATGACCTGATCTTTACAATAACCTTTTTTTAACTTGTTCTTTACCATATCCTATATTCTTTAACCTAATCTATTTTTACCACGACATGTTCTTTACCATGATCTGTTCTTAACCAAGGAGAGCAAAATCTTTCCTTTTAGAGTAGACCCAATCTCAGAAGAGAAATAAACAAGTTGCCTCCCTTGAAAGTGTATCCAACTACCTTACCTGTTTTCTCTTCGTTGAATATCGTAGTTAGTAGTTGCAGTCATGGTACCTAAGCCATAATCCAAACTCAAATCCGTAAACGAATGACGAATCAGAATGTTCAGACCAACAGACATGGACCCTAGAATAAAGGGTGTAATCAGGCGTCCGCGGATAGTAAGCATTACTTGGTAAGCAAGCTTCGCCAACCATCCCCATAGGCCTGAACGAAAGAAACATCGGTAGAAGCGTATGTCCGGGATTTCGGAAGTCTACTTATGGCGCGTCACTGGCAAAAAATATCAGAAACAATTCTGGAAACTGCCACATTGTAGGGATTGACCCCCGCCAAGTATATTGCTCTTTATGTAAAAGTATAGAAATGTACTGCAAGAGCTACTCAATTTTTTTTCAGCAAAACATTTCAGCATATTTGCGTATCACCGGATGTAAATTTTAACGAATCGTTAACTAACGATGTTGTTAGCTTTGAACAACTGGTCCCAGAGCACTAACAACACTGGTGGGTCGATTGTCTCTGAGTGTTGGCTTTGAAAATGGTCCTGAACGGGGACCTCAGACTGTTTAATTTAACTCTTACATTCCAGTAACTTAAGCAAACAGTGCAAACCCTGGTCAGACGCCACATTCTGTGGTGTCTGTTATGGTTCTGCACTTTTTGGCGATGTCCAAAATGTTCCAGGGGCTCTATCAACATCATTCTGACGTCACAGCGACTAGAAGAGCGCGCCTATAAATAACGGTAAACTTGATTTTAATGCGCGGGTTGAAAACATTCGTCAACGATAATCATGTGGACAACCATCTGAAGGAAATGTTGGAGTTTGTTTACCATGGCTCAGTTGTAAACAATCGACTCAATAATGTAAATAAAGCAAGTACGCAATTGAACAATTTATGTTTATTAAAAGATATAGATTAATACAAGTCTTCCTTCTCAGTTCCGTTTGTATAATTGTGACTATGCTTCTTGTGTTTTTATAATTGTTACGTACTATGTGTTTGTTTGTTTGTGTTGAGATTTTACGGCCCAGTCAACCCAATGGGGTCATGTCCAGCGCGGTCAGTTTATCTAACCACACATTTACTGGGCAGGCGTAGTCCTCTAAGCGGTTAATCAGTATTGTGCACATTCTTTCGCTAGAAACTGACAACTGCCCTTCTTGAATCAGCGGAAGGGAGAAAATGACCGTAGAAAATATACGTACTATGTGTGTAATACAATAAAAATAAAATGTTCTTTAAAACAAAAAGTGCAGTCGTTGTTTTGGGTAGCCAAACTTAATAAGGCGTGATGAAAAGGGACAATTTTTCAAAAAAAAAAATAAATAAATAAATTAATAAAAATAAATAAATAAAAAAAAAAAAATATAGCGAAATAGCAAAAGCTTCTCTGTTCACGGAATCTTGAAACACATCGTTTCAGTGTGGGGAATCCACGTGATCAAATGATCATTTTTAGTTCCGCATAAGATAGGATTTTTCAGAATATCTCTATTCATACCAAATGGAATTTGTTCAAATAAAGCTTTCTCTGATGGTGTTATCGCTATCGCTATTCTGCGATCTGGTCTAATTCTCGAGAACATTCGAAGAATGTTTTTGCTGTCAATCTTGCGTACCGGGACAATGTACATGAATTTTGACGAAAAACATTCTCCAGAAGTTCTCGAGAATCAGACCAGATTGCAGAATAGCGCTTGAGTTTTCGCGTACTCTGCACTTATTTGAACAAATTCGATTGGGTATAAATCGAGATATTTTTAAAAAAAAATCCTGCCTGATGCGGAGCTAAAACTAGTAACAAACTCCGTGCACGTAGTCATTTGGTCACGTGGATTCCCCACACAGGTTTAGGTTTGTTTCCTCAGTCCTTTATTTGAACAGAGATACCCAGTTAGTTGGGGATCAAGAGCCGACCCTAACCCCGGTCATAAAAGTTGATATTACAGACAAAAGGGTGTTTTTTTTTTTTTACCGCCCAAAGAGTTTTTATATTTATCAACGCGTTGTCATAATGAACTGTAAACTGCCAACATCTGACATCCCGAGACCTCTTAGTCGCCTAAGTACATTGCATTACCCTTAACACTTTCTGGACAGCCAGAAGGCGATAATTTAATGATATTTGTTTACAAAAAATATGGTGTGGTATTTCATGCAAGTTGTCTTCTTTGCATGAAAGGTGTCTCCTTTTGGAGAAAATTTGCACGTAATGTCAAACCAAAGGTTTTGTAAAATATTTTCTGTCCTAACATGTAGTTCAAAACGCCCCCTGCTGTGTTTTCACCTACCATGCAAAGAGGCAATACATTTGTTAAAATATCAGAATAAAAGGCCGTGGACTACCATTATGAGTTTGGCGTCCAAATGACTGCTTACTGCGTTAACGTTTTCTGATATGGCGACACGAAGTGCCGTCATCTATCGTTGGTTTATCCGTCCGACGTAGTTTAGCGTCCAAGTGAATAAAATCTTTACTATTCAGGTATGCGTCGAAAACAACGTTTTCTCATGTTGTATCCAACCTTCCATGTGATGATAGATGACCCCACGTGGACTGAACACATGTTTATAATTAGGAGCTATACCAGAATTAATGGCGAGGTTGCGATTAATTAAAACCAGTTGTCGCCTTTGGCGTAGACAATCTTAGAGTTTGTCATTGTTCCGGAAGTACTTTATGAAAGTTCATGGACTGCACCATTGCTATTTTCCACGGACTGCTCAGCGTTGTTTTATAACTAAGTATTATCTTTCACAAAAAAAAAAAACAAACTTTGTCTACGCTTAGCATACACAAAGCTTTTTGTGAAAGTTAATATATTATTACTTAAGCCCTCAGTAGTTGTTTCTGTTGACTTGTTCCAAGGTGGTTCCTCTTTTGAAATCTTTTACTACCTAATGATTATATAAAATCTGCACATTACGAAAACCTGCCTATTCAAATATACTGAAAATTTTACCACCAAAAAATGAAAATTATCTGATAAAAATTCTGATATTTTTCATATTTCTGATTAAAACATAGATTGTGGGTACTCGTTAGAACCGCCTCAGTGAGGCGGTTCTGATGAGTACCCACAATCTATGTATTTGAGCTGAAATAAGAAAAATAATGTATACCCCTGTAAACCCCAGTTTTACTATATAAAAGTGGGGTTTAAGGGGGTCAAAATTATATAGGCATGTTTTCGTGATGATATGCTATGGACCACATCATTGTTTGCGCGGTCAACCTGTGCTCCAGAATATAGAGATGGCACAGGAGACCATGAAATTCAATTGCTGTCCTAAAACAATTTAAAACAATTGAAAACACACATAAGAAAAAGAAGAAGAAGAAGAAGAAGAAGAAGAAAAACTACACGTACATTGAATTTTTGTACATACACTGCTAGATGAATGGTACACAGCTGGGCCCTGATCAGATGTCGTGATGGGTAGCGCCTAAACTGGGTCTGTATACATGGTTTACTCAGGACTGTGTGCCCGACTACACAGGGTAAATACGACATACTTCAACATAAATTTGATTTAAAGCTTAGTAGTCTGGATAAAAATTGCAGCAACGGACAAACTGAACTAATTTTCTTTCTTTTTTTTTTTTTCAAGGAAACAAGTTTTAACATTTCATGAAAATTGTCTCAAATGGAGACAATTTACGTGAAATGTCAAATCCTGCTTTCTGGGAAAAATAAGAAAAAATATCATCAATTTGTCATCTGCTGAATTAGCCCAGAGAACGGTAAAGAAAGCTTTGGGGCATATTCGGACATCTTATAAACGGGAACTTTGGGTCATATTCGCACTGCGAATATCCGGGTCATTCAATGTATCTAAAGCATTTGCTGTCTGTGAGCACCGTCTGATCAGGGTCTACACTGTTCGTCACTAATCTAGCAGTTTTTTTTTTCAGGCACATAGAGTAAAACAGATTTGTCAGTATTTGTTCCTCATCTCTACTTCTTTTGGTGTCTCGGGATGGCTGTGCTTCGTGATTGTGTTATTTCCTGGGGATCCGCTTATAGTTTTGTTCAAAATTTAGGACAAATATAACAATTAAGGAACTAAGGTGCCCCAATATTGTAGTGTAAATACGATATTCATCGACTGACCCATCACGAAAACACGCCTATAATTTTGATGCCCTTAAACCCGACTTCTATACAGCAAAACAAGGGGTTTACAGGGGTATACATTATTTTTCTTACTTTGCTAAAACATAGATTGTGGGTACTCGTTAAGACCGCCTCGGTGAGGCGGTTCTAAAGAGAACCCACAATCTATGTTCTGAGAAGAAATACGAAAAATGTCAGAATTTTTTATCTGAAATTTTTCCTTTTTTTAGTTGTAAAATTTTCAATATATTTAAATAGACGTGTTTTCATAATGCGAGGACAGGGAAGTGTCGATCAAACTGTGGATACTTATTCTGGCCTCCTATGGTCTCATACATATATACCCTGAAGACCCTTTGTTATGTTACATTTTTCCCCGACGTTTTGAAAAACCCTCATATACGGACACGTGTATAATCAGGAAAACTAAATTTTATCAAAGGGAAGGATTTTAAGACACTCTCGAAAGATTAATTTCATTCAAAATAAAATGATAGAGAGGAATCCAAAATTTTAGTTCTAAAAATAATAATACAGCTATAAGTGCAGTATGGCATTAAAGGAAAAGATAACAGCGATATTCGGTCATGTGTTGATAATTCTGATTCTAACATTTTATCTCTGGGCTGGATTTTTTTTTTTTTTTATTTATTTACAAGGACCGTCAACCGACAAAATTGATGTTGATCATGGATTAATTTCGAATCTGTTATCCTACTGCACAGGAGCGTGCATTCTGATGTCGTTTCCACTTACATTTCTCAATATTGTGGGACTTGTACTGCTTAATCCATTGTCCAGTCCGCCGAAACAAACTGTTGGGGACGAGGTTCCATTTATTTGCTTCCGAGTGGTAACGCGGGGTTTGTATCCAAAACTGGTAAAAGACACAACGCTACAAAATACAGAGGTTTGCAGAAGGAACGGTCTTAAGAATTTTAAATTTGAGATTGTTACTGACAAAGCTGTTTCCCTTGGAAAATATTCAGATGTCTTTGAAACAGTGGTCCTTGGACAATATAAGACCCAAAATAATGCTTTGTACAAAGCACGAGCTCTTCAATACAGTTTGGAGCCAAATCTGAATGTTTTGACAAACAAGGATAGGATAGTTCACTTAGATGAGGAGACGAAATTGACTGATGATGTCTTATATGGAATTTCCGACTTTGTGACTAAGTCTTACGCAGACATTGGACAGGGCGTCATAGTGTACGCAGATGATGTCATAGAAAATTGGATTATAACATTAATGGATGGTATTCGGGTTGCTTTTGATTATGGGGTGATGCGACTAACTTTACAGATTTTCAAAAGACCAATTTTCGGATTCAAGGGATCGTTTATAGTGGCAAAAGCAAAAGCTGAGATAGAAGTAGGCTTCGATTTTGGGCCACAAGAAAGTATAGCAGAAGACCTCAGATTTGCGATAACAGCGTGGCATAAATCCTACAAGTTCGGATTCGTACATGGTGCCATGGTTGAAAAGAGTACCTTCTCATTTCTGGATTTTATCAAGCAGAGAAAGAGGTGGTTCACAGGCCATTACCCCTATATTGTAAACTTGTACTTCTTCCGCTAAATATTGTCAACTTATTCTTCTGTGTTCAAATTGTAAATACAATTATTTCGCCGTTTTATCCTTTGATCCCTCTCGAAGACTATCTGTACGTAATAAGCTTTATCATTCCATCCGTGCTTTTTAGCTACATGTTTGGCAATTATATGTCGTTTCGTAGAAGGCGGCTAAGAGTGACACAGAAAGTATTAATTGTTTTCTGTTCGCAGTTGCTTATGCCCATGACTGGACTTTTGGAAGCCATTGCCTCTCTCTGGGGATTCTTCACAAGGAACATTTCATATTGTGGAGAAACAATCCGTTAAGCAATTTGAAGAAGCTGATGTTATTTAGTCCATTTCAAGTTTGCTTCTTAGCAGTCAAACCAAAGATGTATACTGCATGCACTTGAGTTTTAGATAATCAGATCTAAGCAAACGGTGCAAACCTAGATCAGACGCCGCTTTATGTTGCGTCTGGTGAAGGTCTACATTGTTTGCTACTCATCCAGAAATTTTTAGCCTGGAGAAAGCTGACGATAGTCTTCGCTTGTGCTTGTAGGGAAGACCGGGGCTTGTTACATGATGTCAAGGAAACTGATTCTGAGTGGAAGTAGCTATATACGTCTCTGGGGAGCTATCCACACATCACAAAGATATGCCTATATAATGTTGACCTCCTTAAACCCCACTTTTATAAAGTAAAACTGGGGTTTCAGGGGTATACATTATTGTTCTTATTTATGCTCAAAACCATAGATTGTGGGTATTCGTTAGAACCGCCTCGGCTCAAAAACATAGATTGTGGGTAGTAGAACTGCCTCAACGAGGCGGTTCTAACAAGTACCCACATTCTATGTTTTGAGCAGAAATATGAATTTTTACCTGAAAATTTTCATTTTTTGGTAAAATTTTCAGAATATTTGAGCAGGTTTATTTTCGAAATGAGAGCGCTGCGTGATTTCGGCCCAGGTTTACAATCGTTTTTCAAGTTAAGGTCGACCTTAACTATGAGGATCGAGGTTTGTAAAGCACACTTTGCGCTTTCATATGAAAGCTGACTTTCAAGGATGGGATTTGTAACGTTACATATCGTCCACTAAACTAACTTAAAATTGTTCATTTTAATTTTCATTAATGAACTAATTTCGTATCTTATAGGAGTGATTGTAAACCTGGACCCAGATTATGTTGATGCTCAGAATGACCGGAATGTTAGGTGCTCCATTTGGTTATTTTCTCACGTTGCGGTTCAACAGATCGTTTCGCTTCATCAGTCAGACAGACCGTATTTGCCCTACATAGTCGAATGACTTAACTTCTGACCATAATTGTCCTAACATTTGAAAAAAATCTTTTTCTACTAGCAGATCGTGTGTCTAAAACTCCTGGATGATTGATAAACGGTGTAGACCCTGTTCAGACTGTGTTCTGCATCATCTGCATCATCTGATCTTCGTCTAAATTGATTGCATAGGACTGTTCGCCCAAATTCTTTAGGATGAATACGGTCTCTTAGGGATAATAAGATATAAACCGTTCAATACCTGCCCAAAATCGAGGCTAGTTGTAGCTGACAACTTCGTAGGCTCATTACGAAACACTCCTATTCAAATATATTGAGAATTTTAGAACCAAAACTGAAAATTTTCTGATAAAAAAAAAAATCTGATATTTTTCATATTTCTGCTCAAAACATAGATTGTGGTTACTCGTTCGAACCGCCTATGTTTTTGAGAAGAAATAAGAAAATTAATGTATACACCTGTAAACCCCAGTTTCACTGTATAAGTGGGGTCCAAACTATATAGGCATGTTTTCGTGATATGATACAGGTATCTTGAAAACATTTGAAGTGCAACATGAGAAAACGCACCTTTTGACATGTGCGCCTACAGAAGATAAAAATCTGGTTGCGCGTTCGCGTTGTCTGATCAGAGTCTTCGTTGTCTGCATGAAGAAACTTTGCACTCCTTGGCTATTCCAAATGTGATCATCGCACTGCGCAAATGTACAGGCTTCTTCGCTGGGAGCAAATGTTCGAATGTTGGTTTTCTGACATTGTGGCCTACATGAGCTATATTAACCTTTGTCCTGCTGACTAAATAAAGATGCCAGGCCCACTGCTAACTTTCAGCAAGTCAGAAGCCAACTGATATGATTTACACTATTTGCAAAGGCAGGGTTATCCGGCTTCAGCAGGACAAGGGTTAAGTCTATGTAAAACTAGTGAACCCGGGTAGTGGCCATTTCTGAACCAAGGGCTAAAATTTGAACAATCTTGGTATAAGGCTACTAGATAAAGCTACATACCAAAATTTGGAAGCCCTAGGACTAACGGTTTCTGACAAGAAGATTTTTCAAAATGTCCCGCCCCTTGGCGGCCCTATTTTATGATGAATTATGATGGTTTGAACAATCTTGGTAGAGGAATACCAAAGGAACATTTCTGCGGTATTATATTGAAATCGGACCAGTGTTTTTTGAGAAGATTTCTTTAAGTTTTCTATATAGATATATAGGGAAAATAAGCCCCATCCCTAGCGGCCATATTTTTCGTCGAATCGTGATGGCTTGGACAACATTGGTAGCGGGTCACCAAAGGAACATTTCTACCAAGCAATATAGAAATCGGCCCAGTAGCTTCTGACAAGATTTTAAAAAAAAAAATTCTTTATAGGTATATAGGGAAAATAAGTCCAGCCACTCCCCCCCTCCCCCCCCCCCCCCCACACACACACACACACTCCCCCTTCAGGGCGACCATGTTTTTTCACCAGTCGTGGTGGTTTGAAAAATCTTGGTAAAGGGTCACCATAAGAACATTTCTGCCGTATGACATTGAAATTGGTCCTGTTGCTTCTCAAAAGAAGATTTTTGAAGCTTTTTTTATACAGATATATAGGGAAAATAAGCCCGCCCCCTGGCAGCCATTTTTTTTACGAATCATGATGGCTTGAACAATCTTGATGGACGATCACCAAAGAAACATTCTTGCCAAGTTGTACTGTAATCGGTCCAGTGGTTTCTGACTAGAATATTTTTAAAGTTTCTATATAGATATATAGGGAAAATAAGCCCCGCCCCTAGAGGTCATTCTTTTCGACGAATCATGAAGGCTTGAGCAATCTTGGTAAGAGGGTCACTTCGAAAACCTTCCTGCCATGTAATATTAAAATCGCTCAAGCGGTTTCTTGCAATTTTTTTTTTAAAGTTTTCTATTTAGAGATATTTGGAAAATAAGCTCCGGCCCCTAGCGGGCATTTTTTTTTTTTTTTTGACAAATCATGACAGCTTGAACAATCTTGGTAGAGAGTCACAATTAAACATTTATTCAAATCATTTCAGTAGTTTCTGACGGAGATTTTTAAATTTTTCAATATAGATATATAGGGAATATAAGCTTCACCCATGGCAGCTATGTTTTTTTACGAATCATAATGGCTTGAACAATCTTGGTGGAAGTTCACCATAGGAACATTTCTGCCGTAATATGAAATAAGTAGGGGTTACCTATGAAACGAGCTTAAGCATTTTGTGCATTTTGTTTTAATCAGGTATGCAAAATCGCGGACCAGACAAACCTGTTTAAATAGGTCCGAGCCAAAATGCACAACATCAAATATTATGCTTACATCAATTTAACCAGAGTTTCCCAGGAAACATTGGTTTACTTTGATTTTTGTGTTTTCGCTTTGATGCATTGACTGAGTTGGGAGCCTATATGCGAACCGAATTTTTATGTGTTTCTGTATTAAGAGTAGCATCGGGACCCAGGGTGAAGTTAGTTAGCTGTAAAAGGGCTTTAAACCCCGTGGTGGTTTTCTATACTGACCGTTCTAAGGCGGTGATCCCGGTGTTAGTCTTACTCTTTATTGCTTTGTGGTTTATTCTACGAGGCGATTTGTTGTATGTCTTTCCATGTGTCATTTTGTTCTTGTGTTTTTTAGTCCTTTTAGTATTGCGATTACCTCGCTTGGGGAAGAGAGAGCTAATCTTAGTGCTTTTCATACATTTGTTCGGTTTGTGCTTGTTTGGATTTGTCGGTTTCTTCTTCCTCTTGGGGTCTGAGAGGGGCTGCGGTTTGTGATTGTGGCACTCCCTGGTCTTTTCTCTTACCTTTTTTTACTGTACCTTTTTTAATATATTTAAAGAGGAAAAGTGAGGCAAGTGAAAAGAGTTTGATTTGATACTAAATATAGCTATATTACCCAGTCTGAATCATCTAAAATCTGCCATCTGTCATATCCAAAGTTGATGCCTTCAGGGTAAAATGGAAGCATTTCCTAAAAACACCATTAATTTGACAGGCGTTTACAAAATGGCATGCAACTGGTGCGTCCGTGTCGATCGGTCTGCCTTGGCTTATGGGCTTGGTGGTGGGGCGTAGTTCTCTCCACGGCTTCGTTACTGCTATCAGTTATGCCATACAATGTATCTTCATTGATGCCTATGATGTTTATCAATAACACGAGCTACGACACAATTTGACAAGCAAATCATTGTGCTGCATGTGTGTACAGACGAAAGTCGCTAAAGTACGAACGATCAGCTGATCACCAGTCAGCTGAAATCACCGCATATCCTACCTTTATCATGTCGTCAGCGATACTACTCATTTCAGAATTGGTTAGACTTTGAACATCTTGCAACATTTTAAAATTTGACAGCCTGTTGTCAAAACCAACCCTCCACATCATCGATAAGATGTAAAGAATTATTCCAGGTGTGACATTACCTCGTCAGAAGCCTTTCACAATTAAAAAAATCAAAAAATGACTTCAAAAAAGGAAATGAACATGAATATCTCTCAGTTATTTGACAAACTTGTCATTCAAACTCAAAGATGAGTTATTCTTTGACACAAATAATGTTGAAAAAGACAAGTTGTGTCTCATTAAACACAGACAACTCATCACCTGTCAGTACAAGGGGCTTTCTTACAGATATAGTGTAATAAGGAAAGTCTAATGGAATACATAATTCCTGTTATGTGCTGTAATCCATTTTTTACAGCAATACTTCAGTATTTACCCTTAAATACACGAAAATGTTGTTTAATGCGAGAGAAATCTCAGATTAAAAATGGCGGCTAAACGCAGATCAGTCTTGCAGTCATCCGTGTCAATGACGTAAAAATGAATCCTTCTTTCATTGGCTATACGATTCTTTACAGCCAATGAGATCGCTTGCGGCGGCTGACTGGCTTTCCGTGTTTGCAGCGGAGCGTATCCGATCATCATATTTTTCGGAAACCAGGCCAATGACTCCGGGCTCGACATTAAGCCGATACACTCCGCTGTAGATATGGGAAACCAGTCAAGCGCCAAATGCGAACTCTTCTGCATAGTATGTGAGAGACTCATGATACCAATAGTTCGAGCTTAAGCTTTGCCACCTGCTTCAAAGGTGGCAACTTGCTTCGCAGGTCACTTAAGCTCGTTATTATATTGAAATCGGGACAGTAGTTTCTGACAAGAAGAATTTTGAAGTTTTCTATATAGATATATACGGAAAATAAACCTGGTAGCCATGTTTTTGACGAATCATGATGGCTTGAACAATCTTGGTAGAGGGTATAGGGAAAATAAGCTCCGCCTTCTAGCGGTAAGGGTTTTCTACAAATCATGATGACTTGAACAATCTTGGTAGAAGGTTACCAAAGAAACATTTTTGCCAAGTTATATTGAAATCGGTCTAGTAGTTTCTGACAAGAAGATTTTTGAAGTATATATATATATATATATATATATATATATATATATATATTACCCTGTAAACCCATATTCCTAATATAAGTGAGATTTGCAAGGGGTCTTCACCGCATAAACTTGCTAGCGTGATATGATAATTATTTGAATTGTATCAAGGAGACCTTTGTCTTGCAGACTTTGTAACGTGTACATCCTTACGCGCTAACCGAAAACACACTTTTCACCACCTATCGCGCCTCTAAATCGACAAGTTTCTGAGCATTTGCACCACCTCTAAACTGTCACACCCTCTCCATTTCAAAAACTATGGGACTGGGGTTTTAAGCCTTAATATACATGAAAAATCCATGGAGTGTCTGACCGACCAAAAGATGAAACGGGACCTGTATCCGTTCGGGCAAATTATTTTAAAATCATGCAGATTTGACCATAGAATCACTTTACATTCCTTAATTTGCACCCCCCTCCCTTTCGGCATTTTGTTTGCATATGTGTCCCCTTTAAGAATAGCTAACAATCCACACACCCGCCACAACCCTTCCATTTCAAAAGTCTGCGTGTAGGCCTGGAAACCCACCTATGGCACTAAACGTTGTGATATACAAATATAAAAACACGCAGATTCATTTCAAGGAATTTTTCATGTCTTAAAAATGCAAACTTTTCAGAAAGAAAACCGATAATTTTCGGGGGGGGGGGGGTTTCGAGGCGGTTCTAACGAGTACCAAAAACCTATGTTTGAGAGCAGGAAGAAGAGTACCTTAAATATGTTTTAGACCAGAAAACAAATAAAAAGAAATGAAAGAAAACGATTTATACACCTGCAAACCCCATTTTTTTTCTATGTGAAGTGTTTACCGGAGTGTTCATTGCGTAGCTCGGTTATCTTGATGTCTTATCTTGATAAATCTGTGACACATTATTTCATTTATTCGTTGCGAGTCAGCAAATAAACACTTTGTTCGCTTGCAACATGCAACCCTTGACTATTCAGGTAATCGTCCTCAAAATACTTAGCCAGGCAAGATCACGTTTCAGAAAGCTATAGCCGTTTTAACAAGAACACAAAATTTATTTTCCTCCGATATCCCGTTAACGAATTTAAATCTGTCTCCAACATCTCTGCATCATACCTCCGACATCCTGTTACCAATAAATATGATAACAACCCTAAAGAATTGTTAAAATCTGCCATTTAAGTAATTCTTTCACATCTGCTACTTCTTGCATGATTTATAGAAAGGTTCTAGATTATACAAGTACATACATACATAAATACTCAGTGGCAATGCTTTACATGACAAGAGCTATAAACAATTGAAAATGGAATTTGGGTAAAAAGCAATGAAGATTCCTTTTCAAACGTGATTTTGAACAAATAGGAGGATACTTTATACTGAAATGCTATTTTTATATATTAAATTATTCAATTAAAAAAAAAATATGTTACGTTGCTTATCCTCCAGAAGCACTTTTGATCATAAAAAGAGGTTAAGTACATACCCTGTCGCAGCATGAAATCATTTTGTTTACCTCCAAAATTAAGCAACCTCCGATATCCCGAGATCCGGTTTCCCTGGGTGATTAAATGAAATGTTGTTGAAGTCATAGCTCGTTGCAATTTCTGGCCATTTAATGCTTTTTTGTGCATAGCATAAGTTTAAAATCATGTATGCCAATGTTTTGAAATTTCATATATGGATTCCCCATGAAAAAATCGGTGATCGATATTTTTTTCTTATTCGAATTATCTCCCATTTTAGAGTTATTTCCCTTTTAACAAAATAATATTGGAATCTCGATAGCAAGATATTTTTAAAAAAATATTTGAGGTAGAGCCTTGATATTTGTTATACTGAATTAATCTGATGAGGAGATCATCTGATTATGTTTTCAACGAATGTCATGAAATATTTAATTATATTATGGTTCTTTAAAATTTCTGGTCATTTAATACTGTGGCTTTCTTGTGCAAGTCATAACTTAAGAATCATGTATGCTAATGTTTTGAATTTTATACGCGAATTTCTCATGAAAAACTAGGTGAGAAGGAAGTTGGAGGGGCCTATTGCTTCTGTGCATGAGTTATGTCCCTTTGTAAATTTGGACATTTCCCTTGTCAGCAAAATATCTCAAAATCTGTTGGAGCTACAGTGTCATAACTTGATAAATAGATTGGCAGTAATGAGAGGATGAGCTGATTAACTTTTGAATACATTCTGAAAATATTTCAGGAAATATGGACCTTTGTAGATTGCGCCATTTGTACCTTGTATTATCTTTAGAGGCAAGCACATGGTTGGAGACATAGTGGTTTACAAACACAATTTCTAGTTTTGAATGTCCTTCTCCCTGATTCGGCTGATCAGTCATGAGTTTCTGACTGGTAAGGGAGATGTATATGTGTAGGAAAAAAATGGAGGAGTAATTTACCTTTGTTATATTAGAAATGTAAAACTCATAGCGTGGTGTCAGGCTACTTGATACTAAGGCTACTTGATACATGGCACGTGTTTCTCTCATTTTGTATGGCTGCAAGAAAAGTGCCCTACCCGGCACCGGGTTGTAGATTATTTATTTCACTTGACTGTTGGTCTACAACTGTAAAGATGTTACAATAAAAAAGGAGGTCAGAATAATGGCAAAACAAAATCAATCAATCGATCAATCAATAAATTAATCAAATTTTCTTTACTAATGTCTATTAAACCAGTTGCTTAAACCCAGTTTTAAGTTTATATAAAAATAAGTGCTCATCTTCCAGGCTAAAATTCCTTGTTGAATCACAACCAGGTTTCGGTATTTTTGTGATTTCCATAGTAATGTTAATGTTAACAACCCATACTGAAATGACATTAAAAGAAATTTGAATAAAAATACAGTATCTTGAAAGATGAATAAGCATTTAAGACAGGCATAAAGTAAAACGAACCGACACTACACTATTACGATGTCATATGTTTTCGTAACTTGTGCACTCGTTGACCTTTTCCACGACTGCAGAACGGTCTCATTTACATTTACGTTCTGTTGATTTTTTTTTAATCATTTCAGTTTATTTATTTATTTATTTTATTTTATTTTATTTATTTTTTTTTTTTTTTTTTTTTTTTTTTTTGGGGGGGGGGGGGGGGGCGGGGGGGGGGGGGGGGGAGGGGGGCAGTTTACCGCCACCAAATTTAACATATGCATTTTCAACAGCCTGTTTAGCTGATACGACCTTCCCTATAACTACCTAAATCGCCCCCAAAAATAGTTCCCTGATAACCCTGACAACGCTAAAGGCTGCATTTAAAAATATTAGCTTTATACGCTCTGATGCTTATAAATATCGAATAAATAAACAAAACCAAAGAAAATGTCAGACGTTTGTAGAAATAAGATTTTGAGTACAATATCGGCAGACGAATATGAATATTCCAGTAAAACACGCCAAATCTACTGCGTTTGGTATCAAACAGAGATGATTTTCGGAATTTGCAATAGACAATGACACACAAAATGGGAGTGGGGAGGGTCAAACCTCACAATGGGGTGAGGCTATTATT
Source organism: Anodontia alba (assembly GCA_964016985.1). Taxonomy (NCBI): domain Eukaryota; kingdom Metazoa; phylum Mollusca; class Bivalvia; order Lucinida; family Lucinidae; genus Anodontia; species Anodontia alba. The sequence goes on along the minus strand of OZ024832.1, from coordinate 28,031,728 downwards.
TACATAACAATTAAATATTATGCGTGTCTTATTTTCTTTTCACTTATCTAGGGCCCTAGTAAAAGCTGAGCGAGAAGTATTGCTCAAAATGACCACTTTGACCTTATTTCTCGGTAATAGGCAAACAATAGCAAAATAGTCTTTAAAATACTTACTTTTTACGATTATTACCAGATTAAAAAAAAACACATAAAGAATATGAATGTCATTTCCTACTAATAAAAGGAAATAAAATATTCTCAGAATGAAGTGCCAGAACAATTTTGTCTAGGCGAATGCTACTACCTGGTAGTGGTTGACCGTTCTAAGGCGGTGGTCCCGTTGTTTGTCTTACTCTTCGTGGCTTTGCGGTTTATTCTACGAAGCGATTTGTTCTATGTCTTACCTTGTGTCATTTTGTTCTTGTGTTTTTCATTCCTTTTAACATTGCAATTACCTCGCTTGGGGAAGAGAGAGCTAATCTTAGTGTTTTTCGTACGTTTGTTAGAGTTGTGCTTGTTTGGATTTGTCGGTTTTCTCTACGTCTTAGTGTCTGGGAAGGCAGGGCTGCGGTTTGTGATTGTGGCACTACCTGGACTTTTTATGTTACCTTTTTATTTTAACTGTTTCCTTTGTATAGCCTTGGTAACGTATAAGCTGAGTTACTTCATTTGTATAATCTAGTAACATGTAAGCGACTGATCCATCCTCTGTAATGATTAGTGTTATCATTTAACTTTTATCATTAAATTTGATATCTTGCTTTCATGTCGGAGAAAAAAGAATCAGAAAAGAAAAAACAAAAAAAAAACTTCTTTAATACTTTTAGTCCGGAAAAAATGAAAATCGCACAGGTGCATTTTATCTTGCGGGAATCTTCATTTTCATTTTGCTGAAGCACCCCCAGTGCAGTCCATAAAACTGTGCAATACTCAAGCCGTGGTCCTACTAACTCAGAAAAAGGGCAGAATTGGGGTTATCGGGTATGGCGGCCCGTTTTGGTTTCTACCCATTTAATACAGAAATCCTCATTTAAAATGCAGATATCTGCATTTAAAAAGAAATCTGTGCATTTAAATACTTATATCTACATTTAAATGCAGACATGCAGATATCTCTTTTTATGAAGCTGATTATTTTCAACTTTTATTTTCAACAAATAATCAATACTGCCTTGCTCAAGGTTTTCGCTTGATGTTACGGACTTACATTAAAATGGACATTAATATGTTGACCAGGACCTAGAAGTGCAACCTAATCGCGAGTGTTATGCTCTGGACCCTAATCTTGTTGGCGTTCGTACAGGGATCCGGATCAAATCGTCACTGTTATTTAGCACAACGTTTAACCAACCAAAACTTTCGCGGTTACCCGCAAAACAAAAGCAAAGTTTCCTTTACGTTGCAATAGTTTTCGGCGGAGAGTAGCGAACATCCCCAAATTATCCTCAAGCAGTCTTTGGCACAACAGTGATGCGAATTAAATTCTTGTGTGTTTTTTTTTTTTTTTTTTTTTTTTTTTTTTGTAGCCAAAAATATGGGAATCTATGGTGTGAAATCTGAAGCATCTTTAATTATTGTTTTTTTAGTGTGTCGTATGTAAGGGCGCGAACTGCGCCGGTCGTCATATTAGGATTTGTAACCAGTGAACGGTGCGCTTGTATAATCGGCGAAAGCGGTATCAGTTTTCCATAAGTGTAGTAAATTATGGTATCTCTATGTCAACTATAAATACAGATATCTCAAACTGAAATGCAGATATCTGCATTTCAATTAAAGATATCTGTATTTTAGATGCAGATATCTAAATTTCAGCTTTCTTTAGATCTGAATTGAAATGCAGATATTTGTATTGGAAATGGAGATATCTCTAGCAGACATCTGTAATATGATCGACTATACAGTTACAGATATCTGCATTTTAATAAGAGATATCTGTAATTGCAAAAGAATACGGATATCTGTATCTGTATTATTTATATATATATCTGTATTTGATATGCAGACATCTGCATTAAATTGGTAAAACCCAGACGGGTTGTCATAATCGAGTATTGTTTACGTGTTTGTTTTGTGTGTTTTTTTTTTTTTTTTTTTTTTTTTTTTTTTTTTTTTTTTTTTTTTTTTTCAAATTCAATATAAATCCTAATTATTTCTCGAGTTCAGGTAACTACCCCCACCAGCACTCTCAGTGCTTTGATTACATTATACTGTCCATTATCATGAACATACGGCTTCAAATTTAATACCGACCTCGGTGGCTCAGTTGGATGCACGTGGTGATTAGGAGGTTACGGCAACATTCTGTCATTCAGATGTGATCATGAAATATTTTCTACGTCATTCTCTCCCTTCCGCTGATTTAAGAAGGGCAATTGTCAGTTTCTGGCGAAAGAATATGCACAGTACTGGTTAACCGCATATAGGACAAAGCCTGCCCAGTAAAAGTGTGGTTAGGTAAACTGACCGCGCTTGACATGACCCCATTGCGTTGACTGGGACGTAAAATCTCAACACAAAGAAACGTCTATTATTAAGGATTTTACTCTTGGATATTCGGGGTACGCTCTGTTGAAGGCCCGTAAAAACTTTCACCCTGGACGCTGAAGGTAGTATCATGCAATTTTGAACTCCAGAGATCTTGAGCTTTATTTTGATATATGATGCTGCTTTTACCCTGCCGGGACCGGTAATTATCACAATATTGTGGGTCTGCTGCAGCAGTAGTAGCAACAGTGTCGATTTTGGTTGTAAACAAGACCTAAACACATGTGACGCGTCATCTGAAAATACTGCTTTGGGGTATATCAAACAACTGTACGCTAACAGAATAGTTGGCTACCGTAGAAACTAACAAAGTATAACTAAGATCCATATTAGATTGTTCGGCTTTGCATCGTTTGAAATTCTACAAAATATTTGACCATCCGGTTTTCCTGTTTACTGTATAAAGCGGTGAAAGAGGCAGAGGCGAAGGGATTTGCTTAAATGTTGAATCAATGACGCATTTGGCTTATAGCTGTTTCTTTTATATCATTAACACTTGTTTATTAAAAAAAAGGTAAGAGAAAAATCCAGGGAGTGCCACAATCACAAACCGCAGCCCTTCCCAGACACCAAGAGGAAGAGGAAACCGACAAATCCAAACAAGCAAAAATCGAACAAAGTACGAAAGGCACTAAGATTAGCTCTCTCTTCCCCAATCGAGTAATCGCAATGCTAAAAGGACTGAAAAACACAAAAACAAAAAGACACAAGGCAAGACATAAAACAAATCGCCTCGTAGAATAAACCACAAACCAACAAAGAGTAAGACTAACACCGGGACCACCGACTTAGAACGGTCAGTAGAGTAAACCACTGGGGGTTTAAAGCACTTTTACAGCTAGCCAACTTCACCCTAGGTCTCGATGCTACTCTTAATGCAGATATACATAAAATTCGGTTCGCATAAAGGCTCCCAACTCAGTCACTGCATCAAAGCGAAAACATAAAAATCAAATTAATCACTATAATAATCAAAAACAAATACTCATGGGTAATTCTACTGTATGCCAGAGTAAATGAAAACCAATAGTTGAACCACGGCAGGCCAAGCCAAAGTCCGATCGTCAAGCCCCAAACCATTGGTTAAACTTTTATGAAGAGGCGATCATTGAGTCTGAGGCCCGAACCGCCGTCGTGCAATTAAAGAGTGAAGCATAGCCATCAACAATGAATGGGTTGACAACCACTCACTAAGCATTTCGGAGCCTTATTTTTTTCAAGCACATCTGAAAGATTTCAAAGTTGAAAGCTTAAACATTAAAGCAAATACAGTTATACATATGACAGCTTTATGACATTGTTTACTTTATATCAAACCAAAACCATCAAGTGTAAAATCATCACTTTACAAATATTATACTGCTGCTTGCAGCTCTAACTCTTTCAGTGCCAAATTTCAGACTACATTAGTCGTCTGTTGTTTTTTTGTGTTTTTTAAACAAACTCTCACTTGGAAAGAAGTTTATATGTAAACTTGCAAGATTAAATGTCAAACAACGTAGATCCAGGTGATTATTAGCCGTCTCATTTGGATCTATGTTGTTTGCCAAAGCCTATTTTATCGCCTATGGCAGTGAAAGAGTTAAAATGCTCGTCCATTTTGTCAAACCAGAAGTGCAGATACACAGGCAATACCATAATCACAAAGCACAGTCCTCCCGAGAAGAAAGGATGAGGAACAAACGCCACATATGCAACCACATGTGTCAAGATAGATCGTGTTATTACATTTGAGTGATTAGTGATGAGATCTGTTATGGTGGGCTAAATAAGAGATGTATTGAAATGAATAAACACATATTCCAATAAACAGATATCGAAACAAGTTAAATGTAATCTATCGATTCGTTTTATAACACAACCTTCCTTTGATCAGTTAACCAAAACACTTACTAATTTCCATAATATATACAGTCGAACTTCAATGGCTCGAACATCTTTAGGACCATTGAAGTTTGTTTGAGACATGGGTAGTTCGAGCCATTGAGGGTTAACCATGGCGCCTGGTCAGGAAGCAAATGGCGATGATTTAGTAAACTCTTTTCAATTTTCTACATAACAATTATATGTTGTATGTACTCATTAGGATCGCCTCGACGAGGCAATTCTAATTACATACAACATACAATTTCATAAAAAAATAGGAAATTCTCCCTAAATATTTGTCTTCTTGAGGTATCGGAAGAATTTTGTAGGGACTCAAAAACGAGTTCGAATTAGCCATGGTGAACGAGCCATCGGTGTTCGAGCTATTAAGGTTCGACTGTATCTGACTTAAGCCTGTCTAAATTCAAATTGCTGTTTCTGATGAAGAAGTTATTCTTATAATTATTATGATAACTTTCTCATAGCTTTGGTCCAGGAATCAGAAATCGGCCAAACATCCAAAGCATCTGTTTTGTCAGGAAATAAGAATGAAAAAGCCCTTTCGTACACATCGTTCTGCTGCATTTGAAGATTCTTTACAACAGCATATTCATTTTAACGGCAAAGCCTTTGGGAACAAATGCCATCGTTGTAACGAGGATTCACTGTATTATCGTCTTCTTTCGGTGTGTCCGGAAGACTGATATCCCCAATTGTGGCATATCCTGGGTATCTTCACTTATATGTTTCAGTTTGCTTTAACGCACGCCAAGCCCCTTCTGGAAAGAGATATACCTTTGATGGGGAAGATCCGTTTTTAGAAGGGAGCTGAAATTATTCTGACAGAGTTCCCGTCCCCGTATAGAGTAACATTTCCCCACATGCATTTGTCTTTTAGGAGGGGGGTGTTACAAGTAAAGTAGGCTCTTACTACCCACAGGCACATGGATTGGTTTTTAGATGCAGCAGGTTTGGATTTACCATTAGTTTGAGATCAATTTTGTCCAAGTTTGGACTAATGAGGTTGAAATATCTGGATGTGACTACTTCTGTTAAATGTTTGCAAATATAGTCCCGTTTATAAATTGGGTGAACAGATAGATAAACAAAACAAGATTATATTATGTTTCAGTATTAAAATGAAAATGTACAGTTTAAAATGAAAATGTACAGTTTTAGATAACCAGCACTTTATCAACTGCATAACAACTACAGAGATGTCGTGGTAACCACATTCAGACTAGATATTTATGATTAAATCGACCGCTCATACCTTTAAATATATCGCACCTAGGTTAAGGTTGTTGAAGTCAGTTCCAACCTTCCTTTTTAACGTTTTAAAACTTCAGGAACGTCCACCCAAACTGGAATCGGTATCGATAGAATTCTGATTAACTATCTTGAATTGCTCATTAGGAAATTTTCCACTGATTGAAAGAAAATCTTCTTTCAGAAAGCAATTGCTCATACAGGGATAAAATCAACGGGAATCCTGTGTTGTTTTTTTCAACATCCACCGAATCGGCTATAAATATTTTTATTAAGCAAATTGTCCACAGAAATAAAAAATGCAACGAATTGCTTTCTGTTAGCTTACCACTTGCGATTGTTTTCTTTTTTCAGTCTTCATCGCGGAAATAAACAAATGTACATGGTGAATCGTCAGATCTAATGTCCTCAGAAATGGAAAATCGAACAAATCACTTCAGGTATAGGTTATGAATTGTAATGTATTATTGTTTAATCATTTTCCATCATGCAAAAAGAAGCATAGCGTTGACACTTCATGTCAAATTGCTCTTTGTTTGCCATTTTAGCTTCTGTTTATTTATTTGAATAAATTGATATTTATCAATGACAATAGTGTGAGTCGCAGTTTCGATAATTTTTCTTACAATAATCGTCGGTCGATTTTGACAATGTTTCAGAATCTCTGCCAAGGAAGAACGCAACATCTGGAGGGATGCCGAGATATTTTGGCCACGGGCCGTCAGTTGAAACTGTCGAGAATGGAAAATCAACAAAAAAAAGCTCCTCAGAGGCAAGATGTGGACAAGCTTGCGTAGGAACTCTTCGACAACCTTACTAAAACTGTTCGTAAGTTGTCCGAATACTCTGGTTTATTATACACAAGAAAAGGAGGTAGACATCCTGTTGAAGTTTCTTTTCGTTTTGTTCATTGTGTGTTCACTGGTTTTGCGTTTTGTTCATTGGTTTATTCTACGAGGCGATTTGTTGTATGTCTTTTCATGTGTCATTTTGTTCTTGTGTTTTTTAGTCCTTTTAGTATTGCGATTACCTCGCTTGGGGAAGAGAGAGCTAATCTTAGTGCTTTTCGTATGTTTGTTCGATTAGTGCTTGTTTCGATTTGTCGGTTTCTTCTTCCTCTTGGGGTCTGGGAAGGGCTGCGGTTTGTGATTGTGGCACTCCCTGGACTTTTCTCTTACCTTTTATTTCGTTAGAGTGCTTGTCTCTGATATCGTTTCCGTCATAATAGTCTTAATCTGTTTGTTGGGAGAGCTGCCTATCGTCTTTCCTGGGTGTCTCCATATTTATATTATTTACCAGATAACATTTCACCATTGCCTGTCAAACGTATGGCCAGACATGAATAAGCCATCTAAGATCATGGGACTGAGTCTCAATTGTCGATAAACAACTTTTCTGTCATATGCGAATAGCAAACACTCAGGTCAGCCGGCACAACATTACAGTCTGAGAATGGTATTATTTGTTCGATAGACTAGAGTATTAAATCAGAGAACTCTTAATTTCGTGTTTAATTGTATATATACCAAAACAAATAGCATGTGTCTGGTGAGTCCATTGGTTAGAAGCCCAGTTGAAACATTCCACACACTTATAGTATTATTGAAATACAAATTGTGTCGCCATAACAAGCCGAAGTATTCTATAATTAACTGCCTTGTTTTGTCTGTGTTTTGTTTTGCCTGCACATACGCTAAGTACCTTTTTCTTATTATTTTGCTAAAATCATCTCTTGTATTTCTACATACTTTCTGATTCCCTTTTTTCAAGAGATTATCTAAATTTTGAATTAATGAAGCTCTTTTTATGGTTGTGTAAAGCACTCAGTAATAATTCAAGAAACTGTCTTGAAAGGGGTGAAACCTTACTTTGTTCAAGCAATTTAGAAAGATTTCAAAGTTGATAACTTTAAACATTAACCTGACAAACGAAAAAGTGCCATCGAGCATGCACAGAATGTACAAATTCATAACATCATGCGCGCCTTTGCTCTCCTTTCATACATTCTGTATTATTCAATGATTCTTTTAGCGGACAGTGAAGGTCATGATCAGACTACGCGAATGCGCAGATAAATTTAGGCCTTCACTGTCCATATATGTGCGAATTTCACATGGCGCGATCCACATATGAAAGTAGACAACATTTTAGAAACTAGTTTGATCATCAAATCAAACCTGCTATGGGAATACATCCTACTCCCTCATAACTGATGAGAAACAGTTGAACAAGTCAAAAAAAAACTCTTTACTAACGAAATTACACTGGAGTTGACAATCGCATAAATTAAACAGTGTTAAACATGTTCAGACTGCTTGGCCCGTCTAGGCAAACCTGCCATGGGAATAAATAGAGGATATTTATTCTTTTGCTGTGAATACCATAAATATTGTCATCGAGTGAAATGAAAACATCAGTATTTTCACGAGTGCGAAGCACGAGTGAAAATTTGAATTTTTTCATTACACGAGATGAAAAATTTTTCGGTATTCACTGAAAAAGAGTAAATTTTCTTTTTATTTTATTGTTTACACGTCAATGTAGGTTTCTGACGTCATAAGTAACGTCACCAAACAAAACATGAACGTCATGGCGTCGACGCTCAGTGCTTAACATGTGAACCGCCGGAGAGACAAAAACAAAAATTTTCGGCGAATCAAAATAATTTTGATACCAAAATGTTCCTTACATTCTAACTAACAAAATGCATACCAACACTTGATAGTTTAGTTTAGAAACAAAGAAGTTAAAGGTGTTCAAAAATCTGAAGTGGAGGTAACATCCACTTCTGAAACAGTGAAGAAAACCGAAGTCGTCCAAAGCGAGGAGTGAAAATATAAATCGTATCAGTCACTAGTGAAATGATACGGTATCAATTCACTAGTGATTGATACCACTTTTATTTTCATCAGATATACACTGATTTCACCGCTGACAATAGAATAAATCATACACCCTAATAGCAGACGGAAAGCAAACTAAACACTAAAATTTGAAAGTCACTTCTTTCAGTAAAAACCTGGTTCTTTTTACTTTACTGTTACTTTTTGTGTTAGCATGCTTGTTCAATCTACTTCACACAAGGCAAATTCATGCATAGGAGATTCATACCTTCATAAAGGGGAAGTAACCTGAACAATTTAAATACAGATCAAAATTGTAAGGTTTTATTATCAAAGTTTAGCAACCATTTCAAATACACACTTCTTATCACTAACAATGCAGAGAAAGAAATAGCTTCCTTTCAATAGTTTTAGAAAAAAAAACTTTCCAAAAATACAGACACTAAAGTGAGATTGAAAACAGCAAAGTCAAACTTTACAAATTACATAAATATGTGAGAAAAAAGAACAGCTATTTAATAATTCAGAATGTGGAAGAAACCCTTACATTATTTTTAATTTAGAACATACTATATTGAAACAATATCAAAAAAGTATCTCAACTCCTTATAATGCAAAAAGTTATTCCTTGGATTAATTAATTAATTAATTGCTATCAGATACCTTGGTGTGTTTATTTTGTGAGTGATCTGCTGAATGCTGAGTTGGCCCAAGGAGTACACTTATATTAGATACACACCTCCAGGAATCTGGTAAGCAATATGGTCACCTGATCTTATCCTGGCATTGTCATTGGTCAATAATAGACTATTCCATTTGATAGGCCATGAAACCAACCTGACATACTTAGAAATAATGCTTGGCTCCCACTGTATCATGTTTAAGTTTCCAAATATGGCACAGAATCATTATAATTTTCACTAAGACTTGATACCTTTTATGCTACAAGTTTTCATAATTATGTATACAAGAATTTTTAATGTTTACATAAACATATAATCAAGACCCCAAACTACCTGCTAAAAATAGCTGAAACCTTGGCAACAGATAGATACAAGTAATCTAAAAGAATGTTGTTGAGGGTCATTCCCTTACAGTTTAAGTATAATTTTCTGTCTTAGGATATTAACAAACATTAAGTTATCTCTTTAAAAATTATAGAATTTCTTAAACTGACATATTAATAAAAAATACTTTCTCTCAAAAGTGAAAATAGCAATATTATACAAAATGATGCTTTCAAAGGGAAAATAATTCCAGCTTTATCGTAAGGTAAACAGAAACAAGCTATTTTACTCATATTCAATGTGGGGTTCAAAAAAGGTAAGGGAAAAGTCCAGGGAGTGCCACAATCACAAACCGCAGCCCTTCCCAGACCTCAAAATTTATATGAATGTATTAATAAGTGAATATCCATCTTAAAATGTTATCGCCCTTTTTTTACAAAAAAACACACAAAAAAAAAACAAAAAACATGCAACACCATTTTCTCATAAAAATAAAGGAAACTACATCAGTCATATTAATGCTAAGCTATTTACAACAAAACACATCAATATTCAGAAAATTAACATGGTATACCAGTCTCGGCAAATGTCAATTTTACAACACGGGACCCACCTTTGAAAAAAGAAAAAAAAAGATAGGGGAACATTTTTTCGCGATTTCGTCCCGAAATCAGATGAGCAAAATGATAAGATACATTTGCCGAGTAAACGTTGCCAGACCAACCGAAATCGCTGTAACATTAAGCTGTGGTGCAGTATTAACAAAGCACAAAGAACAATAGCACCATACATGTTGCATCAGTTACAGATGTTCAGTTTTAATAATCCTAAATCTCACAACAGAGATTGTCTGCAGGTCTGCTAACTAAGGTTAACAGCTATAATAACATCCATAACAAAAGTGACATTTAAACAAAATGTGCCATATATGAACATTTGGTATCAAATATCTCAATGTCTTAACAACCGTGAAATGTAAAAATGACATGTTTATAAATAAAAAAACGTACCCAACAATAACAGTTGTAAGTGTATCAAAAGATAACAAATAAAAGTAAACAGGTGCCGGGATATGTGTATATATATCTCTCTTCAACTCAGTCTTACAACTATGTACTTATCTATCCTAGGTCTACTTGACTTTCTTTTAAAAAAGAGATGGTAAACACTACATCCTATTCTTCACTTTCTGAAATGTCTGATTAAAGTTGCAAAAATTACCGAAAAGGGAACGTAAATTGCCTAAGAAGCAGTTGTAGTCAAATTGATTTTAAGATAGTAATAAAGAACAGAATGACTTTATTGCCATATCCTTAGCACTTGGTCCCTTTTTTATGTCAGTTAAAACAGTTGAACCATTCAAAAAACGAACAAACAAACAAAAAAAAAAACAAAAAACTTAAGTACACATCTAAATTTTGAAATACACAAAGCATGTAATACAGAATGGTAAATACTGGAATGACGCTTTGAGTAGACACAATAGAGGAAGTCACACGGTACACAAAAGATCTAATACTTGAATTTGAATCTTACAAAATGTCTACTTAGAATCCTTTCAAGTCTTTCAGTAAATAAATTGAAGAGGTAATTTGAACTGGCAGATCTAGGCTAAAGGATCCATAACATTCCATCAATGCACTTTACAGAGATTACCCTAATCTGCAAGTCCCAGGTATTGATGAAAATCAACCATATCCAAAAGCGTAGGTCAACCTAGAATGGTAGGTTGTGCCATTACAGTCGCCTTATTCTGTAGTTAGAAAAATTGTGAAAGCCATCCATATCAAACTTCACAACAGTTACAAAAGTATAGGTGATGCAGCGGTTGTCCTAATCTGCACTCGTACATACTGTTTAGACCAACAATGATAACAACAGAAAAAAGGAATTCCTGTGATAACATACCAAAAAGTAAATAATTGAAAGCCTTCTAATTAAAATAACAATGCAATGACATCACTGATAATATCACTGATAATGATATATACATTGTCCATTCTCAAAACGACGGAAAATGACATATCTTAAGAGTTCAGACAAACACTATTTTAGACCAATAATTGCAAATCTGACAGAGCTTTATTTAATTCAACAGTTCAAGTAATTGAACAGAGACTACCTCATCTGTACCTTATCTCAGACTATTTATTGAATACAATGAAAACATGAAAGGGTCAATCACAATCAGTTCAGTCAGCTGCAGCAAGTGTCATAGGGACAACTATGCAATTTTTATTTTGATTAAAAAATTTAAAAAAGAATGTAAAATAATATATATAAAACCCATTCACTCAGAATTACGTTTTAAATAATTTTGAATGTTTAGATATCCCCCCAAAATGAGGATACATATCAATATAGAAGCAAGATGAGAGATACCTTTCAGAAAACAAAATGTATACCAGTCCTGTCTCTAGCACCAAAGTCCGAGGTCAAGATAAGGATTCAGGCAATGAAACGGTATTTTTATTCCAAAAAAGATAAACAATAAGTTTGTCTGAAAATCGAATTTTGACCAAATAAATATAAATGGAATGTCAAAAGATCCAGAAATCAAATTTGCTTGTTCTTCTTCTTTTTAACTAAAATTTGCCAAAAAGATTCCTGATCACAGAAAAATATTTACCGACGATGCCTTTTATTATACGACTGACCATCATCTTCACTGGCCCCTTTCCATATCTTCTCGGACTTCCTAAGGTGTTTATTGGAAAGATGGGAACATAGACCTGGCTCTCCATTCACTTGGATGGCTCGGAGAAGAGGTTTGACCTTGCCACTCCCTACTGACTACTCCATGCCTCCTCGAATCCATACTGGGCTGCATCTGTTGGTATGCCTATTGCTGGTTGGGCAATCTCCACCGCCAGTGCGTCATTTTATCCTCGTCTGCTCTCCCAGCTGTTTCCGGAGGTTTTCCAGTATGCCTAGCAGATGCTTATTCGGTTCTGAGAGGAGAACAGTCTCCTGCTTTAACTTCTCAATGTAGTTTTCTCTCGTTGGAGTAGCAGTGGAACAGTCCACTGTCATCAGCTTCTGTCTGAGTTGAGCTGGTTGACGTTAGGTTCTGCTCTCAGCTGCGAGGAGCCAGCCAGTCGTTGAAGTCAAGCTCCTCGGTGTTTTTTTTTTTTTTTTTTTTTTTTTTTGACTTTCCCTTGGCTTTATCACATTCTGACTGCGTGGCTCGGTGAGAATATTGGTCCAGATTCACCCCTGACAAGTCCGTCAGGAATATACCATGACATCCCTCCTTTTTCAAGTGGCGCATCAATCCCTTTTCTGTCCCCTGGATGTAACCGCAAGACCACTGAAGGGGCGCATGTTTCTTGAACACATGCTTGTAGATCTGGTCCAGAAGTGCAACTAAGCCACAAATCAGACATATGTGTGGCTTGGGAGCTTTCATCTGAAATGACATTGTCCAAAAAAAAAAAATCAATAAAAAAAAAAAATAAATAAAAAAAGTCAAGTTTTCAGACAGTCATCGTCTTAGAGGACGGCCTCATTTCTATCCTGTATGTTCTTAACTAAATAGCTTTCTTCTCCTTTTTTTTGATGAACTGGATCTGGTTTATGGCTGGCATTGGCATATGCATTAAATACACTTCTTAAATTCCCCGTAGCAACTTGCATATCCAGCTTGGTTGGTAATTTTTCACTTTCATATTTTTCAATCTGTCGTGTGTACAACATACATTGTTGCCTTTCATCGGATTTCATATACGCATGGACTGCAGAATTGGACTACAAAATAAGGTCCATAGTACTTTCCATCCAGCTTCTTGAAGGCCTCAAGTTGAAATAAACAATGTCACCAATTTTATACTGGTTTTCGACGATTCTGTTATCATGTTGTCGACTTTGACTTTCTGCAGCTGCCTTCAGGTTCTGTCTCACAATGTCGAAACTTTTTCCCATTCTTTGTCTAAGGTCATTCACATACTCTGGCAGGTCAGAGGCTTCTTCAGTCCTTTGAAAAGGAAGCATTATGTCACTTTGCAAGTTTACCTTTCGCCGCCCAAACATCAAGTAAGTCGGACTAAAGCCGGTAGCAGGGTGAGGGCTTGCTCGATATGCAGCCATTAGGAGTTGTAAATGCTGGTCCTAGTCCTGCTTGTGCTGACTAACAAATTTCATTATCATCCGCCCAAGGGTGCCATTAAATATTTCGATTAAATCATTTGACCTTGGTCTATAACTGGTTGTCCTCGTCTTCTTTATCTGCAGGAGCTTTAGGACTTCCTTATACAGCTGACTCTCAAAGTTACGGCCTTGGTCAGAATGCAACTTGAGGCTTGTACCAAATCTAGTTAAGTAGTCCTTCACCATCTTTTGTGCAAACGGTTCCGCTGGTTGTGATGGCAATGGAAAACTCTCCATCAAACGGGTAAAATAGTCTCCTATTACCAGGACTTGTTTTTGTCTTTCGACAGTGGCAGGGGACCCATCACATCAATTCACATCAAATAAAACATCACCCGTTACACCATCTCGATGAAAAACTAGTGGCTGGTTGTCATTGCTGGGTCCAATGCCTCCACTTTGTTGCCATTGAGATAGTTTTCTTGTCTGAAGATCCATTGCGGTAACCCTCAAGTGTAGTAGGTTCAAGACTCTTGGACATATATAATGTTAGTCTTACTCTTTGTTGCTTTGTGGTTTATTCTACGAGGCGATTTGTTGTATGTCTTTCCGTGTGCCATTTTATTCTTGTGTTTTTCAGTCCTTTTAGTATTGTGATTACCTCGCTTGGGGAAGAGAGAGCTAATCTTAGTGCTTTTCATACGTTTGTTCGATTTGTGCTTGTTTGGATTTGTCGGTTTTCTCTTCCTCGTGGGGTCTGGGAAGGGCTGCGTTTTGTGATTGTGGCACTCCCTGGCATTTTCTCTTATCTTTTTTTTTTTAAATTATATGAAATACCACTGGGCTGAGTGAGGTTCGAACCCACGCCGGCTTCGACGGCAGCGTCTAGCCCTTTATAGTCGGGAGACACAACCACTATACCACTACTCTTGTTAAAAAACAAGTTTCATGGAACAGTATTATGCTTAATTTCTCTGAATGACCCGTCAGAGTATAATTTTGGTGCGCTAACGCACTAATTTTATTTAAGTAACTCCCTGGATCAATAGAATACTGAAGCTTGGAAATATTATTATAATTTAAGATTAAAACAAACTTCAACAAAAAAAGTCCGGCCCAGGATCATTACTGATGCAAGTACTTCAGAAAAAAGTGTAAAGGGAGAAATATGAAATGACACTGGGTTGAGTGATGTTCGAACCAACGCCGGCTTCGAGGCAGGAGACATAACCACTGTACCTTTACGCTTGTTAAAAACAGGTCATTGAAGAGTATTATGCTTGATTTCTCTGAATGACCCGTCGGATAAGGTATAATTTTGGTGCGCTAGCGCACTCAATATAAACAAGGAACTCTCTGGATCCGCAGGATACTGAAGCTTGGAAATATTATTTAAATTTAAGATTTAAACAAATTTCAACAACGAACTCCGGCCCAGGATCATTACTGGTGAAAGAACTTCAGAGAAAAGTGCAAAGGGAGAAATGTGACATACCATTGGGCTGAGTGAGGTTTGAACCAACGCCGGCTTCGACGGCAGCGCCTAGCCCTTCAGAGTCAGGAGACATAATCACTGTATCACTACCCTTGTTAAAAAACAAGCTTCATGGAACAGTATATATATTAAACTCTGTTTGCTTGAAGATATCACAAAGTCGGTGGCTAATCACACCTGGATTATACTAACCCTACCACTAATATCTCCATAGATCACAGAATTTGACAAGTGAAACACTGATGCAATAAGGTTATTAGACTGGACAAATCTTGTCCTCAATTCAGACGAACCCCATGATAGCTAATAAAGTAATTTCACAATTACCTTTTGATTCTTCCAAGTCGTGCTGTCGAGAGCTCTCTCTTGTTATGTCTTATCTGTTCGATGTCCAGATGTGAAGTAGGCTGGAGGCGCGCTTCTCATCAGTCACGTGACTTTCTGCCAACTAACCGAATCGTCGACCAATGGACCAACATGAACTTGTTGTTGTTGGTGATGTTCCAGCCGACGAAGTCGCACCACTACACTCCTCCCCACTTTATAAAAAGGGACGGACTACCTCCAGCATGTGGTTGTCTTCAGGCACCTGCTAATATATCTTAACAGAACATGTTAATTATCTTAGGTTCACCATGTTCTATTTCCTGCTAAAGAGACACCTATTGCACAGCTCCTGCTCATTCAAGTTTTATTCTCCAATAGGGTCTCGGACACCGGAATTGCAGCTATTTTATTTAAAAGTCCTTGATTTGTTGCGATTTCATTGTTGGACTAACGATGCCTGAACGATACCTTTTCCTGTAGACACCTTTGATTTTTATATCACGCCATCTCTATAAGACGTACCAGAACCTCATGGCTGCTTCATGACCAATTTTACCATAGCACCAATACCACACCATAGCATCATCACCGCACCATAGCACCATTACCATACCACAGTACCACTGTACCATACCATAGTATCACTGTGCCATAGTACCATCACCATACCATTGTACCATATCATGCCATAGTATTACCGTACCATAGTACCATTACTGCACCATAGTACCATTACCATACCATAGTACCATTACTGTACCATAGTACCACTTTACCATAGAACCATTGTTTGGTGCTGTATTGACTTCAGAAGATGGCGTTAGGAGGTGTCTGGATGAATTGACCGGGGGCAGATGTTTCAGGAGTCTTAGTGTTTGTTCAGGTAGATGTGAAGAACAGTCTCCGATCAGATATTATCAAATAGAAATTGGGAGAACGGGAGGGGCGCTACGATATATCTTCAAATTGTTGGGAACCTTTTAAACATGCAATACGAAGTACCATATGATCAACGGACCAAGTGGCCATCGATATTGCTATTCAATTTTTATTAACCTCAAGACCATTATAATCTTCTAAACTTAAATTATATATATATATATATTCCTTTCTTCTTTCTTCCCCTCTGAAAATGAGTATATAAATAACTCCAACAGCCTCGCTAGCAGCGGTAAGAAGTACCATATGATCTACGGACCAAGTGGCCATCTATACAGCTACTAGATCTCATACTGGCTGAAAGTTAACAGAAATATCCTTGGCTTCCTTCAGGTTACAGCGATGCTAAGAAGTACCATATGATCAACGGACCAAGTGGCCATCTGCATTGCTGATTTCCTGCCAATTTTAACCATTTTTAGACCCCCTACCTTAGATCAGTACATATAGTTATTTTTTATAGATGCAATGATATGAAGTACCATATGATCAACGGACCAAGTGGCCATCAATATTGCTTACTTATTACTTCTGTTACCCCAGAATCAGCAAATAGAATGTCCTGGAACAATGATAGAAGTACCATATGATCAACTGACCAAGTGGCCATCAACATTGTCAGATTTTATTGGATCACTTAAATCTACTGATCCTAAAGAACATTACTGATCTAAGATATCTCTCAACGAGTTAGATGGGATTCGTCAGTAATCCACCGTACAGCTGGTTAGCATTATTAGTAGATGCATTCAGGATATCCAGAGCTGAACAGTTTCTGACTTTGGCCACTGCATCAGCAGTCAACCCTATCATGTTGGGGGTTGAATGTGAATGACGTTCAAAGCCAAAGTAAGGCGCATCAGTCTCGAGCAATAATCTCTCTAGATGTACTGCCCGAAGAGCTTTCTTCTGCTCCTCATTAAACTGGCGCACAAGTCCAGTAAACCCAAAATAGGTTCTGGGGAATTCACTTACCCAAGACTCCATCGATGTCTGATTGCCTGTAAAACAATGGACATGGATGGGTTGGAGGCGTGGAACTTGCTCCTTGAGGTGTGAGAGCACACTGTTAAGCACCTCAACGGGACATTCCTGCCTTTTTCCCCGACAGTGAAGGACCAGTATGTGATGATCCTTCAAGAAGGATAATACCCTCCTGAACGTTTGACTTTGCATCAGCCATTTGGTGTGCGCAACACTGTGGTCAATCCCAATTTCCCCCAGACCCGAGACCTCAGGCCACTCCAGCAGGCGCTGCATCCGAACAAAATGTTCCTCAGAAACCTTAGTTTTGGGGTGTAGGCCAATGCACACCTTAACACCCTGTTGGTGCAAAGCCACCACTTCCTCTCGGGTAGGGTAGGTTTCTGGGTCACAAAAGTTCGCCACAGCCCCCACCAAAGCGATCCGTTCTCCCGCTCCAGGATGATATTTGGCACATAACTCGTTGAGAGTAGCCTTTCTACTGAGGCGATGAGACTTCCTACTTCTGTCAAGATGGAAGTGACTATCATATCCCCAGGGTATGTTATGGATGGGGCTATGATGGACAGATTTTTCTGTTACCTCCATCACAGTAGGCTCATCTTCCTCCCGCAGTGAGCAGTCAAATTGACTACACAGTTCTTGTCTATAACGGGGCTCCAGTTGAGCTATGATAAGAACAAGGGCCCTCCAGTGGAACAGACCTGCTGGGGAGTTCAGGGGATACAAGGTGAAAACCTCTGGGGGATCAAGAGTCAGTTTTACACATAGCTCCCTCATGGCTACCACCTGTTTGTCTGTTACCTCTCTGTTATGCTCTTCAGATAACAGATCAATGCTGTTAACATATCTTGTTAACTCTTGCAATGTAGCCCCTGCTCCCAGCATCCACAGCGATATAAGTTTCAACGCTGCTACTCGCCTAAAGGCTGTCTCCCTGGCATCCAAATCCTCATTAAATATACTGGGGATATGGTACCGAAAAGCATGTTGCTTAGGGAAAGCTCCCTTAGGTTTGTCACAACCTGCCACTGGACACACCGTCATGCTTGCCCTTCGTCCCTGTCTATAACTGACAGCGGAGGGGCAAGTATAACTTCTTTTTCTTTTGGTGCCACCCCTTTCTGCGTGTTCCCTTTGCACGATCGCTTGCGGGTGCACAACAGAATGTTCTTCTCTGCTGCAACTTGTAGACTTTGGGCGTTCTTCGATTACTACTTGAATAGTATTCCTATCCTCAGATTCCCCGAAGTCGTAGGGTCTACGAACTGTTCTCGTAAACGTCTCCGTAGGCTCTACATATGTTCCCCTCTGCTGAAAGGGTAGATCTGTGACTGATCCAGTATTTAGACCCAATCGCTGTCTTTTCTCAGGTGGGTACCCGTACCCGAGAGAAGCAGAGGAACATACTAAAGGCCCCGTTTGGGCTGTGTTAGCACTTTTTGTTGATCCACGAGTCCGACGCTCATTTTTTTGGTTCCTTGGATAACCACGGGACTTTTGGTTACCCCGGCTTGAGGGTCCTGATCGATCCTTAGGCCTTACTGTCGGCTGATTTACAGATCGACCCTTTGGCCCCTTTAACCCGGACAATGATGTGTCAGCGCTCCGAGTAAACTCCTGCGTCTTAATAAGCTGCCTTCGTCTCAAAGGAGACGGGCGCTGTTCCTGTAACCGCAATGGAGTCTCAACTGGAGGTCGTGGTCTTTGCTCGTACTGGGAAGTTACCTCAGGACAAAATGTTACTTGCTTAGGATATACCGCAGCTAGCTCAATTTCTCCAACATTCTCCCTGTGAGGATCATCCACCTCCATCAGAGGGTGAGGTTTTATGATCAAACCAGGATCCTCCTCGTAGAGAAGCGCCCGTTCTTCCTCACTTGGAATGGAGGCATTCAAGGAAACATCCCCGGCCAGTACTTCCTCCTCCTGCATGGGGGATACTCTTTCTTCCCCAACAGGAGACAGAGGAGCAGCTTGCCTTACACTCTCCTCTAGGGATGCAGCATTCTCCTCTCTCCTTTCCAAGTTCGGATCCGTCCTCAGCCTGATGTCCCGACTTCGACCTTCAGGCATCTTGCTGGCTACGGATTTCTTCTTCTCTCCCCCAAGGTCATAGATGTTGGAGTTTATCCATGCCCGGCTATGAAATTGAAGAGCCAGGGCATCTTTGGCTACTTGCTTGAGCCATTCCTTCCTCCCTTTGTTTCTAGCAATCTCTACCTGATCCAAGAGGGCTTCAACTTGAGCCGCAGTTGACATTCTTGGGCTGACCATCAACCGCTCCACAAGGTCCCGACTCGGCACTAACCGCTGTGCTTTTCTTGCCTCCCTGATCTCCTCCAGAATGTCCCTCTTTGCAAGGTTTGCCATTACTGCAATGATAAACAGAATTCGCACACAATGTTGCCTATGAAGGTTTATTCTTACATAAACAACACTTGTACCTGTCTATCTCTAAAGCATCTGTCGCCGTTATATTGACACAGGACCCATGGTACCACTCATCACAGTAATCACATTGGATCATGAAACGTCCCTGCCAGGGTGTACGACATAGACAATAAGCCTCATCGTCGCCCTCGTCAGGGAGAACTCCAACATCTGGGCTCGATTTCCATTTCATGATCCATGCTGGCACCTTTCTGTCCCTGCATGGCTTTAATCTATCATGATTGACGACAAAAATGGCATTTTTCATTTTTACTCTGAAAAGGGACGCTGAGACCTTCTTGGTTATTACGGCCGGGCCTTTCCAAGGTGGGGAAAGTTTTCTGCATTTTCCTTTGATACTTGCTGTATCTAGCAGATACACTAGATCACCCTCCTCGTAGGATCTCTCTAATACTCTGAGGTCATAATCTCTCTTCATTCGGTGAAGAGAGGTCTTGAGTGTTTTCCTGGCCGTGTCATGAGCTTTCTGAATGCTACTTGTAAGTTTGGCGACGTATTCATTAACGTCAGTTGTTTTGGTCGCAGGATGAGGGAACATGAGGTGAGCCGGGAGGTTTATTTCCCTTCCTAACATCAGTCTGTTAGCCGTGTACCCGGTACTACGATTAACAGATGATCTTAGGGCTCCAGCAATCTGCTGTAGATGAAGGTCCCACTGATTCTGCGACTTACCAATAAAGCATCTAATAGCATCCATAAGCGACCTGTTATACCGTTCCGCTTGACCGTTCGCAGAAGGTCTATATGGCGTGGTTCTGGATTTGTGGATCCGGAGAGCATCACACAAGGCTGTAAACAATTTTGATTCAAAATTGCGGCCTTGGTCTGAAAATATTTGGAACGGACAACCGAACCTTGAAAAGAAGTTATCCACAGCTGCCTTTGCTGTGACTTCCGCCGTCTGTGATGGGAGTGGTACGCATTCTACCCATTTTGTGAACTGATCCACCATCATGAGGATATGCTCATTACCCCTTGGCGTTTTTGGCAATGGGCCAAGGAAATCGATATGGACCCTTTCCATGGGAGCTCCTGCCTGATATTCCTTCATGGGTGTCCTGCCATACTTGTCAGTCTTCTTGCTACGGCTACAAACATCGCATGAAGCAACATACTCTGCAACAGCTTTACCCATTCCATACCAATAGAACATCTCCTTCATTCGGGCTTTTGTTCGAGCCACTCCTTGGTGACCTGTCGATGGCAGATCATGGCTCAACCGAATGGCTTCCGCTCTCAATCCCCTGGGAATAACGAGATCTTTCTCGTCACAGTCATCTCTATTACGGTAGAGTACGCCATCAATCAGTGTGAACTGCTCCTTATTAAGCCAGTATGCCTTTGCCGCCGGCCCAGCAAGGAACAATTCACCCTCCCCAGGTTCGACAGCATCCGCTAGCCAGTCGAGTACTATTGAAAGATCTGCATCTTTCGACTGTTGTTCTCTCAAATCGTTGAGAGAAAAGCCCCAGCATGATGGTTCGTCAGCAATAATGGCATTAACGACTTTTGTCGTTATTTCCACGCTACCTTCCACAGACAGAATCCCTACATGCATAGTTTTGCTCCTAGTCTCACCTTTTTTCGCATCAAGGGGCAATTCAATGACCTCTTCATGCGGGCTATTGCCTGTGACCTGCAACTGTTGTGACCCTTGGGACAAGCCAAATTCACATTCCCCAGGCTCTTGCTGCTCCATCGCTATCATTCTATGACTAGTTTCCTGGTCATTCTTTCCAAGTTTTTCGCTTCTGCAGCTCGAATTGAAACCTGTGCTTGATTCTGGCACCAATACCTCTTTCCCCAGATTTGAAAAACTGTGCCTCTTCAATGGCGCGTCAACATTCACCGGGCTTAGCCCAACATTTTCCTGGTCACCAAGTTTACCGTCCCCAGTTGCATCACTGTTTGTGCATTCATCATCGGTACCTATGATATGATGCACCCCTTGTGATGCCATTGTTACTGTGCAGTTTACCACCCTAGCGAAACTGCCCCAATTTCTGTCAGCCCTTGTGCAGTAGTCACAGCCTCCACATGGCAGATCACTAGGTTTCACCCCAAGCTTAAAGGCCTCACAATACTCTCTAGACCCAGGAATGCGACTCAAAGCATCCGCATTCCCGTGTTTAGCTCCGGGCCTATGCTTCAGTATCATGTTATACTGAGATAACTCTTCCATCCACCTAGCAAGCTGACCTTCTGGATTTTTAAATCGCAATAGCCAGGTGAGACTAGCATGATCAGTCCTTACTGTAAACGGGCGCCCTAACAAATAATACCGGTACTGTCGAGTGAATCTCACGATAGCCAACAACTCTTTTCTTGTTGTACAGTACCGCCGCTGATCTGGAGTCAACGCAAAACTACCATAAGCAATGACTTTTTCCAAGTCATTCTGTACCTGGATAAGCTCCGCTCCAATTGCCGTGTCGGACGAATCAGTGTCGAGAATAAATGAATCATGGTTATTCGGTAAGGCTAAAACTGGAGGCTCAGACAGGGCTCTCTTCAAGTCCTCGAAAGCTTCTTGCTCCCTGTCTGTCCACTGAAATTTTCCTTTACCGACCAATCTGTACAGGGGTTCAGCCCTTTTGGAGAAGTCTTTGACAAAACTTCTATGATAATTGGCTAGCCCCAAAAATCTCTCGACATCTTTCGAACATGTTGGCACTGGCCAATCATGGATTACCTGAACATTTTGGGAGGACATTGCAAGTTTATTGCTACTCACCATCCTACCCAAAAATTCAACTTCCTGATGAAACAAGAGGCATTTCTTTGGCTTCAATTTTAACCCATACTCTCTTAGTCTTAAAAACACTTCTGCTAAGTTTTGAAGGTGTTCCTCAAAACTACCCCCTAAGACGAGTATGTCATCCAGGAAAGCCAAAACCGTTTTCCATGTGAGACCCCTCAAAACAAGGTTCATAACTCTTGCAAATGTTGCAGGTGCATTACAGAGACCGAATCCCATTTTTGTATGCTCAAATAAGCCATACTTTGTAATGAAGGCTGTCTTTTTTCTGTCCTCCTCTTTTATTTCTACCTGCCAGTATGCAGAATTCGCATCCAGCTTGGAAAACCACATACTACCAGCCAGAGTGTCTAGACAATCATCTACTAATGGAAGAGGAAACACATCCTTGACAGTCACCTCATTCAGGGCTCTGTAATCAATACACCACCGTACTGATCCATCTCTCTTTCTGATCAATACTGGTGCTGAAGCCCACTCAGAAGTGGACTCCCTAATCACACCTGCCTCCAACATTTTTTTCAGATGGGCCTCCTCCTCCCCCTTAAAACAAGCTGGGGTACGCCTCATTCGTTGTTTCACAGGTCTTGCATCTCCTGTATCTATTCCATGCTGTATATCATGGAATGTGCCCAAGTCAAATTCTGATTTGGCAAAAACATCTTGAAACTCAATTAATAATTGTGCCAATTTATTGCATTGATCTTCTGAGAGATGCTCCTTTGATTCCTCATACAGTTTTTGCAGATGCTCTGGCATTTTTACTTCATGGCTGAAATTAGTATTTGTTTCTACTTGAGCGGCACGAATCTCGTCCGCTCCCTGTGTATCATCAGCCATGATTTCCACTATCGGGTATGCTTTTGCAATTTGACTGCCCTTTTTTAGCAGTCTGTACCTGTCTGTCGGGTTAAGGACACACAGTACCGGATCTGTACCCGCTGCTCTCAGTATCTTAGGAATGAGCATCTTCGCATCCTCTACAGGTTCTATTATGTAGTCTGGCATCTCCCTCTGTAAATGGCACTTTACACGCACCACAGAATTGGGTGGAATAACTTGTCGTTTTATGACAGTTACCTTGGCTATGTGTGGTGCGCCGTGACTGTCCTCCATATTAAGATGAAGAATCTGGCCATCAAACATCAGAGTACCCTGGGCCATGTCTATGATGGATTTTCCTCGATGAACAAGAATGTCAAAGCCCAGCAACATATCTTGTTGAATGGGAGCCACGTGTATTTCTTCTGTGTACCACTGATCGCCTATCTTGATCTTGACTGGCCCAGCAATGAAACCTTGCATGGAAAGCTGTTTACCTGCTGTCTGTAATTTAACCATCCTAAGTTTTTTAGGAGGATTCTGTAAGGAGTTGTACAGCTTTTCCGAGATGATCGAAACCTGGGCCCCTGAATCCACCACAGCATCTACTGTCTTTTCAGCTACATGGACTTCTAGGCTAAACTGGGACACAGACTGTAATTGGCATACTGTAACACATTCTTGTTCTATATTGCCCTTTTCTGGCAAGACAGATTTATCTTTTGCAACATCCTGTTTTTCATGTATATCAAATTTTGCTGCTATTCTTTTTTTACGATGTTGCAAGGGAACCTCTTTAATGTTTTTCAACTTTGAAGTGTGAGTCATAGACACAGTATTCAGGTTTGAGCCTGCTTGTGCAGACACAGATGGAATACCTTTAATCTTAGACTCATCACTTGTGTTGTTCTTAGTTGTCTGAGTCATAGACACAGTATTCAGGTTTGAGCCTGCTTGTGCAGACACAGATGGAATACCTGTAATCTTAGACTCGACGTTTTTGATGTTCACTTCCTGTGTGGGAGTCATAGACACAGTATTCAGGTTTGAGCCTGCTTGTGCAGACACAGATGGAATACCTTTAATCTTAGACTCGCCACCTGGTCTCTGTTGAACAGTTTCTTGTATTGGGGAGGTTCTTGTTATTACATCTGTATCTGTCTTATCTATTGGGTACTTTTTAGTTTGGGAATTTTGGGCTATATTTTGTTGGCCTATTTGCGGTAGGATCGGGGGTTGGCCTTCTTCCCCGATCCTTTCCCATTTAAATCCTTGCCAGATTCTTGTCTGGGTTTTAAGTTGGGACAGTCTTTTTTGAAATGACCTTTGACCCCACAGTTATAACAAGTTCCCACCTTATGTGGAGTAGCACGAAATTGTGGGCCAGAGATCTTTTTATTGAGTATCTCCATCTGTTTTGCCAAATCTTGTACAATTTCTGCCAAAGACTTTTCACTAGTACCTGCGCTCTCCCCTCTGATAGACTTAATGTCAGAGGCCTGAGCCGCAGATTCCTGTACTGCTTTGACAGAGATCTGCTCTTCATCTCTTATGGCACTTCTTTTATCCCGTTTCCCGGATTTGCCATATACAGAAGAGTGTACATGCTGGTATCGCCTTACTTTATTTATTGCTATTTCTATTGTAGGCGGGTCATCCACAGAAACTGATAATCCGGCTTCTTTGTCCAGTAAGCCCTCACAAAACCTAGAAACTGCTTGCCTTCGGGCATATCTTTCTGGCAAAGTTTTAAAAGCTTTTACCCCCAGAGTCATAATTCTATCTGACCAATCTTCTAAGGACTCTCCGACGTTTTGGGTTGCTTGTTGGAATCGGTGCTGTGCAGTTTCATCCAACTCTTTTATTCCAAAACGTTCTTCAAGTCGTCTAAGAAGACGGGAATATGTCCAGCGGTCACTGCTTTCCATCAATAAAGCATAAAAATCTGAAGCTTTGTCTGTTAAACACCAGCAAAGATAATTCAGACATTCTTTTTTAGTCCACTCGCAAGTTTTTGCATAGCGAGTGAACTTTTCTTTGAATGCCATCCAACTACCTTTGCCATCATAGGTCAGATTTCTTGGTAATTGCCTTATGATGGAAGATTTGGATTTTTTAGTTTTGTGAGACTTATGCTTTTTACGCGTCTCCTCCTCAGAACTGGATTTTTTAGATTTTTGTTTTTTATGAGCCTCATTGTCAGACACACCACTTGTACCAGAGGTCTCTGACTGATGAGATTTTTTAGACTTGCTGGTCTCTTTACCCTGTCTAGACCTTTTTTGTCTAGCACAAGTCTCCTCATCAGAATCTGCATTAGACTCACTGGTACATGTGTGTGATTTAGTCTGATGTTTTTTATGTTTACGGGGCTCATAAATCTCATCTTCAGAGTCAGAGGAAGAATCTGTACTGGAAGACTCAGTAGTACTTAACTGAGGTGAAGCCGGTTTTTTACTCGTGGATTTTTTGGGAATAGCCCCTTGAGCCTCATGCTTTTTCTTCAGCAAGAGCTTTTGCAACTGCTCGTCAGCCTGTTTTCTGATTTGCAGAAGCTGTGCAATCTGTTCATCTTCTGTACTGACAGATTCAGGCTCTTTATGCACAGTTTTCTCCCTTTGTTTTTCTTGCACGGAGGAAACTTGCTTTATTGGAGAGCTAGTTGCCTGTGGGATGTACTCACTTTTAAAACTTTCCCACAGTGACATATAATCTAGATCAGGGATATTGGGTTTTACATCTTGAAAATGCACGTGAGGATCCTCACTCACCTGATGTGGCATTGTCTTCTTAGACAAGGAACTCATTAAAACATTCCTACTTTTGCCCTTTTCCCTAGCACCACCATGGCCATGTGATGAACTCGTCTGATCTGGGCCCTTCAGACGACCTTGGCTAGTATCCATCTGGCCACTATGCTGGAAACGGCCAGATGCGTGCACACTACCTAGCCCCTCTTCCTCAGCTTTCAAAATAGAGGCAGCTGAGGGCCTTCTCACAGGCACATTGATGTTAGGGCGAAAATCAAGAATTTGTAAAACCGCACTGTCTAACTTTGTGCGCATCAAAGTCTCCAGTGTACCCTGATCAAGGCTACCCCTAGACTCACGCAAAGCAATAATGGCATCAGCAATTACTGGTCCAACATTAGGAATTAGCTGCAATTCCTCAGCACTTGCAAAGTTAAGATATATTATATTCTCAGACATAACTGATTCAATTTGTTGCAAAGAAAAGGTCAAGAAAATGTATTTTGGTATATTTATAATTAACTGGACAGTTTTGTACCCTTTCTAGCAACAAAAAGGCTACTTCTTAGAAACAGCACAAGTCAGAAATTTTTTCTATAAATACTAGACTTTTTGATGTGTTTGAATTTTTATTTGTCGAAAATGTAGTCTAGTATTTGCTCCTTTTAGTGTTTTTATAAAACAGTTCAAACTGTAAATTACAGAAAGCTGGAAAGAGAAAGAAAACTAAGTAGTTTTATACCCTTTTTTGGTACAAAAATCCACCAGCAATTAAATTTCGCTTTCCCTCCTCCTATAATAGATTGAGAATCGCCCTTTTCTGGAGATTATTTGTTGCAGAGTTTTGAACTGCTTTCAGAGGAGCTTCTGAAATATTTTTCTCAAATATTTCTTCCAAGTTTTCAAAGTTTCTGCACCCTTTTTTTGATACAAAAACCCCTTAGAAAAAATATCTAGAATATTTCAGTATTGAAATTGGACTAAGAAAATGTGGAAACACAACTTTTTAGTTGTTTAATTTGCACGAAAAATTTCGGCTGATCTGGCGCCAAAAAGCCACGTGGTGAAATTTTTTCTGTGCAAAATTTCAAAATTTTCCAGTCTTTTCGCTCAACGCACAGTCAATCTTTCCTTTGCAATGACTGTAAACAGACCTGGTATCCGCAGAGAGGTTTGACTCCGCGAATAATGCTATTACGCAGACGGAAAGACGAGAACAGTTTCCTTGTTTCGTTTTTGAAACTTTCTGCCTGGTGTTTTATTTTAGCAAAAGTATGGTCATCAGGCGTTGGGACGATGTTTCGCTGCCACCATTAAAGTAATTTCACAATTACCTTTTGATTCTTCCAAGTCGTGCTGTCGAGAGCTCTCTCTTGTTATGTCTTATCTGTTCGATGTCCAGATGTGAAGTAGGCTGGAGGCGCGCTTCTCATCAGTCACGTGACTTTCTGCCAACTAACCGAATCGTCGACCAATGGACCAACATGAACTTGTTGTTGTTGGTGATGTTCCAGCCGACGAAGTCGCACCACTACACTAATATTCTAACAGACAAGCCCTTACAAATATTTTATTTTACTTTGAGTCTTAAGTGATTTCTTAAAGATCAGATGTGTCGAGTTGATCATTCTGACCGGAGATTGCATCAAACCTAGTTCAACACAGTTGATCCCCTAAGAACCTTTAAACTAATTAATGATTTCAAAAAAAAAAAAAAAAAAAAAAAAAATAGAAATAGCAAACTCAACTGAACTTAAAGAATATTTGGGCACCTTTAAATAAGGGTTTTAATTACAATTTTGTCTGATGTCCTAAACAGTCAGTCAAGTATGTTCACACGTGAAGCAATTTTTATGATCTTCCCCGGTATTATTTACCCAAAACTAGCGGGAAGGCCCAAATATTTTGTAAACAATCAGCACAGTCTTATGCAATGATTACGAAACTAAATGCACAGTATCACCTCAGAGCCATTGAAGAGTCACAACGCATTAGTTTCATAACCGATTCAACAGGATAGCATAATAGAAAGAGAGGACATGAGGGCATGTACTTCACTACAAGAAACTACAAGAACTAATAAGAATAGTTGGACAATAAAAAACAAAATCCCACTTCTGACACCAACAGTTTGTCGCACAAATGACGGGCGCTATACACTTGGGGGGTTTGCAAACCAGTACACCAAATAAACCAGTCTGACAATCTTAAATTGTCCGGTCAGGATGCCGACACCACTGGTTGTTCACTGCACATCCAGCTAAGCAGTTTCAATTTAGATTGTGGGATTTTGATCAAGTGAATGAAAATAAAGTGTGTTTGATTTCTATCTTTTATCTAATCCTAATGCATATTTAATATACAACAATACAATAAATGCATATACATATATTTTTGAAAATAAGCCAATGCCAGCTGTGGATAAGGTCAAGTGTGTTGGCTTTATGCCTCGGCGAACAAGGCTTAATGAACAGATAGAAATAAAGCTAAGGTCCTCAAACTTTGATTTGTGTTTAAGGTATCTGAATAAATTGATTTTTTAACTGTTCAGAATGTTTGATCACCAAAGCAAACCTGCTATAGGAATACATCTTACTCCCTCATAACTGATGCGAAACTGTTGAATAAGTCAGATAATAAATATATAAATGCAATAACACTCAAAAAGGTAAGAGAAAAGTCAAGTTGAAAATCACACAAATTAAATAGTGTTAAACATGTTCAGACTGCTTGGCCCGTCTAGGCAAACCTGCCATGGGAATAAATAATACTCCCTCATAGCAGGCAAAAGCAAACTGAACACTAAAATTCGAAAGTCACCTCTTAAATAAAAAACCTGGTGCTTTTCTCCCTACTGTTAACTTTGTGGTAGCATGCTTGTTCAGTCTACTTCACACCAAGGCAAAATCATGCCTTAGGAGAGTCACTCCTTCATAAAGGGGAAGTAACCTAAACAATTTAAATACAGCTCAAAATTGTAAAGTTTTATTATCAAAGTCTAGCAAACATTTCAAATGTTTAGTTTTTATCACTAAGAATGTAGAGAAAGACATAGCTTCCTTTTAATAGGAAACAAAAACCTTCCCAAAAATACAGACATTAAACTATGATTGGAAACAGTAGTCAAACTTCACAAATTACATAAAAGTGTGAGAAAAAAGAACAGCCATTTATTAATTCAGAATATGGAAAAACCCTTACATTATTTCTATGTTACAACATACACTATATTGAAACAATACAAAAATTTGTATATCAACATTTTATAATGCAAAAATTTATTCCTTGGATTATTTAATTAATTTATTGCTATCAGATACTTTGGTGTGCTTATCTTATGGGTGATCTCCTGCTGAATGCTGAGTTGGCCCAGGGAATACACTTATATCAGATACACACCTCCAGGCATCTGATAAGCAATATAATCACCTGATCTTATCCTGGCATTTTCGTTGGTCAATAATAGACTACTCCACTTGACAGGCCATGAAACCAACTTGTCGTACCTAGAAATAATGCCTGGCTCCCACTGTATCATATTTCCGTTTCCAAATATGGCACAGAATCATTACAAATTTGATACTTTTCATGCTAAATGTTGAAAATAAACAGTCATTGAAAAATTACAAGTTTTCTTAATTATGTATACAAAATGTTTTTAAGTTTACATAAAGATATAATCTAGACCCCAAAACTACTAAAAGCTAAAATAGCTGAAATCTTGGCAACAGCTATATACAAATAATCATAAAGAATGTTGAGGGTCATTCCCTTACAGTCTAAGTACATTTTTTGTCTTAAGATGTCAACAAACATTTAGTTATCCCTTTAAAAAAAGATAAAATATCTAAACTGACATATTAATAAAATATACTTTCTCTCAAAAGTAAAAATAACAGTATTATACAAAATGAGGCTATCAAAGGGGAATAATTCCAGTCTTATCATAAAGTAAACAGGAATAAGCTATTTAACTCATTCAATTAGGGTTTCAAGGTCTATAATATTAATATGTGAACATCCATCTTAGAAATCTCCTTATTTTACAAAAGCATGCGGCACCTTTTTTCTCATAAAAATATAGGAAACTACATTAGTCATATTAATGTTAAGCTATTTACATCAAAGCACAACAATAGTCAGAAAATTAACATGGTATACCAGTCTCAGCAAGTGTCAGTTTTACAACACGAACATTATAAATTTGAAACAACCAGAATCAGATAAGTGGGGTATCTAGGTATCTAGATAAATATGTTATTCTCCATAATACATATGCTGAGTACTCATTAGCATCGCCTCGCAGAGGCCCCTGTAATAAGTGCCCGCATCATATATTTCGTGGAGACATGGGAAAAGTATCAAATGTTTAGTTAACAAACTTGCGTCAGTCCCTCCGTTCCTGTTTGATGCTTCTAATGATACTCAAAATATACACTTTTGCTGAGAAATTAGTAAAATCAAAAGGCTGAGAAAAACGATTTTTCTAGAGCTGTGGCTATGTAGTATGTAAGTATACCTTTTACATAGGCATGTTTACGTAATATGTGGCAAGGATGTACATGATTCCATTACATTGCACGATATTACTTGGTATGCGTTTTGTTCGAAACACAATAGAAAGTGCATTGTTAAATTTCCACAGTTATAATTCATTAATGCTAAATTACGATATTTTCTGCGTGCAGACAATTGGTTTAAATCGTATCATCAGCAGCACCGCAAATTGGAGAATGCTCTATTTTGCTGTTTAGAGACAAACCGCATTTAAAGGAGCTATTGCTGAACTGTTATTTTTGTTTCATAGATCATATAGCATTTTAGAGAAAATACTTTGCTATTAGTGAATTTCAAAACTTAACATCTGAAAATAACAGTTAGCAGTGAATTTTAAAATAGAACATCTGATCATAACAGTTGTAAACATCTTTAACAGATGTTGTATTTATGTAATTCAGTGCATTTCTAAAGGTCAGGAGTACAGCTCAGAAGAATAAAACGTTCCTCAGTCAAACACCAATGATGTTTATAATCCTTTAGCACTGAACATATAACACCAGTACAAGATGTACTAAAATTATTCTTAGCTTTCTCGGAAGATTACAAGAATGCTATTTCATGAGAATCGTATAAAGCAGATGCTTGGAATGAATTAAAACTTCTTTCGTTAAAGGAGATGACTGAAGTTAAACAATACAAAAAAAAAAACATCGAAGACATAAGGCAACAATTCCAGTTGCATTCATAGGCATAGGTCCGAAAGATTATGATAAGTATTTCAAACATTTTCCCGTGGCTAAAATGAGAAGCCTTGTTACATGTATATACCAACCATCTGATAAACTTGACTTCATCATTGTCAGTATTACATTTACGACGCAATGCACAACCCCATGTTCCCCTATATATAAAATGAAAACAGTGGATATGTAGTTGTCAACATTAAAGGCAGCACTGAGCAGGTTTTACACCAGTTGTCAATATATTTGTTGCTTCTTGTAACCTTTTTATTGTAAACATTCATCAGCTTTATAACCATAATACCATTAATTCCCGTCTTAGATGGTAAAGATACCATAGGTACTCATTAGTGTCTGCGAGGCGCTTCTTAATCTGTAGCCATTGCATATAGGCGAGCTCGCAATGCACTAGGTTTTATGCAAACTGTATAAAATAAAAGTAAAAAAAAAAAAAAAAAAAAAAAAAAAAGATTGCCTTTGGAAACACATCCAAGAGTTCGTCTATCTGTAGAAATGTTATCTTACGAGTTATCTGATTGTGTCTATAAAGACTATTTTGTTTATTTGATACAAATTATAACCAGTGTTGCACATTCCAGAGCAGAGCCCAGTTGTTCAAAGCGTCGTTAGCTTAACAAGCTCCTTAGGAGTAATTTCGTTAACTGTTTTAGCGGATTCAATATACAATATTCTGATATTTTTTGCTGAAAAAATGTGAGTAGCCTTTGCAGTTTTTGCTGAAAAAATGTGAGTAGCTTTTGCACTGCAAAAGCTACTCACATTTTTTTAAGCAAAAATTTTCAGCATATATGCGTATCACTTGATTAAAATTTTAACGAATCGTTAACTAACGACATCGTTAGTTTTGAACAACTGGGCCCAGAATTTCATACACTTGATTAATTTTCCGTCAGTTTTACAAGGGATACAACTTTTGTGACTCTCTGTCTTACTTTTCTGTACACCGAGCAAACACATTCTTTTTTTTTAAATAGAATCCTTTGCAGGTAGAAGGCAAATTAATTTTGACAAAATTTCATCCCCTGAATGCGCATCAATGCCAATACACCATTCATGCCATGGAAGCTTCTCGGATTGTTTACACGAAAGAGAGATCTACAAAGAAATTTTAGAGTAAAGATAACTTTAAGCATAACTGTTCCAAATTCAGTGTTTTTGGTGCGCGATGTTTTGGTTCTCTAATACAATCTTCAGTAGCAATTAAAAATTGATACCTGGGCTACTTGCGATAAGCACGGCAATTGCAGAAGGTGAGCAGAAGACACAATCTCGAGTAGGCCTCTCCACTGAGCTACCTCGAAGCAAAACAGCGCCAGACATCAGGTAGGAGATTTTCATTACAGCGAGCAATCCATCGCCTACTAAGAATAGTTTTTCTAAGGCGTTTGTCTTAGTTTTAGTATTTTTTTAGAAATTGAATGACGGAACCAACCAGACAACCATGTGTAAAATAATCTCCTACTTGATGTCTGCGGCTGAATAGGCAATAATTGACTTTTGGAGTCAAAGTACATATTTTAGTATGATTTGCTTAAATATCGATATAGTGCAAACATCGCGCAATCATAAGACTATATTCTATATTGTTAGTTGAAACAAAAAATATTTCCTATGACATTCTTTTATACTTTGCTTCAGATGTCCAAAGGGAAAAGGACTACGCCGTAAACTTTTTGAGACATATGATTAAGGGCCAGGGTGAGCTACTGAAATTAAATATTGTGTTCTGTTCAGGAGGGAAAATAAACCGCAGTAAATCAAGCGGCATATAAAGAACTCCTGTTTTGTCTTAGTACGACTGAGTGAATGTTTTAGTAGAACAATGTCAACAGTGTTAGTCTTAGATACCTTCCTGTGGGCTTTAAAGCATAAGCATATGGACTTTCCTGGGCAATTACACACCTATTTTTGCTTTAAACTATATACCAATAACTGCTTACACACATGAACAAAGTTTGACTGAGCTCTGAAATGGAACTTTTATATTGTTCTACTAAGGCAGAGAGGTGGTGTGTATTTTCGCTTGTTTTATTTTCTGAACAGAACTTAGAACACGGTTTTTGTGTGTAAACTGTTCTTAATCCACTTACCGACTAGCGATATTGGTGAGTGTGTATCTGAAACATAAACAATAACATCACAACATAATGCAATTTATTATCTCATTTAGTAAAATGGCAAACGTTTTAGTTCTGTAAAGGTTACTTTCACTGATTCTTCTTATTATTAGCTAACCGGAGTCGAAAGCACAAAAGGTAAGCTTATAGTATAGCAAGGCTCTGGCGTTCACACTTTAGAACAAAAACAAGTTGGCCGCGTTTAGTCAAAATTTATCAGTAGCATGTTTTGGGTGGGGGGTGGGGAAAATTTGCATTAAGATTTTTAGGCAGATCGTTTCCATGGACAAAGAAATTCCCTACTGACTTATAATTTGGCAAACAACGTCTTTCTAAGTTGTTTTTATCCGATCCTTTTTATACATGCAGGTAACTAGGACATGCATAAAATCTCGGAAGAGTTCGATTTTCGGCCAGATCGGACCACTAACACCGGAGCCCTTGAGCATTCAAAAAATTCCCATAGACTTATAATTGGAAAAAATGTGTCTCCATGCTAGTTAATTCATTTTTTATTGCTGGTAACCAGGACAGGCATGAAAGCTCGAATGAGATTGATTTCGGCCCAGATTAGACTACTCTCTTTGACGTTACTGGCACTTAAATGACAAAAAAATTTACACTTTCGAACTTTGATATCTCTAAGGCCAGTCTGGCAATCTTGATCAAATTTTATGTGTAACATAATTGGCGCAGTGGGGAAAGGCTGCGTAATGTTCTGAGGCAGATTGGATCAGAACTCTGGTGTTAATGGCAACAGAAAGCCCCTATTGACTTATAATTGGAAAATTGGTGTCTCAACCTTTCCTCGGCTGCTTTCGTTCCGATCATTTTTATACTTGCAGGCAATGAGGACATGTACAAAATCTCAAATGAGTTCAATTTTAGCCAGATAAGACCACTGACTACGAAGGTAAGTGCCCTTGAGGTCTAAAAATTCCCGCAGACTTATAATGGGAAAGTGGTGTCTCTATGCTAGCTTGTTCAGTTTTGAACAACATCATGCCTTACTGCTGTTAAAAAACATTGGATTAGATACTATGATACTGTTTACGAAAGGGACGGAATTAACTATTTTTGATCAATTAAAATTCTAATGATGTTCTCAATAAATTTAAATCTAAAAACTTCCAGGCTTCTAAATTGTCTACATATGATTTTTCTACACTGTATACTACGTTACCTCATCATCTTACAAAAGGTAAACTTATTGATTTAATTAACCGAACGTTTATTCGGGAGAATACCCAATATTTGACTTGCAACGAAGAATCTGCTTTTTTCACTTCTGATGTATATAATAATCACAATTTATGGTCGTGTAAAAAAGTCTGTGATGCCCTTGTTTATCTTTTGGATAATATTTTTATTATTTTATTAGATTTGGAACTAAACTATATAGACAAACTATTGGTATTCCGATGGGAACTAATTGTGCTCCTCTTGTTGCAGATTTGTTTCTTTTTTGTTATGAGAGAGATTTCATGAAGTCTCTCTCACGTGAAAATCAGGCTGACATTATTGAGGCTTTCAATTCAACTTCAAGATACCTTGACGATTTATTAAATATTGACAATATTTTCTTTGGCCAAATGGTGGACCGGATATACCCTACATAACTCCAATTAAACAGAGCAAATTCTTCCGATACCGAGGCATCTTTTTCGGATTTGAATCTGTGTATATCTAATGGCACAGTTTCCACCAAAACTTATGATAAATAGGACGATTTTGATTTTGATATAGTCAATTTCCCTTTTCTGGATGGCGATGTCCCCCGGCGTACCTCATATGGGGTATACATATCTCAACTTATAAGATTCGCCAGAGCTTCTTCAAATCTTAATGACTTTAACTACCGTAATAAAGCCCTTACTGCCAAACTTCTAAGACATGACTATCGTTATTTTAAACTTCGTAAGGCCTTTTCGAAATTTTATCGCAGACACAGTGCCTTGTTAGAAAAATATAGCGTCAGTCAGAAAACACTTCTGCAACAAGGGGTATCGGAACCCGAATTTTACGGCGACTTAGTGTACAGATTTAGAAAAATTGTAGGTAAATCTAACTTTTCGGAGCAATTCAGAAAACTTATTAACCGTTATAAAAAAATTGGCTATAGCCTGGATATTATGCGGCAGACTGCATGCCTAGCTGTCAACCCAATCATTGTTGATGGCTATGCTTCACTCTTTAATTGCATGACGGCGGTTCGGGCCTCAGACTCAATGACGGCCTCTTCGTAAAACTTTAACCAGTGGGTTGGGGCTTGACGATATATATTTGGCTTGGCCCGCCGTGGTTCAACTATTGGTTTTCATTTACTCTGGCATACAGTAGAATTAGCCATGAGTACTCGTCTTTGTTTATTATAGTGATTAATTTGATTTTTATATTTTCGCTTTGATGCATTGACTGATCTGGGAGCCTTTATGCGAACCGAATTTTTATGTATTTCTGTATTAAGAGTAGCATCGGGGCCCACGGTGAAGTTAGCTAGCTGTAAAAGTGCTTTAACCCCCCCCCCCCTACCCCGGTGGTTTACTCTACTGACCGTTCTAAGGCGGTGGTCCCGGTGTTAGTCTTACTCTTTGTTGCTTTGTGGTTTATTCTACGAGGCGATTTGTTGTGTGTCTTTCCGTGTGTCGTTTTGTTCTTGTGTTTTTCGGTCCTTTTGGTATTGCGATTACCTCGCTTGTGGAAGAGAGAGCTAATCTTAGTGCTTTTCTTACGTTTGTTCGATTTGTGCTTGTTTGGATGTGTCTGTTTCCTCTTCCTCTTGGGGTCTGGGAAGGGCTGCGGTTTGTGATTGTGGCACTCCCTGGACTTTTCTCTTACATTTTTTGATCGAATCATCATCAAATAAAAGTAAAAAAAAATGATTGCGTTTGAAAACAAGGAACAATCAAATCACAAAAATCGGAGACTCGGTTTGATTGAGTCTCTTCATATGCAACACTGCAGTTTGCGAGGCTGCATACGCCCCACCCCCACCCCCACCTAGCGCGGGCTTAAGCGGTATTCGAGTTTGAAAATAACCAGAATGGGCAAAGTTGCTGGTAACTAAGGGCAGGCTTAAAGCTCAGTAGAGTTCGGTTTTGGTCCGAATCAGCTCACTCATTTTGGAGTTATTTGCCATTGAATGACAAAAAATTTCACATTTTTTAACTTTAATATCTGTATAGCTAGTTGGCCAATCATTACCAAATGTTATGTGTAGCATATGCGGGATGGGGAAAGGCTGTGTAAGATTTTGAGGCAGATTATTTCAAAATACTGGTTTCAATGGCAACAGAAAATCCCCCATTGACATAATAAGGAAAATGATATCTCCACCTTTTCTCGGTTGTTTTTGATTCGTAATGAGGTCATGCATAAATTCACGGACGAGTTTGAATTTCGGCCAGATCGGATTTTCGACTAAGGAGTTAGCTGTTCTTGAGGTCTAAAATTCCCATAGGCTTATAATGGGAAAATGATGTCTTCATGCTAGCTAATTCAGTTTTGCTCGAATCATCATCAAAGTTGCTGGTAACCAGTCTTTAACCCGAAAACATATTTGTACATTTACGGTTTGTATTAGGTTCACAAATTGGTTAAAGCCTCTTGCATTTTTTCTACTGACCACTTAAAAGCGATTTTCCTATTGAAGTTGTTCTTTATTATTGCGTCTGTGATTGCATACGTGGACTTTTTTTTGTTATTTATTATTTGTTGCTCGTCGCCTTTTTACGATGCCTCGGGAGGGCAGTGCTACGTAATTGTGACATTTCCTTGGTTTCAGCACTTATAGTTTTACAAATATTCCATACTAGTTGAACCTGGTAACAATTCTTCTCTTGACGAAGGTCTATCCTGTGCGTCTGGTGAAGCTGTAGAATGACGATCATCTTCTTCTTCGTCATCTTCACGCTGTCGTCTGAAACATAAATATTCGGTTTTCGTTTTTTATACAAAACAAACATCTACATATTGTATATGAATCTCTCCCTCTCACTTATTAAGCTGTAATGGTAGAAACTCAGAAAAAATTGCAAATCATTTAAATTCACTTTAAACTGTTCATGAACTTAAAATAACAGGCGTGTGTCTAGAGACAAAAATCCCACTGTCAGATGAACCAATGGCGTCATAAATTAAGTGCATTGATTTTAAAATGTTTAAAAAATACTGTGAAAATATTCAGGTAGGGTATGCACAAATAAGTATATTATCATTAATGTTCACAAATATGCATGACGTTTTCCACCATGCTAATTAATTTAAACCATTGAGTACGAAGTTTGATTTGTGCGAGTCGGAGTCTTAGCGTAATGTCGTTTATAAGAATCATATTATCAATGCAAAGCTTCCCGATACCCCGTTGTTTTATTCATTCAAATTTTAGGAAATCTATTCTACTAAGATTAAATTTAAAACATATTTGTTTGGTATTCACATTCGTGTAACCAGGATTATGGGTAGCACGAAAACAAAACAACTCACTGATCAAGCATTGAGCGGCTGTTTTATATCACAGTGTCCTTCTTTAACAGCTTCCAACGCGCTTGATCTCATCCAAGAATTACTCCCGCATTTTCGCTTCTTTTCTACCTTTATCTTGTGGAGGGTGCTATCACCGGACCGGAGCGGATCAGGCCCAATAACCGGATCGGATCATAATTTATCAGGTGTTATGTTTACTTTTTCTTCGATATGTCATGCTTTGTCGCTGTTTATGCACAGTTGAGAGTTTTGAGGTGTACCTTATAATCTTAATCTTAATAATTTGTGCATTTTGCATTACCAAATAAATTTGCAAGATGGCAACCATTTTGGTTTTCTTATCAGAATGATTAAGTTGTTTTTGATCTACAAATCACCCCGATTCTTCCAACCAAGTTATGAGTCATATGGTCTTTCGGTCCAGGAGAAGAAGTTTAAAAAAATTGAGACGGCGGCCATCTTGGATTTCTGATATGTACTATTATACTATTTTTGATCGACAACCAACCTCGATATTTCATAGTTCTATATACATTTTCAGGATGGCGGCTGTGGCGGCCATGTTTGATTTCCGATGGGAAGGATTGTAACTATTTTTTATCTACAGGTCACATCGTTACTTCGTAGCAAGTTACGAGTCGATCGGCATTTTGGTTTAGGAGAAGAAGTTAAAAATAGATTTTCAACATGGCGGCCTGTAGTGGCCAGCTTAGATTTCCGATCGGAAAGATTTTAGATATATTTGATCTGCATGTGACTTCAATACTCTCTACCAAGTTTCGGGTCAGTTGGCCTTTTTGGTTCAGGTGAAGATGTTCAAAATAGATTTCAAGATGGCGGCCATTGCGGCCATCTTGGATTTCCGATCGAAACGATTTTAGCTCTTTTTGATCTACAAGTGATCCCCATACTTCCTATTAGGTTTCAAGTTAGTTGGCCTTTCCATGAGAAGTTCAAAATTGATTTTCAAGCTGGCCGCCATAACGTCCATCTTGATTTCCGAGCTATTTTAGATCTGCAAGTCACCCTGATACGTCCTACCAAATTTCGAGACAATTGGCCTTTCTGTTCAGGAGGAGAAGTTCAAAATAGATTTTTGAAAATGGCTGTCACGGTCATGACGGCCATATTGGATTTTAGATCAGAATGATGTCAGTTGTTTTTGATCTGCAAGTCAACCGATACTTCTCTTCAAGTTTCGAGTTTTGGTTCAGGAGAAGTTCAAAATGTCTTTTCAAGATGGCCCTCGATGCGGCCATTTTGGATTTTGATCGAAATGATTTAAATTGTTTTTGATCTACATGTCTCTATGTTACTTCCTGCCAATTTTCCTGTCAATTGGTCTTCTTTCGATTCAGGAGAGAAAAGTTGAAAATATATTTTCAAGATGGCTGCTATTGTGGTCATTGTTTTTTTTTTT
This sequence comes from Anodontia alba, assembly GCA_964016985.1. NCBI lineage: Eukaryota > Metazoa > Mollusca > Bivalvia > Lucinida > Lucinidae > Anodontia > Anodontia alba. The sequence continues at coordinate 27,992,320 of OZ024832.1, read as the reverse complement.
TTTTTTTTTTTTTTTTTTTATCAGAATGATTTTTGTACATATATATATATATATATATATATATATATATATATATATATATATATATATAATGTCACCCCGATACCATTTTACAAAGGTTTGAGTCAATTGGTCTTTCGGTTCTTGAGAAAAAGTTCAAAATATAATTTCAAAATTGCCGCCGTGACGGCCATCTTAGATTCTAGAATGGTTTTATCTTTTTTATGTAAAAGTCATCCCAATACTTCCTACTTAGTTTCGTGTCAGTTGGCCTTTCGATTCAATGGGAAGAGGTTCAAAATATTTTTCAAGATAGTCATCGCGGCGGCCGTCTTGGGTATCAGTCAGAATGATTTTGGCTATTTTTGTTGCACGTTACTCCGATACTTCCTACTAAGTTTCGATTCAATTGGCTTTTCGGTTCAGGAGATGAAGTTCAAAATAATTTACCAAGACGGCCGCCTTGACGGCCATCTTTAATTTTCTATCAGAAAGGTTTTTACTATATCAGACCTACAAGTAACCCTGATACTTCCTATCAGGTTTCGAGTCAATTGGCCTTTCCGTTCAGGAGATGTTCAAAATTGATTTTCAAAGTTGCTGCTATGACGACCATCTTGGATGTTAGATCTGAATGATGTTAACTGTTTTTGATCTGCAAGTCAGACGATACTTCCCTTCAAAGAAAGGTAAGAGAAAAGTCCAGGGAGTGCCACAATCATAAACCGCAGCCCTTCCCAGACACCAAGAGGAAGAGAAAACCGGCAAATCCAAACAAGCACAAATCGAACAAATATATGAAAAACACTAAGATTAGCTCTCTCTCTTCCCCAAGCGAGGTAATCGAAATACTAAAAGGGCTGAAAAACACAAGAATAAAATGACACATGGTAAGACACACAACAAATCGCCTCGCAGAATAAACCACAAAGCAACAAAGAGTAAGACTAACACCGGGACCACTGCCTTAGAACGGTCAGTAGAGTAAATCACCGGGGGTTTAAAGCACTTTTACAGCTAGCTAACTTCACCCTGGGTCCCCATGCTACTCTTAATACAGAAATACATAAAATTTCGGTTCGCATAAAGGCTCCCAACACAGTCAATGCATCAAAGCAAAAACATAAAAATCAAATTAATCATCATAATAAACAAAGACGAGTGCTCATGGCTAATTCTACAGTATGCCAGAGTAAATGAAAACCAACAGATGAACCACGGCGGGCCAAGCCAAAGACATATCGCCAAGCCCCAACCCACTGGTTAAAGTTTTACGAAGAGGCCGCAAATTTTGAATTAATTGGTTCAGGAGTTCATAATGACTTTTTAAGATGGCCGCGACCATCTTAGATTTTCGATCGAAACGATTTCAGCTCTTTTTGATCAGGTCATTCTGATACTTCCTACCATGTTTCGAGTCAATTGGCATTTGATTCAGGAAAAGTTGAAAATAGATTTTTAAGATGGACGCCATTATGGCCATCTTTTTTTTTTTTTTTTTTTTTTTTTTTTTTGTTTGTTTGTTTGTTTGTTTTTTCTTGTTTTATCAGAACGATTGTAGCTTTTTTAATGTAAAAGTCCCCCGCTACTCTCTACAAGGTTTCGAGTCAGTTGGCCTTTCGGTTCTAGAGAAGAAGTTGAAAATATAAATTTCCAAAATGGTCATTGTGGCCGTCATCTTGGATTTCAGATCAGAATGATTTTAGCTATTTTTCTGCACAAGCCACCCCGATACTTCCTACTAAGTTTCCAATCAATTGGTCTTTCGGTTCTGGGGATGAAGATCAAAATAGATTTTCAAGATAGCCTCCGTGGTGGCCATTTTGGATTTGAGATCTAAATCACTTTAAGTATTTTTTATGTTCAAGTCACCCTGATATTTCCTACTTGGATATAGAAGAAGAAACAATAAAATAAACTGTCAAGGTGGCCCCCGTGGCGGCCATCTTAGATTTCAGATCAGAAAGGTTTTTGCTAGTTTTCATGTTCAAATGACCCCGATACTTGCTGTCAAGTCTCGAGTCACTTGGCCTTTCTGTTCAGGAGAATAAAAGGTAGGAACAGATTTTCAAAATGGCGGTTGTGGCGCTATCTTGGATTTTCGATCGAAACAATTTTAATTAACTTTGATCTACACGTCACCCCGATACTTCCTACTAAGTTTCGAGTCAATTGGCTTTTCGGTTCAGGAAAAGGAGTTTTAAATGGATTTCAGATCAGAAAGATTTTAACTATTTTTGATATACAAGTCATCCTGAAATTTCCTATCAAGTTTCAAGTCAGTTGGCTTTTCAGTTCAGAAGAAGTTTAAAATAGGTTTTCAAGATGGCCGCTTGGCGGCCATCGTGGATTTCCGATCAGAACACTCTTAACTGTTTTTGATCTATAAGTCACCCCAGTTCTTCCTCCATGTTTGCAGTCAGTTGGCATTTCGGTTCAGAAGAAGAAATTAAAATAGATTTTCAAGATGGTCGTCAATGGATGACAGCTATCTTGGAAACCCGATCGAAACAATTAAGCTATATTTGTTCTACCGGTCGCCCCATTATTTCCAATCAAGTTTCGAGTCAGTTGTCACAGGGGTGTAGGAGGAGATATTATTTAAAGCAAATTGTTGACGAAGGACGACGCACGGACATTGGCCGTTCACAATAGCTCACATCACACTTTGTGCTCTGGTGACACACTTAGTAAACAGAGTCCGATCTTTTAACTTGGTCTCTCCGGTCCGATCCTTTTAGGAATATGAGACCTTTAATAAACATGTAGTTAGATATTGTGAGATAGTATATGAAAGATCCGGTAAAAATATTTTATGGCCTGTAAATAAACCTAAATCAAGATATTTTTGTGCGTCTAGTTTGTATACATATGATTTAAACGCTTTATGCATCACTGCCGCATGAGCTGATTAAGAATAAATTGCTTGAATTAACTGAAAGACCATTCTTGTTACCTTGCTTGTTTTTTTTTTTTTTTTTTTTCTTTTGAGGACCATAAACTTTACACTTTGTGATCATGTCAGAAATTTTGTGAGGCGCTCTCGTTTCTTTTTGATTTCTTTATTCATTTTTATACTAAATACCCACTAATTGATGATATACCTATGGGTAACAAAGTGTGCCTATCTTATAGCAGATCTTTTTTCTGTTGTTTTACGTTAGAGATTTTATGCTGTCCCGTTCTCACGAAAAACAGACCGATATTATTAAAGCATTCAATTCAACGTCTCGATATTTGGATGACTTACTAAATATTGATGATGAATATTTTGAAAAACAATGTTGATACAATTTATTTAAAAGAACTACAGTTACATTAAACTAGTACCTCTGACACTGAAGTGTCTTTTCTGGATCTAAATTAATCAATATCTAAAGACATTCTCTACTATAATTTATGACAAACAGGACAACTTTGATTTTGATATTGTAGATTTTCTGTTTTGGATGGCGATGTCTCACATGCTACATCCTATGGTGTATATATTTCTCAGTTGGTTCGGTTTGCTAGAGCATCTAGTCAAGTTTGTGACTTAAATAATCTTAAGCAAGGATACCATTATCATAACCAACGTAAATATTTTCTACGTATTATGGCCGTCAGTCAGAATTAATGTTCAAATGTAACGTTGGTTTGAAAACACTTCTGCAAGAAGGACTGCCCGAACCTGAACTTTATGGCAACTTTTCTATAAATTCAGAAAGATTGTTGGCAAAACTGATTTTTCGGTACTAGCTATAAAAATGTACGTCACAACATAGATTATCTTGCGGCAAGTTACTTGCGTGTTTTTTGCCTACTTATGTTTGATAGCTTTGCTTCCCTCTTTAATTGCATGACGTTGGGTCGGTCTTCACACTAACTGACGCATCTCCTCCGCAATCTGTTTCAGATGGTCGGCGCCTGACTATCAATGTGTGGTCGGGCTCATCGTGGTCCTGTTTGTGGTTTTCTTGTGTACTGGCTTCAGATCGTCGTCGAGCCCTTTGTTGTTTCATCACAGTGTTTTGATTATATGTGTTTCACTGCGATGTTACACAGATAGGATACAGGACCCCTAAGCGGACAAATCATTTATTTGTAATTTGTAGCTGCATGAGAATATAGGGTGAGGTTTCGCGCGATTCAAACTGGTTTAAGCCTGCCTTCCACCACCACCACCACCCCACTCCCCCAGTAATTTTCCTAATGACCGTTTCAAGGCAGTTCTCTTTGTTTGTGCGTCTATGGTTTAATATCTGACGTTTGTTTTGCCCTTATCTGTACCTCACTTCTCCTCAGTTTGGTGCCTCGGAAGGGTCGTGCTTCGTGATTGTGGAATTTCCTAGGTATGTTCACTTATATTTTACGTGGAAACATTGCAAAAATCTAGACTTTATGCTGCACAAACAATTTCGCCACACTACGAAGTAATGGTACTTAACCCATAACATGAAGAGCAAGATTATTATGCAAATCTATGTACTATGATCTGTACTTTCCTGCACAGAATCTTTGTATATCGTAAAAGCTACTGGTAAAAAGCAAAGGCCAGGATTAGCCGCGTCGGTGCGCAGTCTACTTTAAGCATTTGCTGTTCGTGTATGAATGTTATGAGTAATGCTGCCCTGTTCATCTCCTGAGATGGTATATTCTGAATGTGCACTTTAAAAAAGTAGACATGTTCACGTCCCGAGAGGTGTTTAACCCAAAGATACCTGGTGTGAAAATCGGAATTTTAGCCAGCATAGTACACTAATAGTGGAAATGACATGCAGAAAGTATATTACCCTGTTCCTAATGGGGACACTCTGTTACATACAGTACGGCTAAGGGCCATGTAAACGCCACCGCCCAATGCTGCTAAGCACGTCAATCCACCAACTGTAGCACCAGCTACGGTTGCTAAATCTATACCATTATTAGACTCGGAATTATCTTCTGATTTTGAGGCGTCGAATGATGCTGTGGTTATTGAAACCGGTGCCATACTAGTTATTGTACTGGCTGTATTTGACGGCGACGCTGTTGTCATTGCAGAAGACGACAAAGATGTGGACGTTGTAGTCAGGGCTATGGATGATGCTGTAACCGTTGTTGATGTTGAGGATGTTGTTGTAGTCGGCAATGTAATCGTCGAACCAGTAGTTGTTGAAGTGACAGTCGTTCCTGTAGTAGATGCCGTTGGTGCAGATGGCATATAATTCGTACCAGTCGTATTGGCAGTTATTGGTGATATTGTAGATGTCGTAGTAGTTGATGATATAAAAATCATACTTCCTGTAGTTGATGATAAAGATTTAGGGGCCGTTGTGGTAGTCGTACTTGCAGCTGTTGATGTTGTCGTGGACTTGGTTGTGGGCAGAGTGTTAGATGTTGTAGTCAGGGCTATGGATGATGCTGTAACCGTTGTTGCAGGTTGCGACGCAGTTGTTGTACTTGCAGTGGTTGATGATATGGTAGGGGTAGTTTTAGGGGCCGTTGTAGTAGTCGTACGTTCAGTCGTTACAGACGCCGATGTAGTCGTCGTACTAGCAGTACTTGTTGATGTTGGGGACGTTGTTGTAGTCGGCGATGTAATCGTCGAACCAGTAGTTGTTGAAGTGACAGTCGTTCCTGTAGTCGGTGTGGTGGTCGTCGTTGTGGTGTCAGCGACAGGAGATGTAGCTGAATAAAATTCAGACATGCTGTCAAAGTAGTACTTGCTACATGTTTTGTCAGTTTAGCAATTTAGCTATTTAAGCATTCCTGCGTACTAGGATGTAAACGAACTTCTCAAAGCATGTATATCTTTCTCTAAATATAATTTGTTTTGGCTTAATGTAACGCTCCAAAATATGGTAGTATACATTCACTATCATTTTTCTAGAAAGTAAAGTTGAGGTTACTTAGGTTCTAGGCCAACTAGAAATTATTATAGGTATTTCCCGAATTTTAAACACAATTGTGATGCGTGACCGAGGTATCCCACTATTTCTAAAGCTGAATGCACATTGCATCATCTTGAAAACCCGTTTTGTTAAGGGACGGCTCACTACCACGTAATAACATCTGATGCATTTTTTACATGTTAGGAAGATAAACTAATAGCTGCATAAATCTTGCCCCAGAGACTTCATAAGGCTAAAAGTTAAGTTTTGTTTAGACTAATGCGTTATAGTAGCTTATTTATATTGCATCTTATAATCATTCCGAAATGACTGAAATACTGATGGTCAACACACCAAAAATCAAACATCAAATTTCTAATCTATTCAACAATAATTTCAAGAATAATTGCTATCCTTTTAATGAATAACAAATGATTTTATATAATACTATATGTTATAAGGTTCGCACCTTTAGGCATGTCCTTAACCTGGATATTTTGAACATTGTCCGTGCTAGCTATTTAAATTCGTACAGGCATCCCTTATTTAGTTAATTGACCTGTGCCACTACTTAACTGGAAAGTGTCAAAAGACTATGAAATTCGGGAAAGACATATCATCATTGCAATCATTGATAACTGACAGGCTAACAGCCGAATATATAACTAGACGTGTCACAACTAGGCTCAATGAAGAAAGGCTTTCCTTTATGCCCACTGCAAAGTATACACAGATATGAAGAACCAGGTCCTACTGACTCTCTCATTAGGCGACCATGCACGATAGATTTAAATCAGCATATAGCTAAGTTTTATATGAACAGGCCAGAGACATGTGATCCACGTCGGGGCCCGAATTTACTATAGGGCCTATGTATCGTGCTTTGTAAACATGTCGAGTGTTGTTTCTGACAGTGTCTTAGTTTAATTAGATGCGAGAACAACCTACCAGATTTGCAAGTGCTGCTGGCACACACTTCACCATCACCGCATATATTTGAAGAACTACCACATACTGCAGGTACAGAAGAAAATAATGTGAAAAATTCAGCTTCACGTTTTCAATACTCGTAATATCGTATCTGCAAAGCTCCAGGTAAATCGATTCTTTTTTGCTGTTTTTTTTTTTTTCTTCTTATCAACCAAAAAGTATTGACATTTTCTTATTTCTTCACTACAGCATATGCTGTCGGTTCTCATTAGAAGCGCATCGCCGAAACATATGCGGATACCCCTCTTATCTGGAGCTTTGTATATATCTACAACTATCTATGAACGTACGAATATATATATGGATGAATGACTTCTTCGATGCTTGTAAGTACACGCGGTAAGTGCATAGGTATACAGATTACATAAGAGTTATTTTTAAAATTTGCTTTTACTTCTACTTCTGACTTTTTTCTTTCGCTGCTATCTATCTATCTATCTATCTATTTATCAGATAGGTTAGATGTTAAAGGGAATTAGATACACTTTCAGTGGAAGTAACTCTGTTCAAATCATTTAGCCCCCGTTTGAAAAGGGATCTAATCTGAAAGGAAAGATTTTGATTTCTTTTGAGTTAATTCGTTTTTGTCAGAGTAGAACCTTTTTATAAAGGGATTTAGTGCACTGGAAAGAATATATAAAGCCACAAACGTTATCTCTGTTTAAACCGGCGGAAAAATTATCAAATCCAATCCCCTTTAACAGGTTTAAAGGTAGCAATAAGACGGTATAAATGAGAAAAACAGAAGTCTCTGCAAAACTTATATAGCTTTAGCCCAGTCCAACCGCCACGTTTACTTCTTGAACCTTGTATCAACTGTTTTTCTACAAAACTTCATTTTGTTTTAAGCTATATATATATGTAATTTAGTCTGAGCATTTAGAGTCCTTATTATGTGACTTATGTTTAGATCGACAAAATTCGGCTGGTTTCGGACTATATGTACGGCCTAACCGTCTTGATTTGTGGCAATCTAGTTTGTCTTCCTATTATTGCTTACTTGCTGTTTGATCTTGGCACTAGAAAAAAATACGTTATCAACGTTATTACGTTATTAATTATAGTATATAAGGGATGTCCTTGGAAACAAACAACACACAAAAGAACGAAAATCGAAGTCTCGGTTTCGTTGAGACTCTTCATTTTATAGCAATGCAGTTCGCAAAGCTCCATGAATACCCCATGCGCTCCTCTAAAAAAGCTATACTGAAAATAGCAGTATGCGGGGATTCCCGGTAGTTTCCTATTAAACGTTCCAAGGCGGTTTTTCTCTTGCAGTTCTTCTTTATGCGTCGGTGGTTTCATATGTTGCGTTTGTTTTGTCTTTATTTGTTCCTTCTTTTGGTGTCTCGGTAGGGATGTGCTTTGCGATTTAACCGATTTAATCATATAAAAGTGTGTCTGGGCTTTCCATCAGAGTTTTGCAATCCATTAATCTATTTTGTTGTGTCAATAACCACATATCCTATACTTGACCATTTGTATAAAGTGAAAAGTATTTTGATAAGAATAACGTATTTTAGATAGGGATGTTACCGAAATGAAAGTAATTATTCAGACCAACCAGCGCATCTGTGCATTCTTATTAGTCTTTGCATGAACAACATGGGGGCCATGATGGGCCTGTAACGCTCACCTGAGCATCATAGCACTTTGAGAGCCTGATCTAGAACTAGGCAAACATTCTGATCAAAATTCAAAATGATTATATTAACAAGTAAAACAATGAAGCATATCTAATGGACTGTGAAACAAGAATATATATAGTTTATGGGTGGGGATCTGAATGGTTTCCGAGATATTAAAAAAATAATGATTGGGGTGGGGGAGCTGGGACATGCCCCAGAGGGGCCCCTGGGTATTTAAGCTCTATGTCACTCAATGCGTCTTACCATGAGGAACAAGAATATAAATGGTTTATGGATGGGGATCTGAACAGTTTCTGAGATATTACGCATTTTATGAAGAAAGGGGTGGGGCATGCCCCCCAGGGACCCCCTGGGGACCAATGATCCATGTCACTAAATGTGCCTTATAGTAAGGAACAATAATATATATGATTTAGTCGGGGTATTCTGAGCCATCTGTAAGTTATCTCACATTTTTCTACTTTTTCCAATACAAATGCCCATATGACCAAATTTGACCTTGGCCTAAATTAGGTCAAGGTCATCCCAGGGCCATCATTTGAACAAACTATGATGGGCTCTAGTCCCCAGTGCTACATACCATATTTTGTGAAAATCGGACCACCGGTTCCAAAGAAGGTTTTTGAGCATTTGTGGGCCTACCTGGGAGGACACATGATCTGTGGCAATGAATGAGTCTTATCATAAGGAACAAGAATATATATGGTTTAGAGGGAGGGATCTCAACAGTTTTTGTAAGGTCTTTTATGAAGTGAAAGGGGTGGGGCATGCCCTCGGGGGAGTCCAGAGGGACCCAACGTATGGGTCACTGAATGTGTCTCTACTTAAGGAGCAAGAATATATATGGTTTAGGGGTGGGGATCTAAACGGTTTCAGAGATATAAGGCCTTTCATGAAGTGAAGGGGATGGGGCATGCCCCAAGGGGTGTTCAGAGGGACCCAAGGTCTGAGTCTCCAAATGCATCATCATAAGGAACAAGAATATATATGGTTAAGGGGTGGGGATTTTAATGGTTTCTGAGATGTTACACATTTTATGAAAGGAGTGGGGTATGGGGACCCATGGTCTGTGACAATGAATGACTCTTATCATAAGAAACACGATTATATATGGTTTAGGAGTGGGGATCTGAAATGTTTCTGAGATATAAGGCCTTTTATGAAGTGAAAGGGGTGGGGCATGCCCACAGGCGCGTCCAGATGGGACCCAAAATCTGTGTAACTGAATGCCTTTTATCATTAGAAACAAGAATGTATATAGTTTAGGGGTGGGGATCTCAACGGTCTCTGAGATATACTGCCATTCATGAAGTGAAGGGGGTGGGGCATGCCCCCGGGGGAGTCCAAAGAGATCCAAGGTCTGTGTGTCTGAATGCCTTTTATCATTAAGAACATGAATACATATGGTTTAGGGGTGGTAACTTGAACGGTTTGCAAGATATTAGACATTTTGACTTTTTTCCCATACAAATGCCTACGTTAACAAATTTGACCTTGGCCTAAAATAGGTCAAGGTAACCCCAGGGTCATCATTTGAACAAACTATAATGGATCCCGAGTCTCCAATGCTACATACCAAGTTTCGTGGAAATCGGCCCAGTGGTTCCAGAGAAGAAAATTTTTAAAGGGTTTTTACCATATATGGGCATGGCGGTCATCTTGGTCATGTGACCCAAGGTATGGGTCGCTGAATGTGTCTTATCATAAGAAACAAGAACATATATGGTTTAGAGGAGGGGATCCTAACGGTTTCTGAGCTATTTCACATTTTATGAAGTAAAGGGGGTAGGGCGTGCTCCCGGGGGACCCCATCGGAACCACTGATCTATTCCATTAAATGCCTCTTGTCACAAGCATCAGGAATATATATGGTTTAGGGGTGGTAACTTGAACGGTTTGCAAGATATTAGACATTTTGACTTTTTACCCATACAAATGCCTATGTAACCAAATTTGACCATGGCCTAAAATAGGTCAAGGTCATCCCAGGGTAATCATTTGAACAAATTATGATGGGCCCTGAGTCCACAACGCTACATACCAAGTTTCGTGGAAATCGGCCCAGCGTTTCTAGAGAAGAAGACTTTTTTTTTTGAAGGATTTTTACCATATATGGGCATGGCGGCCACCTTGGTCATGTGACCTGGACCCCGCAAAAAACTCGTTCCCCTATCCCGTGGAGGCTCCACATGAAATTTGACTTCAATCGGCCCAGTGGTTTCCGAGAAGAAGACGTTCACATTTCATTAAGTAAAGGGGCGGGCGTGCCCCCGGGGGACCCACTGGGGACCACTGCTCTGTGCCATTAAATGCCTTTTGTCACAAGGATTAAGAATATATATGGTTTAGGGGTAGTAACTTGAACGGTTTGCAAGATATTAGTCATTTTGACTTTTCCCACATACAAATGCCTATGTTACCAAATTTGACCTTGGCCTTAAATAAGTCAAGGTCATCCTAGGGTCACCATTTATGCAATTTATAATGGGCCTACTTCCATATGCTACATACCAAGTTTCATGCAAATCGACCCAGCGGTTCCGGAGAAGAAGATTTTTGAAGGGTTTTTATTATATGTGGGCATGGCGGCCATCTTGATCATGTGACCGGGATCCCGTATGCAAACTTTCGTTCCCCTATCCCATGGAGTCTTCACATGAAATTTGACTTCAATCGGCCCAGTGGTTCCAGAGGAGAAGACGTTTGAAAATGTGAACACACGACACACAGACAGACAACAGCCTTGCCATATGATAAACTCACCAATGAGCCTTCGGCTCAGGTGAGCTCATAAACAGGCCATGAAGCAGCTGCAGACTGCAACGCAGAGGCCTCTGATTTGAATATACGGGTGCACAAGGCAAAACCAGTCTTCGCTGTCGCATATGTCATGTTGTTTATTTTGCTTTATCAGTCGTATTTATTCTCCATTTTGTATTGAATTTCTGTCACCAATGTTTCTAACAAGAAATTTTAGATATTACGAAAGGAATATTTCCAACTAGCATTCTACTTAAATCTACTGTATATTGGGTCGTTACCGACCCAACAGGATTCCGTCGGGTCCAATATAGATTTAAGTAGAATGCTAGCTAGGTTATGGTTAGAGACTGACCAGTTCGACATTCTCCATTTCCAAAACCTCCAGGAGGGACTTTTCCTGATTTCAGAATGCAAATTCCGAGTAATAAAGAACCGCTTGTTTCGACACATTTTAGACTGGTGTCCTGGCAGTCCACACCATCTCCTGGCTTGCAGCCACCCAGTCTCTCACCATCTGGAAACAAGATAATATGAGCCGCAACGTCAGAAAACGTTCCTTCTGAAATCTGCGCCCTGTAAAGATTCAGATTAGCTTGCGCATTCCCACAGTCTGATCAGAATCTTCATGTGGACTACGAAGACTGATTAGACGGCGCAGGCTGATTTTGAGCATTCGTTGGGCTCAAATATTAGGAAGTATGTTCTCTCACGGTGCGACTCACATGTTGTACAAAGAAGCATATAGATCAATATAAGGATCAAACATGGTTTTTCATGCAAAAACATTCGCCAGGTCCCGTGGGATGTGTTGAAAACCGAGGCCGAAGGCCGCGGTTTTCAACACCTGCCAAGGGACCTGGCGAATGTTAATGCATTGAAAAACCATGTTCGATCGCTATTATTGCATAAAAAACAATTTCCACGGACTTTGCCTGATCTAGGGCCGGGCAGTACACATCTCGTAACGGCAGCAATTCTATGGCCCCGGTACGAGAATACTGACGTTGCGTAGCCGTGCATTAACATCGCGTGAATTGCCTTGTTAATACACGGCTTTTCGCCGGTTAACGCACGGCTGTTAATAACATGCGGCAGTGATTTTTATGCAATAATATCAGTGACCACTAATATGTACTTAAAACAGGTAAGGAATGACTGAGAAAAAAACAACAAGAAGAAATGTCCTAGCCAATGTGTATCCAATTCGCATGTCATCAGAACGGCAAAATGTAGACTGACATTGCTACAGGAGAAAGCGGATTTCTGCCATGAAACAAAGGATCTGGTTTCAAATTCTATACACAATTACAGGAAAATGAAAAGAAGGTTACATGACATTCCCATATTTTTTTTATATTTGACGCTGGGAAAGAATAAATCCGTTTCAACCGGTTCACTCACCTTCGTGTCCGCATGATTTCCAGTCCCCTTCAGCGCAACCGTTTGTCCCCTCAATATATTTCTATTCAAAACACCGTGTTGTAGTTGAGGAGTTAAGCGGCCGTGTATTGAAATAATATGCGCCTAATTTCAAATTACCGTATATGATGAATTGGTGTTTTACGTCCCTTTCAACATCATTTAAGTCATATCGAGACTATGAAGGGTTGGTAATGAAAGGGTCTGTGCAATGAAGTGCCGTACAGTCATGAGGTGAGTTCCACCTGCAGCGGTATTCAAACCCGAACATTAACGTATATACCCTAAATGTTGGGACATTTTATTTAGCTTACCATGTTTATCCTTAAGTTTGAACGAGGTCATTTTTTGCCTTTTTGACCTGTCTAAGAACGGCTGGAAGAGTGACAAACAGTGTAGCTCCTGATCAGATACCGCGTTCGGAAGCGTTTAAACTGGGTCAACTATGCTTTGGTTTTTCTGTCCTAATATTTACTAATATAAACGGGTTTGCATGCGTTTGAACTGGTCCACACGCTTTGCTTAGGTTTATCTGTCCTAACTCTTACTAATATAAACGGGGTAGGGGGTCTACCGTAAAAACCTTAAAGCTTTTACGGTAGACCCCTAAGTTTATATTAGTATCACTTCGTCATCAGAAACAAGAAGTAACTTAGGTCAAATAAGCATTTAAGTACCTGATGCAAATTGCCATTCTCCACTGTTGGCACTGGTGGTGGAAAGGGAGATAAATTCAACACTGTATTCCAGAATGTCACTCGCCGTCAATACACGATTGTCATCAGGATCATTACATAATGCGACAGTCACTTCTTTACGATCTATATCCAACGCTATCGAGAAAGACCTTTAAGAGAATAATGGAACTACATTTAGTGCTCCAGACATGAACTTTATTTTGTGTGGATTTTATCGATTTGTATACACTGGCGAAGTACATTTCGCAGACGGGCTTCTAATGTGTAACCACAACATGTCTTTTCATGGAGAAATAAGACAAAATATTACGAGAGTCCTGCTAAAAGTTTTGTCACTGGGTTCGGATTACTTCAGTGCTACGTTTTATAAAACATATTTTTATTACAAACCTTTAAAGTACTCCCGCTTTACTGAAACACATTTTTGTAACCTTTCTACCCAGTCGCGAAAAGCAGATAAATAGTCTTCTTTTTGGTATCTGTTGGAGACACTGATAAATAGCGCTGACAAGAAAACTTCAAGACGTATACTTATTTCAAGAAAGCATTTTCTTAAGCCTTGGAAATAAAAAGAAGTCACAGGGACTCAGGTCAGGTGAATAAGGTGGATGGTTTAAAACTTTCACCTTTTCAGAAGCCGAAAAAGACTTAACAACCTCACACTTTTGAGAGAAGGCGTTGTCATGTAAAAGATGGACTCCTGACCATCCTTTGCTTGGTCGTTTCTTATTGTAACAAATAAATTGGTCAGTGTATATGACTGCATCTATTTCAATTTAAAATAACTCGGTTAGTTGGAAAGCAATTTAAACAAAACGGGTATCGAATTTGAGCGGGTATCGTTAACTATTGAACATATCATTCAAGTGCAGTGAAGCATTTTTAAATATACCTGGGATAAACCCAAGGAAGCCTGTTAGTGACAGAACTTTTTGCATGGCCCTCGTATCTGGATACCTCTCTTATTGATCTGGAGCTTTGAATAAGTACTTGGAAGAGGGCTTAATAAAGAGTAAATATATCTTCTACAAGTCGATTAATAATCAATGATCTGTCGATTTTACAAAACCGATGATCGACTATGAAATTCTAGTCAATTCCCAGCAGTATTACAAATGAGCTTTCTATACATTCGCCTAATAATGAGTACCAGGGATTTATTGCGGATCCACTTTGCATATATGTGTTAACGTAATACCATTGATGCATGTTACGTACATGTGTTTCTTATATTTGTGATTTACCCTTTTTATGTCTAACGTCCTATAAAAGAGACATTGGCAAAGAGTGTTGACATTGATTAGACGCCGCCTCCTGTGGCGTCTTATCAGGGTCTGCACTGTTTGCATTAAATCAGGAATTTCTATAAAACACGGTTATGATAGAAATTAACCAAACACACATTCTGTTAGAAATGGATCGTTCCAAAGCGTTCAGATAGAAGAGTCTACTTGGTATATATAGGTTATTGGCATAAAGCAACCATAGAATGTTATCTAGTTTCTAAAATTCAAGGAAACACAATCCATAAGCGAAATTATGACTTGAACCCTGATTGCAGAAATGTTCGAGGAAAGAACCCAAGCCTTAGATATGAGATGTTATTGCAAACTACTGAACATCTTGCTCTTAGAATTTATTACCGAAAAGGAGATACAAAAGCAAAACCAGTATGAAATTGGCTCTCCTGACAAACTATTCCCAATGGTCATGAAACTATTACTCCGGTAGAATGGTCACATCTCACTTTCCTTTGACAGATTAACTACTACAGGGAGCAGTGGAAGAGAAAAGAAGACGAAGCCTAGCAGATGAAAAAAACTGCATAGGTCTTCGCTTCATCAGCTCAAAAAGGACAGTTGAAAAAGATCAACAGGTGAATATGAGGATGCAAACTCTCAGTGTTATCAGTTGTGCTGTGACGAACGTTGGCGTAAAAAGTGACAGAAGTTACATAAGAAGAAAAGTGCATTAGCCAATTTAAGTCTAGAGTCGCCAAAAGTTAATCGACAGACAGTAAGACCTAGATCAGATGCCACAGCATGCGGCGTCTGATCAGGGTCTTCACTGTGTGCAAATAGCTTAGCCATTTTTCTCTACGAGTATCTAAATCACATAGCATAATATGTCTGAAATTTAAATTCGACTCTTCCAATATATAGTAAGAGAGAAAATGAGTTGAAGTTTGCAATATACCTAAATTCATTGTCTCTTGTAACGCCATGATTTATGGTCTGTGCAACAATCGTCCCAAGCTTCAAGTCGTAGATTGTTATTTTATCGTTGTTAGTGCCACCTCCTATCTCAACCTAAACAAAGTTAGGAAAAAAATAATTATGTAACCGCGACATCGACACGATGTTGTTGCGACGCGATATGTTTACCTGGAATAATTTAAAGGGGAGTGGATGCACTCTCAAGGGAGGTACCCCTGTCGGTGTTATTTTGCCGCTCTTCAGGAAAGGGGGTCAATTCTAAAAGGAAAGAATTTTCTCTCCTTGGAAACATGTTTGTTTCTTTTAGAATAGACTCCTCTTCAGGAGGGGCACGGAATGCAAAATACAAACCGGAAGTTGCCTCCCTTGTATAAAATTACAGAATATTTACCAAGTGTATCTACTCTACGCAAACGTATCGTGTCAAGAACAAAATGTGTTCCAATTAGGCTGCTCATGCGTGCTGTCTGCTGAGAGTGTCGCATGCCCACCTGAGAAAGTATACACTCTTAGGGTAGATAACACTTTCTATAATTTTTTGTCTTCCCCTCTGAAATCGGGTCTGCTCTTTCTTTTAGAAAGCACTGGACATCACCGTCTGGTCCATGGCACTTGATACCGGAGTCATTTCATTTTTATGGGGGCGATAGCTCCAAGAGTTACTGTACCATTTCAGCTGACCTTATTTCAGAATTAACCCAGTAAGATTTTATCTCTGCGCGTTATAAAATAGAATAAATTGTCATCACTATGGTTGTTAAGTTGTCCTATAATTAGTATGAGCTGATTTTAAGCATTTCAGTGAAGGCATATGTTTCACATTTAATGGATATGGAATTCATAATATTAAAGAAAGCATTTTAAGAATTCCTACGCAATGACATTTCGGGATGACCTTATTTCCAATTTAACTCAAAAAGGCTATATTCAGGGGCACTGGATATAGATCCAAACTACCATCCATAAGCAGCAAACATCGTTATTTTTTCTTACTTGAAAATGAGCTGAATGCCAGTTCTTCAGTTTAATATTTAATCCTTAAATTTAAGAATTAGGACATATTTATACTATGTAAAAAGCTTTTTAGGAATTCCTACGCCTTGTATTTTCGCTTTCGCTTCCCATCTGACAGCCACATGGTCGCTCTCATGTGATTTAGAGACCGGGGACGGCATATACTCAAACGTGAGTAGAGCAGGCTTTGGAGTGGAACCTTGGAGTAGAGTGCTTTCTGGAGTGACAATATAGGTCATGATTGGATTAGTTAAAGCAACAAGTCCAATGGAGTGAGGCTTTGACTTCTGTGACTCCAAAGACAGCTGTAAGGAAAAGCAGATGCCTTGAAAGTTCCATCACTGGTGTCAAAATCTGGCAGGGCCTTGTCAAGGGAAGATACAAAACTGTTTCTGTATTTGTGCGCAGCCAGTGTCCAAAATCACTTTCATTTAGTACTATCTGAGATAAGGCCAAATCAGACCGAAAGATATTAAAAGTCTGATGCTGCTCTGTCTTACATGGTATAACTCTGTAGTCCCTTTTTTTCTGTACCTGCCTCTCTCTATATGTAAAGGCATTTTTAATATTAGCATCTGGTATCTTATAACCGGATCATTAGCTATTAACTTGTCACTAATGTAAATATCCCATGCTGCTGAAAGACCTAGTAAAGAGAGATGACACACCTGGCATTTTATCCAAGTTGACACTGAATGACCTCTGGCAACCTATTGTGGCCGATCATTACCAATGAATGATGATGCATACATTTATAATGCTTAGGGTTCAGGGAAGCGATCAGTGCTTAATGGCATTCTTATGTTTGCTTTATTTCGTAAACGATGGCACTATATAATTGATAGCTTTTGAGATCTGTACCTCAGCACCGCTTGCATATTGGGTAAAAACTGATACCAACGAGTTCTTTGTTGCTTCGGCGCTAGGTCAATTATTTGGCTGAGATTTTCGGCCATTTTTGTAACCGCCGATATGAATCGTTTATGGATTTCTTATACTGCCATCTTTCGCGAAAGATGACAGTATATAATTGATAGCTTTTTAGATCTGTACCTTAACACCACTTGCACATTGAGTTAAAGTTGATACCAACAGGTTCTTTGTCGTTTCGGCCCTAGGTCAATTGTTTGTTGAGCTTTTCGGCCAAATTTTAAAACCGCCGATATGATTCGTTTATGGATGTACAAGACGGGAGGGTGAGGTGTATGGACTTGGTAAGGTGACCTCGGTGTATGGCTTGCAGCTGGGAAATATTCGCGCGCGATAAAGATTACCTTGCTGCATCAGGGAAATATAAGCACCTGATAAAACGATTACCTTGCTGTAGTTTATGATTATCACACAACAATGTATGGCTTGCAGCAGGGAACTAAAAACACGCGATAAAATATTACCTCGCTGCTATACATGATTAACATAACAGCGACGTATGGCTTGCACCAGGGACATGTTAGCATACGATAAAGGGTTACCCTGCTATAGTACATGATTAGCCTATCACCATGTATGGCTAGCACATAAAAGATAACCTTGCAACAGTTTATGATTAGCACACAACAACTAATGGCTTGCAGCAGAAAAATATTAGCACACAATAAAATATTTTCATGCAGTTTGTGGTTAGCACACAGCAACATATGGCTTTGTGAAACGTTAATAATTAACACACGATAAAAAATCAGCTTGCTGAGGTTTATGATTAGCAGACAGCAACGTATGGCCTGCAGTAGGGAAGTATAAGCACAAGATAACAGATTAACTTGCTACAGTTTATGATTTATAATAGCATACAACAACGTATGGCTCGAAGGAGGAAAATATTAGCACACGATAAAAGATTACCTAGCTGCAGTTTATGATAAGCGTACAACACTGTATGGCTGTCAACAGGGAAATTGCTTGTGTTGAGGGTTTACGGCCCAGTCAACCCAATGAGGCCGGCCTCGGTGGCTCAGTTGGATGCGCCGTCTGACTGGAGAACAGGAGGTAGCGGGTTCAACCCCCGCCGAGGTCGGCAACATTCTTTCGTGGAGATTGATCATGAAATATTTTCTAAGGTCATTCTCTCCCTTCCGGTGATTCAAATAGGGCAGTTGTCAGTTTCTGGCGAAAGAATGTGCACAATACTGGTTAACCGCTTAGAGGACTAAGCCTGCCCAGTAAACGTGTGGTTAGGTAAACTGACCGCGCTCGACATGACCCCATTGGGTTGACTGGGCTCTAAAACCTCAACACAAACAAACAACCCAATGAGGTCATGTCGAGCGCGGTCAGTTTACCTAACCACACGTTTACTGGGCAGGCTTAGTCCTCTAAGCGGTTAACCAGTATTATGCACATTCTTTCGCCAGAAACTGACAACTGCCCTTCTTGAATCAGCGGAAGGGAGAGAATGACCATAGAAAATATTTCATGATCAATTTCCACTAAAGAATGTTGCCGACCTTGGCGGGGGCTGAACCCGCGACCTCCTGGTCTCCAGTCAGACGGCGCATCCAACTGAGCCACCGAGGCCGTACGACAGGGAAATTCTAGCACAGATAAAACATTACCATGCTGCAGTGTATAATTAACATACAACAACGTACGGCTTCAGAGGGGACATATTAGCACATGATAACAGATAACCTTGCTGTAGTTTATGATAAGCATACAACAATGTATTGCTATCAGCAGGGAAATATAAGCACCTGATAAAAAGTTACCCTGCTGCAGTTAATTATTATTATACAACAACTCATGGCTACAGATGGGAAATAATAGCTTACGATAAATGATTACCTTGCTGCAGTTTACAATAAGCATACAACAAGGTATGGTTTGTAACAGGGCATATTAGCACCTTACCTTAAGTTTACCTTGCTGCAGTTTACAATCAGCATACAACAAGGTATGGCTTGTAACAGGGCATATTAGCATCTTACCTTAAGATTACCTTGCTGCAGTTTACAATAAGCATACAACAAGGTATGGTTTGTAACAGGGCATATTAGCATCTTACCTTAAGATTACCTTGCTGCAATTTACAATAAGCATACAACAAGGTATGGCTTGTAACAGGGCATATTAGCATCTTACCTTAAGATTACCTTGCTGCAGTTTATAATAAGCATACAACAAGGTATGGCTTGTAACAGGGCATATTAGCATCTTACCTTAAGATTACCTTGCTGCAGTTTATAATAAGCATTCAACAACGTATGGCGTGAACAGATGACATATAAGCACATGATTAAAGATTACCAGGCTGCAGTAAACAATACGCAGACAAGAGCGTATGGCTTGCAGCAGGAAACTATTAGCTTACGATAAAGATTACTTTCTACAGTACATGATTAGCAAACAACAACGTATGGTTTGCAGCAGTGCGATTAAAGATTACCTAGCTGCAATTTATGAAAAGCATACAACAACGTTCCAAACAGTAATTACCAAAATACAGACTTTCAGTATATATGGTATTAATATAGTTGTGGCCTTTTGCAAACTTTTAAGTCATATATGTTACAGTATTAAAGTTGATATTTTAATAGTCCTTGAACAATTTAAAGTACGATTGTTAAGACATTTTATTAAAACAATCCAACCGTAGTAATTGTGTTATTTTTAGCAAGTTTGTTACATTGTTATTTTAATTTAGTTTGTTTATTTCGTTTATTTGATAGTTTATTAATAAAAAGTTTCATTTACTTGGTATCGATTATTTTCTATGTATTTTCCATTTAGCACCCTTTGCCATAGAAAGAATGACTCTTGATTAGACAATATGGACTGAATCAATTTCTTAATTTTTTTAATGGCAACACTGAATTTAAATTCTCTCCAATAGAGACAGGACTGAAGATCAGATACCATTTCACTAAATTTGATGGATGGGGCTTGGTCTTGACAGCTAATTAGCTGAAAGTGCTCCAAGCTAAAATAAATAAATAAACACATAAATAAAAAATAAATAAATAAAAGGGCTAAAAAATGGCAAGCTTTTTAAAACATTTAAACTTCTGGGCCCAGTTGTTCAAAGCATCGTTAGCTTAAAGAGTTCGTTAAGGGTCATTTCGTTAGCTGTTTTAGCGGATTCAATACACAATATTCTGATATTTTTTGCTGAAAAAAAGCTGCAAAAGCTACTCACATTTTTTCAGCAAAAAAAATCAGCATATTTGCGTATCACTCGATGTAAATTTTAACGAATCATTAACTAACGACATCGTCAGCTTTGAACAACTGGGCCCTGATGATTTAAAAGTCAGTGATATGGAGACGCAGCCAATTTCAACGTAACAGAATGCTAAAGCGCAAGAATATAAAGTAACCTTTACCGGAGGTAGAAAAAAAATAAATAAAAACTCAGTAGCATCCATGACAATCTTGTTCGACCCACCAGTCAGTACTCTCAGTGCTTTGATTGTTCATGTATTCATTACTTTCATGGGGAATTTCCTTTAAAATGTTATGTTCAAAGTTTAAGACAAAAGCTGATAAGAAGTGTTAATACGGTACTTTATATCAATTAAGTCTGGAAATAGCATTTACTACACGCCTGAATACGCTTTGGCGCTTTCGCTTGGCTAACCATAGAATCTCTTGCAAAGACTGATCAGGCTGCGCGAATGTGTAGGCTGATCTAAGTCTTCGCTGGGCGCACATGAAATCTTGCAGGAAATGCTATGCCACGGCTCAGTTATGGTCTAATTAAACTATTTGTTTACAGTAATTTTGATCCAAATATTCACTGCCACATTATCCATTTCAACAAATAAAAAACGTTTATAATACCCTTCCATTAACGTGTCGCGGGCAGATAACTCCGTAAAACTTTGACGAATTTTGCCCATTAGCAATCCAAAACCAGACCTCCACAATATCAATGTACATGCAAAGTTTGGTGAAAACCCATTGATGTTTACTCAAGTTATCATCCGGAAACGAAAAACGGACGGACAGACACACAGACGTCCAACGTGAAACCATTATATTCCGCCACTATCGTGTGGCTGGGTATAAAAATGCAAAAAATGAATGCGTTTAATAAAATCTGTTATAAAGATATGTTTCCCCCTGGACCCGAGATGCCCTTTAGTGGGGATATTTTTCTGGTATACTTACGTTATATGTATGAATGGGAACTTGGGTCTACGCTGAACATATTTTTCTAACAACTTTTATGAAACGCATTCAAAATTAGTATTTTAACCGTAAATTAGAAGGGGAATTCGAGTCAGATTATACTAGATACGCGCACAGACTGTATTCATGTAACCATGATTTACAAATAGTGTTGTGTTCTTGTCATTCTGATGCAAGAAATATTTCCCAAAGAGAAAGGCAATTAAATGTAATGCCAATCGTTTTGAACATGCTATTAATTTATGAGTTTTTTTCTTTTCTTTTTGTGTGTGTGTGTGTGTGTGTGTGTGTGTGTGTGTGTGTGTGTGTGTGTGTGTGTGTGTGTGTGTGTGTGTGTTTGTGTGTAGGGTAAACAAGACTAAATTATCTCCCCGTAATAATAAACAAGAACAATAATTGTTACTTTCTGCTATGATTCAGACATCGGGTAGCCGGAATATGTAATACAAATTTGAATATTGTGATTTCTGAAACATGGTCTTCAACTAAGGCTGGTTAATCAGAGCTGAAAAGATAATCGATTATAATTCATGTCATTGTGATCGATAATCGATTAGTAATCATTGAAGATTTGGTCATAATTTTACCTGTCTACCTGAGCATGACTTACCATATGTTACACTTTACTGTATGTATTTGGTCAGACAAGCCTGAGCAAACAGTATAGACAAAGATGAGACGCCGCAAACGCGGCGTCTCATCTGGGTCTACACTGTTTGCCATTCATTCAGCTATTTTAGACACAACATTTGGTATTAAATTGCACTTATTCAAATTTAAGATAAAATATGGAAAGGAGTTGAGGTGTTTGAATACAAGGGATGAATACGCTAAAGTAACAGACACAAAAATAAAACGGTTGATTATCAGCAAATCTGTAACGATAATCGTTTTTGTGGTGTTTATCAACCAATTAATCGATATTCAGATTAATCGTGCCAGCTTTACCTGAACCAATTAGAGAAAATCCTCGGTTTACTGCAATATCTCATTTCAGCTGATCGTTTTCACTATATACAGTAAAACTCCATTGACTCGAACACCGATGGTTCGTTTACCGTGGTTAATTCGAACTCGTTTTTTAGTCCCTAGGAAATTGTTCCGATAGCTCAAGATAACATTTATTTAGGGATATTTTAGGGAAAGTTTCTTATTTTGGTCGTAAAAATGTGTTGTGTACTTATAAGAATTGTCTGATCGAGTACACTCAACAAAGCTTTCTTTTATAAAAGAAGATATCCCTAAATTGTCCCCATTTGCCTCCTGACCTGGCACTATGAATAACCCCTGGACCCCAACTACCCATGTCTAGAACAAGTTTCTATGGTCCCAAAGACGTTCGAGGCATCGAAGTTCGACTGCACATCATATCTTATAAGCCAACAGCACTTATACATTATACTGCATAATCTGAATGGCTCCGAAACAGAAAATCAAAACTACTCTTAGTTTTGTATAGTATAGAAACTATACTGAACTGTAAATGCCTTTTCGTTGTCGTTTTCTTTAACTTCTTGGAAGAATAATTGAGCATTGCCTTTCCCTTTGAAGTTGAAGGTGATATACTGACGGTCAAATCTCTTAATCGACACTGCAGATTGTGATGGTCCCGCTGAAAAACATACAACAGTTACGCAGATTGCAATGGTCCTTCGTGAGAGACAGGTTTTGCTAAATTATTCATTACCCTTACCTACACAATTTACACATGCAGACAGGCATGCACGCGCAGCTGCAAAAATCTACGCCCAAGTAAAACAAAATAACCGCAACAATTAACCGCCAAGGAAAGACCAGTCAATGGGGGCCTTAAGCCAGTTTTTCATTATAGGTGAACCTTAACATGTGTTGATGATTCACAGTTGCGGTAGAGGACCCCTATGCGGACAGAATTGGAGCTGCATCAGAATTAGCCCTTGTCCTGCTGAACTCGGATATATCCTACTTTGGCAAACAGTGTAGATCCAGACCAGTTGGCATCTGAAGAAGCTAACTGATCTGGATCAGCACTGTTTGCCATTAAGTATGTGAATTTATATAAACAATCTGCATCGAGTAATCTGGTTGGCTGAAAATTAGAAATATGCGTGGCATCTTAATTTATTCAGCATGACAAGGGTTAAGGGTGAGGTTTCGCAGGAGTAAAACTGGTTTAAGCTACCGTCCCAGTGGTTTTCCTAAGGACTGATTCAAAACGGGTTCTCTGTGGTAGTTCTTCTTTGTTTTCGCGTTGGTGGTTTCATATGTGGCGTTTGTTTGTCATTACTCTTTCTCATCTCTCCTTCTTCTGATGCTTCGGAAAGACTGTGTTTCGTACTTGTGTCTTCACTTACAGTTTCACTCGATCGAAAAATCGCCCTTAATTCTGACGGAGCTCTAAATTGCAAAATCGTATGTGTACTGTCCGCGTTGGAACAGTAAAGCGATCAATGGCGATCCATCATGGAAACATCTGATTCTGACCCCCTTAACCCATCCTTATATAGTATAATTTGAGCTCACAGGGGTATACATTATATTTTTTTATTTCTGCTCAAAAACATAGTGGGTACTCGTTAGAACTGTCTCGTCGAGGCAGTTCTGACGAGTTCCCATAATTTATGTTGAGAGCAGAAATATGAAAATATCAGAATTATTTATCTGAAAAATTTCATTTTTTGATGGTAAACTTTTCAATATATTTCGAATGACATGTTTTTATAATGTGAAGCCAGAGCAAAACTTTATGGGCCCGACCACACACTGCAATAGTCTGGTGCAAAACGTATGAAACAGTCAGTAAAAAGAACAGTCATTGTGTCTAAGGGCCGACGCATCACCGTGCAATTAAAGAGGGAAGGGAATTTATCTAAATGAGTTAACAATCATTCACGCAGTTTACCACAAAACATTCAGGTGAACCCTCGTTACAAAGGTAGCATGTGTTCCCAAAGATATTGCCGTTAAAATAAATTTGCTATTGTAAAGAATCCTTAAACGCATCGGACTGATATATAAGAAAGGGTTGATTTTATTCTTTTTTCCTCAAATTACATACGTTTTGGATATCTATTAGAATCGTCTCACTTCACTGTGTAGATTCTAACAAATCACCAGAACATATGTCAACGAAATACTAATTACACAGTCTTGCATAATTTCCGATTAATTGTCACCTCTTTATCGAAGGTATCGTGCCAGTCAATTTATATTAAAACGAATTTTGTCATTGTATCGAGTGTCGGTATTAAGAAGGTTCACTGTACATGTAATCCATCTCTTTGCAACGATTGACAATATTTTGTAATTGAACCTGCAACATGCCTCACGCCCAGCTAGTACCACTTTTAAGCGAACTTTATATTAATATGTATAACATGTGGTTTTTAGCATACCGCACAGATCATCAGTACACTAAAATAGTCAAATATATTTATGAACATAATGCATGAAGCGATACAGCAGCGAAAATGCTGCTACAAGCCTGCTGACTTGTTGGGGGCGCTTGTCAAAACCTCCACCAGATTTAACATACCGCATTTCGACAATTCGATTTCTCTGTAAAATCTACCTAATAACTACCTAAACCCGCCCTCCAAAATAGTTCCCTTCTAACGTTGATAACGCTAAATTCTGCATTCAAACATATTTATGTATTAGCTTTATTTAATAGTTAACATATTAGCTTTGACTTAGTATATAAAATCAGAAAAAAATATATGCTTGCAATGATTTTAGCACTCAATTTCGTAAAATCATTCTCCGATATATAAAGGTTGGGTACAACACTAATGTAATACGACAGACTGCATGCATGGTAGTTACCCCAATCATGGTTAAAATCGTTGTTTCCTTCTTTGGTTGTACGCCGGTGGGTCGGGCCTCAGACTCTATGACGGCTCCGGCCTAAAACGTTTTAAGTAAGTCGGTTGGTGCCTGATTCCCTGGCTCTGGTTGGGCCCATCGGAGTCCAACTGTTTGCTTTCGTTTGCTTCAGCATTTCAGTTATTTCTTGCTGTCAAGTCCTTATCGTTGTTTCTGTATTCGTTTGATTTTTGTGTCCTCGGAGATGTTGCACCGATGCGTTAGAAACCTTTCACGCGGACTGAACAAATGTCTTGTGTATACCACGGCAGAACTAAGGGCGAGGGTTGTGGTCAGGTAAAAACGATTTAAGATCCCCCACCTCCCCCCAGTATTTTTTTTCTGACCGTTCCAAGGTGGTGCTTCTGCTGTGGTTTACTATTTCTGTTATTGTATGTCTTTACATGTGTGTCCTGGTGAAATTTTTATTTTGGATAGCCGTTTAGCCAATTTTTGGGAAAGATACTGTTTTTCTGCTTGTAGCGTTTCGATTGTGGTGCAGTTACTTTAAGTGCGTCTTTTTTTTCCCTTTGGTGTCTTGGACAGAAGGTTTTAGGTAATTCTATCGATTCCTGATCATTGCCTTCCTTTCTATTTATACACTCTAATGCTTATAAATAGCAAGTATATAACAAAACCAAAGAAAACTTCAAACTTTTGATGAAATAAGATTTTAATAACATTGAGTACAATAGTGGTGGACGAATATGAATATTCCAGTTATATATGCCAAATCTTGCAGCATTTGTAACAGTAGAAATCAGTATTCACGCACCTGGTAACAGGCATAGATGATTGTAAGAATTTGCAATTTAGAAGAAGCTTCCCAATGACACAAAATGGGGTTGGGAAGGGTCAAAACTCACAAGATATGGGCTATAACACCAAACAATTAAATATTCTGTGTGTCTTCTTTTCTTTTCAATTATCTAGTGCCCTAGAGGTATTGATAAAAGTGACCAATTTGACCTATACCTCTCGATAATGTGGGCGGGACGTTTCATGCTGTAACTCTAACACAACCACCAAATAGCAGCATGTCCTGAAGCAGAACTTACGTGTATTGTTGAACGGTACACTTACGTAGAAAACCTATTCTAAAAGGTTAATGTCATTGTAGCACTTTATCAAAGGTTATGGGATATACATTAATTTTGATAATATCACATTTAAAGTGGATGTGCTAAACGGGGCATTTCCGGGACAGTGTGACAAGAAATTGATATTCTTATTTTAGTTTTGATGAGGTAAGCCCAAAAAGCGACGTGAAATTAGTTGTAATTATTTTTTTAATGTGAGAGTCATTCTTGTAGAGGACAACGGGACGAGATCTCATGTAGACCTCTCGAATTCATCTTTTGCATTATGGAATTTAGTCAATTTAGCCAAGATTTGCATGTGAAGAACCCAATACTTTTTCGTATTAGAATCTGTTTCAAGATTTATTGCATGCGAAGCGTAGACCATATTTTTTATGAAACCTTATACTTATACTTGTATATAGTAACGTGTAAGCAACGTTACGATTGGCCGATACATCCATCCACTGATATCATGGCATTTCTATCAGTAAGTTTCATGTCGGAGAAAAAAGAAAGAAAAAAATCTATAATACTTTTAGGTCCAGAAAAAGAAATAAAATTGCGGGAATATTATTATTATTTTTTTTTTTTCCTTTTTTCGGGAGGACTCCTTTTTCCAGATCATAAAACTGTGCTAGGCCACCAAAAATCGGCGCAAATCCCTCGATCGTGCGCCCTAGAATCATCCCTGAAAATTGTAGCCCGAGCCGTGGTCCTACTAAACACAGAAAAGGGGCTATCGGGTACTGTTAATGTGTTTTTGGTGTTTTTTTTTTTTTTTTTTTTTTTTTTTTGTTTTTTTTTTTTTTTTTTTGTTTTGTTTTTTTTAAATTTCAACGTAAATCCCAATTGATTCTAGAGACCTACATAGTTTCAGGCAACCGACCTAATCAGCACTCTCAGTGCTTTGATTTTGTAAATAATATATTATACAAATGTTGACCACTGAGGTATTAATTCTGATGTGTTATCCACTAGAAAATATCACTTTTGATATTATCCAGTGGATATCACAACATATTCCGTGCCTCAATATTGAACAATTATTTTATTACATAACAATTACGAAATGTACAATATAAGCATTGAACAATCGTCTGTTTTATTATTTACAAAGGTAATGGATTAAATCTGAATAACGTGCGCAGCCGATGAGGTATATTTGTATTTACACTACAAAGAATAATATGTGACATTGTCGATCAGACCCATCCGTCGGCCACAAACAGGATCCTAGATGATAACAATTCACGTCCGTGGCTGAAAACTGATTTCAAAAATGCCCAAATAACTTTAAAAATTGTACGATCAGCCGAGTTTGTTTTAAATAGTTTTATGTTGTGTCTCTTGGTGATAAAATTTATTATGGTTAGTACATGAATAATAGCGCATCAGCTCTCAACAGCATTCATATTCCTATTACAGTCGTTTTTTTTTTTTTTTTTTTGTTTTTTTTTTTTCTATGTGCTGTTGAGAGGTGACCGTGAATGGCGGCTCCACTGCAGAATGATATTTATTGCCTGTACAGAAAATCTATAGGAGTGTACGAGCATATTTCCAAACTTTGGGTTCTAATTTGATAGTTGATAAAAAGTTTTAAAATACCACTTTCATAAACATGGAGTGTGCTCGCACACAACAGTAAACAGTCGTATTTTGGGTTCTAACATTGTTGATAATTAAAACATGAAGGTAATTTTAAACGTTCATTGAAGTATAAACAACATCGGTTCACGAGCAAAGTAAGTAAACCCCGTGACCCAATGTTGTTTGCGACGCCATATTGTTCATACTTCAATGAACGTTAAGCCTTTATCATTTATATTTATATCATTTTCCATCCATTATTTGGCAAAATAAATCTGGTTAAAGGGCAAAAAAATACAAATAGAACACAGTTGCACGCAGTGTTTTCTACTAACAGCGGAGCAGCGTCGTTAACATCGCCATCGTCAAATCATATTGGACAGAACTATGGTTTATTTTGACGTCACTTGATGATCATGTGACGTCGCACGAGTCTACGTCCCAATAGTAAACTATATTATGTTTTTTCTGAAAATGCACTGAGAATGTAAATATGAGCATTTAAACACTGATCAACAGGACCAAGACAATCAGCTCAAAAGATAAAAAAAAAAAAAAAAAAAAAAACATATTGAGAAGTACCTTTCTGTCCATCCGTCATCTATCTGTCTATCTCTCTATCTATCTGCATAAACACTTACCACCGCCGACTCCATCCAGTGGTATACTATCTGTAATCTGGAACTTGGAAAACTGATCATCTAAAGCGGGTGTTAGATATTCATTCAGGCTCCGTACACCTACTAGTACATAAAACATTTAGCAAAGAGTGTATTGTAAAATTTAATGCGTTCATTATTCTGTTTAAGTAAACATTAAGTTGAGTTCCACCTATTGAGACCAATGACTGAAAAACAAATTCAAACAGTACTAAAACGACTCTTTGTTTTTCGGTTAATCGTCTGGTTTTCAGTGTTATTAAACGTAGGCAGTAAAATGTATAGTATGACTAGTAAATATTATGGAACTAAAGGTTAGTTACATAGTTTTCTTGTTTGTTTCTTTGTTGTTGTTTTTTTTTTAGCATTTTAGCAACATACAGCAAATGTAACAGTTTTGATCTGTTTGAGACAGTGTAGTTCTTAATACCGGCTTCATCTTTATATTATCTCCTCTTTCATCGAGTATATGGAACATTCTTGAGACAATCAACACAATCCGTAAATAAAATAGTTGGCTGTTTCGATTTAGCTCTCTGGAAGCGGAATTTCAGAAGCAGAAGCGTGTCTGTCACGTGACAGAAGGTAAACAGAATTTGGAAGATTTGGCTTGCAAATCGAACATACTGTAGCCCAGATCCAAAGAAAATCTTGCTTTTGTCTCCATTATTAAAGAGAAATAAAGTAAAGTTGAGTAACGAAACATTCGATAAACTTAGCCATTTTAAACAGCTTTGAACAATGTAAAATTAAAATGAAAATATCCACTCTGCATGACTGAAGGTCAACTGTCATCATAAAACATTTTTTTTTTTTTTTTTTTTTTTTTTTTTTTTTGTAATCAACTCCAATATGGCTATCTCACAAACATCGTCTGTACAAATTACTCTTTGTTAAATTCGATCTTGTTGGTGCTGTATCCAATCACGTGACCTCTTCTCTTCCGAGTCGTCCACTGGATATTTAGAAGACTCGGAAGAGCTTCCAAAACTGTTGACTGCATGAATCGAACAATCAGAAGACAGACGACTGAAGGCTTCCGATTTTTAGAAGTTGTGAAACGAAGCTAGCTGACTTTCCCATCTTAAATTTAACAGACCTATAGTCTTCAGCGACGAGGAATAGTCAAAATGTGAAGAGGTACTTTTAAAACTACTTATAAAGATACTTTAACAAGTACAACCGGTTTC
Organism: Anodontia alba; assembly: GCA_964016985.1. Lineage (NCBI taxonomy): Eukaryota > Metazoa > Mollusca > Bivalvia > Lucinida > Lucinidae > Anodontia > Anodontia alba. Next base: position 27,962,231 of record OZ024832.1, on the reverse strand, counting down.
TTGAATTTCCTAATTCCTTTTGTTGTTGTTTTATTTCTTATATAGTAATCGTATCTGACTCATCATCCGTGCTTAAATGCTTTGATTGAGTGCTTTGATGTAATGCCGTTTTAGGAAATTGTTGATTGACTAAAGTACCCATTCGACGACTACAGGTACTTGTAACTAGTCATAGATGTTTAAATGATACAAATACCTTTGACTCTCGGTATCTCGAACTCGCTTTTCTTGAATAACCGCTTATCTCGAAGTGAAAATCTTGTCCCTGCCTAAACATGAAAATCTAATAACAAGTACGAAGAAAAGCAACAGAAGAACAACAGCAGAAATACACCACCTTGAAACGGTCAACAGTAATCCTGCTTAAGGAGAGAGTGCTTCATCCTAATTTTATGAGTTCTAAACCTCACCCTAACCTTCTGACGCAGCTCCAAACATAAATAGAAAGCAAAAATCTATCAAAAGCCCAGAATGAAAGACAAAAGAAAGCAATTGGGCAGTGGTGGTCAAACAAAACGTGGCACAAGTAACATAACATTGAACAAAGTAGGCAAATTCACAGAGAATGCCAACAATACTATTAATATAAAATAGTACATCAGGATTACAATTTCCGGACAGCAATATAAACAACTTAAGACTTCTAAAGCTTAACGTTAAAATTGAAGTTAATTTCTGCTCGTGAATGTTCATATTTTAGAAATGACCAAACATTACCCATTGTTATTGACTTCAAAGAGCGATTATCGGATTTTTGTTCATCTTTAGAAAGTTAATAAAAAAAAAACTATATTTCCTTGATATTCCTCGTATATAGTGATATGTAAGTCATGGAAAATTTCATCATTTATCATGCAAAATGAGGAAGATGTTTGGCTTCTTAGGCACATTAAGACAAAATGCAAAATTAGGTTATTCCGATAATAATATTGACAACTGATGTCCCCGTTTACACTTTTTAGTATGAAGTGCTAATGTCTAATTGCACTATCCAACACTCAGCAGTTACGAAAACTCTCTTTCTCTCTCTCTCTCTCTGTGTGTGTGTGTGTGTGTGTGTGTGTGTGTGTGTGTGTGTGTGTGTGTGTGTGTGTGCGTGCATGGAGGGGGAGCTGGGGGGGATAATATTCAAAACGGTGATAATATGTGACCGACGAATGTATTTAATTTTATTAATTAGTATTATTAGGTTAATTCTGATAGTAGCACGGCACTTTTCAGGACCATGAAAATTATTATTTTTGAAAGTAGTATTTCCGCTAAAATCTCTTCAATCAAAAATGAAAAAAAAAAAAAAAAAAAAAAAAAAAAAAAAAAAGTCTTTGTCTATATTATTAGTCGATAAACGACTAACAACTTAAAGCTTACATCCTTGGAATTGCTTCTAAAATACTGCAGATTTTAAACATAATAAACTATTGAACTTACTTGCGAAATGATAGATGATACACAGACATCGAAATAAACACCAAACCATGTTAACATCTATCAGCTAGCTCTTTCAATCAGATTTTGGGCCATCGCTGAAAAACGTATTTGATATTAACGGTAATTTCAGAAAAAAAAAAAAAAAAAAAAAAAAAAATTCTTTCAATCCCTTTACTGTATACCTGACACATTTAACAGACGAAAATATGCTTAGAAAAGAAAAACAAAATATTTACTGCGCACTTGGTCTGTTGGTTTTCTAAATTACAGTATTTACCATAAGTATACTGAGATTTAAACTCTACACAGTACTTACCTTTAAAATGGACTATCTGTTGATTTATCTATAACACTGCTGGCTAAATTGCAAACAGTTCTGATCCAGATCAGACGCAGCGTTGTGCGGCGTCTGATCTGGGTCAGCACTGTTTGTTCAGAATACCTGTCCGACTCCTAAGAGTAAATATGGTAAATTAATTGAATATATTTTGAAAGTATTATGTAGTCTTTTGTAATGATAAGATGCCTACAATGACCCTAGTTGTAAAATAAATGAGATTACTTTTTAGGAATATTATTTAAAACGTCACCACTTAAAGCCAATACACCACATTAATTCATAACTAATCACTCGAAGCGACGTAAGATCAATGAAAGATGGAGTCAATTCTTTTTTACACAATAGGCGCATAGTAAATGGTAGATTGTCGCATAAAAGAAACAGAAAAAAGATGTATCCTAAGGTGCGACGTTTTCATTTTTATCCGCGATAATGACTGGCCTTTAAATTGATTCGTACCGCAAGAAAAAATGTCGAATAATGATGGTTATCTTCATTTTAACGGCTTTCCGAAAGATCGACAAAAAAAAAAAAAAAAAAAAAAAAGAAGAAGTAATTTATTGGCGACCGCGGACCTTTCGGAAAAGACCATTTTGGCTAAATTCACAATTTTGTATAATTTTCACCTAACATGAGTTAATTTTTGTATTTAAGTTATCCTGATCTCGAATAACGATGATTTTCTTCATTTTCAAAACCACATTAAAATAATACCCCTTCATGGATTGTGTACTTATCTCAAATCGCTCTAGATAAAGCGCTTTTTTGGAAAATAATTTTTTGACATTTGACAAAACCGCAACGTCCAAAATAGACCGGACGTGCGCCCAGCGAATATTCCGATCAGACTGCGCATTCGCGCAGTCTGATCAGAATCTTCACTGTGCGCGTTTTGATAGCTACGGATGCAGTTTCATCGTGCGTAAATCGAAGACCCTGATCAGACTGTGCGGATGCACAGGCTGATTTGAGTCTTTGATGGGTGCACAGGACAGAAGATACGTTTTCTCACATCAAGGCTTATTTTTCTTAAGTATCAATGAAAACATACGTTGTTGGTATGCACAGCATATATGATCGTGGAGAATTAAGAAAGATATTTATCTGGACACCAATATTAACTATAGCTATGTAAGAAATGAAATTTGCATTGTATTATATTGAAAATGGTGGAATAGTTGTTTATCGGGTGCATCAAGGCATATGTATGCAATACAAAAGATTGATAGAAATGCATGTAACAAAAGATGTTGAAAATTAATTTCTTACACTGAAGATTTTGTGCCAGTCAAGTCGACTTAACCTTCTCCATCCCTTCCACATCAATTTAGGCTTAGATAAGATGGTTTCGCGACTTGAGAAAATGACACGGTTGCATATGCAGACACGACATTACTGAGGATGTCATTGTCAGCTTGCAGTCACCGGGTTGTGTAAAAAGATATCTTGATGAATAAAGATGGCTAAGCGCATATGTCATAAGGTAGGTTTTCTCACGCTGAGGTGAAGTCGTCTGCTCGTGAATGTTCATGTTTTAGAAATGACCGTAATTATATAGTAGAGATGATAAGGTGTAAATGAACTTTAAAATTATTATTTATGGCGTTGTCCCTTACAGCCGTCTCAATATTAATTAGGGCGTAATTACTCAAAATTCAATTGCAATAAGTATAATTTTGAATCCATTTAGCAAACACAATACACACATTTTACTGCGTTTTGTTATGCGGGAAATAGAAATCTGAAGATGGGAGATCTTAAACGCTTAGCATCCTGGGTAAAATTTTTAGTAGACGACATTTTGAAGTATTTGTCTTATTTTTCCCAGGAAACAGGATTTGATATTTCATGCAAATTTTCTCCCATGGAGACAATTTGCATGAAATGTCAAATCTGTTTTCTGTGAAATATAAGAAAGATATTACGAATTTGTCGTCTGCTGAAGTAGCCCAGAGAGTGGTAAACATTAATAGCCATTTTTTTTACATTGTGTCTTTGCTGCTATTGTGATATCATCAAAAGAAATTTTCCTTTTTTCATGTTATAAAGACACAGTCAAGCGAAAACGAATAATACGAAAATAACGGATTTACTCTAAGTGTTCGGACAGAGAGGCTTGAGCAAACAGTGTATACCCAGACAATACACCGCAAAACGTGGCGTTTTATCAAAGTCAACACTGTTTATCATTCGCCCAGCTGTTTTTAATGTAGACATATAAACGGATAGTAAAATAGACTTATACAGTTGACTCTCGTTATCTCGAACTCGCTTATCACGAATAACCGCTTATCTCGAAGTTAAAATCTGGTCCCTGCCTTAACATGAACATCTAACAACAGGCTAAACAATATTGTGGAAAAGAGGAGAAATTGCTCCTGAGGAACAATTTCTCCTCTTTTCCACAATATTTTTAATATAGCTCTAACTTCAAGAGTCTAATTACATATTTATTTGTTAAATGTGATTGTTCGAATAATTTTTTCCTCAATTCTGCGAACCTTATATGTCGAGGTATGGATATCTCGAAGTCCCTTGGAATTCGAGATAACGAGAGTCGACTGTGCAAACTTTAGTACAAGTATTATAAGGCATAGGAAAGCCTTGGTTGATTTTCCGCATTTTTTACAACTAAGATAACTTTTGTGACTTTCTGTTTTCACTAAGTCCCTCCAAAAAAGGGAGCACATTCTTTCCGTATAGAGTAGATCCCTTTTCAGAAGGGAGACAAAACATTTTTGAAGAGAAGGTGGATTAATATCGCTTAAGGTGTCCGATGAACAGGCGACATACAGATTTCTTCGCACATTTATCTTTAATGTCTCTCAAATATCTGTTGGAACATTATGTTAAAACGCCCATGTGAAATGTATATTTCTGTGCCATCACTCTAAATAAGGTGTTTTTTTTTTTTTTTTTTTTTTTTTTGCTTTTTTTTTTTTTTTTGTTTTTTTTTTTAAATCATAATATGGGTCGCTCCAAGCGAAAATGTGTCATCGAGCATGCGCAAAATGCACGTATTCAGATTCATCCCATAGATGAATTCTCATCCGGGCATTTGCTCTCCGATGATACATTCTATAGTGTCCAAAGGTTCTGTTAGCGGACAGCGAAGGCCCTGATCAGACTGCGCGGATGTGCAGGCTGTTCTGGGTCTTCGCTGTCTGCATATGCTCGAAGACATGTTTTCGCTTGGCGTGACCCATACATTGATGTTTATTTCCTTATTTCTCCATTAACTAGCTATGTCGTGGTATTCATTAGAAGCGCGCCGGGGAGGCGCTTCCAATGAGTCTCCGCATCAAATGTTTTCATAGAGGAATTAGAAAAATAAATAAATAAAATCCCGCTTATCCAGAGTTATGTAAGCTATGGCAATTTCACTATACAGTATAAGAAATAAGGATGATTTTGGTTATAATGTACATTAAGACAAAATTAGGAAGTTAAAAGGATTGCTAGAAGTAAGAAAAAAAAAATAGAAATTGAAAAACTGAGTGAAAGAAAAATCGACTTAAATTTCTGAACATGCCATTAATAATATAGACCCTGCATACATTGTATTCCGTTTAACTATACTTCTGGGGGGGAACATGTGGGAATACACTATATATAACAGATTTTTAAACATTATGAATTATCGTTATACTCGTAGACTATGCAAAGCGAAACATTACGAAAACATGCATATTCAATTACACTGAAAATTTTACCACCAAAAACTGAAAATTTTCATAGAAAAAAAGCTGATATTTTTCATATTTCAAAACATAGATTGTGGGTACTCGTTAGAACCGCCTCGGCGAGGCGGTTCTGACGAGTACCCACAATCTATGTTTTTGAGCAGAAATAAGAAAAATAATGTATACCCCTGTAAACCCACATTTTACTATATAAAAGTGGGGTTTAAGGGGGTCAGAATTATATAGGCATGTTTTCGTGATGACATGTCTCTAGTCTATGCCAAAAGCGAGAGCCCAGATCAGCCTGCACATCTGCGCAGTCTGATTATGACCTTCCATGTCCGCTTATAGAATCATTGGGTACTGTAAAACATAAAAAAGTATTGGAAAGTTCCTGATCCGTGCGAAAACGTGTCTTTGGGTATATGCGGACAGCGAAAGCCCAGATCATCCTGCGCAGTCTGATCAGGGCTTTCACAGTCCACTTACAGAATTGGTGAATACGATAAAATGTACGAACTGTCTGCATTGACCGTTTTAATTTTTTTTCAGCTCCACAGACAATTTATGCATTTACTCGCAAATTACCTCTGCTTACCGAGGAAGGAACTCCATTCCCCGTGGAGCTTACTAGAGCCTTTTAGAATTCTTATAGAATTAATATAATGCATATATATAACTTACATAACTTATTTGTAGTACGGAGAATGAGATTAGTTATATACTGTCATCATTTATACTAGATCTATATATTTGTTTCTTCTTTTGTTATCTTCATGGTTAAACTGATAAATACATTTTATGTATGAAATTCACATATTTCTGGTCTACTTCATACATGTAGAAGTGCATTTCGGGACATAGATGTCAATAAGTCGTTTGACTTTCTTCTGAATCCCTTTTTTATTACAGATATGAACCACGTGTTTTGTATTGATGTATGTAAATATACGAATAAAATATGTATAAACTAACTCACAGGCAAGAAAAAAGTCTTGCAAACAGTTTAGATCCGGCAGATGAGACGACGACTCGGGTCTACACTGTTTGCCTTTTTCTATTTTGTCACTTCTCAGGCCTCAAGTTTATAAAATATATATATATATATATATATATATATATATATATATATATATATATATATATATATATATATATATATATATATATATATATATATATATATATATATATATATATATGTTAAATGTGGGTTGTTAGAATAATTTTTTCCTCAATTCTGCAAATCTTATATGTCGTGGTACGGATATCTCGAAGTATTTAATAGAGTCCCTTGTAATTCGAGATAACGAGAGTCAACTGTATATGAAATTGTTGGATGAATGATAAACGGTATATACCCTGATAAGACATCGGGTTCTGCGGCGTATGATCTGGCTGTATACAGTTTCCTGAAGCATGTCTGTCGGAATACTTTGCGTATTTTACTGTCTGTTCATTTGTCTAAATATTGGTAAATGTGTGGCAAACAGTGTAGACACTGATCAGACACCGCGTTCTGCGAAGACCATTTCGTTCGAACCAGCCCATATAGTCTCAGCATGATGAATTAGGCCTCTCTCATACAAAGTGTCTTACTAAATGCGTAAACAGCGATCAGAGAAAACCCAGACCTGCCTACGTGGCCACACATGCTGATCATATTAAAGTCTCATGAATATTTTCAGCAAAACAGTCGACAATGCCCTAACCAGAAAGTGTGATTATGCAGCTTTTGTATCCAAAGGCAACGTTCTAGAATTTTATTATGACTTTCGCACTTTATGTGTCTCTCTGCAGGAGCTTTTTGTATGACACGGCCTGTTGATATGAATTAGTTAAAATATGTCTATTTTCGAATATCTGAATTACATGTCCAAAAATAAGGTTTCTAGATGATAAAGTCGGTTCTTCAGGGGCAAGTCATGTTATTTGCACAATTTATTAAACGTTAGTTATCCACGTGTCCGAAATAAGGTTTCGTGTGACAAAGTGGGTTATCCATCTTCGCAAGCCAAGGGTACTAAGTCCACTACGTTCCTTACGCACGCGTAAGGAACGTAGTGAAATTAATACAAATACAAAATGTTTTATTGGCATTAAACATACAAAATTTTTTCGCCAAATATGTAGATAACATAGGTACCAGTAGAAAAAGTACAATATTTACAAGAAGCAACAATATGAAACAGAACAATCTGTGTATATTGCATAGCAGTATTCTGCTCCATCAACAGCCGACCCCTGAGTGTCCCGTATGGACGCCGACACGACGTACAGATGAAGCTTCAGCGTCCACAGACATCCTAGATATGCCCGTGGACACTATGAAATCACCTGTTTATAGGGCGTGACACATGCTATAGAGTTTGTATAATGAATCGCTGGAACACAACTATCCTTGGCTGCTAATATGGTATCCCAGCCGCACAACGGCCACCGCAGCATCGGGGCTATGTTGACGCAAGATCCGTTGCGTCCACGTTGACTCGACGATCCAGTGTTCCCGCGGCCACTGGTGAGGCTGACCAGACGCAAAATACTTTTAAATGGGCACTGACAACTGAATTTACGTCTAGCGTGCATAAATCGATTTGTAATCCATGGGCCCAGTTTATCGATCAAGTCCCGGTTTTATCGGCTTGGCGTGTTACCTGTCAACACGTTAATTACCTGTCAGTTTCAGTTGTTTGCACGGGTATGCTTTGATTCTAGAAAAAATCTTTTACAATGTTTTTCGACTTATGTCGGTCAGGATAAATAAAATTCTATTCTGGTAAGTTTATTGATGATATTTAATTTTTCATAAACAGTGGGCCGGGTATCGGTTGCTCTTATTGGCTAGACTAATTGTTTTCTGCTACACAATTCGCCTTCGGTCGAGGAAATGCGTTCTGGTAGCATGACGTTCTATGTTCTGTGCAGTGTAGGATTATACGCAGCCTTAAATTTATTCAACTTCGTTGTTACAAATCATGTGAATTCAGGAATTACTTACACATAAAACTGAACCTATTCATTTTGCACGATCCGAGCAACAGACGCGCAGGTCAGACTATGTCTTGACTTGCGAAGATGTGGGTTATCCAGTAGGAAGTCATTTTGTTTGACAATTTATTTAATATTAGTAATCCACATGCCCGAAATTATGGTTTCCGTGTGACAAAGCGGGTTCTCCAGGGGCAAGTCATAGTATTAACACAATTGGTATAATATAAGTAATCCACATGCCCGAAAATAAGGTTTCCGTGTGACAAAGCGGGTTCTCCAGGGGCAAGTCATAGTATTAACACAATTGGTATAATATAAGTAATCCACATGCCAGAAAATAAGGTTTCCGTGTGACAAAGCGGGTCGTCCTGGGGCAAGTCATGGTATTTACACAATTGATTTAATGTAAGTAATCCACATGCCCGAAAATAAGGTTTCCGTGTGACAAAGCGGGTCGTCCTGGGGCAAGTCATGGTATTTACACAATTGGTTTAATGTAAGTAATCCACATGCCCGAAAATAAGGTTTCCGTGTGACAAAGTGGATTATTCAGCAGCAAGCCATAGTATTTTAACCATTTATTCAACGTTAGTACATGTAATCCTCGTGTCGGAAAATATTTTTCCATGTGACAAAGCGTGTTATTCAGAGGCAAGTCGTGTTATTTGCACAATTTATTCAATTTTAGTAGTCCACATGTAAGAAATAAGGTTTCAGTTTGGTGTGACAAAGCGGCGCAACCCACATTATTTGCACCATTTATTAAGTATCGTTGGCATAGACAAATTAATAACTCTAGTAAGGCACACTATTACAGATATTTTGTGATTGAATTTACAGTGCAAACTATATATTTTATAACATTCCTCTGAAATTTCGAATTGCATTATCTAGACTGAGATTTTCAGCTCATTATCTAAACACAGAAATTGGTAGACATGATAATACTCCACTAGAAAACAGAAATTGTTATCTTTTTTGTAATTCTCAAGCGATAGGGGATGAAGTTCATTCTATTATTATGTGCCCTGTTTACGATGGGACACCGTGCAAAAATGGGTTGATTATCGCCACAGCACTTTTAGTCATAAATGGACCAAACAATGAGATATGGGCCGCATCAAGCGCAAAGGTGCCTACGAACATGCGCAAAATGTGCAGATGCATATCAACGTGCACATGCGGAAAGTCTCATCCGGGCATTTGCTCTTTGAAATCTTTTTATACCACCCAATGATTATGTTTGAGGACACCGTAGGCCCTGAACAGACTGCAGGGATGCGCAGGCTGATCTGGGCCATTCGCTGTCCGCGTTTGCCTAAAGACACGTTTTCGCATGGTGCGGTCGATATGGAAATGCAGTGTCCGGATTTACCTGCGCAGACAAGCGGACTCATAAGAATTGTTTTTGCTCCTTGACGCCTCAAGTTGCAAAGGGAGACCCTGACCATACCTGATCGAAATCATGCTGATCAAGATCATTATTGCAGCATTTACACGCTTTCTTCCCCCCACCACCACCACCAACAACACACACACACACACACACACACACACACACACACACACACACACACACACACACATACACACACACATACACACACACACACACACACACATACACACACACACACTGAATATCCCTTTTCTCAAGGCGTACACTCAAATAAAGAACAATACAAGACAACAGTACAACTGACACATTTTTATTATTGAATGAAAAATTACAATGAGGTATAAATGCAATTTAAAGCACCCATAAAAGAACAAAAATCAGAGTCCCGTTTCTTTCGTATAGACATCTAGGCCATGGGCGAGGAGGGTCCCACATGCACCCCCCCCCTCCCCACAAACCTCCGACCCAATATTTTTCTGAACCCTTATGATGTCCTGATCCCAAATCAGATTGTTAACATTTCCTAAGTTGGGATGGACTTCCGGTTATGACGTCATCAACATGGCCGCCATCACGAAAAATACCAAAAACGAAAAACAATCATAACATTGCCATTTATCAACCGAATTTGACAAATGAGGTATCAAAATGACCGCAATAGCATGGACAAGACATATTTTTGTCATATATTCCAATATATGTGACATTCAATATGGAATAATTGAAAAATATGATTTTTTAGCTCAAAAATTGTCATTTTTAGCCTCTTTTTGCTTTCATTTTGGGAATTTTACATGAAACAGTCAAATTTATAGCAAGCAATCATTCCTATTAGTAACCATAATTACTGCGAAGCCCACTCAAATGCATAAGAAAGGTCAGTAATGATGTCACCAACATTGCCACCTTCTTGAATGTATCGGTTACTTATCGACTAAATTGGACAGATGAGACTTGAATTTTAAGCAATATATTAGAACCCTAAAATCCTTAATAATACCATATTATTGGACAGGAATTGAACATTTATCGATTTGGAGGTCTCAAATGGTCATAGTTGCAGAATTCTACACTAATATATACTGTGAGTGGTTGGTGCGCCCTAGTGTAATAGGACGTTTATAGTGTCCTGCTGTAATAGTGTCTTGTGCTACTTGTTCTGTTAAATGTTTTCTCTTGGCATGTCTCGTATTTTCTTTCCTCAGTTCTGTCTATCTTTTCCCACCTCTTTCTTCTCCGGTCGTATTTATGGAACTTTATCTCTTGTGCAGAAAGTAACAACGTTACGCCCATCCAAACAAACTACACTAATATTAAATGTAAACAAGTTTAAATATGCATATATTCTGATAACTTTTTTGTTCCGTAGGGTGAAGATCCAGCAGATGGTCTGATCTTCGAGTAGTACCTACCACTACACAATAATGGCCACTCCCACAGATGTTCCGGGTCCTTCTGACGAGGGTAGACCACCATCAAAGAGAAGACGTGTTGACAGTGGTGAATCGTCATCCTCTAAAATGACACCAAGATGTGTTGTCCATATTGAGGGACTAAAACATGGACCACTTCAGTTATTTATCAACAAGAATGATGGTGACAAAACATTGGAGAAACTGAAAGAGGTTCGATCCCTGAGACAGCGCCAACCAGTTGGGTCCAAGCACAGAATGCAGGAGGTGTGTGATCTCATACCTGAAAGATACACTGACTATGACGGATTTCATCGCGAAAGTTATCAGAGATTCACGATGAATCTGAAGAGATTGGGGACTCCTCTAGAAATGTCCGAGCCAACATGCAGCTCTAGGAAAAGTCGTAGATCTTCAAATGACAGTGACACAGTCATTTTCAAGCCAGATTGCATATTTTGCAACCATGAAGGGTACAAGAAGATCAAGGTAGCTGGACCACAGAAGGAACCTCTCAGTTTGAATTCGGTGGATGGAAAAGGGTCCTCGAAGCAGCTGAAGAGAAATCAGACGAAGCCCTTTTGACAAGGATAAGAGGTCATGATTTGTTTGCATGTGAGGCGCGGTTCCACAATAGCTGCAGAGCAAAGTACGTTATGAATCCACAACAATGGAGAAGCACTGATGACGTGAATAGAGCGCAGCAAGAAAAGCTTGAACTGGCACACAGAAAAGCTTACCTGGGAGTATGTCAGAAGATCGACAAGGAAATCATTTGTGATAAGAAGATTGTCAAGCTGGGTGACCTCCGTCAGGTGTATATCTCAGGACTGACAGATACTGAATTCTCCAATCCCAACTACCGCAGTGAAAAGTTGAAGGCCAAATTAGAGAAGGATTCAAACTACTGTGGGAAATTATCATTCTGCAAGCTTGGTAACCAGTTTACATCATGCATCGTTTATAGCTCTGATATTAGTGTGGACTGTGCTCTTAAGAGTGCATATGAATTAGGTTCAACAGACATGATCCAGGATGCTGCTACTTACCTACATCAGTTAATACTGCATCATTTTGAACAGATGGAAGAACTGAAATGGCCACCAACAGCCAAAGACTTGGAAAACAGTGAAGATGTTCTCCCACCTCAGCTTAAGAAGTTCTTGAGTTATGTCATCACTGGGAAACCAACTGCTGTAACATCACGAGCGCACAGGCTGGTACATTCTATTGGCCAAGACATATGTAGGGCTGCTACAAACGGTGAGTGGAAACTCCCCAAACATGTGCTTATCTGTATGACAATGCGGCATTTATTCAGGAGTGAACAATTGATAACCCTTTTAAATAGACTGGGACACTCAGAGAGTTACTCCTTCTCTCTCGAACTTGAAACAGCTATCGCTAAAGCTGTTGAAGAAACCTCAAGTTTTCTCTCCACCCAAATTGTGCGTGATCCAGATGCTCCTTCCGTATTCCATTCAGAGTTTGATAACTTTGACCAGCTCTTGAACGATCTGACAGGCATGGGATCCATTCATACTGCCCATGGCATCATGCTGCAGGAGATCGAAGGAGACCCACTGCAACATGGTGGTACTCGCCCAGGGATTCCGTCTGTTAGTAGAAGTGGACATCGTTCATTGAAAACTGATCAAACGGGGAGTTTCCCAGAATGTTACATGACACACCGAAAGAGCCCATCCCTAACAGTCAACCAGTTGGTATGTCCTGGGGCTGAAGAAGCTGTGACACTCGCTATGAAACGCAATTTCACATGGGTCCTGCTTCGCATGAAGAGCAACGAACCACACCAAGACATACTCGGTTAGACAGGATTTACATCGTTGACGGGCGTTGGCCAACCAGTCTCACGACCATTGACTACTACCCAGTCATCACGCATCCTATCACTGATTATAAGACTGTGCAAGAGTGCCTGAGATATGCTGAGGAGGCTACACGTGAAGTAAATCAGGAATACGTCATAACCACATTCGACTTGGGGGTATGCATGAAAGCATACCCACTGATATGGAACCAACCAAAACGGTATGAAAAACACATAGTTTTGATCGGTACCTTTCATCTCATCTGCGCATATCTAAAGATGGTAGGGAAAAAGATGGATGGGACTGGGTTATCTGACATCCTACTCGAAGCAGAGCTTATTGCTTCTGGGTCGTTGGAGGGTGTGTTGTCTGGAGAGCCTTATGAAAGGGCGATGCACTGCCACAAAATCCTGCTGGAGTGCCTGGAAAGATTGTTACTAGAACAGTACATGACCAGACAAGGTGAGAACGAATTGTTCTCTCCCCTTCCAGCAGAGTCTGTGAAGAAGCTTGATGATGTGATGCAATCGACAAAAGCAACAACCCTGGAAGCAGCATTGGCTGATGATGCAATCAGTAACTACATCGAAGGTTACTTGCAGTACAGATTGGAAGTTAGTGAGGGCAGTCACGGAAAAACTGGTCAACTCTGGGCTTCTTACATAATTCATATATGGCTAGTGCTCTCTCTCGTACAGGCAGTAAAGTGCAATGACTTCCTTGCATATGCCCATTGTTTGCATCGTATGGAAGACCTGTTCTTTGCATTTGGTGGTCAGAACTATGCACGCTACCTGACGTACTTCTCCATATTCTTGGCTAACATTGAGGAAACACACCCAGGAGCAACTGGTTTAATCAGGAGAGGGGCAATAAGTGTCGCTCGTTCATTCATACCCGGAAACCGCTGTGCTGTCAACAAGACAATGGAGGAAACGTTCATGAGACAGGCCAAATCTCATGGTGGTGCCGGTGGGGGAGGCGTTGGTGTGTCTGGAATTCTCAGCAACCAGGATGCATACCAAAGATGGGTGAGGACAACACACGCAAGATCTCAGTATGTCAGCGCTACACTGAATATGGCTGACATGCTGAAGACAACCAAAGTGGGACAGTGCATCGAGATGTACGCCCTGCAGAAATTCTGAAGAGTGAGAAGTGTGTGAAAAAGGCACAAGAGGCTGTTGAAAGCTTCCTCAATCCATTCATGGTTGAAGATCATGACAAGCTCGTCAGTCTATCATCTGGAGCTTCAGCTACCCCAGACATCGCAACTGACGTTCTGAGAGCGGAAAAAGCAGGAAAGGAAGCAAGAGAAGCTTTCATCAAAGACAGACTGGAGAAAAATGACAACTTCTTCGAACCAATAAAGAGACTGAACCTGAAAACCCTTGGTAACATGAACAAGCAGATGAAAGTAACAACTGCAAATAACAAGGTGATCCAGTATAATCAACAGGGCAATATTGCTTTCCAACTGTTCGTAAAGTCTCAAAGCCAGGGATTGCAGTTGGACCTGAAGGAACTTATGACGTACCCATTGACACCTGTTCCATTCAGCATTGGAACAGCTGATGGATTTCTGGCAAAGACAGACAAATCTAAATCTTTCCAGTACCTGACAAAAGACTGTGAATATGCTCCAGTTCCCGCACCCGAGTCTACACTTGTGGTCTATGATGGAAACGCGTACTTCTACTACCTGAAGGAGATACCAGCCAACTTCAGCAAGATTTGTGACAAGATTTTTGGCATGATGTCAACGACAGCAGATGCGGTACACATGTATTCGCCCAATTCTGTCAAGTCCATGGAACGTGAAAGAAGAGGATGCAGTGACAAACTCATCATTAAGGGTTCAAGCACCAAGAAGCCACCAAACTGGAAGATGTTCCTGGCAAATGATGAAAATAAGACACAGTTTATCAGTCTTCTGTGTACTGTCTGGAGTAACCCGACTAATGCCAGCAAACTCCAGGGAAGAAATGTCATCCTGATCGTCGAAGGTGCTGCATACCACTTGACCTCTGAAGATGGAAAGACAACGGAGAAGACAGAAATTGAAAGTCTACGTTCCACCCAAGAGGAGACAGATTCAAGGGTAGTTCTGTACTGCATGTATGGAAAGGACAAGGGGTATCAGTACATTCGCATCAAAAGTCCGGACAGCGATGTCTTCTTCATCCTTCTTCACTATGCCCTGACATTGCAAAAAGTGGTCATACTATTCGACACAGGTACAGGGAATAAGCAGAGACTGATAAATGTTACAGAGCTTGCAGACGACTACACACAGAGCTACTGCACAGCATTGATGTGTCTTCACGCATTCACTAGATGTGACACCACCAGCGCCTTCAAAGGAATAGGAAAGATCAAGCCGCTGAAGATTCTCCAGAAAACTCCGAGGTTCGCTGCAGTGCTCACCAAGCTGGGCGAAGAGTGGGATATTACCGAGGACCTGATTGACGACCTCGAAGAGTTTACCTGTGCAATATATGGTCGGGCGAGGGTCAACAAGGTCGATGAGCTGCGCCACGTACGGATAAAGGAGCTATGTGCCAAGGAGGACCAACTCTATCCTTCAAAGAATGTTGATCTTGGAACTCTCCCACCATGCCGAAGAAGCCTTGAACAACACATCAGACGTGTAAATTACCAGGTTGGAATCTGGAAGAGATCCCACATCCCTAAACCTGATGTTCCGGATGTGAAAGCTGACCATGGATAGGTGTTGAAGGATGATAAGCTGGAGCCTCTTTGGTACACAGGGGATGTACTTCCACAACAGCTCATCGACATTGCAGACGACGCCCTGGTTTCTGAAGATGATGATTCAGATGATTCGGATGAGGACTATCTTTACCAGCTAGCCGACATGCCAGACGTCAGCAGCCAGAGCAGTGACGACAGCTCGGACAGTGATACAAATTAAATACTACAGGGAAAGAAATATGAGGACACATACCGGAGAAAACGATTTAATTGTACCATTTATGCAAAAGCATTTGCAGACTCTACCTATTTGAAGGAACACACGAGGACACATACTGGATAGAAACCCTACAGGTGTACAACATGTTTCAAAACATTTATATATTCCAGCAGTATGAGGGAACACATGCGGATACATACCTGAGAGAAACTTTACATGTGTACATCATGAGTGAAAACATTTGCGACATCCAAGATATTTGAGGCAACACATGAGGACACATGCTGGATAGAAACCCTACAAGTGTACAATATGTTTCAAAACATTTATATATTCCAGCAGTATGAGGGAACACATGCGGATACATACCTGAGAGAAACTTTACATGTGTACATCATAAGTGAAAACATTTGCGACATCAATATATATGAGGCAACACATGAGGACACATACTGGATAGAAACCCTACAAGTGTACAACATGTTTCAAAACATTTATATATTCTAGCAGTATGAGGGAACACATGCGGATACATACCTGAGAGAAACTTTACATGTGTACATCATAAGTGAAAACATTTGCGACATCAATATATATGAGGCAACACATGAGGACACATACTGGAGAGAAACCTTACATTTGTATTACATGCGGAAAGTCATTTACATATTCCAGCAATATGAGGCAACACATTGGGACACATAGAGGAGAAAAACATTACAAGTGCACAACATGTGGCAAAACTTTTACAGACTGCAGCACTATGAGACAACACTAATTAGGAAACACACAACAAAACCTCAACAAACAGGGAACAAACCCTTTTTGTGTACCGCCTGTGGCAAAACGTTTGACAGATTAAGCCGAATGAAAACTCACATTCAATATTTATTGTTATGTTTAGGACATTCGAAAACCTTAGGAAAATGTAGTATCATTGGTTTTGGATTACAACACTTACACTTATATGCCCAATGTACGCCTTCAGTGATTTCTTGAAAATCTCATAATGATTGCCATCTTGATAATATAATAATTATGACCATTTTTTGCATCGTTTCCCGCATTTGATTGAGATTTTTTTAACTAAAAGGGCAAAAAGGAATAGTCCGGAATGATAGTTCACTATAAATTTGACTGTTTGGTGTAAAATTGCCAAAATGAAAAAAAATAGGTAGAAAATAACAATTTTTGAGCTAAAAAATCATATTTTTCAATTGTTGCATTTAAAATGTCATACATAGTGGAATATATGACCAAAATATGTATTGTCCATGCTATTGCGATCATTTCGATGCCTCATTTGTCAAATTCGGTTAATAAATGGCAATGTTATGATTGTTTTTCGTTATTGGTAAATTTCGTGATGGCGGCCATGTTGATGACGTCATAACCGGAAGTCCATCCCAACTTAGGCAATGTTAACAATCTGATTTGGGATCAGGACATCATAAGGGTTCAGAAAAATATTGGGGCGGAGGTTTGTGGGGGGGGGGGGTGCATGTGGGACCCTCCTCGCCCATGGCCTAATCTACTATGCATTTTTTCTCAAGTTCGATAGTTAAAAGTATATATCCAAATAGACACGTTTCATGTACATGTATATAGCATATAATTTTGTGGCTGATATGACTGGTTGATTTATTTATTATTATTATTATTATTATTTTTTTTTTTTTTTTTTTTTTTTTTTTTTTTTTTTGCATATTTTATTATGAGGTTATCAGGTCACTACATGTAACTCACTAAATTGCAGCTTCCAAGACAGCATTCCGTAGCCGATCTCAGCCGATCTCCTGAGCCGAATAACTACTCGTATCTTATGTGTCAACTGATTTTCATTTTATTTCACCAAGCTGCTTAGATAAATTAGCTCTGATACGACGAAAAATGATACCCGATATCAATTTTCGTATATTACATACGAAAAATAATACTGGGTAGCATTTTTCGTACATCACCTATGAAAAATGTTACCGGGTTTTAGAGTGCAATGTTTGATACCAGAAACCACGAAAAATGATACCGACAGGAAAACACCCAACCCTACGTGGAAAACTCTTTTGTCTTTTCTAATCCTTATGTGCCTACCGATACCGACTGTATATATATATATACGTGGAAAACTCTTTTGTCTTTTCTAATCCTTATGTGCCTACCGATACCGACTGTATATATATATATATATATATATATATATATATATATATATATATATATATATATATATATATATGGAGAAATATGAAATACCACTGGGCTGAATGAAGTTCGAACCCTTGTCAACGGCAGCGCCTAGCACTTCAGAGTCAGGAGACATAACCACTGTACCACTACAATGTACACTTGTTAAAAAACAGTTTCATGGAACAGTATTATGCTTAATTTTTCTAAATGACCCGTCGGATAGGGTATATGTTTGGTGCGCTTGTGCACTCAATATATACAAGGAACTCTCTGGATCCACAGGAAACTGAAGCTTGGAAATATTATAATTTTAAGATTTAAACAAACTTCAACACAGAATTACGGATGGGTATATTGTTGGTGTGCGCTAGCGCACTCATTATAGACAAGAAACTCTCTGGATCCACAGGATACTGAAGCTTGGAAATAAGATTTAAACAAACTTCGATAAAGAACTCCTACTTAGGATCATTACTGATGCAAGTACTTCAGAAAAAAGTGTTTGGGTAGAAATATGAAATACCGCTGGGCAGAGTTAGGTTCGAACTCACGCCGGCTTCGACACCAAAAATATACCCTATCCGACGGGTATCATACGACGTCGCTATTATTCAGTGGATAACGTCAAGTCATTAAAATGGTATGACCACACGTTACATAACACTTGGTTATTAGTGCGTAGCGCGCGTCGTAAATGACAACGTTGTGTTTTCTGTTGAAAAACGGTTCAACTTCTACGACCATAAATGCAGTTCATAAGTCATATGACATTACGAAAACATGCCTATTCAAATATATAGAAGATTTCACCTCCAAAAACTCAAAAATTTTCAGATAAAACCCCCGATATTTTTCATATTTCTGCTCAAAACATAGATTGTGGGTACTCGTTAGAACCGCCTCGGCGAGGCGGTTCTAACGAGTACTTACAATCTATGTTATTTAGCAAAAGAAGAAAATAATGTATACCCCTGTAAACCCCAGTTTTACTATAAAAAAGTGGGGTTGAAGGGGGTCAAATTTATATAGGCATGTTTTCGTGATGATAAACAGAATCACGAAATACATGTGAAGGATATAGATTAAGTAGACAAAGTAGGCACCTACCCCTTGGTACTTTGGAAGTTCGCACCTCGATAAAGACAGTAATGAGGACCCATGATTACAATACTATGATAATAAGTTCATGTCCTATATAATTTCCCCAAACCTGATGAAAAGTGGGTTTCATGTTCATAGGTTAATAGGCTATGAGGCAATCTATGGTCACCAGGCATTAATTTTGCAGACATATATGCGTGGATACACAGGCTTATCAGAAGCTATTTCGTTGACACCCAGTTTTCAACGTAAATATAAACGGCATTGTTGTATATGAAGACATTTAATAAAACCGAATCTCCGGTTTTTGTTCGTTTGTGAGCTCTTTGTTTCCAAGGAAAACCTTTTAGATTTTTATTCTTCATCGCACAAATGATATAACATTCAACAATATTAACTTATATATGGAACAATGCATATGAATATGTAATACCTATATTTTAACTAACCTCTAATAATGTACCCACAAACCTTATTCATTTGACTGCATTACGAAAACAATCCTATTCAAATATACTGAAAAGTGCGCCACCAAAAGATGAAAATTTTCAGAAAAAAATTCTGATGTTTTTCATATTTCTGCTTAAAACATAGAATGTGGGTACTCGTTAGAACCGCCTCGGCGAAGCGGTTCTAACGTGTACCCACAATCTATGTTAATAAGCAGAAAACAAAAAAAATGATGTACCCCCCCCCCCCCCCCGCCCTCTAAACCCCAGTTTTACTATATAAAAATTGGGTTTAAGGGGATCAACATTATATAGGCTTATTTTCGTGATGGTATCATTGATCATTCACTTCCTATATCGAAGTAAGGAACGTTCACTTTGATACAAGAACGTCTAGGACAAAATGGCGTAGAGTACACGAACCAAGGGGTAGGTGCTTATGTCAAATAACATAACCTATATCCGCTATTGAAACACTGAAAACAAACGAGAAAGTCGGTACGAATATTAAGAAGAAAATAGCATAAACGGGTTTCATGTATGCAGACGTTTTTCCTATTGGTATTATTTTTAATTGGTATTCGAAAATTGCAACTATGGAAACCCCGGTATCATTTTTTCGTACGTCACGTACGAAACTGACACCGGTATCATTTTTCGTACGTAGTGTACGAAAATCGATACCAGAAATCAGTTTTCGTCGGGGTATATTTTTCGTCGTATCAAAGCTCTTTATTTCATAATATATTGACAAAAAGGGTTTTCCATGTATGCGCCAGGTGTTTTCCTATCGGTATAATTTTTTTTGTCGCAGCTGGTATCGAAAATTGCACCTCTGAAAACCGATACTATTTTTCGTACATGATTTACAAAAAATGACACCCGGTATCGTAATGTACAAAAATTGATACCAGGTATCATTTTTACGTCAGAGTATCATTTTTTGTCGTATTAAAACTCTTTTTTTTCTAATACAGTGAATATTTGGTGCGCGTTATGCCTTAAAAACTGCAGAGTTCAGGTAATTCGTTAAAAACCACCTTAATATGTTGACCTATGCAAACACCTGATGTCACTATACAGTATAGGGAAACGTGAAGTATATATTACATAGACTTGATTACGTCATCCGAAAGGACACAGTTTCTGACGTAGACTCTTCCATTCTTGAATTTGGACACGTCCACTGATGCAAATAAGGATTTCTCGTACCTTTTTTTTTTCAGTCTAAAATCGAAACCAGAATGGCAAACAGTGTAGATCCTAATGAGTTTTATCTGGATCTACACTGTTTGCACAGGTATTGGTTTTGGTCTGCCGTGATGAAAGGGTTAAAGGGCACAGTATGGTATGACTTTCTGTGCTTTGAAGATCAAATTGGGTCTTGCCTAGCGTCTTTGAACATGAGCAGGATGGACAGATTCAGATCCTTCCCACACATGCGCAATGTCTCATCAGGACATTTGCTCTCCGTTGATGCATTCTAAGGTGCCCAATGAGTCTGTTAGCTGAGAGTGAAGGCACTGATCAGATTGCGCGGATGCGCAGGCTGATCAGGGCATTCGCCTTCCGTACATGACCAAAGACATGTTTTCGCATTGCGCGGACCAAAATTGTGTTACGTATATCATCTAACTTTTTCACATCTATGTAAAATTTATACTTTCACACCATACCTCTAAATAAGCCAAAAGCAAAGAAATTGGCATTTTATATCATTTCTTCAAAATAAGTAAATTATTTATCTTGGTAACTCCTATTACGTAGAGCCATGCATACCATAGAAATGTCACAGTATATTATGGGAATTGAGGAATCTGTTGGTTTATTAATATGTAGACTGGTTTATGCTGTAAAAATGTTTGCTAGATGCAAGAGACTATTTGGTAAAAAAAAAAAACAAAAAAAAAAACTGTTATAACCCATTTATGTCTAGCGTCCCACAAAAAGGGCGTTGGCAAAACAATGTAGCCCCAGATCAGACGCCGTCTGATCAGGATCTACACTGTTTGCATTAAAACAGGGATTTCTATTAAAGATTTTAATATTAAAGGCTCCATATTCCTCAAAAATCGACATTTTTTATCCAAGAAAAGGTTTAATAAATTGATGTATGGTATTAATTCAATAAAAAATGTGGCATCTGACAGCCTGTAAAGTTTCAGTTAGTCTCTCGTTGTTGAAATGAAATGATTTTTTTTATCGCATCTCTGAATTAATGTTGCCAACATTAAATCAGAGATACGATAAAAAAATCATTTCATTTTTTGATCCAGATCAAAAGCAAGAGACTCCATTACGAAAACAAGCCTATTCAAATATACTGAAAATTTTACCACCAAAAAATGAAAAATTTCAGATAAAAAAATTCTGATAATTTTCACATTTCTGCTCAAAGCATAGATTGTGGATACTCGTTAGAACCGCCTCGAAGAGGCGGTTGTAACGACTTCGAAGAGGCGGTTCTAACGAGTACCCACAATCTATGTTTTTGAGCAGAAATAAGAAAATTTAAACATACCCCTGTAAACCCCAGTTTTTCTATATAAAAGTGGGGTTTAAGGGGGTCAGTATTATATAGGCATGTTTTCGTGATGCACTGACATTTTACAGGCTGTCAGATACCACATTTTATGATTGTATTAATATTATATATCAATTTATAAAACCTTTCTTGGATAAGAAAAGATAATTTTTGGGGAATATGGAGCCTTTAAAAACTAACCAGACACAGCTTCTATTAGAAAAGAACGCGTCCCAATAGTTGAAGTAGAAGAGTTAATTCGGTGTAAATGGGTTAAATACTGCAATATTCCGAAAATCCCTCTAATAATGAAGATCCCTACATGTTTCTGCTATCACTATGTAGTATGGGGCAACATAGAGATACACATTACATAGACATGTTACAATGTAACAGTAAAATAAGGGCATCATTACGAAAACACGCCTATTCAAATATATAGAAAATTTTACCTCCTAAAACTGAAAGTTTTCAGGTAAAAAAACACTGATATTTTTCATAGTTCTGCTCAAAACATAGATTGTGGGTACTCGTTAGAACCGCCTCGCCGGGGAAATTCTACAGAGTACCCACAAACTATGTTTTTGAGCAGACATAAGAAAAATAATCTATACCCCTGTAAACCCCAAGTTTAATATATACAAATGGGGTTTAAGGGGATCAAACCTATATAGTTGTGTTTTTCGTGATAGTGAAGTGCCAATGTCTCTAGTAAGTTTCTTACAACATCGGGGGACACTCGGACAGTTGAGCGCAGTCTGATCAGAATCTTAACTGGCCGCATGCGGATTTTGGATAGCCGAGGATGCAAAGTTGTTTCTTCATGCGGACAACGGAGACTGTGATCACACAGCGCGGATGCGCAGTCTGATCAGAGTCTTCGTTGGGTGCACCTTCCGAAGGTACGTTTTCTGATGTCGTGGCTCATTCATGATAAGTAAAAATGACAAAACACGCCTATTCAAATATATAGAAAATTTCACCTCCAAAAACTGAAAGTTTTCAGATAAAAATTCTGATATTTTCATATTTCTGCTCAAAACATAGATTGTGCGTACTCGTTAGAACCGCCTCCACGAGTACCCACAATCTATGGTTTTGAGCAGAAATAAGAAAAATAATGTATACCCCTGAAAACCCCAGTTGGGGTTTAAGGGGGTCAAAATTATATAGGTATGTTTTCGTGATGCATTGCATAACATTTTAACAAGTGATAAATTGTCTGCGGATTTCTAACGACCCAGTGTTGCAGCAGCTTCTGTATAAACCGTAATGGGGTGCATGTTCTTGTTATTAGTGTGCGTCCCTCTCAGAAGAAGCAGACAGGATTTCACATGCATAGGCATAGCGACTTCTTTACACAACGGAATGGATACTGACTAGGTGGACATGTGTAAACTATTAACGCAGAAATTCAAGAAATGCCATAATAACAGACCGCCCTTAATACTCGAAGAACGAACAACCATGAGAAGCCACATTCAGAATATATAGCTAACCGACTAGCTAAGCGACCTTTTCCGTTTTGTAAGTCTGGTATCATGTCATTGCCATCACGTAAATATGCCTATATAATTTTGACCCTCTTAAACCCCACTTTTATATAGTAAAACTAAAGTTTACAGGGATATACATTATTTTCTCTTATTTGTGCTAAAAATAGATTGTGGGTGCAGAGGCGGTTCTAACGAGTATCCACAATCTATGATTTAAGCAGAATTATGAAAACAATCAGAATTTGTTATCTGAAAAGTTTCATTTTTTGGTGGTAAAATAATAAGTGTATTTGAATAGGCATATTTTCGTAATGGCGATAATGAAGCAAGTACACCTTCTTTATTGTAATTCAACCCTTTCAGTCCCGAGTTTCTGAAGTAGACTCTTCCATTCTTGAATTTGCACGCGTCCACTGATGCAAGTAGGGGGTTCGGTCTGAAATCAAAGTTTCATCTGGATCTACACTGTTTGCACGGTTTTGGTTTGCCGTGCTGAGAGGGATAAAAGGAAACAGCAATGTGTGTTAAGAATGTACATTTGTATCTGAGGTGAAAATTCTTGATGAGCTGTGCATTTTAATGGAAATTTGATCACAATCGGAAGAAAAACAAGAAAGTTATCAACGTTTGAAGATATCAAAACTCCTTTTATTGACACCGCCATTTTTAATATTAAATGAAGCTTTATGTGTCATAAAGCCATAATCATATGCAAAACCTAAAAAAAAATCAGATCTACAAAATATTCAACCTCTATACTTCTGTGCATTTATGGATTTTGCTTGAAAACTGCATCGATTTCTATCAGAAAAAAGGTTTTATTTTATATTTGAAATGTTTCAAAATGGCGGCGTTCTTGATAACATTTGAAATCTCTCAAACGTCTCTAACTTCCTTAGTTTTTGATAATTTAGATAAAAATGCATGATTTGTCAAGATCTTTCATCTGAGATACATTTGTCACATGCCTCGCTTTTCCCTTTAAAACATTATCTTCCACTTATTTAAGAATTCTTTTACACCATGTGTATTTCTGTTCTGACTGTACAGACTGTGATGTTAAATCTTCTAAAAGTTTAGTGTTGCTTCTGGGGATCGTGTTTCAAATTGAAGATCTGTAATTCAAAGAAAATAGGGATCAAATATGTTTTTTCATGCATTAACATTCGCCAGGTCCCGAGGGAGGTGTTGTAAACCGAGGCCGGAGGCCGCGGTTTTGTAGGTAAATCTAACTTTTCGGAGCAATTCAGAAAACTTATTAACCGTTATAAAAGAATTGGCTATAGCCTGCATATTATGCGGCAGACTGCATGCCTAGTTGTCAACCCAATCATTGTTGATGGCTATGCTTCACTCTTTAATTGCACGACGGCGGTTCGGGCCTCAGACTCAATGACGGCCTCTTCGTAAAACTTTAACCAGTTGGTTGGGGCTTGACGATATGTCTTTGGCTTGGCCCGCCGTGGTTCAACTACTGGTTTCATTTACTCTGGCATACAGTAGAATTAGCCATGAGTACTCGTCTTTGTTTATTATAGTGATTAATTTGATTTTTATGTTTTCGCTTTGATGCATTGACTGAGTTGGGAGCCTTTATGGAAATTTGATCACAATCGGAAGAATACATAAATATTCGGTTCGTATAAAGGCTCCCAACTCAGTCAATGCATCAAAGCGAAAACATAAAAATCCGATTGTGATCAAATAGCCTGGATATTATGCGGCAGACTGCATGCCTAGTTGTCAACCCAAACATTGTTGATGGCTATGCTTCACTCTTTAATTGCACGACGGCGGTTCTAGCCTCAGACGCATTGACGGCCTCTTCGTAAAACTTTAACCAGTGGGTTGGGGCTCGACGATATGCCTCTGGCTTGGCCCGCCGTGGTTCAACTATTGGTTTTCATTTACTTTGGCATACAGTAGAATTAGCCATGAGTACTCGTCTTTGTTTATTATAGTGATTAATTTGATTGTTATGTTTTCGCTCTGATGCATTGAGTTGGGAGCCTTTATACGAACCGAATTTTTATGTATATCTGTATTAAGAGTAGCATCGGGACTCAGGGTGAAGTTAGCTAGCTGTAAAAATGCTTTAAACCCCCGGTGGTTTGCTCTACCGACCGTTCTAAGGCGGTGGTCCCGGTGTTAGTCTTACTTTTTGTTGCTTTGTGGTTTATTCTACGAGGCGATTTGTTATATGTCTTTCCGTGTGTCATTTTGTTCTTGTGTTTTTCAGTCCTTTTAGTATTGCGATTACCTCGCTTGGGGAAATGAGAGCTAATCTTTGTGCTTTTCGTACGTTTGTTCGGTTTGTGCTTGTTTAGATTTGTCGGTTTTCTCTTCCTCTTGGGGTCTGGGAAGGGCTGCGGTTTGTGATTGTGGCACTCCCTGGACTTTTCTCTTACCTTTTTTATGCGAACTGAATTTTTATGTATTTCTGTATTCAGAGTAGCATCGGGACCCAGGGTGAAGTTAGCTAGCTGTAAAAGTGCTTTAAACCCCCGCGGTTTGCTGTACCGACCGTTCTAAGGCGGTGGTCCCGGTGTTAGTCTTACTCTTTGTTGCTTTATGGTTTATTCTTCGAGGCGATTTGCTGTATGTCTTTCCGTGTGTTATTTTGTTCTTGTGTTTTTCAGTCCTTTTAGTATTGCGATTACCTCGCTTGGGGAAGAGAGAGCTAATCTTAGTGCTTTTGTACGTTTGTTCGTGTTTAGATTTGTCGGTTTCCTCTTCCTCTTGGGGTCTGGGAAGAGCTGCGGTTTATGATTGTGGCACTCCCTGGACTTTTCTCTTACCTTTTTTTCAACACCTCCCTAGGGACCTGGCGAATGTTAATGCATTGAAAAACCATGTTCTATCGCTATTATTGCATAAACACTGAAACCATTTGCTACATTTCGGTTTATTTCTTCCCCTATTTTGTGTCGCCTTTTCACCGATGTCTTGCAAACGCAATTTCCACGGACTATGCTCGTTCTAAGGCCGGCCAGTACACATCTCATTACGGCAGCAAATCTGTGGCCCCGGTATGATCATATTGAAAGTTGCGTAGCCGTGCATTAACAGTTAATACACGGCTTTTTGCCAGTTAATGCACGGCTGTTAATAACGTGCGGCACTGCTTTTTAAGCGCCGCATCTGGATCATTTGACTAAGATGTCCGCCAAGCTCATATATGGTAAAAAGCATTTAAAAACCTGCTCCTCCTGAAACAAAGGGCCAATAACCCTGGGGCTTGGTATACAACACTGGGGCTATAGGCCCAATAAAATTTATAAAATTTATAACCTTCGGTTGACCTTGACCTTTGTTATGGAAAGGTCATATGTTTAACATAGACACCTAGGTAATTTAAAGTTTTACTAATCTTCTTGTCTGAAACTAGAAGGCCCAGGCCTTTGGTATTTAGTATATAGCTTAATTTTGTAAACTTCTACCAAGATTATTCAAATTAAAGCCCAGGGGTTATTTGTTTTTCAAAGACTCATATAAGGAAAACGCTTCAAACGTCTTTTCCTCAGAAACTAATGGGCCAAATAAAGCCAAATTTCACATAAAGTCTTATTGGATAGGGTGATGAAAGTTTGTTTGCCACATCTGGGTGACATGACCAATAACGCCGCCAAGCCCAGTTACGATAAAAACCCTTTAAAATATTCTTCTCAAGAACCTAAGGGCGAATAGGCCTGGGGCTTGGTATGAAGTATTTGGGACATGGGCCCAATAAAATTTGAAAGAAAAAAAAACGAAAATCTTGGAATGAGTTTGACCTTTTTTATGGAAAGGTCATTTTTTGTTATGCTGCATACCAAGTCCCAGGGCCATTGGCCGTTTGGTTCCGGAGAAGAAAATTTTTTAAAGGGTTTTACCATATATGCGCGTGGCAGCCACCTTAAGCCTTCCTATACTATAAGCTCACCTATGAGCCTAAAGCCTCAGGTTAGGTAATAAAGCGTACTGTGAATACATATGCGGACTCTAAACTTAGTAAATTAGACATCATACTAGTACGTTTCCGACTACATGACGGCTCCCTCCTAAATGTTTCAGGTGGTTGCGTCTGAATAACTGTGCCTGTGGCCGGGCCTTGTGACTGTCTTGTGTTCTGGCTAGCCCTTTGTACATTGTTCCATCACAGTGGTTTTGATCATATGTGTTTCACTGTGATGTTTTACAGATGAGGTAGCAGATCCCGAAGCGGACATATATACAGTCGACTCTCGTTATCTCGAATTCCAAGGGACTCTCTGAAACACTTCGAGATATCCGTACCACGAAATATCAGAGTTGCAGAAGTGAGGAAAACAATAAATCGTACAGCCACATTTAACAAATGAATATGTAATTTGACTCCTGAAGTTAGAGAGACATATTGAAAATATTGTGGAAAAGAGGAGAAATTGCTCCTTAGGAGTAATTTCTCCTCTTTTCCACAATATTTTGTCACCTTTTCTTAGATTTCCATCTTAAAACGTGGACCAGAATTTCACTTCGAGATAAGCGAGGTCGAGATAACGAGAGTCGACTGTATTTGTAATTTGGAGCTGCATCAGATTTAATGGTGAGGTTTCGCGGAGGTAAAACCGGTTTAATCCTACCACCTCCCACCAAGTAATTTTCGTACTGACCTTTTCAAGGTGGTTCCTCTGTGCACTTCATTGTTTGTCCGTCGGTGGTTTGATATTTAGCGTCAGAATTTTGTTTATCATTATTTGTTCCTCATCTCTCTTTCTTTCGGTGTCTCGGGAAGGCTGTGCTTCGTGATTGTGGCATTTCCAAGGTATCTTCACTTACATTTTTCGCGACAGAAGCACTCATTATCAAATGTAGAGATTTCACTCCCTGGACTTTTCTCTTACCTTTCTTTTTCATATATATCGTATTAATATAATTTTGAGAAACCATAAGTTAATGAATAGGTTAGTAATTTCGCTAAGTCGTACTTGGTGCTGCGACCTGTTGTTACAATGTTACTTGCCGGCCTCGGTGGCTCAGTGGATGCGCCGTCCGACTGGAGACCAGGAGGTCGCGGGTTCAACCCCCGCCGAGGTCAGTAACATTCTTTCGTGGAGATTGATCATGAAATATTTTCTACGGTCATTCTCTCCCTTCCGCTGATTAAAGAAGGGCAGTTGTCAGTTTCTGGCGAAAGAATGTGCACAATACTGGTTAACCGCTTAGAAGACTAAACCTGCCCAGTAAACGTGTGGGTAGGTAAACTGACCGCGCTCGACATGACCCCATTGGGTTGACTGGGCCGTAAAACCTCAACACAAACAAATACAATGTTACTCACTTACCGATTACAGATATTGGCGAACTTATACCTGAAAAGGAAATAGATGCATCAGTCAATTATATGCCCAGTAGTGAAGTCAATTATAATTAAATAAAGACATTATTATAAATTATATTTGTTTGTTTGTGTTGAGGTTTTACGGAGTCACTTGTACTAAAGACATATCCTTATGAATATTAAATCGAAAGATTGGAGCTATTGATCTATTTGGTCGTTCTATATTGATAAATATCATTCATTGTACTTGACAAGTATATCCTAACCTCTCTCTGGTGCATGGTACTCTCCGGACGTAGTGGTGCTCCTTGTGTCGAACGAAATTTCCGAGTCCTCATCATCTTCACGTTTTCTCCTGAAAAAAATCAGCCGCAAGGTCTGACATGTCCATCCAGCAAAGATTCAGATCAGCCTGCGCATTTGCGCAGTCTGATCAGAATCTTCACTGGGCACTTTTGAATAGCGGGCAGCGGATGTCTCGCTCTTTAATAAGCGATACGAACGTGACTCTCTGTACGTGTATCACGTCAGCTGAGACGTAAGCACGTAGTGCCATATCGAGATGCCTTTGTCATACCTAAAGTACCGCACACCCTTTATCACACCCAAAAGCCGTATCATACCTTTGGCATCACAATTTTCTGATCACTCGCCTGTCGTTCTGCAGGTAGGGACGCCGCTTCCATATAGTCGCCATTTGCAATTATTCTTTTGATATTCATTTATTGAATAAACAGCATGAGGGTATTAAAACACTCCAACAAATGTTTAAGAGTAGTTTAAGAAAATCTGTTTGAAAATCTATACAGTCGAACCTCGTTATCTCGAACTCGCTTATTTCGAATTACCGCTTATCTCGAAGTGAAAATCTGGTCCCTGTTTTAACATGAAACTATGACAACAAGTAACAAAATAATGTGGAAAAAAGGAGAAATTGCTCCTAAGGAGCAATTTCTCCTCTTTTCCACATTATTTGATATATATATATTTCTAACTTTTGGAGTCAAATTACATATACATTTGTTAAATGTGGTTGTTCAATTTATTGTTTTCCTCACTCTCGCAACTCTGATATGTCGAGGTACGGATATCTCGAAGTATTTCAGTGAGTCCCTTGGAATTCGAGATAACGAGAGTCGACTGTATCTTAAAAATAGATTATGATTTGGCATTTTTCATATCATACCCCATAAAAGCTCTCGCCCGATATGGGGCTAGGGCTGATATGGGGTATAATATGAAAAATGCCATATGATAATCTCTTTTTATTACATGTGTCTATTTAGAATTCATACAGGATGAAGACATATGACGATGTCTGCAGTCAGTTCACCGTGTTCCTACCATTTGTTTCCTTAAATGTAAAATTTAACTAACCATTGAGCCACCCCCACCTCCTTTTGCTTCATAATTATAGTGTTTGTTGTTATATCAGTTCTAGTTTGAAGGTTTACTAATGAGTTAGAGGGCACCTGCGCAGATCTAACACGTAGTTTAAAGCTGCATTAGAATTATTGGCGAGATCCCGCGCGAGTACGTAAATCTTGTTTCAACGGCTCCTTTTCCCAGTCGACACTCGTTATCTCGGCATCGCTTATCTTGAATAACTGCTTATCTCGAAGTGAAATTCATGTCCCTGTTTAAAAATGAAAATCTAATAACAGGTTACAAAATATTACGGAAAAGAGGAGCAATTGCTCCTAAGGAAATTTCTCCTCTTTTCCACAATATTTTTAATATATCTCTAAGTTCAGGAGTAAAATTACATATTCATTTGTGAAATGTGGTTATTCGATTTACTTTTCTGATCAATTTTGTTAATCTGATATGTCGACGTACGGATATATCGAAGTATTTCAGAGAGTCCCTTGGACTTCGAGATAACAAGAGTCGACTGCAGTATTCGTTTTCCGCTAACCGCTCAAGGACGGTTCCTTTCTAACATTTTTTGTTCTTGTGTTCTGGCCTCGAGGTTATAATACGTTTTTCATGCTCACCTCAGCTGAGTACGAAATTTATTTTGCTTATAAATCTTAAAATACTTTTTAAAACTTCTTTCATGCTCAACTCAGCTGAGCATGCTCAGCTGAGTTGAGCATGAACAAAGTTTTAATTGTTGGTATTTTTATTTATGACCAAGTGAAATTTCATACTCAGTTGAATTGAGCTTGAAAAAGGTTTTATAACCTCGGCGCCTGGTTAGTTTATCTTTAATTGTTCCACACCTATTTTTCTACCAGTGATTTGGGACAGCTGTGCTTCGTGACAGTGGTTTAACTTGGCAACTTCAATTATATTCTTTATACAAATGCAATCCGGTTTAGACACATCAGGGTTTTTCACTGAAACCCTAATAACGAAATCAATAATGTTTAACATGTGCACACACACTAGCACGCACGCACAAAACTTACCCGAACGATGGGAATACCCTACTACAGGAAGCTCGAGCCAACATCATGTAAATACATCCACCTGCTGCTGCCAAACATGCCAGTCCACCAAGCGTTGCTCCCACTATGGTGCCTGCATAATCGTTACTATCAGCTTCCTGTTTTGAAGCTTCTGGAAGGGCAGTCAGTGCGGACGAAGCTGTCAGAGTTATGGCTTTTGTCGTTGTTGTTGGTGAAGCAGACATTGTAGAGAGTAAAGTATCCATGGTTGTGGATGGTGTTGTTATAGTGCGAGTGATTGTAGTGCTGGATATGGTCGTCATAATTGTTATAGTAGTCGTATCGGTAAACGATGTGGACGTCGTTGTAGTCGGTACGGTATTCGTTGCGGTCGGTGCGATTGTCGTTGTGGTGGGTGTGGTCGTCATTGTAGTCGGTACAGTATTCGATGTAGTCGGTGCGGTCGTCGATGTGGAGGGTGTGGTCGTTGTTGTTGTCGGTACGGTATTTGTTGTTGTCGGTGCAATCGTGGTGGTGGTGGGTGCGGTCTTCGTTGTTGTCGGTACGGTATTTTTTGTAGTCGGTGCGATCGTCGTTGTGGTGGGTCTAGTCGTCATTGTAGTTGGTACGGTATTCGTTGTAGTATGTGCGATCGTCGTTATGGTGGGTGTGGTCGTCATTGTAGTCTGTACGGTATTCGTTGAATTCGGCGCGATCATTGTTGTGGTGGGTGTGGTCGTCATTGTAGTCGGTATAGTAGTCGGCGCGGTCGTCGTTGTGGTGGGTATGGTCGTCGTTGTTGTCGGTACAGTATTTGTTGTAGTCGGTGCGATCGTCAATGTGGTGGGTGTTGTCGTCATTGTAGTCGATATGGTCTTCGTTGTAGTAGGTGTGGTAGTCGTTGTGGTGGGTGGGGTCGTCGTTGTTGTCGGTACGGTATTTGTTGTAGACGGTGCGGTCGTCGTTGTAGTGGGTGTGGTCGTCATTGTTGTTAGTACGGTAATCGTTGTAGTCGGTGCGGTCGTCGTTGTGGTTGGTGTGGTTGGTATAGTTGTCGTTGTTGTCGATACGGCATTTGTTGTAGTCGGTGCGATCGTCGTTGTTGTGGGTGTGGTCGTCGTTGTTGTCGGTACGGTATTTGTTGTAGTCGGTGCGATCGTCGTTGTGGTGGGTGGGGTCGTCGTTGTTGTCGGTACGGTATTTGTTGTAGTCGGTGCGATCGTCGTTGTGGTGGGTGTGGTCGTCGTTGTATCTGGTGGAGAGGAGACTGTACTGGAGGTGTAAATCGCAGCACTTGTTGTCGTAGACGTTGTTATGATGACATCTGAATATAAAGGAGCGGCACTCTGAGAAAATTTACCTTCTAAAAAGTGCGTGCAACGAAGACTGAAATCAGTCTTCGTTGCGCGCACTTTTTAGAAGGTATATGCGCAATCTAATCAGTAATCATTGTCCGCACGAAGAAACTTTGCAGCCTTGGCTATCCGAAGTGCGCCTAGTGCAGATTCTGATCAGACCATGCGAATGCGCAGACTGATCTGAGTTTTCGCTGGTTGGGCATGTCCAAACGTATGTTTTCTGACGTTTAGGTTAACAGAAATTTATAAGTAAATGAAGTTTGTTTGAGGTTTATACGCGAATTAACAGGCTGATCTGAAAGTTTACATGTTTTCTCACATTGTGGATCTCATGTCATGTTAATGATCTATTTTTCTGGAATATTTGCATTTTAGGTGACCTCATAACCTAGTGCTTTTCTGCCGTTGTTGCTCTTTTATGATTTCATGGTTGTTTTTCGGCACACCAGGCAACTTATGAAAGCTTAAGATCTACTCTAAAGATACAGAATGTACTTCCAAGGGGAGCACATATTTTCAAAACCGTCTAGAAGACGGAAACAACTTTTATATGAGTTACCGCCCATGAATGCTTAACGCTACTTAATGCTATGAATCATGCTTTATTCTGTCTGCTGAAGCTTCTCTTCGTTTGAATGTATGTTATTGCATAAACTGCTGTTTTGTTTGGTGTGTGTTGTTATTTGTCTAACGTACCTTCTTATAATGTTTGTTGTTTGTTGTTATTTGTCTAACGTACCATATAATGATGTTTGGTGTTTGTCATTATTTGACTAACGTTCCTTCTTATGGTGTTTGGTGTTTGTCGTTATTTGACTAACGTACCTTATAATGATGTTTGGTGTTTGTCATTATTTGACTAACGTACCTTCTTATGGTGTTTGGTGTTTGTCATTATTTGACTAACGTATCTTCTTATGGTGTTTGATGTTTGTCGTTATTTGACTAACGTACCTTCTTCTGATGTTTGGTGTTTGTCATTATTTGACTAACGTACCTTCTTATGATGTTTGGTGTTTGTCATTTTTTGACTAACGTACCTTCTTATGATGTTTGGTGTTTGTCCTATTTGACTAACGTACCTTCTTATGATGTTTGGTGTTTGTCATTTTTTGACTTACGTACCTTCTTATGATGTTTGGTGTTTGTCGTTATTTGACTAACGTACCTTCTTATGATGTTTGGTGTTTGTCGTTATTTGACTAACGTACCTTCTTATGATGTTTGGTGTTTGTCGTTATTTGTCTAACGTACCTTCTTATGGTGTTTGGTGTTTGTCGTTATTTGACTAACGTACCTTCTTATGATGTTTGGTGTTTGTCGTTATTTGTCTAACGTACCTTCTTATGGTGTTTGGTGTTTGTCGTTATTTGACTAACGTACCTTATAATGATGTTTGGTGTTTGTCGTTGTTTCTCGTTACTAGTATAACGTACCTTCTTATGATGTTTGGTGTCGTCATTATTTGTCTTACCCACCTTCTTATGATTTTTAGGTGTTGTCATTATTTAGTTAACATACCTTCCTACGATTATTAGAAGGCTGTGCTCCACTATTGTGGACCTGCCTGACTTCATATATATGTTTGGACAATTTATTTCCATTGTCTGGCACTGTCCGGAAAATCAGAAGACAGTAAAATTAATGCGCAACACTTACAAAAGTGTTTATACTATACCTAAATTGGCTTCGAAAGCAAAGATCAGCCTGAGCATTTTGCAGTTTATTCAGTGACTTTATAGTTTACTTGAAGAATCAGTAGATTCATATTTCGTCAAGCAGATGGGCTGCGCCATGCAAAAACGTGTCTTTGGGCATATGCGGACAGTGAAGGCCTAGATCAGCCTGCGCATTCGCGCAGTCTGATAAGGGCCTTCACTGTCTGCTAACAACATAATTGGATGCCAAAAAATGTATGAATTGAGAGCAAAGGCCTCGAAGATACTTTGCGCATGCGCAGGATGATCTGAAGGCACTTTTTCGCACGACGCGGCCCTGATAAAGTCCTGATCAGACCACATGCTTGTGTGATTCTTGTATAAAGGTCTTTACCGTGGATCGCTTATTGCATAACCTGTTCCGATTGTCCCGCCTATGTTTTATCAATAGCAGCCCTAAGTAAAACATTCAGCAGAAAACATTTAAAAATATTTTTATTATTTTTCCCAGAAAATAGGCTTTGACATTTCATGCCAACTGTCTCCTAAGGAGTCAATTTGCATGAAATGTCAAAGCATATTTTCTAGGAAAAATAAGAAAATCATCAATTTATCGTTTCACTGAATAAGCCCAGAGGGTGGTAACGGCTACGGAAATGTTAGCAACCTACCTGCACAAATGTAAAATGAGGCTTTGCAGTCCTCTGTAACCCAGACAGTTTGGCCAGCGTACCCATAGGCACGATCGTTACCGGAATAGTCATCGGCAGAACCATTGAAATAATTACAGGTGTGGTGGTCTAGTTCAGTCATTTGTAAACTGAAGATTGTTGATATTCCTGGCACAGTACATTCCTCAAGTTTGTGATGTTTACTTTTACATGTGATAGTCTTTGACACTCCACCACTACAAGCATCCTCTGAAAATAAATAGGCCGCGTAAAGTAGAAAAAAGTACCTTCGAACATGCACAACATGCGAAGATTCAGATTATTTTGCGCATGCTCAAAGTCCCATTCGGGCCTTTGCTCTCCACTGATACATTTTACAGTAGCTAATGATTATGTTAGCAGACAGTGAAGGCCCTGATCAGACTGCGCGGAAGACCAGGATGATCTTGGATCCGCTGTCCGCATATACTCGTAAACACGAAGACATGTTTTCGCATGGCGCGGCCAAATTGATGAAATATGTTGAAATTTGCAGAAACTAAAATAAGAAACTATGGATGCTGAACACGATGTCGTAGAAGACATTACAAAAACACGCCCATTCAAATATATTGAAAATTTCACCACCAAAAACTGAAAGTTTTCAGATGAAAATTCTGATATTTTTCAAATTTCTGCTCAAAACATAGATTGTGTGTACTCGTTAGAACCGCCTCGCTGAGGCGGTTCTAACGAATACCCACAATCTATGTTTTTGAGCAGAAGTAAAAAAAATAATGTATACCCTTGTCAACCCCAGTTATACTATATAAAAGTCGGGTTTAAGGGGTCAAAATGATATAGTTTTCGTAATGAGCGGTGAGATTTCTCATCCGACGGCTCCAAGCTTTTCGGCTCGACACTAATCTAAAAGATATTAAAGCATCGCAGTTTTTTTTTTGAACCGCAACGTGAGAAAACGTACCATCTCACATAGGAAGACGAACTCAGCCGCGCTCTGATCCGAGTCTTCGTTGTCCGCATAAGGAAACTTCGCATCCTTGGCTATGCAAAATGCGCCGAAGAGAAGATTCTTAACAGATGGAGCGAATACACAGAGTGATCTGACTCTTCGCTAGGGGTTAGGCGCACATGTCAGAAGGTACGTTTGCTGACGTTGTTGATCATTTTATATGCTATCAATTTTATTGCCTTTTGCCGCAGGCATTATTAACCCTTGCCGTGTTTTTGATGGAAATTCACATATTTAATGACAACGGTGCAG
Organism: Anodontia alba; assembly: GCA_964016985.1. Lineage (NCBI taxonomy): Eukaryota > Metazoa > Mollusca > Bivalvia > Lucinida > Lucinidae > Anodontia > Anodontia alba. Next base: position 27,925,811 of record OZ024832.1, on the reverse strand, counting down.
ATCCAGATCAGTTGACCTTTTTAGAAGCCAACTGATCTGGATCTACACTGTTTGCTAAGACAGAGCATGCCGTGCTCAGCAAGAGAAGGGTTAAAGTGAGTTTTATAGGTAAATATTCAATGCGCTTAATAAATAGAGCAAACTGACTACCACCTTTGAAATGTCCGAGAAACCTGGCGAGAAATAATTTTCCCGTAGAAACAAAATTGTCAGTGTATCAACACTTTGGGGATTGGGAAAAATGGGTTTTATAGACAGTTTGCGCTTGTTGAGAAGCGACCGTTAGAGAGGTTTCTTATTGTGTTCTAATTAAATAGAAAAGCTATTAAATGTTGTTTCGTTAATAAACTCTAAACGACACCTTCGTCGATGTAATGTAATAATTACATTACAGCACGAACAATACAGTTTTGTTAATTTCTCTCTGCAGGTTATGATTTTTACGCACCCCCGCAAACTTCAAATGAGGCTTTGCAGTCCTCCGTAACTCAGACGGATTGGCCGGCGTATTGTTAGAGAAGTTTCCACTGCGTTCTAATTAAATAGGAACGCATATTATCATTAATGTTGTTTCGTTAATAAAAGTCTCAACGACGCACACGTCGATGTATTGTAAAAACCGAATGATCATCTACTAATAATCGACTTGTAGAAAATATATTTATCCACGCGCTTTTCGTTAGAGAGGTAGAAGAAAAAAGCAGGGGTATTGTGATACCCCACGTCCATCCGTGCGTCCGTCTGTAATGTCACACCATTGCTACTAGACCATTTCAGCTAGAATCTCGAAACTTTCACAGGTGATAGCCCTATAGATGAGGACACATTCGAAATTTTGATATAAACGCTGGGGGCGGGGCAAGTGGGTGTGGACCCGAAGGGTTCAAAATCCATTTTGAACAAACATCGTCATGTTGCATATCAAATCAAAGGAAATGAAAAGTAGAATACAGTGGTGCAAAACGTTTGCCCTAGGGGCATGTCAGGGGTCATCAGATGTCAAAAAGTAGGATTTTGGGTCCTTTTTGATTGTCACACAACACCTCCTAAGTATTTTTTAACAGGAACCTTGAAACTGTCGCAGGTTATGAGGACTGGAGGAACGCATTTGGAATTTTGATGTGCGCAGATATGCGATGGCACCAGCGCGGGGATATGCGATGGCGAGCCATCGACTAGATTTAGTCATTCTTAATTTGGCCCGCTTCCAGGTACTAATTCATAGCTCCAGATCGATAAAAAGGGTATCCAGATAATATTTTTTTTCTTATTTCTCTATGTTAACATATGTTGTGGGTATTCATTAGAAGCCCCTCTGCAAGGCTCTTCTAATGAGTACCCTTAACATATGTTTTCATGGATAAGTAGTAATTGTTGTCATGGTACCCAAGCCATAATCCAAACTTATAAATCCGTAAACGAATGACGAATCAGAATGTTCAGACCAACAGACATGTACCCCAGAATAAAGGGTGTAATCAGGATAAATAAGAAAATATCAGTACTTTTCGGTTGAAACACGTGACTTATTTAAGGATATTTTTTCAATATTCGTCACCTTTATTGACCATAAATCTAGAACGACCCAAATAGACAGATTGGAATTTAATTTCTTTATAACTTGCCTATAAAAATAAATAAAAAAAATAAAAATAAAAAATAAATAAATAAATAAAGTGAGAAAAATATGTTTCTAAAAGTAGAATTTTCCGATTAGTCAACTATAAAAATCTTTCCGATCATCAGTCACAAGAGGCAAAAGTGATTGATGATCGTTTATAATCTATCATCAGTGGCCGCACTATTTACTACTGACCGTTTTACGGCAGTACTTGAAGTTATTGTTGTTCTTTGTGCGGCCTGGTGGCTGTTCGCAGCGAGGATTTTATAACAACAAGGTATATCGGAACAAGAATTTTACGGTGACTTAGTGTACTGATTAAGAAAAAATGTGGGAACAACTAACTTTTCGGAACAATTCAGAAAACTATTTAACCGTTATAAAAGAATTGGCTATAACCTGGATATTATGCGGCAGACTGCATGCCTAGTTATCAACCCAATCATTGTTGATGGCTATGCTTCACTCTTTAATTGCACGACGGCGGTTCGGGCCTCAGACTCAATGGCGGCCTGTTCGTAAAACTTTAACCAGCGGGTTAGGACTTGACGATATGCCTTTGGCTTTGCCCGCGTGGTTCAATTATTAGTTTCATTTACTCTGGCACACAGTAGAATTAGCCATGAGTACTCGTCTTTGTTTATCATAGTGATTAATTTGATTTTTTTTTTTTTATGTTTTCGCTTTTATGCATTGACTGAGATGGGAGCCTTTACAACGTATGCGAACACCGACTTTTTATGTATTTCTGTATTAAGAGTAGCATCGGGACCCAGGGTGACGTTGGCTAGCTGTAAAAGTGCTTTAAACCCTACCCCCTACCCCAACCCCACCTACCCCGGTGGTTTTTCCTACTGACCGATCTAAGGCGGTGGTCCCTGTGTTAGCCTTTCTCTGTGTTGCTTTGTGGTTTATTCTACGAGGCGATTTGTTTTAAATTTTGCCTGGTGTTATTTTGCCCTTGTGTTTTCAGTCCTTTGAGCATTGCGATTACCTCGCTTGGGGAAAAGAGAGCTAATCTTAGTGTTTTTCGTACGTTTGTTCAATTTTCGCTTGTTTGGTTTTGTCTGTTTCCTCTTCCTCTTTGTGTCTGGGAAGGGCTGTGGCTTGTAATTGTGGCACTCCCTGGACTTTTCTCTTACCTTTTTTTAACATGTTGTGTTCTGTTCGTTGTCTTGTTGCTGCATTTAGTGGTTTCTATCTAGCATTCTGATCACCTTGTTGGAGAAGAGGGCTTTTGTTTTGTTTTGGTCTGTGGCTTGTGCACTGGCTGTCATTGTTTCATTGGTAGGCTATGACCTATGATTGTAGCTTTTCCTGGACAGCTTCTATACTATAATTTTCTAACTGCTTTCTGCAGCAGATTATGGTTTATACGCACCTCCACATACTTCAAACGAGGCTTTGCAGTCCTCTGCAACCCAGACAGTTTGGCCAGTGTATCCATAGGCACGATCTTTATCGGAATAGTCATCGGCAGCACCACTGAAATAATTACAGGAGTGATGGTCTTTTTCAGTCACGTGTACGCTGAAGATTGCTATTATTCCTGGCACCATACATTCCTCCAATTTGTGGTGATGACTTTCACATGTGATAGTCTTGGTCACTCCACCTTTACACGCATCCTCTGAAAATATATGGTGAAGGAGTTGTGAATCGAATACAAATATCCACGCTATCCTGATCGCTGAGCAAATTACACTTGCCTCCTGCCCAAATCCTCGTTACAATGACAACATTTGTTCCCAGAGATGTAGAACGGATTTGTTATCCTTAAGAATCCTTAAACGCAGCGGAATAAAAATAGAAAAGATTTGTTTTATTCTTATTTCTTCTAAGAACATATGATTGGATATTTGTCAGAATCGCCCCAGTTAGGCAATTCTAAGAAATATTCAAAACACATGTTTCTTGAAATATTAAATAATTATTTTTGCATAATTTATGATTAATTGTCACGTCTTGACAGTATGTTTCATACCAAATCAATTTAGCATTAATTTAAAACGATTTTATTGGGAGGTTTGAACTGAAACTCATGAAAGTATGATGTGTGTTTCGCATTTGATGATCCCTGGGTTAACTGCTTGACAGTGATCTATAATTGCAGCATCACAATCCTATTTTGTATAGTTCAGAGGACTTAAAACAGGAGTATTGAGTGATAATTCTGGTATATTTTGCCTAATTTCTCCATAAAAAAGAACATATGTTGTGGATAGTCATTTGAAGCGCCTCGCCGAGGGAGGCGTTTCTAGTTTGTACAATAACACACTTTTTATGGAGAACTTGAGAAAATTATGCCAGAATAATCAGTCAGTACTCAACCTAAATAAGTCATAAGATCAGTTATCTAAGTATTGGTTGCGCCATGTGAAGACGTGTTTTCGGGCATAATCGGACAGCATAGGACCAGATCAGCCTGCGCATCCGCGCAGGCTGATCAGGGCCTTCGTTGTCCGCAAACAGAATCGTTGATATTGAAAAATGTTTCAATGAAGATCAAATGCCCGGATGAGACTTTGCAGATGTGCAGGATGATGTGAGTCCGCACATTTTGCGAAGGCTCGAAGGCACTTTTTTTGTTTGACGTGGTCCGTAATTGGTTGACTTTTTCTAATAAGTTCTAAGATTTATCGTCGTTATTCTGAATTAATGTCAAAATATAACGTCGGTTTGAAAACACTCCTGCAAGAAGGTCTGTCCGAACTTGAACTTTATGGTGACTGTATCTATAAATTCAGAAATATTGTTGGCAAAACAAATTTTTCCTAACAACTTAAAAATATTATCTTTCGTTAAAAAATGATAGGTTACAAATAAAATAAGTGAACTCAGGAACTGATACAACACAGATATTATACAGCAAAGTGCATTGCGGTTAACCCAATTATGGTTGATAAGCACCAATTATGGTTGATAGATCTGCTTCCGTCATTAATTGCACGACGGTTGGTCGGTTCTCTGACGGCTCCCTCCTCAGACTGTTTCAGAGGGTCGGTGCTTAACTATCAACGTCTGTGGTCGGGTTTATCGTGGTCCTTATTTGAGTTTCTTGTGTTTTGGCTTCAGATCGCCATTGTGCCCTTTGCTTTGTTTTATCACAGTGCTTTTAATTATATACTAGCGGAAATAAAAAAAAAAAAAAAAAAAAAAAAAAAAAAACAAGTTCGGTTTTGGTGTCATAACATTTTTATTAGATTGTCTACGTCATGACGTCATTGTGGACATGCTAAATTTAAAGTTTTCATTAAAGTCTGTCAAAAGTGTTCAAAGCACATATCTTACACAGGTGGTCTGATAAACCATAGAAAAGCAGAGATCTCTCTGTCCCAACGAGTTGACTGACCTAGACTTTTAACCAGATTTAAATAATTATCAATACTTAATTTAATATGGGACTAATAGCATAACTGACCGGCTATTTCCCATATTCTATGAAATAAAATATGTACCTCTACTAGACTTCTATGCTAATCGTTGTAATCTAGAGAGGATGTTTAATTAATTGACTTATTATTATCATGTCAGACAAGCTCCACCAGGACGAACTAAATTCTCATCACGAAAACATACCTATATAATTTTGACCCCCTTAAACCCCACTTTTATATAGTAAAACTGGGGTTTACAGGGGTATACAATATTTTTGTTATTTCTGCTCAAAAACATAGATTGTTGGTACTCGTTAGAACCGCCTCGACGAGGCGGTTCAAACGGGTACCCACAATCTATGTTTTGAGCAGAAATATGAAAAAATATCAGATTTTTTTATCTGAAAAATTGCCATTTTTTGGTGGTAAAATTTTCAATATATTTGAATAGGCGTGTTTTCGTAATGTTTTGCTGAAAGGAATACTAGGTGTAAGATTTTCTTTTAAAAAAAAAATTTCGAAAGTCAGTCGCGAAATCCTTACAACAATGAGTCGGAGGTCAACATACCAAACTCGTATTCTGAACACATCACGAAAACATGCCTATATAATTTTGACCCCCTTAAACCCCACTTTTATATAGTAAAACTGGGGTTTACAGGGGTATACATTACTTTTCTTATTTCTGCTCAAAAACATAGATTGTGGGTACTCGTTAGAACCGCCTCGTCGAGGGGGTTCTAACGAGTACCCACAATCTATGTTTTGATCAGAAATATGTAAAATATAGGAATTTTTTCATCTGAAGATTCATTTTTTGGTGATAAAATTTTCAGTATATTTGAATAGGCATGTTTTCATGATGAAATCATAAAATCGATATATACAAAGAGAAAATTAGGAATGTTCAGACAGACAGACAGATATAAATCAAATATAAATGAGGTGTAATCAGGTGTCCATGGAAAGTAAGCATAATTTGGTAAACATGCTTCGCCCTCTATGCCTTTCAGTCTGAACAGAGATCCCGGTGGTTTACTCTACCGACCGTTCTAAGGCGGTGGTCCCGGTGTTAGTCTTGCTCTTTGTTGCTTTGTGGTTTATTCTACGAGGCGATTTGTTGTATGTCTTTCCGTGTGTCATTTTGTTCTTGTGTTTTTCAGTCCTTTTAGTATTGCGATTACCTCGCTTGGGGAAGAGAGAGCTAATCTTAGTGCTTTTCGTACATTTGTTCGGTTTGTGCTTGTTTAGATTTGTCGGTTTCCTCTTCCTCTTGGGGTCTGAGAAGGGCTTCGGTTTGTGATTGTGGCACTCCCTGGACTTTTCTCTTACCTTTTTTAGGAAAATCCGGGACTAGTAATATCAGGGGTTTAGAAAAACAAATATTTATGAAGACGCCCAGAAATGTTTAAAATGCAATGACTTTTGACCATTCTCTATTCACATTTTCATGCGAGTAAGAATATAAGTGAAGGTTCCCAGGAAATACCACAATCACGAAGAACAGCCCTCTCGAGGCACGAAAAGAAGGGGAGATCGGAAACAAAAAAGGATGACACACACGCCACGTATTAAACCACAGACGCACAAACAAAGAAGAATAAGCTTGTTTATGACTTGGCTGTGTTTATGACATCAGGCATAATTGGAAACGGCAACACTGTAGTGACTGACAAGATCATGATGCCTCCCATCGAACTTCTCAAGTGTTGACACCAGTTTAGGACTGATATCCCTGAGTCAACCGTCTGGTAGTATTAGAATTAGCTATGGCTTATCTTTTTTTTCTATTTTATTTCTATCTTTATTTTATTTTATTTTTGAGATTTTAAAGTATGTTGATATAGTTTCGCTGAACGCAGGCATGGCAAATACACATTATATTGCATTTGTTCTCTGCTAATTATTCTCTGCAGAAGGGGAACAGGACTGAAACCTCACGGGAAGACAAATCTAGTAAAGTGTTTTAACCTTCCTTAGGAGTGGAAAGCTACCCTCGAAAGAAACAGTTGCCCTAGAAATCATTTTTCAGAAGTGCAAGTAAACAGAACTCACAACATTAGTCTCCATTGCAAAACAGTGGGCTGTATACCAAGTATAACCCTCCTCCAAAGATAAGTATAACATCATTACCTCCACAAACATCAAATGAAGCTTTGCAATCCTCTGCAACCCAAACAGTTTGGCCGGTGTATCCATAGGCACGATCATTACCGGAGTAGTCATCGGCAGAACCACTGAAATAATTACAGGAGTGGTGATCTAGTTCAGTCATTTGTAAACTGAAGATCGTTTTTATAAATGGCACAGTACATTCCTCAAGTTTGTGATGTTTACTTTCACATGTAATAGTCTTTGTCACTCCACCACTACAAGCATCCTCTGAAATGAGTAAAAGAGATGTCCAGGAAAAGTCACGCAGACAGACAACAAACATGCCTATATCCAGAGGACTTATAAAGTAAGAATATTCTGTGAAAATTCTTGGATATTTGTTTCCACTTCTCCATAAAACATGCAACATCACATTCGAATCGCCTCGGCGATGCTTTGTTCATGGAAAAGCATAATATCCCTGATTTAAACATCAGCTTCTCCTTAAGAAGTCCTCTGCCAGATACATACCCGGCTGATATTGGCGATCAACCGTAGCTGGTCAATGGTCATGTTACACTCACCTGTGCTTTGTTTAGTTATGCCTCAGTGCACTCGACAATGGATCGCCATTTTTGTGAAGTTATATACTTTACATGTATTTAACTATATTTTATATATATTTTACAGCTATGTTTTGGGATCCAAAATTTATGTTTTTTCGTGGTAATTTTGGATGTAGTATAGGTCTTGTAATATGCTTTTGTCTGTCATGAGTTCTCACTCATTATAAGAAAAATGTTTGTTATGAGTGTCAATGTATTTGTTTATTCTATTGTTTTCTAAGAATCTGTTTACTTGTTTGTCATTGATAAGTTATGCCTCAGTGCTCTCGCCAGTTGATCGCCATTTTCTGAAGTTATATACTTTATATGTATTAAAATATGTTTTATATATATTTTACAGATACTGATCAGACAATACAGCTGCCAGAATAAACTGTTTGAAATGTTCTTGGTCTTGTTGTCCATAAAGAACCCGATACAAGCCTGAATATGGATACTGTATCCTTTTACAACAATACTATACTTTCGAGGACTTATATATGAGACGTAATGTGTCTTTGAGTATATGCAGATTGCACATTTAGATCATCTTGTGCATGCACAGAGTCTTTTCAGGACATTGTTTCTCTGTTAATACATTCCACAGGATTAAATGGACCGCACCGTGCGAAAACGTGTCTTCGGGCATATTTTGCGCATGCTCGAAGGCACTTGTTCGTTTGACGCGGCCCAAATGATAAATGGCACGGACAGCAAAGCTGTATGGGTATGCACTTTTGTCTTTCGCGGACATTTATCCTAAATACTCTAAAATCGTAAATATAGTCCCGTTTTTAAAATATACTGGTCTTGAAAATAAGCCATCCACACACTGCTGACAAGATCTTAAAAGATCCTGATTTGAAAATACGCCGCTCTTTGTTTGGGAGTACTACAATAAATGGCCAATTATATTCAAAACTGTAAGTTAATAGAATTTGACTAAAATTATCAAATTATGTTGTGCCAGTCAAATTATATTTTCTTTCAGTTTTGAATATAAATCTCGTTTGTCAGAGTCGGAAAAATCTTACCGTCAAACGTTTTTCGAGAAATAAGATTATCTTATAAAACGTCGATTTCGAAAACTAGTCACCAAAAAAGGTAAGAGAAAAGTCCAGGGAGTGCCACAATCACAAACCGAAGCCCTTCCCAGACCCCAAGAGGAAGAGGAAACCGACAAATCTAAACAAGCACAAACCAAACAAACGTACGAAAAGCACTAAGATTAGCTCTCTCTTCCCCAAGCGAGGTAATCGCAATACTAAAAGGACTGAAAATCACAAGAACAAAATGACACACGGAAAGACATACAACAAATCGCCTCGTAGAATAAACCACAAAGCAACAAAGAGTAAGACTAACACCGGGACCACCGCCTTAGAACGGTCGGTAGAGTAAACCACCGGGGGGATTAAAGCACTTTTACAGCTAACTAACTTCACCCTGGGTCCCGATGCTACTCTTAATACAGAAATACATAAAAATTCGGTTCGCATAAAACCTTACCAAAAAATTAAAACAGGGTATGTCTCGATGTCATGTTTTTGCTTCATACAGGCCAAATAAACACTATATGTTGCATTTTTCTTCTGCTTACAATTTTCTGCAGAATGTGAAAGGGTATGTGACTGGTAAACGTTAATTTTACTTCTGAATAGGAATGCACTTTCAATGGAAAGGACTTATTCAACATACAACTTTTCAGAAGGGGTAGCTACAGAAACTCACAACAGTTGACTACCTTGCAACGCATAGTTCGTTGTCAATCAATTGTACCATTTCTACAGTTATAACTTACTTGTAGTACAACACATTTACCTCCACAGACATCAAATGAGGCTTTGCAGTCCTCTGTTACCCAGACAGTTTGGCCGGCGTATCCATAAGCACGATCATTACCGGAATAGTCATCGGCAGAACCATTGAAATAATTACAGGTGTGGTGGTCTAGTTCAGTCATTTGTAAACTGAAGATTGTTGTTATAAATGGCACAATACATTCCTCAAGTTTGTGATGATGACTTTCACATGTAATAGTCTTTGTAACTCCACCACTACAAGCATCCTCTGAAATTAGTATAGAAGATGTCCAGGAAAAGTCAAAATCACAGACAGACCACAAACATGCCTATATCCAGAGGACTTGCCAAGTAAGAGTTTTCTGTGAAAATTCTGGGATATGTGTTTCCACTTCTCCATAATACATGCATGGTAACGCTCATTAGAATCGCCTCTGCGATGCTTTGTTTCATGAAAAAGCATAGTATCTCAGAATTCAACTTCAGCTTCTCCTTAACAAGTCCTCTGCCAGACCATAGCAAAGAACCTCCCTTCCCCAAAGAGACACCACAATATTATATTTTCAAGGATTTATAAGCAGCGTCAGACAAAATGTGTCTTTGAATATATGCAGATCGCACATTTAGATCATCCTGCGCATGCACAGAGTCTTTTCAGGACATTGTCTCTCTGTTAATACATTCCACAGGATTAAATGGACCGCACCATGCTGTAACGTGTCTTCGGACATATACGGATAATCTGATCAGGGTCTTCGCTGTCCGAAAACAAAATCATTGGATACTGTAGAATGATTTGATTAGAGCAAATGCCCAAATCAGAATTTGCGCATCAGCAGGATGATGTGAATCCGCACACTGGGTTCGCACTAAGATTTTTTTTCCTTTCGCCACCATTTTTGCCAATTTGATATTTTTTGTGCCATTTTCTTTATCTTTGAGCCAGATTTTGAGCCAAATTTTGGCCATTTTTCGCCAAAGAATTATCTTACCAGAAAAAGGGTGTTCATTTATTGATTCCTATAATTGCAGAAGTAGATTCAAGAATCAGTATAGTGTGAAATGTGTGGGGGACTTGAAATTAATTCTCACTCTGATTTTTAAAACTTCTGCTGTAATTAAATAATTACAATGTCATGAATTAATAAAAAGTTCTATTTAATGTATTTTATTTAAATACTGTTATAACTATCAGACAATCAGCCAAATCATTAAACAATAGAAACATAAATAAAAGCATCTGTATTGACTATTTTAACAGTTTAACTGAGGCTGCATTTAGACTGGGAACCACAGCCAAAATAATTTAGTTCTGTATCTTTGTTGTGCAGACTTCGCCTAGAAAAATAATATACACCCCAGAAAACCCCAGTTTTACCTTGTAAAATTACAGAGGCCTGTTATTAACTGTAACCATTATAAAACAAATCTTACCCTTCGATGTAGCATGTTTAGACACAGATTTTTTTTTTAAGAACACTGCATCCCTTAGTGAAGATACTCTGGCTTTGAGACTTAATACAGTAGTCACAGAACATTAATTTTGCGCATGCTTGAAGGCACTTGTTTGTTTGACACGGCCTAAAAGATAAAGGACATGGACAGCGAAGCTTTACGGATATGCACTTTTGTTTTTCGAGGATATTTATATTAAAATAATCAAAAAAAAAAAAAAAAAAAAAAAAAAATTAGTCCCGTTTTAAAAATATACCTGTCTTGAAAATAAGCCATTCACACACAGCTGACCAGATCTTGAAAGATCCTGATTTGAAAATAAGCCGCACTGTTGTTTGGGAGTACTACAATAAATTACCATTTATATTCAAAACTGTAAGTTAATAGAATTTGACTAAAATTATCAAATTATGTTGAGCCAATCAAATTATGTTTTCTTTCAGTTTTGAATATAAATTTCGTTTGTCCGAGTCGGAAATGCCTTACCGTCAAACATCTTTCGAGAAAGAAGATTCTCTTTAAAAAAAAAACACATCGATTACGAAAATAAGTCACGAAAACCTTACCAATTATATTAAAGTAGGGTGTGTCTCAATGTCATGTTTTTGCTTCATGCTGACCAAATAAACACTATATATTGCATGTTTTCTTCTGCTTACAATTGTCTGAAGGTGAAAGGGTATGTGACCTTCAGGGGAGACAAACTCTGGTAAACGTTAATTTTCCCTCTGAATAGGAGTGCACTCTCAATGGAAAGAACTTATTAAACATATAACTTTTCAGAAAGGGTAGCTCAGAAACTCACAACAGTTGACTACCTTGCAAAGCATAGTTCGCTCTTTATCAAATGTACCATTTCTACAGTTATAACTTAACTGTAGTACAACACATTTACCTCCACATACATCAAATGAGGCTTTGCAGTCCTCTGTAACCCAGACAGTTATGCCGGCGTATCCATAGGCACGATCATTACCGGAATAGTCATCGGCAGAACCATTGAAATAATTACAGGTGTGGTGGTCTAGTTCAGTCATTTGTAAACTGAAAATTGTTGTTATAAATGGCACAATACATTCCTCAAGTTTGTGATGATGACTTTCACATGTGATAGTCTTTGTCACTCCACCACTACAAGCATCCTCTGAAATTAGTAGAGGAGATGTCCAGGAAAAATCACAAACACAGACAGACAACAAACATGCCTATATCCAGAGGACTTGTCAAGTAAGCATATTCTGTGAAATTTCTGGGATATTTGTTTCCACTTCTCCATAAAACGTGCATTGTAACACCCATCAGCATCGCCGAGAGTCGATGCTTTGTTTCATGGAGAAGCATAATATCTCAGAAGTAAACATCGGCTTCTCCTTAACAAGTCCTCTGTCAGACCATAGAAAAGAACCTCCCGCCTCCAAAGAGACACCAAAATATTATATTTTCAAGGACTTATAAGCAGCGTCAGATGAAATGTGTCTGAGTATATGCAGATCGCACATTTAGATCATCTTGCGCATGCGCAGAGTCTTTTCAGGACATTGTTCTCTGTTTATACATTCCACAGGATTAAATGGGCCGCACCATGCTGTAACGTGTCTTCGGGCTTAAGCAGATAGTCTGATCAGGGTCTTTGCCACAGACAAAATCATTAGATAATATAGAATGATTTGATTAGATCAAATGCCCAGATCAGAATTTGCGCATCAGCAGGATGATGTGACATGACAGGTTTTTCTCTTGAAAAAAAGTGGCAAAAAATTCATGCTCAACTGATAATTCAACCAGATGTTTTATGGCTACTGCCCTCAACTCTCCTACACTAATGAGTCTGATCACAGCAGGTGGCATTACCAGATTTACCTGGGGGACTAGTTTTCTCTGATAACACTGGTTCCCTGCACTGTAATATATAGTCTTAAAATCTTTATTTTTTAACATAGGAAACCTTTTAAAAGGTGTAATTTGATTATTTTTTATGCAGATGTAGATTTTGAAATTGGTTTTGAGCTACTTCATTCTGTTGTACATTTAAGAATTTCGAGTGTTGGTTTCTAGTTAACTGTCTTATCAGTATTACTTAACTAATTACATAACAGTACATCATTTTACTGGTATCTGGACAGAGTTTTATGGTCTCAGTCATCAGAAACATATGGAAATGCAATACCCCACTAATCCGACTTTGATGTAGTAATAGTCGGGAAGGTGGGGGTCAAATTCTCTAAGAGAAAAACATGGCATGAATCCGCACATTTTGTGCATGCTAGAAGGCACCTGTTTGTTTTGGCCAAAATGATTAAGGGCACGGACAGCAAAGCTGTACGGATATGTACGTTTGTTTTTCACAGACATTAATCCTAAAATACTCTAAAACTGCAAAAATAGTCCCTTTTTAAAACATACCGATCTTGAAAATAAGCCATCCACACACTGCTTACAAGATCTTGAAAGATATTGCTTTGAAAATAAGCCGCTCTATTGTTTTTGGGTACTACCATAAATGACCATTTATATTTAAAACTGTAAGTTAATAGACATTGGCTCAAAAAATCAAATTATCAAATTATATTGAGCCAGTCAAATTATGTTTTCTTACAGTTTTGAATATAAATCTCTTAGTCCGATTCGGAAATGCCTTACCGTCAAACGTCTTTTGAGAAATAAGACTCTCTTAAAAATATGACGATTACGAAAATAAGTCACCAAAACCTTACCGAAAATTAAAATACGGTATATCTCGATGTCTTGTTTTTGCTTCATACAGGCCAAATAAACACTATATGTTGCATTGTTTCTTCTGCTTATTATTGTCTGCAGGAAGTGAAAGTGATTGTAACCTCCAGGGGAGACAAACTCAAGTAAACGTTAACTTTCCTTCTGAATAGGAGTGCACTCTAAAAGGAAAGACCTTTTTCCACATATAAATTTTTAGAAGGGGTAGCTACAGAAACTCACAACAGTTGACTACATTGCAAAGCATAGTTCGCTGTTTATCAAATATACCATTCCTCCAGTTATAACCTGTTACGTTAGTACAACACATTTACCTCCACAAACATCAAATGAGGCTTTGCAATCCTCTGTAACCCAGACAGTTTGGCCGGCGTATCCATAGGCACGATCATTACCGGAGTAGTCATCCGCAGAACCACTGAAGTAATTACAGGAGTGGTGGTCTAGTTCAGTCATTTGTAAACTGAGAATTGTTATTATTCCTGGCACAGTACATTCCTCCAGTTTGTGATGATGACTTTCACATGTGATAGTCTTTGTTACACCGCTGCAAGCATTCCCAAAGTCAGTCAAATACACTGAAGAAGAAAGACAAATAATAAAATAAAATAAAATAAAAGGAAACAGAGCGATTGGTGAGGTTCCATATGTAAACACATCTTGTTAACTGCCTCATAATTTCTGACCATCCTCTTTCCTACATTTCGCAATATGAAATCGTGGGCCACTGTGGTTAATCCATAGCGCCAGGTCTAGAGGCAAATGGGATATTTAAGTATGTCTTTTCATTCTTCTATAAAATTCTTGATGAGGTGATTCTAATGAGTTCTAATAAGTACACACAATAATTAACCGAGTTCGAAGCAGGCACGGTAAACGGTAAACGAGCCATCAGTGTTTGAATCATTAAAGTGTTAGTGTAATGAGCACAGCTGATCGATCTCAAGGAACTAGTTTGTGTCTCAGTAGAATTGAGATTAGGTCATGTAAATCAGATCGTAATTATCGTGTCCAATAGTATTGCTTTAATCCAAATCTTCATTAAACATTTGCAAATATTCACTTACTGTGACGATTTTTGTTCCATTTAAGAAACATCATCAGACTGTGAGCTTGACCTCGTCAAGTCACGGAACGTTTACTGCTTACCACTAGAATGGTAAACAAAGGCTTCTAGATGTTGCTCAGCTTGTATGCCCCCCACTCCCCTCCCCGGTTCCGGATCATGACATGAGGAGACTGACTGATCCTGATAGCTTCTTTGACTTGTCTAAGTATTTGATCATTCTCCGTCAACTACTTTTGCCCCCTTCCAGTCGATGACATGGTCAGCTTTAGCGATATTGGTTACCACTGCGCTTTTAATAAAACAACCTGAGCAACATCTACAGGCCTTTGTTTATCACTCAGAACCAGTCTAGTGGCAAGCAGTCCAAGTCTCGTGACGTCACGAGGTCAAGATCACAGTCTGATGATGGTTCTCGATGGGAACCGAAACTGACACAGTAAGAGAAAATTTTCCTTGAGATATGTTTAATGAAGATTTGAATTAATGTGATATTCTCTCCTGATGAACCTATTTAGTGAATATATCATTGCTTTATTACATATAATAATAACTTGAAAACATATTTGTAAATGCATTATTTGCTTGAATAATAAGTGAGTCTTCTTACTTGACAGATATGTTAGCCAAAAACATTTCAAGAAATAACAAAACATTTTCTTTCCCTTAAAGTTTAGTTTAGATTATCGCCGAGGAACATTTGCTTTTTGTATGGCCTATACATGATTTTTGTATTGCCTATACATTATGACATCAGACGTTTGAAGCATAAACGCCGTATGAAAAATGTACCTTTTCGCATGTGTGATCATCTTAGGTTAAAATCAACCTGCATATCTACGTAGTCTGATTAGAGTCTTGGTTGAGTGCATATACATGCTTTCGATTCTTAGAAGTCCCAATGAGAACAAGCCGAAGACTGATCAAACTGTGCAGATGCATATGCTGATCTGAAACTCTACTGGGTCAACAAAACGTAAGGTCTGTTTTTTTTTTCATCCCCATTTGGATGTGTCCAAATCCACACTTCAGAAACTCAGGGGTAAAAGGGTTAAGGTAAAAGTGAAGCAGAACTGTTATGATAGTAAATACTTTGTGATACCATCTTTAAAATTGAGAGTAATTGTAAAATTCTTTGAAAATACGTAGTTGATTGTATTATCAAACGTCAAATTGGGGCCTTAGTAAATAGGCCGCGCCATGCGAAAATGTGTCTTCGGACATATGCAGACATCGAAGACCTAGAGCAGCACCCGTGCAGTCTGATCAGGACTTTAGCTAGCCGCTAACAGAATCATTAAACATCATTACGAAAACACTCCTATCCAAATATATAGAAAATTTCTCCTCCGAAAATTTAAAATTTTCAGATAAAAAAATCTGTTTTTTTTTTTTTTGTTTTTTTTTTTTTCATAATTCTGCTCAAAACATAGATTGTGGGTACTCGTAAGAACAGCCTCGCCGAGGCGGTTCTAACGAGTACCCACAATCCATGTTTTGAGCAGAAATAAGAAAAATAACTTATACCCTTGCAAACCCCAGTTTTACTATATAAAAGTGGGGTTGAAGGAGTCAAAAATATATAGGCATGTTTTCGTGATGCTATACAATGTATCAATGGAGAGGAAAGGCCCGGATGAGACTTTGCGCATGCTCGGGATGAATCTGAATCTGTGCATATTGCACATGTTCGCAGACATCTTTTCGCTTGGTGGGCCCATATATGATAAATGAGATTAGTTTAATACGAACTTTTAACAAAATCATTAACAATGACACCATTTAAAGCCTACTCAACATCAATTAATAGTTAATCATTCAATTCATCATTTTCTGCGTACCCATTTTACCGTTTTTATGTCCACGCAAAAAACCGGTGAAAGAACAGAAAAAAATCGATAGTTCGCACGTCATTGCGTCTCTAATTTGTACTCTGTATTGTTATAAGTGACTTCTTCAGTATTTATTTATTTTCTTTTATTGTTCCATTTTCAAAAGCATTTCCAGATTTTTTGAAAAAAAAAAAATATTTTTGCGCAGTTATTGATGATACTTCTTTTAAAAATATACAATAAGTTGGCGAAAAATCGACGTTTTAATTTTCACCCATGTTAAAATCTTCGGTAAAAGAAATCAACAAAATATTCTAATTTCATGTAAGCATTGTTAATTCAAAACGCAATTGTTTATTTTGTGAAATTTTAGCTGATAATAGCTGTCGTAGTTTTGCGACAATAATCTTTTACAAAAAATCTGGAAATGCATTGATTTGACCCGAGGAGGAATAGAACCTAGTAAAAAACATCTTCGAACGGAAAAGATCCGGAACAGTTTACGTTTTATTATTAGCCGGGTGTTCACTGGTTTGTACGGTAACTTGACACATCTGAAATAGTTTGACAACATTCTGCAAAGAGAATTTGTTTGCAGACAGAAACGGTGTTTTCCTACAATATGCATTACGAAAACATGCCTATTCAATTATATAGAAAATTTTACCACCAGAAAATAAAAAAAATGAGATTAAAAAATCTGATATTTTTCATATTTCTGCTCAAAACATAGATTGTGGGTACTCGTTAGAACCGTCTACGAGGCGGTTCTAACGAGTACCCACAATCTATGTTTTGAGCAGAAATAAGACAAAATAATGTTTACCCCTGTAAACCCCAGTTTTACTATATAAATGTGGGGTTTAAGGGGGTCAAAATTATATAGGCATGTTTTCGTGATGAACCTTTCAAAACAGACTTACTTTTAAGGGAACTATTTTCCCTCAGTTATTGCTTTTATCGTAGCACTTTAGAGACTTTGGTACACTTTTTCTTGGAATAAACGAGTTCTCAACTGTTGTATGTCCCCTTCACTTTAACAGGAAAAATGCTTGCCCATCTGGGAGCCAATTTATTCGTTAAGGGGAGGACCATTTTCAGAAGGGGATTAACCCGTTCAGCCCTGCATATTACGAAAACCCGACTATTCAAATATGTTGAAAATTTTACAACCAAAAAAATTTACAGATAAAAAATTATGATGTTTTTCATACTTCTCAAAACAAAGATTGTGGGTACTAGTTAGAACCGCCTCGGCGAGGCGGTTCTAACGGGTACCCACAATCTATGTTTTTTAGCAAAATGAGGAAATAATATATACCCCTGTAAACTCCAGTTTTACTATGCAAAAGTTGGGTTTAAGGGGGCCAAATTATATTGGTATGTCTTCGAAATGAGACCAAAACATTGTTTTTGCAGTGTAGATCCTGATGAGACCTCTCATCTGACCAGATTCAAAGATGGAACTTCAGAAATTCAGGAGTGTAAGGGTTAATGTAGCAAAAAAGAAGTCATAAAAGTTGTTTCCCCTGTAAACATAACGGAAAAAATTACCAAGTGTATCCAATCCCCTTAATGTGAAGGGAAGCGAACATTTAACCAATTTATGCCGAATGAACTCTTCTACCTCAACTCTTTGGACATGTTCATTGCTAAAAGAAGGTGTATCTGCACGTATTTTTATTATTACTATTATTTGGTACTTTGTACAAATGCCTGTATTTAATGCAAACAGTGAAGACCCTGATCAGACACCGCGTTATGCGGCATCTGATCTGGGTCTGCACTGTTTGCCGACGTCCCTTTTATGAGACACTTAGCACAAATGGGTTAATGTCAGATTTAGTTCCACTGGTGACATATGAGACACACCGTCAGAAAACGTACCTTCGGACATGTGCGCCCAGCGAAGATTCAGATCAGCCTGCGATTTCGCGCAGTCTGACCAGAAGCTTCGCTGGGCGCAATTTGGTTAGCCAAGGATACAATGTTTCTTCATGTGTTCAACGAAGACTCTTATCAGACTGCGCGGATGCACAGGCAGATTTGAGTCTTTGTTGGGCGCACATGTCAGAAGATACGTTTTCTCCGGGCCGGCCTCGGTGGCTCAGCTGGATGCGCCGTCCGACTGGAGACCAGGAGGTCTTGGTTCAACCCCCGCCGATGTCGGCAACATTCTTTCGTGGAGATTGATCATGAAATATTTTCTACGGTCATTCTCTCCCTTCCGCTTATTCAAGGAGGGCAGTTATCTGTTTCTTGCGAAAAAATGTGCACAATACTGGTTAACCGCTTAGAGGACTAAGCCTTCCCAGTAAACGTGTGGTTAGGTAAACTGACCGCGCTCGACATGATCCGATTGGTTTGACTGGGCCGTAAAACCTCAACACAAGCAAACGTTTTCTCTGGTTGCGGCTAATATTTATTATAGCGATCAACCATGATTTTTCATGCGTTAACATTCGCCATGTCCCGAGGGAGGTGTTGAAAACCGAGGCCGGAGGCCGCGGTTTTCAACACCTCCCTAGGGACCTGGCGAATGTTAATGCATTGAAAAACCATGTTCGCTCGCTATTATTGCATAAAAACTGAAAACACTTGCTACATCTCGCGTTATTTCTTGCACTATTTTGTTTCGCCTTTTCACCGATGTCTCGCGAACGCAATTTCCACGGGCTATGCTCGTTCTAGGGCCGTACACATCTCGTAACGGCAGCAAATCTTGGCTCCGGTACGATCATATTGAAAATTGCGTAGCCGTGCATTAACAGCGCGTGATTTGCCTTGTTAATACATGGCTTTTCGCCGTTTATTGCACGGCTGTTAATAACGTGTGACACTGCTTTTTATGCAATAATTCACTTTACAAAATGCATCTATGAGTGAAGATGCAGGGTTTGTCATGTTGACTGATGTACACATGCCGTCTGTCCTGGTAGCCGTATGCAATTGTGTTGGGGGTTTAACAACAAGTCAACCCTAGTGGGTCATTTTGTGTTGCCTCCCAGAGAAAGGGAGAAAAGAGATAGAAGAGATACAAGTATACAAGAGATGAAAGAAAGGGGAAGGGAAGAAAGTGGAACAAGAATAAAAGTGAAGAAACAGAAGCGATAAAAATATTCCCCCGCCACCATAACCTGCTATAAGGATAGCAGGCCTGGCTTATAAGTCAATATCAGTTGGACGCCCCGGTGACGAAAGATACACGACACCTTCGCACCACCAGAACAAAGCCAGCCGTATGCGACATTAGAGGTTTCAGCTCCCCTCTCCCCCGACCCCCACCCCACAACATTTCCCCGAGGCACCAAAACAAGGAGAGTCGAGGAACAAATAAGGGCAACACAAACGCCAGTTATTAAACCACAGAGGTACAAACAAAGAATAACTGCAACAGAGGAACCACAATGGATCGGTCAGTAGGTAAAGAGGCTTAAAACAGTTTTACGCGCGCGAAATCTCGCCTCTAATTCTGATGCAGCTCCAAATTACAACTTTATGTTCGTCCGCATAAGGGTCAATGCATATCATGGCCTTTGTTGTCCGCTTATTGAATCATTAAATACTGCAAAATGTATCAAGAGGCTGCAATCGTTCAGATGAGGCTGTGGAGCATGAATCTGTGCATTAGGGGAACAGGGCCACAGAAGCTTACTGTGAGAATCCACAATTGGGCCGCGCAATGCGAAAACGTGTCTTTGGGAAAATGCGGACAGCGAAGCCCAGATCAGCCTGCGAATCCGCGCAGTCTGATCAGGGCCTTAACTGTCCCATAACAGACTCATTGGATACTACAGGATGTATGAATTAAGAAAATAAGAAAAACAATTCAAATGGAATGTCAAGCCTTATTTTCGTCCTAAAAATACAAAAGGATGAAACAAAATAGCTCTGTTTCCACTAACATGCTGAAAACAATATGGTCAGTAGGTAGGAGAACCTTTTTTTTTTCTATTTTTTCTCCAGAAAAGAACAGGGTAGGGCCTGTAAATTTATGAAAATACATGTATTTTTTTAGGGTCGGTGCTTTACTTATTTTGCATTTTTACTGATAAACAATAACAGAGTCGGGTGTTTTAAACAGGGTTGGTCGGGTTAGTTAGCTTTTTTTTTTCGCCAAATCATGTCATCTGCTGCAGCTGTAATTAGTTCTTAAGGTGTTAATTAAATAAACAAAACAATTGACTACAGACAGTAGTATAAAGGATATGATGATGATGATGATGATGATGATGATGCTGATGATGATGATGATGATGGCGATGATCATTGCTATAAGGAAACTGAAATGCTTTTATGTTTGTTCACAGGAGAGACAGTTCTCTGTTCTGAGGAAATTGCATTACAAACGGCTTAATAAAAGATAATCAAATTGCAATCTTAATTAATTACATCACATCACGTTTCTGAAGCAGTATTTAACCCTTAAAGCGCCAAGCAAAATTTGTGGCAGACGTCACCCTAAATGTTTTTTGTTTTTTTTTTTTGTTTATTATTATTATTAATATTTTCAGAGAAAATAATTCTTGACATTTCATGTGAATAGTCTGCCTGGCAGTTCACATGAAATTTCAAGACATATTTTCTTTTTCATTTTTTTTTTTCAAAATGTGGTCTACTGCAGTTGTGATTGGTATTTTAAAGGTTAACCCTTACACTTTTCTGAGCTGATTCAATAGATAACAAACTGATGACATTTTTCTATTTTTTTCTATCGAAAATAGGCTTTGACATTTGATCCAAGAGACAATATGCATGAAATGTCAAAATCTATTTTCTGGGAAAAATAAGAAACAAATCAAAATGTCGTCTACTGAAAAGTTTACCTGGCTTGCACACCGTGTTATAGTAAAATCTGCAACTACAGTCGAACTTCAATGGCTCGAACACATTTGGGACCATGGAAAATTGTTCGAGCTATGAAGGTTAATCATGGTGCCAGGTCGGGAAGCAAATATCGCTAATTCTGGGAAATCTATCGATCTTATTCACAATAATTGTATGTTGAGTATACTAATTAGAATCGCCTCGAAGAGGCGATTCTAATGAGTACGCACAACATACAATTTCATAATGAAATAAGAAAGCTTCCTTAAATATTTGTTTTCTTGATCTGTCGGAAGAATTCCGTAGGGACTCAAAACCGAATTCGAATTAGCCATGGTGAATGAGCCATCGGTGTTCGAGCTATCGAGATTCCACTGTATTGGGTATCTCCTACATGATTTAAAATCATGCTGGTAGGTACTGTTGATATGTAAGATGTACTTTCTTTTTGATCAAAACTACCTATTTATTTCTCTTAACAGGAGTCTATATGATTGTGGTAAAGTTTTGGATTACATGCACAAAGTATACTCGGGTATTACGGCTGACATTTATTAACACATAACACACTATTCAGCAGACGACAAATTGATTTTTTTTTCTTATTTTTCCCTTACAGAGGATTTGACATTTGATGCAAACTGTCTAACGGACAGACGGATGGGCATAAAGGAGAAAGAGGGTTGTAAAATAAGAAAAAAATATTTCAAAATTTCATCTGCTGAAATTTTTACCCCAGCATGCTAAGCATTAATGGCACAAAGAAGTTCCTGTGCAAGCTATTTTGGGAGCAGAATTTCAGTCTCATTCTCTGTGCCAAAAATGCCTAATTTAACTTTTTCAATTAAAACAAAACAACAAAAAACAACCTCAGTGACTTTTTGTCTTTAACGCTTAGCATGCTGGCTATAAATTTCAGCAGACGACACTTTGATTATTTTTCTTGTTGTCCACTTTTAGATTTCATACCAATGGCTCCTAAGAAGATAATTTGCATGGAACTCAAAGCCTCTTTTCTTGGAAAAATATCATCAATTTGCCGTCTGCTGAAATTTGTCCAGAGATTGCTAAAGATTGAAAAAAAATCTGTACTTTTTGACTTGTAACTCGACAGCATGTCTATAACTGGATGCCGCCACCATGTCCTCCAAAGATAGAAGGCATGGACATTTTTTGAACCTTTGAAGTGCTAATCACAACTGCCTCAGACATTTCTTTTTTCAGAGATAAAAAAAGACTCGACATTTCATGTCTAGCAGACGATTCACATGAAATGCCCTGAAAAATAATAAAAAATGATTGACTTTTGCTACAAATGTGCTTATCACTTTAAGAATTAATTCAAATTACCCCAACTGGAATACAAAAGCTTAGTATCACATGCTATTTGGGGTTGGCATCAAACATACATGTATTATCAATGTTTTATTTTAGAATTAAACTTCCCTCACATTATAAATACCGATTAATTTCGAGTTTACTATCACTCCACATTATTCAATTTACCGTACCTACTCCAAGTTTTCGGACACACGCCTATATAATCTTGACCCCCTTAAACCCCACTTTTATATAGTAACATTGGGGTTTACAGGGGTATACATTATTTTTCTTATTTCTGCTCAAAAACGTAGATTGTGGGCACTCGTTAGAACCGCCTCTCGGTTATAACGAGTACCCACAATCTATGTTTTGAGCAGAAATATGAAAAATATCAAAGTTTTTTATCAGAAAATTTTCAGTTTTTGGAGGTGAAATTTTCTATATATTTGAATAGGCATGTTTTCGTAATGCACAATGAAGGCAGGTTTTCTCGTCGATCAATGCACATGATCAAATTGCATTGTTATAGCCTTTACATATATAATTTCAGACTTATCTTTATTCGGTCTGAATATATTATTATATGGTAGCATTCCTTTTATATATAAAAATCCCTCAGAACTGGAAACATTTTTGACCAAAAGTCATTCGAAAAATACATTCGATGTACTGAAAGACCTTTCTTTGTACAAATAACAAACTCTGCTCATTCGGTATGGCAAATTGCCATTTGTCCTTGTACCTGATACATATAGTCAGGCTTGTCTTTTAATTTTAACTTTAAACCGTCACTTTCAAATACTGAACAGAAAAAAATAACGCTTGAAGCACACTCCTGTAGAGTCATATTGCGCCAAGGCAAATTATTAGACCCATATGGCCTTACGTGATCAGCAAAAGCAAACAGAACTTAGTAGGCGATTGGACCTGAAAATACTTGCATTGATTCACACAAGTTGTTGGGTATGAAAGATGGCAACTTTGTGATCAGACCAATGTGTTTCTATAGTTCCAGGTATACCATCAGTATTCGAAATTACAAGGTCTAATGTTGAATTGTTGTCTGTTGTAGGTTCCTTGATACACATGTTGCAAGAAGGCATTTCACACAGATGTTGTACTATCTTCTTGTCATTGCCATATACGTCAAGACTGAAATTTCCCATAACAATAGGCCTTGACTTATTTACATGTGGTCCAAGCTCTGTTTTCAGAGATGTACTGAACCATTATTTGACATAGCTGGTGACTTATACCACACATATAGCTATGATTGTCTTTTAATTTTAACTTTGAACCGTCATTTTTAAATACTGAACAGCAAAATAACTTGCTTGAAGCACACTCCTGTAGTGTCTTATTGTGCCAAGGCAAATTATTGGAACCATATGGACATTTGAAATCCACAATAACAGTTCCGCATTTGTTACATGTAACTGCCCCATCCACACTTACTCTTTAAAATGGCATGTCTGACCTCACGGCAAGGCCTCTGTTTTTTTTTTTTTTTTTTTTTGTTTTTTGTTTTTTTGTTTTCTTTTTTTTTTTTTTTTTTTTTTTTTTTTTTTTCATCAATAGTTAGTCCACATTTTAGAATATTATTGTCCATAGCTTTTTAATGCTTGACCTTTATATTTTCTACTATGCTGAATGCTCCGTGAAAAGAAAGTATGTGGTAATAATTCCGTTAATGGGCAACACGATTGTCAGGTTCACTCTTTTTCCGTTTACAAAACTCTACCCATGCTTGATACTGTGATTAGATATGAGCGGGCTTCACACCAGTTTCTGTTTAGAGTCTAGCCTCTTGTGCATACTTCCAAATTCTTCACAACATATTATTTTCAAGGCTAATGTTATCAAATATTTCTTACATTTCTTTTCTACACTTATCTAAATGAAGAGCAACATAATCTGCATACTGGAACTTAGGTGAGCATGCTTATATGAAGGACGATATATCCGCTCTCTTTAATTTCAGAGTTCTGAACAATGCACATCCAGGATTTATGTTCTCCATTCCTTGCAGTAAGTCTTTTACACAAGAGGCCCGTGAATACATGTAGTTGGCATGAAGTGGCAGAAAGGATGGCAACTATACAAAATTGGCCAAACTGCCAGCTATTCCAACCTTAGGTGGTTTATACCAGCCTTACGTGGTTGGTATAAGCAAACAGAATCTAGTGGATGATTGGACCTAAAATTACTTGCACTGATTCACACAAGATGTGAGGTAAGGAAGATGACAATTTTGTGATCAGACCAATATGTTTCTATAGTTCCGGATATACCATCAGTATTCCAAAATACAAGATATAATGTTGAATTGTTGTCTGTTGTAGGTTCCATGATACACATGTTGCAAGAAAACATTTTACACAGATTTTGTACTATCTTCTTGTCTTTGTCATATACACCAAGATTGAAATCTCTCATTATAACAATATGTTTTGATTTATTTACATGAGGTCCAAGCTCTGTTTTCAGAGTTGTACTGAAACCATTATTTGACATAGCTGGTGACTTATATAATATATATAGTCATGATTGTATTTTACTTTAAACTTTAAACCATCACTTTCAAATACTGAATAGCTAAATAACTTCCTTTGAGCACACTCCTATAGTATCATATTGCGCCAAGGCTAATTATTAGAGCCATATGGACATTTGAAATCCACAATACAGTTCCACATTTGCTGCATCCGTAAATGGACAAGAAGATTTTCAGGCTTATTATTGTTGTCCCGTTTACAAAACTATGTCCATGCTTGATGCTGTGATTAGATATGAAAGGGCTTCACATCAATTTTGGTTTAGAGTCTGGCCTCTGGTGCCTACTTCCTAATTCTTCACAGCACTATCTTCAAGGCTAATTTCAGAGTTGTACTGAAACCATTATTTGACATAGTTAGTGACTTATATACTACAACAAACTGTACCTCATATCTGTTTGAAATACCAATAGAAAATTTAGTAAAGTCAAGCTTTTTTTTAGGTAAATGACTTTTCAGAATTAACTGTACAAGTGTCATTTACGAAAAGGGTCAATCAATGTTCAAGTTGAGTACTTGTATTATTTTCGTTCTGATCCTTTCTGATTTATGTAAAACCTTCTGTTACGTAGTCAACATTCCCATCTAAATGATTTAGCCTGTCTTCAGCTACACCAAATGCATGTGAGGTCAGTAAGCTTTGGTCATGTCTAATATTATGGAACAATATTTAGGTAAAAACTCTATTATACAACATTTTAATTACGATTTATTATGATGTCTCGTTTTTGCAGTTTGCCTTTTCCATTATGCTGTAATCAGGTATAATTGTGCAGCAGTACATTATGATATGCATGTTGGTAGTCTAATTTTGGAATTCGCCTTGGTTTCTGCACTTCGTCTTTCGATTTTGCAACATGTAGTTCCGATTATGCTCATACTGTGGCGCTCCGGTCGCTCATTCGTACTTTCTCGTAAACGCTCGTCTGTTCACGGCAGTAACCGTATATTTTCTGCATGCGTATCGGTAATACGGAGGAGAGAGTGAAAAATATAAACCTTTGAGGGGAGGCGTAATCTGATGTTCATGCATCGTAACTTCACACAGAGTTTCAATTCGTGTCGTGAAAGCTGAAACTGACCGCGCGGCCAAAAGTCGCCACTCAAAAGAATTTTAATAATTTCAATAGTGCCCTCCCATCTCTTTCCATTCTTGATATTAGAAATATATGTATATGGCTTATTTACAGAAACGAGCTGTTTGGGTGCGTATTTGTTCCATACTATTCCATGAGAAAGTGGATGGGGTATCAGATTTAATAGTATAGCTGTCTAAAAATATATAATTCTGTTTATAGATCACCATTATGAAACTGTATTACTCTATAAGTCATCAAATAAAATATCTGTTGCATTTGTAAATCTGTACGTCAAATATAGACAATGTCACAGTAGCGTCACAGCGACGGCAACTTAGTGACGGTGCGCCAAAACGTGCTGTTTCAATTTATAGAGCAGATTTGGGCACAATGTCGCAATACTGAAACTGTTGCACTCTGTATAAAAATGTTAACTAAAATATTTCTTGCATTTGTAATTATATCAGGCAAATATAGATAAGGACATAGTGGCGTCACAGCGACGGTAACATTAGTGACGGTGCGCTAGATTTTCCATAAGCTGCAGGATAAGAAGGGATGATTGGCTTATAATATCTTTTAAGGAACCAGATTGGCAAAAATAATAAAATAAAATAATAATAATAATAATAAAATAAAAGTAAAATGAAAAATAAAATAAAAGAAATGAGGAACACCAGTAAAAACTGGGAGACCAAATTTAAGTAAAGCTGTCCATCTCTTTCCGGGTGTGTGGAGTAGGGGCGTAAGGGAGGTGTCGCATTACTCCCATACGGGTTTCCTGCAAGTTTGCTGGAAAAAAGCTACCCTAAACAGCGTGTTGTAAGAATCCTTTCCAAGCATCGGTACCAAGCGCTCACTACCCGTCCCTCCCCACCCCGCTCCCACGAGGTGATAACGTTTTTTCTTCAAAAAAAAAAAAAAAAAAAAAAAAAATCAATATTGTTTCATTAGGATGGTATATGTGGTAAATGTACTGGTTTGGCAACACAAGTAGACTTTTCTTCTTATTCACAGGATGACATTTTATTCAAAAAGCCTCTTCAGCAGAGCCCTCTCGTCATATGCTGGCTCCAGATGAGTGTGATATCCAAATTTAATTTCTACTTTCTCCGCATGTGGATATCTTATCAAGCTTATACTTAGAGTACAATTGCCTAATAATTGATTAAATGATTGTTATATCTCGCCGAGGTGATTCTAATGTTTCATGGAAAAGGCAAATGTTTCATGGAAAAATTTTCTCTGTTATTCACAGCACTGACGTGATGCAGATCTAACAAATGTATGTAGCTGGATCGGAACTAAGCGACACCCGAGCGCTCATAAATCCAGGTATATATATATATATATATATATATATATATATATATATATATATATATATATATATATATATATATATATATATATATATATATATATATATATATATATATTCAGGTGACAATTTCGTACCAATAGAGTCAATTAAGCCCCACCCCCACCCCCCGCCTCTCCCCTGTAGTTTTTACTACTGACCGTTCTAAGACGGTCGTGGTTCTGGTGCTTGTTCTTTGTGAGCTTTCTTCATACATATTTGTCCTATGGGCTGTCTTACATATATGTAGCGGATCATGTCTATTCTAGCGCTGTGATCACCTTGTTGCGGAAGAGAGAGCTGGTTGTTTTGATTTTCTTTAGTTTGTGGCTTTCTCTACAGTCTGTCATGGTTGTTTGCTCTTCCTCTTGGTGTCATTGTTAGGCTATGTTCTGTGATGGTTGCTATTCCTGGACATCTTGTATACTATCACGAAAACATGCCTATATAATAATGACCCCCTCAAACCCCACTTTTATATAGTAAAACTGGGGTTTACAGGGGTATGCATTATGTTTCTTAGTTCTGCTCAAAAACATAGGTTGTGGTACTCGTTAGAACCGCCTCGCTGAGGCGGTTCTTACGAGTACCCACAATCTATGTTTTGAGCAGAAATATAAAAAAAAGGTCAGAGTTTTTTATCTGAAAATTTTCAGTTTTTGGAGGTGAAATTTTCTATATATTTGAATAGACGTGTTTTCGTTATGCTATTTTAAGCTACAAACACACAGCATCAGTATTTGTGGGTATGCATGTCATAAAAGATTATTACAGAAAATACAAGTAAACTTTGCAATAAAGGGCGCAACACTTTTATTAAATAACAACTGTTCAGATAGCGGACGCTTACGAAAATAACAATCTACATACTCTTCCTTTAGACCCGCTCGTAAATATATACAGTAAATATTCTACAATGTACTTTAAAGCAACACTGCTGTATTTACCCAAAAAAACTCTGACAGACAGGCTTGAGCAAACAGGAAAGACTTGATTCTATTGTAGGGACTATATAAAACCTGAAAAGCGTCTAGTTAAAACATCTCAAATGTCATCTGAAGAAATAAGGACCTTATATCACAAATATAATGAAATGCCACATAATATTTAACACGATCTATAGTGTCGAGTCTAAAAGGATGGATCCTTCAGATATCAAAAGTGAAATTAATATATATTGTGAAGATAAATTGATTCTGAAAGGATGGTTCCGTTGGATCACAAAGGTAAAGTAAAATTGATGTCGTGAAGATAATTTGATTGCAGGGAAGATTAAATCGAGTCTGAAAAAAAATAGATTCTTTGGACGTCAAAAGTGAAGAAAACTGATGTACAGAAGATAAACCAATTCTGAAAGGATAGCTCCCTTGGACATCAAAAGTTAAGATAAATTGGTGTGAAGGTAAACAAACCTGGACTGACAGATCCTTTGCACATTAAAAGTGCAGCAAAACTGATGTTCTGAAGATAAATCGAGGTGATCTATGGTGAAAATAAATAGAACTGATTGATAAATTGGACTTCAAAAGTGAAGTCCCTACAAAGGGATATCTTGATAAATTGCAAACAGTTTTGCGGCATCTGAGTCGGGTGCACTCTGTTTGTCATGTCTTTCTGTCCTCATATTTACACAGCTAGCAGTCTCCTTAAATCTGTATTGGCCTGACAAGAGTCCTGTCGGACCAATAACTGTCCAATAAAGATTTAAGGAGAATGCAAGCTAGTAGTGTACATACGGTATACGGTACCAATAGTCGACAGGAGTCATGCCGGGCCGACAACTCTCCAATATAGATTTAAGGAAAGTGCGAGCTAGGTAGTGTAAATACGGTACCTACAGCACACGACAGGAGTCCTGTCGGGCCAATAATGGTCCAATATGGATTTAAGGAGAAGTCGGGCTAGGTAGTGTAAACGCGGTACCTACAGTTGACAGGAGTCCTATTGGGCCGATAACAGTCCAATATATATTTAAGGAGAATGCGAGTTGGATAGTGTATATACGGTATGCGGTACCTACAGTGGATAGGAGCGCTTTCGGGGCGATAACAGGCCAATACAGATTTAAGGAAAATGCGAGCTGGGTTTTGAAAATACGGTACACGGTATCTGCAATCGACAGAAGCCCCTGTCGGGCCTATGTACAATATAGATCTAACGAGAATGCGAGCTAGGTCGTGTAAGTACGGTATACGGTAAATACATTACGAAAACACGCCTATACAAATACATTGTTAATTTTACCGCCGAAAGAACGAAAATATTAAGATGAAAAATTGTAATATTTTTCTTATTTCTGCTCAAAATATAGATCGGCGAGGCGGTTCTAACGAGTACCCACAATCTATGTTTTAGGCAGAAATAAGAAAAATAATGTATACCCCTGTAAACCCCGGTTTTACTATATAAAAGTGGGGTTCAAGGGGGTCAGAATTATATAGGCATGTTTTCGTGATGACAGGCGACATGAGTCCTGTCTGGCCGATAACAGCCGAAATAGATTTAAGGAATATGCGAGCTGGGTAATGTAGATACGGTAAACCGTACCTACAGTCGACAGGAGTCATATTGGGCCCATAACGGTCCAATATAGATTGAAGGAGAATTCGAGCCAGGTAGTGTAAATACGGTATAAGTTGCCTACAGTCGACAGGAGTCATGTCGAGCCGATAACGGTCTGATATAGATTTAAGGAGAATGTGAGCTAGGTATTATAAATACAATATATAGCAGTTGTGATTATTATTCTTCCTTCATTTATATATAATTGAAATACAGTTGAATATAAAAGTGACATGATAATACCCCGCCATAATCATATTGTGGGCAGATAATTCTATCACAAATTGATAAAAAAATTTCCATGACCAATCCCAAAGCAGATTTTCACATATCAAACCCATTGAGCTTTGCTCAAGTATTTGTCCTGAAACGAAGTGTCGCGGGCAGGTAACTGTCGAAAAGTGAAATTTGCCCATAAGCAATCCCAAAACAGATCTCCACAATATCATTCACGTAGCAAGTTTCGTGAAAATCCATGGAAATTTACTCAATGTCCAGAAACGAAAACACAGACGTGTTGCGCGCAGATAACTCTGTCAAAAACTGACGCATTATTCCGATTAGCGATTCCGAACCAGATCCTCAGAACATCAATGCACGTACCAAATTTCGTGAAAATCTATTGATATTTACTGAAGTTATCGTCCAGAAACGAAAATACGGACGTGACGCGGGCAGATAATTTTGTCAAAAATTGACGAACTTTGCCCATTAGCTATCCCAAGCCAGATATCCACAATATCAATGCATGTACCGAGTTTGGTGAAAATCTATTAATATTTACTCAAGTCATCATCCGGAAAGAAAAATACGGACGGATTACGTTCAACACATGGACGGATAGACAAACGGATAGACGGACAGACGGACGGACACACGGACAGCCAACGTGAAACCATAATACCCCGCTCTATCGTGTGGTTGTGTACTAAAGAGATAAAAAAACACCTCTGATCAAACCATATGAACTGTTATTACATAACCTAAAATAGACTTCATTGGCTGAGAGCGTTTTCAGCCCAGTGAATACATCTGATGTTCACCGGCTTGCGCGCGCCTTCTGGTGAAAACTGGTTTCTAAAATAAGATATCAAACTTTAGTGACGTCGCCAGTAGTGACGCCGACGTCTTCGCCTGCTTTTCATATTAATGGGATCTGGTGTTGACTGTTATTGCTACAATTATTAGGAGAAAAGACAATTTATATAATAAAAACATCGCCTCGTAGGTCAATATTGGTATTCTCTAGTGGATATTACGTCATATCCAATACCTCAGTTGTCAATAATTATATAATATGTAACCATTGCTTGTCGTATACGTGAAATACATCTACCCTAAATAGTTAGAAAAAAAAAAGGTAAGAGAAAAGTCCAGTCCAAACAATCACAAATCGAACAAACGCACGAAAAGCACCAAGACAAGCCCCACCCCCCCCCCCCCCACCCCCCACCCCCGCCTCCCTAAGCGAGGCAACCGCAACACCAAAACGACCGAAAACACAAGAACAAAACGACACACGGAAAGACACACAACAAACCGCCCCGCAGAACAAACCACAAAGCAACAAAGAACAAGACCAACACCGGGACCACCGCCCCAGAACGGCCAGCAGAGAAACCACCCGGGTGTGTGGGGGGGGGGGGGAAAGCACCCCCACAGCCAGCCAACCCCACCCCGGGCCCCGACGCCTTCTCCAACACAGAAACACACAAAAACCCGGCCCGCACAAAGGCCCCCAAACCTAGCCAACGCACCAAAGCGAAAACATAAAATCAAACCAATCACCACAATAAACAAAGACGAGCACTCATGGCTTACTCTACTGCATGCCAGAGTAAACTAAAACTTAACTTTTATCATACTGGTCTGACATGTAAAAATTTTATTTGACTACCTGCAGAGTGAAAGGAAATGGACATTGAACTAGACGTCAAAAGTGGAATGGACGTCAGACGTTGGACGTTAAAAGATAACTTGATGTGGTGAAGATAAATCGATTCGAAAAGGATGGACCCTCCGGACGTCGAAAGTGTTTAAAATTGATGTAGTGAAGCTAACATGATAAGCATGCTTCGCCCACCATGCCTTAGCAGAGACTTAGGAAAAATATGGGAATTAATGTCTGGGGATTAGAAAGTCTGTTTATGTCTTAGCTTTGACAAAAACATCAGATATTAGTCTGGAAACAGCCACATTGTAGGGATTGACAAGGTCATGATGCCTCATATTTTAAATGATAAACAACATACCTTACAATAAACAGTTAAAATTACAAATATAAAATTGCAAGAATGTAATTTGATGTTTCTGTTTAACTAATCCAATTTAAATACATCCAACACACCAGCGTTTCAAATAAAAGACACATTAACTGCATTAGCTCTCGAACGCACAAAACCTGCTGTAATACAGTGGAACTTCAAGGAATTAAGCTGAATTACAATACAATTTTATATTTACTACTTCTCTCCGCCAGTACTGTTGGTTAACAACAGCCTCTCCTAATGACATCAGAGTAACACAGCTATTAAGGATCACCGCATTTACACTTAATATTAGGACACCTCATTACGAAAACACGCCTATTCAAATATACTGAAAATTTTACCACCAAAAAAATGAAAATTTTCAGATAAAAAATCTGATATTTTTCATATTTTTGCTCAAAACATAGATTATGGGTACTTCTAACGAGTACCTACAATCTATGATTTTAGCAGAAATAAGAAAAATAATGTATACCCCTGTAAACCCCAGTTTTACTATATAAAAGTGGGGTTTAAGGGGGTCAACATTATAAAGGCATGTTTTCGTGATGTTACCTCAGGACACCTTTATTCCTTACCATACCTGTCCTATAATTGAAAAGGTCTATTCTACTGTTGATGTAAAGATACCAAATGCTGGATAAATGGCAAACAGTCTGTCTACATTGTTTGCTCAGGCCTGTTTGTCCCTCTACGCGCCGTAAATAGGGTTAAATATTTTAACAATGTAATAATAACTACTAAAAACAGGTATTAGCTTTCACAAAAAGCTAGGCCACATTGTATGCTATGCGTCAACAGGAACCACCTCCCTGTAACAGACACTTCTCTGATTCCTCAAATGCCCGTTTTGAAGAAATCCCAGCTTTATGTTGAGTTTGCGATAGCTACTTTTATGCCTTCCCTAGGATGGTTGTTGTGGACAGATTGCACTGTAGTTATGAGGGGATTTCTGACGCTTTATAGGTTTTTTGCCATTTTCTAAGAAAGAAGCCAACTTTTGTGATTTTTCATTTGCTTTCCTGCACAATAAATTCCGTCTGAAAAGGGGTCTACTATAAAAGGAAAGAATATAGGGATCAAACATGGTTTTTCATGCATTAACATTCGCCAGGTCCGAAGGCCGCGGTTTTCAACGCCTCCCAAGGGACCTGGCGAATGTTAATGCATTGAAAAACCATGTTCGATTGCTATTATTGCATAAAAATTGAAACCATTTGCTACATTTCGCGTTATTTCTTGCACTATTTTGTTTCGCCTTTTCACCGATGTCTCGCGAACGTAATTTCCACTGACTATGCTCGTTCTAGGGCCGGGCAGTACACATCTCGTAACGGCAGCAAATCTGTGGCCCTGGTACGGTCATATTGAAAGTTGCGTAGCCGTGCATTAACAGCGCGTGAATTGCCTTGTTAATACACGGCTTTTCGCCGGTTAATGCACGGCTGTTAATAACGTGCGGCACTGCTTTTTATGCAATAATTAGCTCCTAAATGGAGCAAATTCATTGCGTTTTAGAGTAGACTCCTTTTCAGAAAGGGGCTAGAACAACTTTGAAATAGTTGCCTTTTCGTTGGAAGTGTGTCAATTCCTTTTACATATGTTTTCATAGTTAGACTATTTTGTGAGCTGTCAATTCATTCTTTTACCTCTAGACATTTTTACATTCAACATAGTCTTTGTTATTATTATCATTATCGTTTTAATTTGACTGTTTCAACACCACGAGTATATCATATAATGAATGGGTTTGAGATTTGTTAAAACAAAACACTCACACTCACTACGAAAAGGCTGACCAGGCAATCTACACTGTCAAAATCGAATAAAAACGATGGAAGTTAAACCAGATCACCGTCATTTCGAATATACAGGTTTGTTTGTTTGTGTTGAGGTTTTAGGGTCCAGTCAACCCAATGGGTTATGTCGAGCGCGGTCAGTTTACCTAACCACACGTTTACTGGGCAGGCTTAGTTCTCTAAGCGGTTAACCAGTATTGTGCACATTCTTTCGCCAGAAACTGACAACTGCCCTTCTCGAATCAGCGGAAGAGAGAGAATGACCGTAGAAAATATTTCATGATCAATCACCACGAAAGAATGTTGCCGACCTCGGCGGGGGTTGAACCCGCGACCTCCTGGTCTCCAGTCGAACGGCGCATCCAACTGAGCCACCGAGGCCGACAGGTACATGTATGCTTATGTTCTAAACGTTTCGAAATATTAAACAATTTAAAATCTTTCTCACAAAACCAAGAAATGCCTAACACAAAAGCAATGTACTTACATGACAAATAAATCAATATTTACGACATACCGTATTCGACCTAATTACCGCACTGTGCCCTTAGCTTTTTCAAAGTTATTGGGAAAAAAACGTGTAGTGAAATATATCTAATGAAGGTACACGTTGAAGAAAGATCAGCAGAGATCTGCTTATTTAATGATGCTTATGTGATATACTTTTGATTTTCTTTATAAAATCATGTTGTGGGTACTCATTTGAATTGCCTCGACAAGTCGTGGCAATTCAAATGAGTACCCACAACATATGATTTTATAAAGAAGTGGTTAAAAGTAGACGGGCTGTAATCTAAAGTCTCGGAAATAGCTTGACTGTGCGCTTATAGGAGTATGTGCGGTTATTAGGTCGAATACGGTACATGTAAGTTGACTATTGTCGTAAATATTATTTGTTTAGGCTTTGTATATTTAATAGAGGCTTTATAACGCCATAAAGTCACAATGGCGGTACCCATAAAACAATACCATGAAACCTTGATAACTTATTTATTTTTCATCCGATGTTGATCAGTTGTGCATCAAATTTCACGGATTGTCAAAAGCTTATATCTCAGGCACACTTTTCACTAACCTTGCTGTTTCCTTTAATTTAATTGGTGTGTAGATATACAAATAGGGCATTCATAAGTACATGTAACAAATTCGATGGAAATTAAGTCTATAACAAGTTAAAAATATAGAATGAAACAAAAACAATGTCAACATTTATAACACTTATAAAGACTTGCAATGAAAATAATAATAACAGAGCAAAGAAAAAAATAAAATAAATTAAAAATAAATAAATAAATAAATAAAATGTAATGTAATAACAAATAAAATAAAACAAATACAGTCGACACTCGTTATCTCGAAGTCCAAGGGACTCTCTGAAATACTTCGAGATATCCGTAGCTCGACATATCAGATTTACAAAATTGAGGAAAAATAAATCAAACAACAGCAGTAAACAAATGAATGTGCTATTTGACTAAGATATATATTGAAAATATTGTAGAAAATAGGAGAAATTACTCCTTAGGAGTAATTTCTCCTCTTTTCCTCAATATTTTGTTAACTGTTGTTAGATTTCCATTGTAAAACAGGGACTAGATTTTCACTTCAAGATAAACAGCTTTTCGAGATAAGCGAAGTCGAGATAACGAGAGTCGACTGTAAATAAAAATAAAATAAACTTATCTAGCGATACAACAACTAATCTTCCCCCATAACTTTTACATCAAATGGTGTTTCATTAGGGCTGTACATAACATATATGGGCCGCGTCAAGCAACAACCTTACATCGAACATGCATAATGCGCAGATTTAGACCCAAAGTGTCATTGGGTGCCTAAAGGTATTAGGTAAGCTGGAACAATTAATCGGATAATCGATTAATTGATCGATAAATTCCACAAAAATGTTAATCGTTACAAATTTGATAATAATCGATCATTTACTTTCTATGTCTCTTACTTTACCGTATTTACCCTTAGTATTCAGACACCTCGACTCCTTACCATACTAAAATTTGAACAAGTACACTTTACTACCCAATGTTGTGTCTAAAATAGCTGGATGAGTGGCAAACAGTATAGACCCAGATGAGACGCCGCGTTTGCGGCGTCTCATCTGTGTCTACACTGTTTGCTCAGGGCTGTCAGATCAAATACATACAGTAAAGTACAACATATGTTAAAAGTCATGCTCAGACAGACAGGTAAAATTATGACCAAATCTTCGGTGATTACTAACCGATTATCGATCGCAATGACAAGACCGATAATCGATTATCTTTTCAGCTCTATTTAGCCAGCCTTAGTATTAGGTATCCAAAGATTCTGTTAGCGGACATAAAGGTCCTGATCAGACTGTACGGATGCGCAGGCTGATCTGTGTCTTCGCTGTCTGCATATGTCCAAAAACACGTTTTTGCATGGCGCAACCCATATGTACTTGCCATCAATCAGCATGTTGGCCTTTTGTGGTTCATAAATACTTTATACATAGCATTATACTTGAGAAATATCCTAAATTTATTAATTTGAAGTGCATCAGTTCCAAAAAGCGTTTGGACCTTTCTCAGGTCCAAACGCTTTTTCAGAATTGTTTGCACACTGCCTTCTGATATTCCAGTACAACTAGCTATATCTTTGACAGACAATCGCACATCCGGTTCGACCACAATCTTTACAGCGGCGATGTTAGCCTTGGTAACAGTTTTTTTGAGTCTTCCAGGACGGGTATCATCTTCAACAGAAAATTTCCCAGCTTTGAAAGCTTTAACCCACCTAAAAACTGTGCGCATTGAAATGGTCTGAGGTCCATATATACCACACAATTCATTAAATATCTGCTTTGAATCTATATTAAGCCTAATGCGGCATTTAATATAGCTACGAATTTCAGTCTTCTGGTCCGTGTTCCAATGTAACAACTAAATTGGTCAGTGTATATGACTGCATCTATTTCAATTTGAAATAACTCGGTCAGTTGGAAAGCAATTTGCACGAAATAAACAAGTATCGTTAGGAATTCAACACACCGTTCTTTTTGCACAACCCTCGTACGGCTATTTCCATATTTTGGACTTGGCGTTGCTTCGGTCAGTGAAAATTAGCATTTGCCAAGCCCACTGGCTAGATCTTATCGGTATCATTATGTGTGCGAAAAATTATCAAAGTATTACTATTGTTTCAAGAGTAAGGGTATTTCGCTAACTGCCACTTTTGCCTCGGCATTTCCTCAGTCAACGGAAAGTGGCCTTTCGCAATTCCTTTGTCTAGATCTTGTCAATATTAATATGTATACAAATTTTATCAAAATATCCCATTCTGTTGAAGACCTATGCGGTTTCCACATGTTTACATTTTTTGCTTCAGCGTTGCCTTGGTTAAAGAAAAATGGCATTTGGCAAGCATATTGGCTAGATCTTATCGGTATCTATCAGAGAGCAAAAAAAAAAATATCAAAATATTCCGCTATGGACATTTTGCTAACTGACCACGGACGAACAGACGGACGGACAGTCAAGCGGACAGACGGATACGCAAGGGGATTTTACAGCACTCTTCGAAAGTCAACCTTTAAATAAGTCGATTTCTTTGGGTCGTGCAGTTAAAGCTTAGCATTCTGGGTAAAATTTTCTGCAAACAAAGTTTTGAAATATTTTTTTCTTATTTTTTTTTTTCAGAAAAAGGAGGCTTTGTCTGTTCATGCAAAAATTGTCTCCTTAGGAGAAACATTACGAAAACATGCCTATCCAAATATACTGAAAATCTGGCCACCAAAAAAGGAAAATTTTCCGATGAAAAATACTGATATTTTTCATATTTTTGTTCAAAACATAGATTGTGGGTACTCGTTAGAACCGCCTCGCCGAGGCGGTTCTAACGAGTACCCACAATCTATGTTTTTGAGCAGAAATAAGAAAAATAATGTATACCCCTGTAAACCCCAGTTTTACTATATAAAAGTGGGGTTTAAGGGGGTCAGAATTATATAGGTATGTTTTCGTGATGATATGAAATACATATTATTCAATTTGTCGTCTGCTGAATATTACCAGAGAGTGGGTAAGGTTGAAACGTTTAGCACTTATATAAATAAAAGCCATTACGTTAGCAAAACATTATGTTTCAGGGCCTGACTCTGCAACATACCTTTATCCGAAAAGGCGAAAAACAAGGACTGGCCGTAGTCCTTGACGAAACAGAAGTGATAAGGGTAGGCTGTCGGCGGACACTATTACATTTAAAATCTAAGGTTACATTACCGTATATACACTAATTATTAAGACAAACTGTGTAAACCAGATCATAATAAAACGCATTACAGGTTGAACTAAATATAAAGAACTTCCTTGATGTTTATGTCGCACGTGCGTACTAAACAAAACTAACAAAAACTAGAAGAATGAGAGTTGTCATCCTTATTTAGCTCAGTGAGATAATGAACTGAAACTAACTGTAAAGTTTTACAGATTGCAGACTTCATTTAGGGTAAACGCTAGGGTTGACGTAAGTACACGGACGAATGAACAGTCAGACGACCGAACGGACGGAAACTTGCACGCCTAAGCCGCCCAAGCTAACGAGATGCGACAAAAAGTACTTCATTTTGTTTTGATTAGGCAGCCTTTATACATAAGCTTGACAGAGGATACTCAAATTTCAGCAACAATCAATGTTAATGATAAGAATCTTAATATGATATCCATACTTTCTACCAACAAGTTTCAAAATTTCGAACACCTTAACAAATATCACATCTTTTCTTACCAATCATTATTGCCTGAAATTCATCAGTATTTACTTGCATATTGTTAGGAAAATGTTATGTTTCACGTTCTGCTTGTTAAAAGAAATGCTCTATTCTATTACAGTATAACCTCAGTGTTAACAAGAAATATCTTTAAAAAAGATATTCAGCGGCATTCAAAGGAGGACATACATTTAAAGTCCTGTTGTATTGGAAGATGTTTTTATGCACAGTAGATTGGTGTTAGATGTTGATTGAATGGATGAGGTGAAAATTGAAGGTTGCTGCCCGGCAGGCACATGACGTAAATACAACGTCGCCTCAACGTCGATGCAACGTCATGACGTTGCATCGACGTTGAGGCGACGTTATATTTACGTCATGTGCCCACTGGGTGATTTGGAGCCTTGGTCTAATGCATGTTTGGCATTAGTTGTATACTTTGTGATTTCTGGAAATTATAGTCCGTTTCAATGAAAATAGATAGCAGACTGTATCTCCGTCTTTCCGTGTAATTTTGAAGTGATTGGGTATTTGTAAAAAGTTTGCACTGACAGTCTAAGTTATTAACCAATGAGAACACCGTTTACTTGCAGACGTACAAAATTTTACAATGTAAAATTGTTTCTGATTTGTGGATAATTTAGAGGAAACTCAATTCTAGACAGCTGCCGATGAAAAAATGCTCTATTTCATTACATTGTAAAGCCTTAACACAAGCAGCCAAAAGGTTATCATCAGCATTATTGTGCATTGTTCATTTTTGAGATCATTCAAATGATTTTGTCTCTTTCATGACGTCCCTACAAACGGCAAAATGAATAAATTAAAACATAAATAAAAAAAATAAACTGAAAGAGTGGCAAACAGTTTTTGCGGCATCTGATCTGGGTCTACTCTGTTTGCTCAGGTCTGTATGTCCTAATACATGTATTTAGCCAGCTAGCATTCTCCTAAATTCTATATCGGACCCTTATCGGCCCGACAGGAGTCCTGTCGGGTCGGTAAAAAGTCAACTTGATATACAGATTGAAGGGGAAAGCAAGCTGGGTAGTGTAAATACGGTTTACAGTACTTACAGTCGACAGGAGTCCTGTCTGACCGATAACTATCTAATATAGTTTGACTGTCATAATACTTAGGGTAAGAAGTATCACATAACACGCAATGATAAGTAAAGTTTCCGCTATAAAGCGTTCTGCATTTGAACTGTGGCTACACTGTTTGCAAATGTCATTATCATGGGACTTTTATAGGACAGTAGGCACTGACAGGTTAATGCACAATTATAATTCACAAAACATCCTTAGGCCACAACAGTTCGTTGAGATGGTAAATGTCTTGCTGAAGCGTTGTCAAAACCAGTTCTTACACTATAGATTAACAATGGTAAACTTAAAGTGCTAATCGCAACTGCAGCAGACGACATTTTGATTTCTGAGTATTTTTTATAGAAAAACAAGGCTTTGCATTTCATGTAATCGTCTGCTAAGTAGACGATAAACATAAAATACCAAGTCTAATTTTCTATGAAAAATAATAAAAAAAAATGGAATGTGGCCCGCTAAAATTTTGTTTAGCGCATTATGGGTTAAAGAAATAAAATTAAAATTCAAACACACACACACACACACACACACACACACACACACACACACACACACACACACACACACACAAAGATATATAAACAGAATGTCGACACATTTAATTTTGCTTAGTGCTTTAAGGGTTAAAGAAATAAATATAAAGTAAAGTTTGCACAAAAAAAGCTAAAAGTCACTATAAATCCCACATTACGTCAGGAACAGTTAACATTAATTTGTTTATAATATCTAAGGCAATAACAACAACAATAAAAAACAGTAATCTTAAAAATAATAATAATGATAATAATAATAATAATAATTAAAAT
The DNA here is from genome assembly GCA_964016985.1 of Anodontia alba. Taxonomy (NCBI): domain Eukaryota; kingdom Metazoa; phylum Mollusca; class Bivalvia; order Lucinida; family Lucinidae; genus Anodontia; species Anodontia alba. Next base: position 27,884,792 of record OZ024832.1, on the reverse strand, counting down.
GATAATAATATTCCTCCGCCTCATTGAATTTTCTTGGAGTTGCGATCGTGTGCTTTGATTCCAGCTGTTTGTCTCCTTTCACAAGCATCTAGTAACATGGTTAAAATAGCAGCAAAGCTTTTAATATTTTCAGCCTTCTGTTTCTTTTTCTCGGCAAGTTCTGGGCGACAGTTGATAGACACAGCGATGCGTCCCTAAAACATGAAATAGATGAAAAACCCTTCAGAGCAATGAACATACACACAAAACTAAAAGAAATGTAGCATCACGAAAACATGCCTATATAATTTTGACCCCTTAAACCCCACTTTTATATAGTAAAACTGAGGTTTACATGGATATATATTATTTTTCTTATTTCTGCTCAAAAACATAGATTGTGGGTACTCGTTAGAACCGCCTCGCCGAGGCGGTTCTAACGAGTACCCACAATCTATGTTTCGAGCAGGAATATGAAAAATATCAGAATTTTTTATCTGAAAATTTCCTTATTTGGTTGTAAAATTTCCAATATATTCGAATAGGCGTGTTTTCGTAATGGTGATTCCTGGGCCAGATTAGCTGCACCTAGTTTCGGCCAATTAGGCCTCATCATTGACCTTAATAAATTTCAAATTTCCCAGATTGGGTCAAATGATCACAATGACCAGAAAATTACTTTAAAGTGCAATACGGGAAGACGTTTTACAGTGCCGCATGGCACTAACACCAAGTGTAGTGAAGATAAACAGACTCTAAAAGGAATAAGCGTGAACGTTTGTGTTTTGAGCTGGAGGTTTACGGCTCAGTAAATACCTTTAAGATCATGCTGAGCCTGTAAGTTGACTAACCCGCCCTTTTTCTTGGCAGGCTTAGTTCTCTAAATTGTTAACCACGACTTGTTCACATACTTATTAGGTGGATGAATGACAGTAGAAATGCATTCATGATCAATCTCCACGCAAGTTTTGACCGAGCTGGGATTCAAGCTTGTGATCTGTGGGTCAGCAGTCAGACGCGCTACTGACTGTGTGGAGCCCGGCAAACACCGTGAAAAATATCTTTGCCTTGTATTATCTTTCATATTAAAGTTGAGGGATAAGGATATAGTTTCAGGGGAAGCAACTTTGTTAAAACCTGTTTTTGCCTCTTTCTGAAAAGAGGGTCTCCTCTAAAAGGAAAGACCTTGCTCTCGTTGAGAGCTTATTCTTGCCTTTTAAATAGAGCCTTTTCAGAAAGGCTTTGTGGCACAGGAAAGCAGACAGAAAGTTGCAAAATTTATCTTCCTTGAACATAGTGGAGGAAATTCTACCAAGCGTATTACGCCCAATAAAGGTCGATAGTTACGCCATCATGGCAAATCGCTTTGAACTGAAATGCCTTTGTCTCGCTCTCAATATAAGAAATATTCTTAACGAAAACACAGGCTCACTTGCTCCCAAGAGGAGAAACTTTTCTTTTATGAGCAGCCCCCTTTTGAACCTTTTATGATGGATTTGTCTATCAGAGAAACCAGTTGTCTTTATGTCAACGTTGCTGCCTTCTTTCTGAGTGCAGAAATTTTCTTTGCAAAGTGAAGATATTTAAGGAAAAAGCACATCAATAAATAAGCTGTAAAAATAAAGTGCATGATGACCTGAGCACTTTGGTGAAAAAATCATATAAAATCGATTAATAAATAAGAAAGTTATTGGATTTTAAAATACTAGAAAACCATCATTTTGTGAGTTAGTGACTTCACCATCTAATTAAATATGCAAACATTGAATAAATCACATCTGAAACAATATTTGGTTGTTGTATAGCTGTAAATGTGTTCATTTGCACAAAAACTGTCAAGTAATTCACATTATGAATGTTTGTTTCTAAAATTGGATGCTTTTAGACAAACATTGCATTTAGTGGACCTTTTCCTTTAAATAAACATTCACTGCTAGCTCTTCATTATGAAAACATGCCTATTCAAATATATAGAAATTTTCACCTCCAAAAACGCAAAAAAAAATCAGATAAAAACCCCTATATTTTTCATATTTCTGCTCAAAACATAGATTGTGGGTACTCGTTAGAACCGCCTCGGCGAGGCGGTTCTAACGAGTACCCACAATCTATGTTATTTAGCACAATAAGAAAAATAATGTATACCCCTGTAAACCCCAGTTTTACTATACAAAAGTGGGGTTGAAGGGGGTCAAATTTATATAGGCATGTTTTCGTGATGTTAAGGTGTATCCATCTTTGAAGTGCGAATACACTTGGTAGGTTTTCTACGCCATGTTTTACAAAGGAGAAAACCTTTACGACTTTCTGTCTGCCTTTTTGCACACATAAACCTGAACGTCTCCATGCAAACCATTTGTAGCATTCACTCTATTTAATATACAAAACAACCCCGCAAACGGTAAGTATAGGCATAAAATCGTTCTAGCAAATACTGTATATGTAAAAAATGAACCTAACCCATATATGTCGGACGGATTCTTCTACCCCACTCTTTGGAACGGTCTGTATCCATGTTAAGGGGGTCTGTTTTATTTTACTCAATTATTTTTATTATTGCAGTTAATGTAACCGTGTAGACCACTATCAGACGTCGCGTTCTGTGGCGTCTGAGCTGATTCGATGCTGTTTTTGGGGAACGCTAGGTATAAATGGTCAGAACTACTTGTTTTTTGTTGTTGTTTTTTTTTCTAATATTTACATGTTAATACTGTGATCTTTAACATTTCATTCTAATGCTTTTCATTTTTCGATGAAAACCAATGTCCGCCGTTCTCGTCAAGGCAGCCATGAGGCGGAGATAAAGAACATTGCTTGTGAACGTCAGTCAGTAACGTTTTTCGTTTACGGTGACATTCTGCTACGTAAAATACCAACAATTGGATGAACAAAAAGTCAAATAAAAATAAAAATAACAATAATAATAAAACAAGAAATCCGCGGAAAGCGATGTCGCACCTGCGGGGATAAAGTCATACAAGTTCCTATTTGTATTGAAAAAAAAAATCTATTTTGCAGTATTCAAGAAATTGATTGGTTAGAAAAATGGACAAAGTAGAAAATTTGGAATATTGGCTTGCAAAATTTTATCTAAACCTGTCCATTATTTCACAAGATATTGAAATTTAGCGGATATCATTTTTGCCCATTAATCAAGGCCAGTAACTCAGCTGAAAATTGACGAAAAATGTCATGTGACAATCCCAAGCTAGGTATTGTTAACAACAATATGTATGCAAAATATGAATCTAATCCATCATTTTTTCACAAGATATTGAGCGGAAACCAATTTTGGGCATAAAACAAGGGCCCCTAACTCTGCTGAAATGAATCTGAGATTTATATGCAAACAATATGCACATCTTCAGACCATGACCTAACCATCCGTGTGACTATAAGGGTTTTAGGCAAAAACTGACTAAGTTAACAAAGCGGAAAAAGTTGAAAAAAAAATCTGAGATTTATATGCAAACAATAAGCAAACAATAAGCAAATCTTCAGACCCTGACCTAATCATCTGTGAAAGTTCAAAACTATTGGCCTAAAACTGCAGGAGGAGTTGTGCTCACGAGACACCCATTGACTATAAGAGTTTTAGGTAAAAACTGACTAAGTTAACAAAGTGAAAAAAGTTGAAAACAATTCTGAGAATTATGAGCAAACAATATGCGCGTCTACACACCATGGCCAAAACATCTGTGAAGTTTCAAAATGACTGGCCAAAAACCGTAGGAGGAGTTGCGCTCACGAGACACCCACTGACTATTAGGGCTTTAGGTAAAAACTGACTAAGTTAACAAAGCGAAAAAAGTTGAAAAAAATCTGAGAATTATGAGCAAACAATATGCGCATCTACACACCATGGCCAAAACATCTGTGAAGTTTCAAAATGATTGACCAAAAACTGTAGGAGTTGCGCCCACAAGACACCCACTGACTATAAGGGTTTTAGGTAAAACACGACTAAGTTAACAAAGCGGAAAAAGTTGAAAAAAAAAATCTGAGAATTATGAGTAAAACAATATGCACATCTACACGCCATGGCCAAAACATCTGCTATGAAAGTATGAAGGTCAAATGACATGATTGCTTTTTGCTGATTTTATTAATATTTATCAAACTAATTTTTTTACCTTTTTTAAAAGTCAATACTTGTTTTTTTTTTGTTTTTTTTTTGTTGTTTTTTTATCAAATAAAGACTTTTCTATTCATTGGATTTATTTTTAAATATCAATACTTATCTTTTTAAATATTTTTTGTTTATTTGTATTCTTTTTTAATATATATATATATTAGACTTGTTTCAGCACAAGAAAATGGCCGATGCCGTATGAGCCCCCAACTCACAACCTGTAAAACAACATCCATACAGAATGAGCACATCTAAACAAAAATATCTCAAGGAGGAAATTCAGTATTTGCTGGACAATGATTTTATAGAACCAAGTCAAAGTGAATGGAATTCACCTTGCATTCTTGTACCAAATCCTGACGGAACATATCGGATGTGCACCAATTACAAGAAGGTCAATAATTTGAGTAAAACAGACACTTTTCCCATACCAGTCTGTATTGACAAAATTGGAAGTTCAAAATACATAGCTAAAGTCGATATTCTGAAAGGATTTTGGCAAATTCCTCTCACACAAAGACCCAAAGAGATCTCAGCATTTGTTACTTCTGATGGATTATATCACTATAAAGTAATGCTATTTGAAATTAAAAGTCTCTAGCAAATTTCAACGCTTAATCAACACCATAATAGCTGGAATTGAGCATTGCTAGGCTTACATCGATGGTGCCATCATATACAATGATGAAGGGAATCATCCATCTGGGGACTATCAAAACATTCTTTGACAAACTAAATGAAGCAAAACTGACAATAGACCTTGCTAAAAGTGAGTTCTGTCATGCAATTTTAACATTTCTAGGAAATGTTGTGGGTTAAGCTCAGGTTAAACCTATAGAAGCTAAAATTGAAACTATTTAAGATTTTGCGATGCCCACATGCAAGAGGTTTCTTGGTATTGCCGGTTATTACAGAAAATTCTGTAATAACATTTCTGTCATTGCTGAGTCACTGACTAATTTATTAAGTAAAAGAATAAGGTTTAAAATGACCTGTGATTGTCAGAATGTCTTTGATAAACTAAAAGCCATACTGAGAAGTGAGCCAGATCTCTTGGCACCAAATTTAAATAAAGAGTTTAAGCCAGATGCAAGTGATACTGGTATAGGTGGTGTATTGATGCAAGATGATGACAATGGTGTGCATCATTCAGTTTATTACTTTTCCAGAAGTTTAACAAACGTCAAAAGAATTATTCTACAGTAGGGAAAGAATGTTTGTCTCTCATTCTTGCTCTTCAACATTTTAAAGTTTATCCAACTTCTTCATCCTCATAATTGTTGTTGTCAGTGATCACAATCCGCTGACGTTTATCCATAAGATGAAAAAACAAGAATCAAATGTTGCTCAAATGGAGCCTATTGTTGCAGGAATACAAACTTGACATCAGGCATATCAGAGGAAAAGTTAATATTATTCTTGATGCCTTGGCTAGACCATGATGTCTTGATCTGAATTATCCTGTATCTTGCTGTTTATAAGATAACAACTGCCTTTATCAGTATTCTATTTTATAATAATTTTATGGCAAAAGAAAGCTTTATTACATAAATCTTTTTTTTTTCCTTGAAGAGGGGAAGTGTTATATAAGGGTGTTTGACTTTTATTTAAGTATCATTATTTTCATGTTTACTACAAGTTTCTATAAATAACTTTCTGGAAAAACATGTATACAATAACAAGCTGTTTATGTTCTTGATTCTGGAATGAGTTATTTTGGTATGCCATAGAACATTTAGAATGTTCTTGACTAAAACTGGAAAATGAGTGACGCCTCTAGTAAATTTATTTTCTAGAATGTTGTTTGACATTTTATACGGATAAAAAAAATTTCATATGGGCATCTTTGTGTACTTTCACTGGAAAGTATTCTATACTGGATTACTTTTATATTTTATTCATTCTGGGCTTAAATTCTGAATTCAGGGACTTTCATATTATGGGATAAAAAACTGTTGATCAAAGGATTTATTTTATAAATTCTTGTGGATTATTTCTGAGGGACTTTGTTACATAACCTTGAAAGGAACTGTTTACTTACATTCTTTTGTTTTGAATCTTGTCTTATTTGTTTTTGTGAATAAATATTGTTTATAATTTAAAGTTGTTGCTGGTTTCATTTCTTTCTCGTTACACCTGGCTCGTAACACTTGGTAGCAATCAAATTTGTTTGCACTGAATGATAAAAGACAGTAGGATATTTTAATGTCTCCCTTGCAGACTAAACAAAAAAGTAGTGGGTAGATAATAGCCTTGACATTTACTGCAAGAGAACTGAAATACATAATACTTACAAAACTATCCTTGACGAAAATGTCATTTATATTCAAGTCCTGTTGTATCAATCCACGTGTATGAAGACTATATAAACATTTCAACACCCCTTTTAAGGTGTACATACACCGGCGAAGATTGAAGCTTTGGTCCAAGATAACTGAAACAGGCACGTACCCCTCTGGGCGCTTGTTGAAATAATTTCGCTTTTTCCAAATTCTGAACATCTCATCAGCTTGTACTGTTAAAATGAGACAAAATAAATAGAAAATAATTTTGTACACCAGATAAGGAAATCCTGGATTTAACGTTGGGATAGAAATTCTTATCCAGGCCAGGTTATACTACCAGGGTTAGATAAAAACCGAGAATCCTGTTTGATATGTACTGGTATTAATGGATGTCACGTATGTCATCGTTAAGATTTACGTCACTGAACGTAATGACATCATTAAACGCAACAGTAACGTCATCACAATATGGCGGACATCCGAAATCGAAGTGAGTGCATCATTTTAAAATCTACGCTCAGAAATGAAAGGTGTGCAAGAAATAGAATCTATCATGGATGTGAGTGGTAGACAGAAAAATCCGCCCCTAGCATCACTCGGCAAGCCTCTTTTTTCTATGTACTACTCACGCAAATGATAGTTATGGAAAACAAGATCTAGCTTCACGCTCATTATTTTCTTGTAGAAATTTGAAAGCCGACGCATTAGGTTAGCGATTTGTAACAACATGTAAGTTGGTCGCATGAGTTAAACTTCAATGACTAGAACACCGATGATTCGCGCGCCGCGGCCTTTTAGAGATTAGGAAAACTCAAGAAAACAAGTACGTAGGGATATTGTAGAAATTATTTCTTATTTTATCATAAAAATGTAAGTTGAGTGTACTCGTAGAATTCTAATGACCACACACAACATACCCTAATGATATGAATCAGCACAAGAAACGAAAATAAAAAATAGCATGAGAGCCCTTCGAAGACTCAGATTAGCCTAGGCATCCGACCATTCTGATCAGTCTATACTATACGCTCATGCGGACAGAAAAGACTCTGATTAGAATAGGCGGATGCCCAAGTTGATCTGAGTCTTCGCTAGTCGCACATAAATTTTATCGTGCGCTTGCTCATATAAAAGATCGAAAAGGCATTCCTAAATGATTCTCATTTGCCTCCTGACATGGTACTTTGAATAATCTTTAATACATCGAATTAATTATGCTTAGACCAATTATTTCCATGGTGCAAACGATTTTAGAGCTTTTGAAGTTCGACTTTACATCATAAAATATTCTAGTTGTAGGGCGGTTTGTATCTTAGCCATCCAAAGTGCGTTGTTCTTTTAAAGCAAATCAACTACACTGTTGTATACAGTTTAACTGAAATTGTTGGTTAGAGGGTTGAACAAAATATTTTTAATATCCTTAACTTGAAAGTGTTAGGTGTAATACGGCATCATAAATACTCTTTAAGACTGAAGAAAATATACTACTAAGTTTTGTAACTGTCTATATTGTGAAAGCAATCTTTTGATTCTGAAAGTTGGTGCGTTAAAAAAATAAACAGTCGAAATTTCGAACGTAATAAAATAATTGATGCAAATATGTCAAATTTGCGCATGCACGATGAATACATAACGACACCCCTAGAAAAAAAATCATACGCAGTCATTCGGGATACGATCCATCTCTATTACATTATAATATACATTCAAAATATGTATTTAGAATCAATATTTTCTTTTTATGACTAAACAAAAAAAGTTAAAGAAAAGTCCGGGTAGTGCCACAATTACAAACCGCAGCCTATCCCAGACAGAAAGAGGAAGAGGAAACCAACAAAATCCAAACAAGCACAAATTGAACAAACGTACGAAATGCACGAAAATTAGCTTTCGCTTCCCCAAGCGAGGTAATCGCAATGCTAAAAGGACTGAACAAAACAAGAACAAAATGACACAAGGTAAGACATTAAACCAATCGTCTCGTAGAACAAACCACAAAGCAACAAACAGCAAGACCAACACCGGGACCACCGCTTTAGAAGGTCAGTAGAGTAAACCACCGAGGGTTTAAAGCAATTTTACAGCTAACAACTTCACCCTGGGTCCCGATGCTACTCTTAATATAGAAATACATAAAAATTCGGTTCGCATAAAGGCTCCCAACTCAGTCAATGCATCAAATCGAAAACATAAAAATCAAATTATTTACTATAATACACAAGGCTAATTCTATTGTACGCCAGAGAACATGAAAAAAAAATAGTTGAACCACGGCGGGCCAAGCCAAAGACATATCTTCAAGCCCCAACCCACTGGTTAATGTTTTACAAAGAGGCCGTCATTGAGTCTGAGGCCCGAACCGCCATCGTGCAATTAAAGAGTGAAGCATAGCCATCAACAATGATTGGGTTGACAACTAGGCATGCAGTCTGCCGCATAATATCAAGGCTATAGCCAATTCTTTTATAACGGTTAATAAGTTTTCTAAATTGCTCCGAAAAGTTAGATTTACCTACAATTTTTCTAAATCTGTACACTAAGTCACCGTAAAATTCTGGTTCCGATATACCTTGTTGCAGAAGTGTTTTCAGACTGACGCTATATTTTTCTACCAAAGCACTGTGTCTGCGATAAAATTTCGAAAACGCCTTACGAAGTTTAAAATAACGATAGCCCTGCCTAAGAGGTTTGGCAGTAAGGGCTTTATTACGGTAGTTAAAGTCATTAAGATTTGAAGAAGCTCTGACGAATCTAATGTTGAGATATGTATACCCCATAAGAGGTACGCCGGGGGACATCGCCATCCAGAAAAGGGAAATTTATATCATAAATTTTGGTGGAACTGTACCATTAGATATACATAGATTCAAATCCAAAAAAGGTGCCTCGGTTTTGGAAGAATTTGCTTTATTTACTTGGAGTTCTGTAGGGTATATGCGGTTCACCATTTGGTCAAAGTAAATATTGTCAATATTTAATAAATCAACACGGTATCTTGAAGTTAAATTGAAAGCCTCGATGATTTTTACGTGAGAGAGACTTCATGAAATCTCTCTCATAACAAAAAAGAAACAAATCTGCAACAAGAGGAGCACAATTAGTTCCCAGATCTAATAAAAATTTTATCCAAAAGATAAACAAGGGCATCACAGACATTTTCACACGACCATAAATTGTGATTAATGTATACATCAAAAGTGAAAAAAGCACATTCTTCGTTGCAAGCCAAATATTGCGTATTCTCCCGAATAAACGTTCGGTTAATTAAATTAATATGTTTATCTTTTATAAGATGATGAAGTAACGTAGTATGCAGTGTAGAAAAATCATATGTAGACAATTTAGAAGCCTGAAAGTTTTTAGATTTAAATTTATTGAAAACATCATTGGAATTTTTTAATTGACCAAAAATAGTTAATTCCGTCCCTTTCGTAAACAGTATCGTAGTATCTAATCCAATGTTTTTAACAGCAGTAAGGCATGAGGTTAGCAGTTTGGATAAAACAGTAGTCATACATGAACTAGAATTAGCAATGAAACGTGATTTATAAGGTCGTTTATGAAGTTTCGGTTACCAATATAACGTCGGAAGTCTGTCTTGCTCTTCTTTAATACTCACTACAAACTTAGCAGTAATATCTATAGAAAGGGTATTAACAATAGATCTCTCGTCAGTAGAAATCCGTTCATATGTTTTGGTGCTACCAAGTTCTTGTATTAGAGTATTGATATAATAAACTGCTGCGTTCAGAAACTGCGTTCAAACTGCTTGAAACATATGTTTGTGAGCGAACGCACAAGAATGGAGTCTCACGACTCACTACTGGACCTGCTGAACCCGGATATGCTTTGCCTTTGCAAACAGTGTAAATCCAGATCATTGGCTTTTGATGTAGCCAACTAATCTAGATCTGCACTAATTGTCATTTGGCATGTAAATTTATATAAACAACCTTGATCATCTAATATGAATGGATAAACGTTAGAAGTAGGTGTGGTATCTTAATTTATTCAGTATGGCAAAGGTTAAAGCTAGTGTGCCTCAATTACGACAACGACAATGTTATCTTTCAAGTTTCATGTGTTTCTTAGAACTGAAAGTATTTTAAATCAATTCCATTGCAACTATTATCATGTAATTATAAATTTTGTACCGAATCCCCTATCATCAAAGTTATTTTTATTTCAGTGTTAGAAACAATCCACACTGCAAAACACGTACAAATCGAACGTATCACTAAACATATCCAGCGGGCACATGACAGTTATACAACGTCGCACTGACATATAAACTTCATGTCCCCGCTAACTAACTTGTGCTATGCTCTCGTTTGATTATCGGATTTGCAAATCTCTTATGAAACATTTTCTGTATTTTAAGTTCAGGGTGCATTATAACCTCTTTAATTTGGAACTCGATATTAAACGATCACGATTTATAGCGCTTTTACGATGTCATATTTACTTCATCAAAATAGTGTAATTCTTTAATTCTATCTACTGAGATTTAGATATTGGTTTATAGTCTTTGCCCATTTATGCCGAATGGACTCTTCCATCTCAACCTTTTGGATAAGTCTATACTAATAGAAAGGGTGTCGGGTTAATTTTTTTATTATTGCCATGTCTTACAGAAATTCTAGTGCGTAATGTAAACAGTGTAGACCCTGATTAGAAACTGCGTTCAGCGGCGTTTGATCTGGCGCTATACTGTTTTGCTAATGTCCCTCTTATGGGACACTAGGCATAAATGTTCAAATGGTTTAAACATTTCTGAATCAATCTTATTTATAAACTTTATGCGACCGTAGTGTAACGGCTTCTATTAAAAGTTGCCTTTTGAATCGGTGCTAGGGTCGCCTCTGTTTATACGATAAGTATTTTATGCTTCGTTAACCTTAGCTTTGTTTGCAGAGTTACGAAAGAACAATAAAGACAATCCCGGAGTATGATCAATGATCTAAAAGGAACAGAAATATCCACTACTAAAGAGTCTTACACGGCACGGCGCGTTTACTTGTTAGGCTGGGTCTTCGCTATTCGAAAATGAATGGACTAAATGTTATCTTCTTGGTCACTTTTAAGGACATTTATTCACGTACATGTACATTGTTCATGAATCTAACTCATTTCAACAAACCTTTAGGAAAAGTCAAGGTTTTCACATGTTCATCTTTGTCTGGTACCATCGACTACAACAATGGAAAGATACATAATATTATGAGCTGCTTCATGAAAGCTAGAGCCACCTTATGGCAAAACTAACAAATGGATGGGCGCCCAGCGGAGAGATAAGCCTCGGCATCCACCCAGTCTGATCAGAGTCTTTGCTGTGCGCTGAATGGGTAGCTAAGGATCCAAGCCTTCTTCATGCGGACACCGAAGACTCTGATCCGACTGGGCGGATGCCCAGGCTGTTTTTCTCTGGGAATACATGCCATTGTGTTGGTTTTGTCATGAGGTGGCTCAAGTCTAGATCTTTACATAATATGCATATCTTTACTGTCCTTTCAACATTTTTCGAAAAGACGCTTTTTGCTTTGCGTATCATTTCAACTGAATATAGTTTGTTCTGATTGCCGTGTCTTATCAGAAACTACTTGCCTTTTCTGTTTGAATGCGTTTTTTATATATATATTTTTCTCAAATGTTTGCTAAAGATTGAGCTGACCTGTACTATCTACATAAAATAATTTGGAATGTTTAGCTAAGAAAAAAACTGTACTTTCCTGATTAATCACTGAAGTTTCACGATAAAATTCTGAAAACATTCGGTACATTTGAACTTGTTGAAAGCCAGCCTCCAATATATCAACCCTACCGATTTCGGCATAATCTGCAGTCGTTTTTGTAATTAAGGATGAAAGGCTCAAAATAAAAAAAAAAGAAAAAAAAGACAATGACCTTAATAAAAGTTTTCTTGCATAAGTAGTTACCACGGCAAAGATTGATACTTCCTCTGTTTAAAGTGCCAGCATCAAGAAGAAAAAGGATTTTACGAAAGAATCTCGAGAGGAGATTAATACATGTGAAGCTAAGAGGGGCATCATGCAAATATGTTGTTGTAGTTCTGTCCGAAAACAAATGTTTCGGATGTTTATTTAATAGTAGCCATAACATGTTTTTGTGCAGAAATAAGAAGAATATCAATACTTTTTAGGTGAAATAGTGCCTTATCTTGAGCTATGCCATGCGAGCAGGGAATGTCATTTACAGACTGTACATACGGATGTTCTCCTCACTCGACCTTTTTTTGCTAAGAAAGATCGTATTTAGTCTAAATAATCGAGCATATCAACGCATGTCCACACTTCTTATATTTGAACAATTCCAATTTACCACCAGCTGATGTCTCTAAAAAAGCTAGATGAGTGGCAAACAATGAAAACCGTGATCAAATGCCGCGTTCCCGGATCCTCTCGGATAACTCTGCTAAGAATCATTCCCCTTTCGCCTACTCCTCTTTCGTCTGTTACCCTTTTGTTTGCTATTTGACCAAATTAATCTACTCCCATTTCGCCTAATCCCGTTTGGTCGGTTTTGCCTACGATTTGACCCACTTCATAGATTCATTTTTCCATATATCTATTTTGACCTCGGCGTTGGCTCAGTCATAGAAAATTTGATAGATCTTATCGATATCAAGTTTTGTACAAATAAATGAAAATATTCCCAATGGTTCAAGGGTTACTGTCACAGTTTGCTTGCTGTTACAGCTTTGGTCTCGGCGTTGCCTCGACCAAATGAAAAGTGACGTTTGGAAGCCCGATGGCTAGATCTTGTCAGTATCAATCTGTGTGCGAATAATTATTAACGTATTCACAACGTCTGAACAGTTATGGCTATTTTCGATCACTAATGGACGGGCAGAATCATATTCAGAGCAAATTCTCTCCCTTTAAAGCAGACCCATTCTGATAAAGAAGGCAAACAATTTTGACAGTTGCATCCCTTCTCCTCCCCTGAAAGTACCAATTCACCTTAAAGTTATTCTGACGCGCAACGCAAGCAAAACTTTATTTCGGTAATTTGACTTGCAGCGCAACCAAAATGGGCATTTATGCCAAATCCGCATAACGCAGACTTCTGCTCCGTCTGATCAGGACTCTTAGAGCGTCAATATATCTATACTACCCACTTATTCTGAAAGCGTACAACACCGGCAGGTAGATCTCTCATCGTAACCTGCATATGGCGTAAGGGGCTCTTAGCATTGTGCATTATTTCTGGATACCACAACATTATGGTTTGTTTTATTAACTAAAATTTGAACAATGTCATGATGATGGTCTGCCCCATGTCATACTGGAACCTGACTACCTGGTGTATAATCTCTTAGCTCCAGATTAGACATTTTAAACTAAAATCTATTGCTCTTATTTCTCCATGAAAACATTGCTGTGCATACTCATTAGAAGCACTTTACACCAACGCTTCTAATGAGTAGCCACAACATATGTTTTTGTGAAGAAATAAGAGAATTATTTTTGTGGATACCAGGGCTGGTACTTTCATTGTGGTAATTTTTTGTAGTATGTAGTATTTCACTTTCTAATGTTTTCCTTTAAACAATTATTCAAATTGTTTATATATTCAGTCAAGTATGCGCAACAGAGTTTCCACCTTTATGGGAAAGAGTTGCCAACTCTGCTTGCCATCTGTTCATTTTGTGGCTGATTTATTGTATTTGTCTGTCTTTCGCTTTAGTGTTGGGAGCTTGAAGTGGATCTGATTGTATTTACTTTATCTGGAGATATGATGTTCAAGCACGACCTATCCTGCTTCTTAAATACAAACACAACGATGTCTAGATGTCACTCTCAAATACCAAACCCAATGGAGGTGCATGGTAGTCTTGCCCTTTCATTGTTTTCATTAACCCTATTCCTGCTGAACCCGGATAAGGCCTGCATTTGCAAACAGAGTTGGCCTCTGAACTGATCTGAAACTGCATTGTTTTCTCATTAAGTATGTGAATTTGCATAACAAGCCGGGATCGAGTAATCTGATTGGCTGAAAGTTAGAAGTGGGCGCGGCATCTTACTTTATTCAGCATGGAAACTCATAACTTATATCGACTACACCTTAAACATTGACATACGACACCTTAACTATTTATCATACTTGTCCTGTGATTCTAACAAGTCAAATTTTAGTTTAAACAAATATTTAAGTTATTGTACACTTTGACAACAACATGGAGATTTGAAAGAATGCAAAGCTTGCTCAGAAAGCTTATCTCCTCTTTCACTACTTAAAGATGTGTCTAAAAACTGTTGCATAAGTGGCAAGCAGTGCAGACCCAGATCAGACGCCGCATTCTGCGGCGTCTGATCTGGCCTTACACTGTTTGCTCCGACTATCCATGTACTTAAGGTAAAGGTAACATAGAAGGTCTTGCCTTTTTCCCAACTATGGCTGTCAGTGTGTACAAGAAGGGGTTCAATGCTGAATTAAACGGGAGAATAAGCACAGCCGTCCACGCATATATATCTCCAGATATTTCTGCACCTCTTAACGCCATGATTCCTGAAATTAGAAAGAAGTTAAAACGCCTCGCCATTCGAAAAGCTTCTTCGGCGGATATGCGAATAGTAAAACTCCAGATAAATCGTATAAGGTCATTTGATATACTTCGATGTATACTTTGTCTACATACCCAGTGATTCTAAAAGCGGACAGCCCAGGTACAGATCAAACAGCCGCATTTAATATATTGTTTTGATGTGTTTTGTGTTATGATAATTGTCACAAACCACTTATCGGGTGCCTCGGGTGGGCCGTGTTTCGTGATTGGAGATTTTCATGGTTATCCCAATTCCTTTATCCCATATTCAGGGTGCGCTTTTCTTAAGGGAATTCATGAAGAAATAATCAAATAATTACGCTTTAGCAGTCTTCAGTCTTTTGTGACCTAACAATATATAAGCTCCTTCACCGTTATATGTTCATAAAGTAATCAGTGTATTTAAAAACAAGTTCACACAGATCTTGACTTTATCTGGAGAAGCGAAAGCTGTAGATAGAAACGAAAGTTTTCTTGTGTTCTGGCTTCAGCTCATCAAAGAGCCCTTCATTTCACTTCATCAAATTGTTTGTAATTTACTTCATGTTATCGAACTGTTTGTAATTATACATGCTTCATTATTTCTTCGATGAGATAGAGAGAACCCCCATATGTTTATAACTTGGAGCTGCACCCTTCACCAATTAACGGTGAAGTTTCGCAGTCCGATGAGAATTTGTACTGACCGTTCCAAGGCGTTTTGTCTTTAATTTGTGGTTCTTCTTTGTTCGTGCGTTGGAGGTTTCACATGTGAAACTTTTATTGTCATTACTTGTTACTCATCTCTCCTTTATTTGGTAGGGAAAGCTGTTCCTCGTGATTCTGACATTTCCATGGCATCACCACTTATATTTCCACAATGTCCGGGCGTATATGCAGTGACTGACTTCCATCACCTAAACATGCCTATATAGTTTTGACCCCCTTAAGCCCCACTTTTATATAGTAAAACTGGGGTTTACAGGGGTATACATTATTTTTCTTATTTCTGCTTAAAAACATAGATTGTAGGTACTCGTTAGAACCGCCTCGCCGAGGCGGTTCTAACGAGTACCATAATCTATGTTTTGAGCAGCAATATGAAAAATATCGAAGACTGTTATCTGAAAATTTTCAGTTTTTTGGAGATAAAATTTTCAATATATTTGAATAGGCGTGTTTCGGTAATCCTGCCTCTGACTAGCGTTTGATTGAGAATGCCTTTAAATGCATTATCCAATTGGCGTAGTCGTGTTGTTCCATTTATGTGATTTATCCCATTGATAGGCATGAACCAATCAGAACAAGGTTCTCTGATGACACAAGTCAAATCCATCAAAATGTTGTATCCCTAGACAATCGACATTGCGTTGATTTAACGATTTCCTTATCAAATAGTCTCTTGTCCTTAAAGGGATTTTGACAAACAGTTTAGACCAAAATCAGACGCCACTGAACTTCGATTCTGATTAGTGGTAAAATTCAATCAAAACAAGGTTTCCTGGGATCACTAGTGAAGTCTATCACAATATTGTATACTTTCATAACTGACATTGCGTTAATTTAACGACCCTCTTAACCTTTTTTCTTTAACGTCCCTAAAAGGGATTTTGACAAACAACATGGACCAACATCAGACGCCACAGAACTCTGCGTATGATAAGAACTTTACTATTTGTCATATTATTAAACTGCCCTTGTGAAAGTTGACATGATATCGTTTACATTTTGTAGAGGAAATTATTAATGACTTACCTAATATGCCTATAGGAAACCAGCAGAGAAAATCTGTAGCAGCAACTGTTAACAGATTACGAGCAATCTTCAGATCGTTGGCACGACTTAAGGCACTTTTAGCCAATGTGCGCTTTGAAGAAACAATCTCATAATAAATCATCCACTGACCAAATATACACAAAATAATTGTGATGAAATTGAAGCCGATAAACAAACAGACAGAATACATCCAACCAGGAGGCCTTTGCCTCGTTAGCGGCAAAGCCAAGCAAACACCAGATTTAGAGTAAAACTGATCTTTAAAATATGATGTGAAAACAACTGGGATGATAGATATTGTTATACTTACTACCCATGCAATGGACGTTAGAATCTTTGCAGGAATTTCTGTAATGCGGAAATCCCCAAGTGGGAACTTTATCACTAAAATTCTATCTATAGTGATTAAGCCTATAAACATAACTGATCCTTCACTCGACAATGAAGCAAGAATACCTGCAAATTGACACAAGGTACTATGTCGCCAAGATTTGTCATACAGATTGTATTCTCCCCTATAAAACATGTCTGCGCTAGCTATAATGATGAGATATACACCCATAAGAAAATCTGAAATGGCAAGATTGGAGACAAACATACCGTATCCCAGTTTGAGCCTTTCCCTGTCAAAGAGCATACGGTAGAAGAGTGACAAACTATTACCAGTTAAAGCAAACACACCAATTATCCAGATTAATGATCGTAACACTGCATTTCGCAACAGATCAGAACAAGAGGAAAATTCATCCTTGTGAGGAAAACATTTATCCTCAGCCAGAAAGTATGGCCTTATGCAACAAAATTTGAAATCATCCGTCACAAGCAAGTTGACATGTACAAAACCTTTAAACATATCACTAGAGAAGGATATAATCTCCGTTGCATTCATGTATAGCTCATCTGTACTTAACTGGTCGAAGGCATTGCTTTCAATTCTCTGGATAACTGTATGTGACAACTCAAGTCTGTCTAAAGAAAGTGAGGCAAATGAAGACATTTGCAGTCGATCAATTTGAAGATTTGTCAGTGTCAAGCTGTCCATGGAAGCCAAACCAACAAAAGCTGACGGCTCAATGGACAAAATATTCAAGTTATCATGTAACACAAGTGTTGTTAATCTCCCTTGCTCTATGAAAGCATTAGATTCTATGATTTCTAGATAATTGAAACTTAAGTCAAGTACAATTAAATTCCTCATGTAAACTAATGGGTATATGGACAGATTACGAATTTCACAAGCAGAAAGATTCAAATGAATTAGATATTCTACATGGTTCGTAGCAAAGGATAGATATGACAAGGCACCAGGATTCTGACTGACATCAAGCATTCGGGTGGAAGGCGCTATGTCAATAGTATTGTTGAGGTTTTCGACTGTACTAGTACAATCAACAGTTAAGCCAAGACATGAACATCCGTCGGGACAACTGAAATAATAATGAATTCAGAATTGTCATTTAAACCAAGAAAATCTTGTAGCTGATATAAGAAAACATTTTGTTTTCTATATTTATTTGTATATTGTTAAACCAACCAACTACATGTATTTCTAGTTAACTGAGAAACGTCACTGTTCAAGTATGACGCCACTGAACACCAATGCTTACGTGCCCTTATTCGAAAATGATAAAATAAGGATTACGACGTTAAAATGCCACACAATTACTGCAAGGAAAGTATGTAGAACTAACTGTATGTACAAAATACAATCGACTTTCGTTATCTCAAAGTCCAAGCGACTCGTTGTTATACGTCAAGATAGCCGTACATCGATAAATCAGATTTGCAGAAATGAGGAAAAAATAAATCGATAAACCTCATTTAACAAATGAACATGTAATTTGACTCCAGAAGTTAAAGATATATTGAAAATATTGTGGAAAAATAGGAGCAATTTCTTCTGTTTTTCACAATATTTTGTAATCAATTATTAGAATTCATGTTAAAAAGGGACCGGATTTTCAGTTCGAGATAAACGGTTATTCGATATAAGAGAAGTCGAGATAGTGAGAATCGACTGCATTATTATTCTCTTCAATTGAAAAGTGGTACATTTGTTGTTGTGAACAACATAAGTTATTCACAGGAATGTGAAATCATGTTCACAGGAAACGGTGAATGATACTCAGCAGGCAGGCAACGTTGAGACAAATTTGCAATTAGGTCGGTGCAATGTCATGACCTTGCTTCGACTTTAAAGCGACTTTATATACATTACGAAAACACGCCTATTCAAATATATTGAGAATTTTACCACCAAAAAATTGAAAACTTTCAGATGAAAAATTCTGGTAGTTTTCATATTTCTGCTCAAAACATAGATTGTGGGTACTTGTTAGAACCGCCACAGCGTGGCGGTTCTAACGAGTACCCACAATCTATGTTTTTTGAGCAGATATAAAAAAAATAATGTATACCCTTGTAAACCCCAGTTCTACTATATAAGTGGGGTTTAATGGGGTCAAAATTATATAGGTATGTTTTCATGATGTAAATGTCATGTGCCGGCTGAGCCATTATCCTGATTCACCCCGGCGGCAATTGATCACATACTGAAACTCAATTATACTAGTCGCAACATGAGAAACGTACATTCTGACAAGTGCGCCCAACTGTCACTTCAAACGGCCT
The DNA here is from genome assembly GCA_964016985.1 of Anodontia alba. Taxonomy (NCBI): domain Eukaryota; kingdom Metazoa; phylum Mollusca; class Bivalvia; order Lucinida; family Lucinidae; genus Anodontia; species Anodontia alba. The sequence goes on along the minus strand of OZ024832.1, from coordinate 27,865,444 downwards.
ACGCATCCGCGCAATCTGATCCGGGTCCTCAATGTCAGCATAAGAAATTGCATTCTTGGCTATCCATAATACGCCCAGGGAAGATTCTGCGCAAATGCGCAGGCTGATCTGAATCTTCGCGGGGCGAACATGACTGAAAGTACATTTCCTGATGTTAAGGTATGAAAATGCAAAAGAAAGTTTTTATTGTAGCTGTTTCAGTAACAGGCCATTAAACGTATTTACTATCATAATCTTAGCCCTTGTCTTCCTGGATAAATTAAGATGTCACGCAATTTCTAATTGTCAACCAACTAGATTGTTGGTATAAATACACATACTGGATGATAAACAATGCAGATCCAGATCACTGATCCAGATCAGTGATCTGGATCTATACTGTTTGGAACGCAGAGCATATTCGGGACCAGCAACACATGGGTTAAATACGTGGAATTACTTTTTAATTTAGTTTACTTGATTTGATATACCTCGTAACTTTTCAGCCATTTTAACAAGGGAGCTAACTTTCATGACTTCCTGTTTCCTTTCATGCACATCAAGCCCCTTCTGCAAAAGGATCTACTCCAAAAGAAAACAATTTGCACCAAAGGGGGAACTTTTTTTCTTTTTAATTAAACTATTAAAAGAAGAGAGCAAAAAGTTCTGAAAGAGTAACCTCCACTGAAAGTACATTAATTCGTCTTAATAGGCATCTCTAACGTATCAAAAAGCTACTTTTTCGTCTTCTGGTGAGTCTAAAACCGACATCACGAAAACATGCCTATATAAATTTGACCCCATTAAACCCCACTTTTATATAGTAAAACTGGGGTTTACAGGGGTATACATTATTTTCTTATTGCTACTCAAAACATAGATTGTGGGAATTCGTTTGAACCGCCTCGCCGAAGCGGTTCTAACGAGTACCAACAATCTATGTTTTGATCAGAAGTATGAAAACTATCAGAATTTTTATCTGAAAACTTTCATTTGTTGGTGGTAAAATTTCCAGTATATTTGAATAGGCATGTTTTGTTTGTTTGTGTTGAGGTTTTACGGTCCAGTCAACACAATGGGATCATGTCGAACGCGGTCAGTTTACCTAACCACACGTTTACTGGGCAGGCTTAGTCCTCTAAGCGGTTAACCAGTATTGTGCACATTCTTTCGCCAGAAACTGACAACTGCCCTTCTTGAATCAGCGGAAAGGAGAGAATGACCGTAGAAAATATTTCATGATCAATCTCCACGAAAGAATGTTGCCGACCTCGGCGGGGGTTGAACCCGCGACCTCCTGGTCTCCAGTCGGACGGCGCATCCAACTGAGCCACCGAGGCCGGCAAATAGGCATGTTTTCGTAATGTAAAATAAAGCTAGATATTCTCGAACTAAGAAACTAGAATTGTTTATTTCCGCTTGAACGTTTAGCATTCTGGGTAAACTTTCCGGCAGACGACCCATCAGAATATTTTTTTCTTATTTTTCCAAGAAAACAGGATTTGACATTTCATGCAAATTATCTCCAATTTGCATGAAATGTCAAATCCTGTTTTCTCGGAAAAATAAGAAAATATCAATTTTCGTCTGTTGAATTAGTCCAGAGAGTGGTTAAGATTTAATATACAAGAACTTGTTATAAGTAATACCTAAAATTACACAATCTTTCATCATCTCCCAATGGACACTGTCTTATACCATCACAAATGTAGTAGCGCGGGAGACAAATACTGGATTGTAAACATCGGTACTGCGTAGCACATGAACGGATTTCTGAAGACAGATACATGTACAATAAAGCTATAAAAGGTTGCCTTTGGAAACCAAAGAATGCACAAAAGAACGAAAATCGGAGACTCGGTTTTTTATTAAGTATCCTTATATATAGTCATATAGTTTCTGAGGCTGCACACCTCTCCTAGCACCGACTTAAGCGATAATACTTGCTTATCCAAAAACTTTTCTTTGTCATATGCACATGTAGAAAAACTTCAATGATTCGAACACTAATGGCTCGTTTACCTTGTCTGAGTGGAACTTATTTTATTTTTTATTATATTTTATTATATTTTTTTTATTTTCTATTTATTTATTTATTTATGTTTTGGGGTGGAGGGAGAAGGGGTCCTCATGTAAATTTTCCAATAGTTCAAAACAAATATTTGGGGATATTTACGGAAAATACCCTTATTTTATCATGAAAAAGTATATTTAGTTACCCATTAGACTCACCTTATGTTAGAATGACAACAAGGATGATCAGTATCATAAAATCCCCCATTGGAACGGACAGCAGTATAAAACACTCAGGTGGGTGAAAGGGGGAAGGGTAGGGGGAGTTGCGGGATGGCAGATTAACCAGTTTTACAAATGAGATAGAGAGGACATGTACGCAGTCTGTTATATATTTGTGCTTCAGAGCTGCATCAGAACTAAGGTAAGGTTTCACTCCAGTAAAATTGGTTAAAGCCCTTCCACCCCAAGGAGTTTTCCCACTGACCGTTCCAAGGCAGCTCCTGTTACAGTTCTTCTTTGTTCGTGCGTCTGTGGTTTCATATAGGGATCAAACATGGATTTTCATGCATTAACATTCGCCAGGTCCCGTAGGAGGTGTTGAAAACCGAGGCCGAATGCCGCAGTTTTCAACACCTCCCAAGGAAGCTGGCGAATGTTAATGCATTGAAAAAACCATGTTCGATCGCTATTATTACATAAACTAAAAACATTTGCTACATTTTGCGTTATTTCTTGCACTATTTTGTTTCGCCTTTTCACCGAGGTCTCGCGAACGTAATTTCCACTGACTATGCTCGTTCTAGGGCCGGGCAGTACACATCTCGTAACGGCAGCAAATCTGTGGCCCGGTACGATCATATTGAAAGTTGCGTAGCCGTGCATTAACAGCGCGTGAATTGCCTTGTTAATACACGGCTTTTCGCCGGTTAATGCACGGTTTGTTAATAACGTGCGACACTGCTTTTTTTGCAATAATATGTGGTATTTGTTTTGTCATTATTTTCATCATCCCTCCTTTTGAAACCTCGAGGAGACTATGCTTCGTGAATGTGGCAATTCCTTGGTATCTTTATTTTAAGCCATAAGCCATTATTTTGCTGAATATTTTCACGAATCAGAATTTTATTTTAACTATCTGATTGTTTTAAATGTTTATAAAATTCTTTAATCTTTAGGACCATAATATTATCTTTAGGACAATAAATAGTTGACAAGTATTTCTCTGAAAATGTTTGGCACATATTTTTCAGTGTGAAGGCTTAAAGCCACGTTACTCTCGCCAGTAAAGTCCTCTTACTAAGGGCCTGAGGCATGATAGACTCTTCCACCGTCTATGTCTATTTTATTGACACTAGGATAAAGTCTAAGAGCAATGAAACCGCCCCCATGCCCCCTGTACATTACCACAGTTCATTTCGTCCTCCCCATATGGACAATGAGCCGTTCCGTCGCAAACATACTGGCTGTCTACACAAAAGCTCCTAGGACATTTGAAGTAGTAAGCAGGACACACAAACGATTCTGAAAAGATAATCATTTATGCCAGTATAAGAATACATTTAACCTGTGTAAATTTTTGTCGAAGCGTAATCGCCAACGAATCACTCAGAAACTAGATAAAGGCGACAGGGCTTTATGTTTAGTGTGTGAGTGATTCCCCTTGTTTACAATAAAATTGACAAAAATGAAATTTGTTATTTGATACGTGCAACTAAGTCATATTAATGATAAACATATTGTTTAAATAGTACGTTTTAGAAACTTACACAAAGAAAATAGTTTCAAAATTCCGGCTCAGTGGATTTATCAACTAAAAACCCCGTTTTTAATTGTCCATCTGCTATAAAAAAAAAAAGGTAAGAGAAAAGTCCAGGGAGTGCTAGAATCACAAACCGCAGCCCTTCCCAAACACCAAGCGCTACATTTGTATAATTCTATTAAGCTTGAACTGTTAATCATTGGGAATAGTTCAGAACATAAATATTAATGAGTTCATGAAAAATCCGAAAGTAATATAAACCCCGTCATAACTTTTCATCTGGCATGACATTACGCCACTTTTATATTTTATATAATCCTGTAAAGCTGGAACTGTTAACTGTTGGGAATATTTCAGAATACAGATATTATTGAGTTCATCAAAAAATCGAAAAAAGTAATCAAATGTACTTTTTAGAGGTTTGATTTTTTTACGTTCAACCGTCGCTGCAAAGTGTAGGAACAAAAAGCAGCTACTAAAAAGATGCCCTATGTACAGAACAATGTACAGAACAATGAAAACACTTACAAAGCTAAACCAGTCGCCGAACCGTTACGTTTTCTGGGTCAGATTAATTAGTTGCGGCAAATTAGGCATCATCAGTGACCTCATAAACAAAATTTTCAAAACTCCCGGAAAGAAGATATAAACTATTTTAAAAGTCGAGGAGACGTTTACGGCCGTTAGACGGTACCTACATTAATTGTAGTATAGATGAATAGATGGAATGACCTTTGCAATCAATGACATGAATTTGCCTACCACAGTCTTGAAGGTGTTCTAGAGAGCGACATCCAATGATATGACCAAATACATCAAGCCTATATAAGCAGTTATTGCTCCGGGATGTTGAAAATCCATAACCACATGAAACATCCGGTGTGTCTTGGTTGAAATCTGCAAACAATTTATATATTTACCCAAAATATACAGCATACTCAACTCCATACCATACTTGATCAAAACTTTGAACAACTCCTTGTGACTACCAGTTCATATGCCAAAACACTGCTGGATGAGTAACAAACACAAACAGTGTAGACACTAATCAGACGCCGTGTTCTTAAGCGTCTGATCTCGGCCTACACTACTTTCTCAGGCCTGTCTGACCGAATATTAAGGATAAATATTGTACAATAATACTAAGGATAAATACTGTATAAGAATACTAAAGACAAGAAAAACAAACGATAAATATTGTACAATAATACTACGGATAAAGAGTATGCAAGAATACTAAGAATAAAGATTGTATAATAATACTAAGGGTAAATACCATTCAAGAATACTGAGGATAAACACTGTATATTTATACTAAGGATAAATATTGTATAATAGTAATGATAAGAATAAATACTGTTTAATAATACTAAGAATAAATACTGTATTTAAATACTTAGGTTACACACAAAAGATAAATACTGTTTAATAATACTAAGAGTAGCCCCTATACAATTATAATACTAAGAATAAATACTGTATAATAATACAAATGATAAACACTGTATAATAATACCTAGGGTACATACTGTTTTATAATACTAAAGATAAATACTGCACAACAATAGTAAGGATAAATATTGTACAATAAAGCTATGCATAACTCCTGAGCAATAATACTAAGTATAAATACTGTATAATAATACTAAGGATAAATACTTATTAATAATAATAACGATAAAATACTGTATATAATACTAAGGATATATACTATGTTATAATACTAAGGATAACTACTGTACAATAACACTAAGGTTAAATACTCTACCACTATCACAGCCGGCCCGACCGGGAATTGAACCGAGGCCGCTTGCGTTATTTTTGAGCACTCTACCGCGTCGCTTTAAAAGCCGGCTGGTATCTCTAGGCAGTTCAAGTGTCATATTAACCTAACCTGGTGACATTCTTCTCCACCAATCTGAACTTCGTCCCCGAAGTTCCAGGCAAAAGAGAATCATATTTAATGAGAGTTGGGAAGTTATTGCAATGGGCTTAGTGTGATGTTTCGTTGGGCGCCAAATGTAATAGACGAAGAAAAAACTTCACGTCCGGCCTGAATTTGATCTGATTTAATCCAAATCATCATCGTTTATTATCAGTACATCACAGCACTTGCCACTTAGAATTAGCACTTTTCTATTTTGATGTACATGATGTCTTGAAATACATATCTGGCATTTTAACCTAGAAGATATATATATTAGATTTATTACTGATCAAACTAGCGTATCTTTAGTCGATCGTTGTTTGTGTATCGAATTCCCGAATGAAAACCCTCATTGGTGACACCGTTAGTACGCTTAGCCTCGAAGCATGCATTTTTGCGATTTAAGTGAAATATAGAGTTCTTTTTTTTATAGTGAGATTTCAGAAATATGACATCTATCAAGCAAACACACGTCGTTCGTCATCACTACGATGTCACGACATCACGACAATGTCGCAATGAAGTTATTATGTAACTGCATCGAATGTGTTTTAATTTATTTATGCATTAGATGAACAATGCATTAGGCACTGTTTTATTAGGAATTATTTGAAGTACACCACAACCTCTATGCTTGGGTCCAAAGCAAAAAGCGTGTTAGTTAACAACCGCATTGTTTTCAAACAAAAATATACACATTATATTATAATGACCATAAATGGTAATTTTCTTATCTTACACGTTTTTGTTTTTATACAACTCCTTTTGGGTCCACCTGCAAATCGTCTTGTACCCGAAAACATCTTATATTCAATTATCTTATGCCGGCCTCGGTGGCTCAGTTGAATTCGCGTCCGACTGGTGATCAGGAGGTCGCGGGTTCGACCCCCGCCGGGTCGGCAACATTCGTTCGTTGTGATTTGATCACGAAATATTTTCTACGGTCATTCTCTCCCTTCCGCTGATTCAAGAAAGGCAGTTGTCGGTTTCTGGCGAAAGAATATGCACATTACTAGTTAACCGCTATGATGACTAAGCTTGCCCAGTAAAAGCGTGGTCAGGTAAACTGACCGTGCTCGACATGACCCCATTGGGTTGACTGGGCCGTAAAACCTCAACACAAACAATGAACCGTCTTAGAAAGAGGTTCCAATGTTTTGCAAATATACGTTCCTCATTACATCAACGTTATTCGATTATCCCTCAAAATATAATCAGTGACACAAAAAGACCAGAGTGAAGATAAATCTGTCGCCAGAACCTAGAGTTTAAAGATCACTTATCTGTGCAAAAGTCTGTATAAGTACAATCAAATTTGTGATCAGCAAGCACGTATGAGAAAGCCAAAACGTGGTTGCTGAGACAGATGCTTGCTTCATACAGCCGAATATATTTCTTAGCCGTTACTGGGATCGATTACTGATCTTAAGACAGGTGACTGATTAATACAGATTGCCTGTACGTGAATAGATAAACTTGGAAGCTTTCCGCCATTTTATAAAGGTGTCAGGTTTATCGGCTTTCTGTTTGTACTTCTGCACACAGCCCCTTTGCAAAGAGACATCCCATCTAAAAAGGGATCTACTATAAAGTAGTTGCGGTCATGGTACCAAAGCCGTAATCCAAAATCATAAATCCATAAACGAATGACGAATCAGAATGTTCAGACCAACAGACATGGACCCCAGAACAAAGGGTGTAATCAGGCGTCCGCGGATAGTAAGCATTACTTGGTAAGCAAGCTTCGTCCACCATGCCCATGGGCCTGAACGAAGGAAATATCGGTAGAAGCGTATGTCCGGGATTTGGGAAGTCTATTTATGGCGCGTCACTGGCAAAAACATCAGAAACAATTCTGGAAACTGCCACATTGTATGGATTGACTAGATCATGATGTCTCCCATAGAACTTCTTAAGTGTTGCTACCAGTTTGGTTTTTTGATACCCCTGGCTCAACAACTTTTGAGTGAGCACTTTCCCACGCTCCATGAAGTCCTGATAATTTGAACAAATTCTGGCATAACGGATTAACTGTGAAACGTAAACGCCGTATGCTGGTGCAGAAGGGATATTACTGCTCAGGAAAGGAAAGTTAACGATGGGAAAATTGAAGTCATCCCGTTTGTCGTAAAGCCTAGTAGTAAGCTTTCCATTGTCGATGTAGAGATAACAATCCAAGTATGAGGAGGAGGCTGAAGTCTCCGTTGTTTCCTTTATTTCAAGTTTACGTGGGTAGATGAATTCTAAATACTCTGCAAATTTTGTGTTTTTCAGAGACAATACATCATCTATATATCTGTAGGTGAAATTGAATTGTTGTGCGAGGTGTTTCTTGCCTGCTTGGAGGAGACTTTGTACAAACTCCGCCTCATACGAGTATAAAAACAAGTCGGCAAGTAGCGGTGCACAATTAGTACCCATCGGTATGCCGATTGTTTGTTGAAATATCCGAACGCCGAACTCCACAAAAATATTGTCGATTAGATATTCCAGCATCTTAATGACATCTGCATCTGAGTATTTTTGTGGTGCATCAGAGTGATCCCGAATGAAGTATGTGTCTTTGTAGCCAATGACAACATACTGAAATCGACGGTTACCATTCTTGTGGAAGAAAACAACAAGTCGCTCCCCACCACACATGGGGGTTATTTTTCCCTTTTAGATTAGATCTCTTTTCAGAAAGGACATGATGTGCTACAAAGTAAACAGCAAACCACAAAAAGTGTTTCATTTGTCGAAAAAACGAATTAAAGACCACGTGTTTGATTTAAATGTGTATCCAGTATCCTTCATTAAGGTAAGGCATCAATCTTAAAATACAGTAAAACTTCAAAGACTCAGACGCAAATATTTCGTTTTAATACCGCGTCTGATTCAAACTTGTTTTGACTCCCTAGGAAATTCTTCTGCTAGCTCTAGATAACATATATTTAGGGATATTTTAGGGACGTTTTCTTACTTCATTTTGAAATTACATGTTGTGTGTACTCATTAGAATCGACTCATCTTGTCGATCTTCTGTACAATAGTGGTATGTTGAGTGAACTCAACATACCACTATTGTACAGAAGATCGACAAGACATCCCTAAATTACCCAATTTGCCTCTTGACCTGACGTTCTGATAAACCCTCTGTAGTTCATATCTAGAACAAATGTTTCATCGTCCTAAAGATGTCCGAGCTATTAAAGTTTGACTGTAGTGTGTTGAAACTCTTCAATTTCATGGTACAACTAACCCTATAGATCGCTCTCTGTAAATTTTGCTTCTGACGAATCTAAACATGCATTTTATTCCTCGAATATACACCGAGAGACAACGACAGAGCCGGAGCAAAGCATTTCCTACAGGACTGCTTGTGCGGCCAACGAAAACTCAGATAAATCTGCACAGCCGCACATTCTAAGCAACACTTTCTCGTCTGTCTAAAGAAAGCTTGAATGATTGTCTACCCACAGAGCGCCAAGCAATGACTTTGATCAGCTTGCAATCTTGTAGGAGCTTGCGCATTTGAGCCGGCAGATCTGAATCATTTCTTAGCGGACATGCAATTTGTAGGAAATGTTGTGCCCCAGTTTACTTGTTAGATCTTACTTATCAGATGTACCTGTATCGCACTTTCGGAAATGTGCGCCATGCGAAGATTTAAATCAGCCTGCGGTTCCTCGCAGTCTGATCAGAATCTTCACTGTGCACATTTGGGATAGCCAAGGATTCCAAGCATCTTCCTACGGACAACGAAGACTTTGATCACACAGTCGATTCGCCGGCTGATTAGAGTGCTCGCTTTGCGTAAATGTCAGACGGTTTCCTCGCGCTGCGACAAATACATGTATTTACCTGATTGACATACAATCGGGTTGACCCATATTGTCAACTGACTGACATCAAAAACATGGTTTGGCTTGAGTCTCATTTCTTCAATATAGCCACGTGAAGGATTCGTCACAACATCAAAGTGGAAGGCGTCATCTATCGGTTGTTGAAAATCTCTACCACTACAATCCTGCATCACACTGTAATGACTGAAATGATACAGTCAGTGGATATAACGGTTTGTCATTTTGTAACGTCGCCGTTCAAATCAACATTATGAAAACACGCCTGTTCAAATATATTGAAAATTTCACCACTAAAAACTGAAAGTTTTCACTTAAAAATTCTGATATTTTTCATATTTCTGCTCAAAACATAGATTGTGGGTACTCATTAAAACTGCCTCACCGAGGCGGTTTAACGAGTACCCACAAATTATGTTTTGAGCAGATATAAGAAAACTAATGTATACCCCCGTAAACCCAAGTTTTACTACATAAAAGTGGGGTTTAAGGGGTTCAAAATTATATAGGTATGTTTTCGTGATGATACATTCCTTCATTTTCTAAAATAACTCTGCAGATTACTTGGAGTAAAGTTCATGAAATACAGGTATAAAGTTCAAGAAGTCTACACGAGATTAACACAAAAATACAACACACAATTTACAAATACAGTCTAATTTCAGTGACTCGAACATCTTTGGGACTCTGGAAACGAGTTAGTGATAGGTAGTTTGCGCCACTGAGGGTTAATCATGGTGTCAGGTCAGGAAGCAAATGGCGATAATTTAGGAGTCTTTTTGATCTTTTGTTCAATAATAGTGCTTTGAGTGAACTCATCAGATTAGTCTTGAATTTGATGTTTTCCCCTTTAGGTAATGGAGCTGTCACTTTTTAAACTGGACATAAATTCTCAAAATCTAAGAATTATGCTGACGTCAGTGGTAACGTCGCCGAAAAAATGGATATTCAATTTTTACCTTGTTTTCAAAACTGTACTGCTTAAGAAGTACAATATTTATAGATAGACCAACTGAAATTGTTTTTATTGTTTTCTTCTGTTTGCAAACTTTGGTAAATTTTCATTATTGTAGCCTCAATATTTTAAGCGTAGGAATTTTTGGGAAAATATATTATTTGAAACAGTTCGTACAAGGCTACACAAAGAATAATCAACTACAGAACGACCGCCTTAGATTGGGCAGTAGATAAACTCAGTTGGGTATGTGGTTAATCGATTTTACGGGTACCAAATCTTCAACCCAGGTTCAAATGTCGTATAAATGATGATGATGATGATGATGGTGATGATGATTTTGATGATGATGATGATCATCATCATCATCATCAAAATCATCATCATCATCATCATCATCATCATCATCATAATTATCATCATCATAATCATCATCATCATAATTATCATCGTCATCAGCATCATAATCATCATCGTCATCAAAAAGCGATCGGCTAATGGAAAGGCAAGCAAAACACGACTGAGTCTGAAGTCAATACAACAAAAAATATATATCGGAAAATTTTAAAATCATTATACAAAAGGCAAAACTAGGAATGTTCAGATAGACAGAAATGGACCCAAACATTACGAAAACAAGCCTATTCAAATATATAGAAAATTTTACTACCAAAAAAAAATGAGAATTTTCAGATAAAAAATTCTGATATTTTTTTTTATTTCTGCTCAAAATATAGATTGTGGGTACTCGTTAGAACCGCCTCGACAAGGCGGTTCTAACGAGTACTCACAATCTATGTTTTGAGCAGAAATAAGAAAAATAATGTATACCCCTGTAAACCCCAGTTTTACTATATAAAAGTGGGGTTTAAGGGGGTCTAAATTATATAGGCATGTTTTCGTGATGAAATTAGAGTGTAATCAGTGATTCATGGAACGTAAACATCATTTGATAGCAAGCTTCGCCCACCATGCAAATCAGCCTGAACTGAGATTTAGGAATATACGGGAATTAATGTTCGGGTTTAGAAAGACTGTTCGTTGCTTGGCTGTGGCAAAACATCAGATGTAAGCCTGCAAACAGCCATATTGTAGGGCTTGGCAAATTAGTCATGCCTCCAGTAGAATGTCTTATGTGTTGACACCAGTTTAGTTCTTTGGTATCCCTGAGTCAACAGTCTCGTAGTGAGCAGTTTTCCTAGTTCAGTAAAGTCCTGATACTCAGAGCAGGTTCTAGCATGTGAAACGTACACATCGTATGTAGGTACAGAAGGAGTACGGGAAAGAAAAGCATGCTCACCTACTGGAATCGTTCGAAGTACTGTTAATAAGAGGTGTATTGTATCTAAGGCAAGTACAGGTGTGAATATGATCCCAGGTCCAGCCAGGTAAACTTGAATCTTTCACAATGCTGTCATCTAGTTCATAAAGAAGCTGTACCCAAGGTTGGCATATCTGGTCGACACTTTGATGGCATTGGCTACCATTTATTAACTTCAGCAGTCCATCCTCATTGGCGTAGCTGAAGAGTCTGTCAGCATTTCTTGTGAGGGAGCTTCCATGGTCGATGTTATGGAATTTAGTTTCAAGTGTTCCATTATTCTGGTGATTTTCAAAGTTACATTCTACTTCATTGCCATCTGTAAGGTCATCAGAATACATATTTGCGATAACAAATGATACACATTAGATGCAGAGCATAATGAAAGATGAGCCGCGATGTCAGAAAACGTAAATCCGTACTTGTGCGACCAGCAAAGATTCAGATCAGCATGCACATTCAAGCAGTCTGATCAGAGTCTTAACTGGACGAGTGTTTGTTAGCCAAGGATGAAAAGATTCATGTGAACAGATCAGACTACGTGGATGCGCATGGGGATTTGAGTCTTTAGTTGGCATTACGAAAATACGCCTATATAATTTTGACCCCCTTAAACCCCACTTTTATATAGTAAAACTGGGGTTTACAGGGGTATACATTATTTTTCTTATTTCTGCTAAAAACATAGATTGTGAGTATTCGTTAGAACCGCCTCGCCGAGGCGGTTCTAACGAGTACCCACAATCTATGTTTTGAGCAGAAATATGAAAAATAGAGTTTTTTCATCTGAAAATTTTCAGTTTTTGGAGATGAAATTTTCTATATATTTGAATAGGCGAGTTTTCGTAATGGGTGCACATTTCAGAAGGTGCGTTTTCTCATGTTGCAGCTCAACTCATTTTACGATGAATATATGCACTTTCAGGGGAGACATCTCTGTGTTGTAATGATATTCTGAAAGCGGTCTTTTTTAAAAAGAAAGAATTTGTTACCACTGGGAGCAAAGGTGTTTCATCTTAGAGCAGACCCCTTTCAGAAAAGCGGTGTGTTTTGCAGGAAAGCAAAGTTTTAACATGAATTCTCTAAATTTATCTTATAAAACATTACGGAAAATATGCAGCTGTGCTTAGTGTATATATTCAGCTTTAGACATTTAACCGAGTTATCCGACGTACATTATGCAATTTGCGTCAAGAAAAATGTACATGTATATTTTAGCATATGCAAACTGAAACTTTGGGCGAGTCTGAGCTTTTTATTTTCATCTGAAAAAGTTCATTTTTTGGTGGTAGAATTTTCAGTATATTTGAATAGGCATGTTTTCGTAATGAAAAGTAGAAATGAGTCAAAGCACAGCATTTCCTATAAGACTGCATGTGCGCCCAACGAAGACTCAGATTAGCCTGCGCGTTCGCTCAGTCTGATCAGTCTTCGCAGGGCATTCTGTGGGTAGCCAATGATCTGAATTCTTCAAGTGAACAGCGAATACTCTGACCAGCCGTGGCTTATCCAAGGAAACTAATGCTACGTTTAAGTTAAAACACCAACTTTGTTCCACATTATATGTTTTAGATTTTCAGTTTGCTACGCCATCAAACAGTACGCACGACTGTCTCATAAGGATATCAATGAAGGCAAATTAATGCCACGTCCAGCTCAAATAGCCTCAGCTGTTTTGGATGAGATACTGAAAACCGTTCACATTTTTCTAATTGGCATAATCAATGGATATAAAACGTTTTTAGATGTTTGAAATCCTCTGCAAACGCTTGTGTGATTGCAAACGGAGTAAAGTAAAACGCAAGAGTAGAGGAAACCCATCGAAAACTCGCCAAAACAGAAAACACACACACACACACACACACACACACACACACACACACACACGCATATATATATAAATATATATATATATATATAAAATGCGAAATAAGAAATCGTTACTGTAACCATTGCTATGACAACCAAACAAAACAGAGGAAAAGCACAGAAAACCAATCCAGTAGAGAGGTATCTAAGGGATTACGTTTAGTTTATATTGTTACATTATTTAAGGAGAAGACGCCATCTAATCGCATTCCCATTATCAAGCTATGGGACCTTTTTGTTGCTGTGGTAACCTTAAAAAAAAGCTTACCATGACTTAATTAATATTGAATTTCCCAACCTCATGCAAGATTTCCACCATATTAAGTTCAAATCCCTTCAGAGGTTTTGGAGAAGATTTCGTTTCGGTGTTTACTGACGATCAGACAAAAGATGAACACAATAGCTGATCCTGGGCATAGTGCTGATAAGCCACAAATGGGCGGGAGCACAGCATTTCCTACAAAATCCAGGCTGATCTAAATCTTCTCTTGGTGCGCATGCCCACAGAGTGTCCGTCGAAAACTCTTATCAGACATCGCGGATGCGCAGGCTGATCTGAGTCTTCGCTTTGCGCACATGCAATCAAAATGCTGTGCCCCCAGTTTAGAATATAAGAATAAACGCACATATATCATATACACCGCTTTCATGATAACCAGCATCCCACCATTCTTGACAGCTGTTGGGAATTTGACAATTCAGTTCATCTCCTCTGTCAATACAATCTGGTATTCCATCACACCTGAACACTATTGGAATGCACCGTATGTATGCGCAAAGAAACGATTTTCCATCTTCGCAGTGGGATGCCACTGAAAATACAGTACCATCACGGTAACATACCTATATAATTTTGACCCCCTTAAACCCCACTTTTATATAGTAAAAATGGGTTTACAGGGGTATACATTATTTTTCTTATTTCTGCTAAAAACATATATTGTGGGTACTCGTTAGAACCGCCTCGCCGAGGCGGTTCTAACGAGTACCCACAATCTATGTTTTGAGCAGAAATATGAAAAATATCAGAATTTTTATCTGAAAACTTTCAGTCTTTTTGTAGTGAAATTTTCAATATATTTGAATAGACGTGTTTTCGTAATGTCATTCAATTATCAACCCATTTATGCGGAGTGGACTCTGGTACGTCAACGCTTTTGACAGGTCATTTTTACAAAAGAAGAGGTGTCTGTTTTTTATTATTATTATTATTATTATTTATATGTTTTATAGAAATTCCTTTATTTGATGCAAAAAGTGTAGACCCTGATCAGACACCGCTACAGATTAATCCAATTTAGTAGTTTTGTGGATGCCTTTTAAAAGTAATAAAGATCGAATAAATGGATATCTGGAACTTTGTATATGTTATTCTGTGTACATAAATGACATTGGCCTCGCAAAGTGAAAAGGTGTCTTCGAGCATGCGCTAGATGCACATTTAGATTCCTTCCGCGCATGCGCATAGTCTCATCCGGGGCTTTTGCTCTCCATTGACACATTCTATAGGTATTATGTTAGCGGACAGTGAAGGCCATGATCATACTGCGCGTTTGTGCAGTCCGATCTGAGCCTTCGCTGTCCCCACATGACCCGAAGGCATATTTTCGCTTGATGGGGCTCATATACTGTTTAAGGGGAATGAATACACTTTCAAGGGAGGCAACGCTGTCGCTATCGTTTTGGCCCCCTTTTGAAACGGGTCTGCTCTTTCCTTTTAGATAAGTCCTTTTTCAGTAGAGGGTTGGAATGCAATAAAGCAAACAGGCAGTCACAAAAGTTGTCTCCCTTAGGGAAAATCCACCACCTCCGAAATATTAAAAAAAACATGTTCTGAGATTGATATTTGAGCTACCTCATGACAAGACCAACGAAATGGATGTCAACACTGCATCACGAAATTATGCCTGAATAATTTTAACCCCCTTAATCCCCGCTTTTATATATTAAAATTGGGGATTTACAGGGGGTATACATCATTTGCCTTGTTTTTGCTCGAAAACATAGATTGTGGGTACTCGTTAGAACCGCCTCGGCGAGGCGGTTCTAACGAGTACCCACAATCTATGTTTTGAGCAGAAATATGGAAAATATCAGAGTTTTTTATCTGAAAATTTTCAGTTTTTGGAGGTAAAATTTTCTACATATTTGAATAGGCGTGGTTTCGTAATGGTGAAGACACAGATCAGCCTTGGTATCCGCCCAGTCTGAGCAAAGTCTTCCTTATGCTCTCTATGGGTAAGTAAGGACCCAGGCTTACTTCATGCAGACAGCAAAGACTCTGATCAGACTGGGCGGATGCCCATACTCATCTTTTCGCTGGTCACACATGCCATTTTGTTGGTTTTGTGGTGGCTCATTTTGTGTTACAAGTATAAGCTTTCAGAAAAAAGCTTGACGTTTCGCTCACAATATATACTAAAGCTGACTTTAATACGGAATAATTATGTGTTCCTTACATTCAACTCTTGGCTAATCGGCTAAAATTCCATGATGCTAAAGGTGAATTTGAGAGGTTAAAAAAAGACCTCGTCCGTCGGCCTCAACAAGAATGACCCTCATAATAAAAGATAATTACAGTTGTTGTTTTTTTCACTTCGCTTTTTTTCGTCTACCTCATCAAAACTAAAATAAGTAGTTAAGAATATTACATTTTTGCCACGCTGTCTCGGGAATGCTAGAAATTGCACTTAGCAGTACAAATGCATCCACCCACTTTAACCCTTATCCTGCTGAATAATTTAATTAGCCACACCCATTTCTGTCTATCAGCCAATCAGAATACATCATAAAATGTTTTCGTTCAAAATCACAAACTGAATGACAAACAGAGTAGATCCTGATCAGATGGCTTCTTCAGAAGCCATCTGATCTGGATCTACACTGTTTGCAAAGGTAGGAGTTGTCTTGAACAGCAGGATAAGGGTTAATGAATGTATATCCTATAACCTTTGATGAAGTACTGCAATGGTAACCTTTTAAAATACAGTAGAACTCCAATAGCTCGAACCCCGATGGCTCGTTTACCATGGATGCGTCGAACACGTTCTTGAGTCCGCAGGGATTTCCTCAAATACGATATACGGATAATTTAGGCAGATTTTCTTCTTTTATCTTGCAAATGTATGCTATGTGCACTCATTAGAATCGCCTCGATGAGGCGATTCTAATGAGTGCACACAGCATATATTTATAATATAGAACACAGAAAAGATATCCCACAATTATTTCCATTATGCATCCTGGTATGGCACTAGTAGTTACCCTCCGTGGCTCGAACTACCGCTATCTCGAACAAATTTTCATGATCCAAAAGGGGTTCGAGCCATCGAAGTTCGACTGTATATACATGAGATGTTGTGCCGAAGCAGTGCATGTGAATGGGGAACACTCTCTGTATATGAAGGTGGTTGAATGAATATTATTATATTCTATTATATTCAGTATTCCAGCTAGTCCAGGGTTTTAGTTATAGACAAGCATAAGATCAACCATGCATTGTTGTTCAACAACGGATTCACTTCCGTGTCCCAACCAATTTCTATGTACTTGTCTCCGCCCATGGGAGTAGACGATAAACAGATAAACTGACTTCTTTGTTTTATGGTCTGTTGCAATTCTTTTTTGGGCCGCGTCAAACAAAAAAGGTACCTTCGAACATGCGAACACTACGCAAATTCAGTTCATCCTACGCTTGCGCAAAGTATCATTCGGGCCTTTACACACCATTCAGTACCCATGTAGTATCCAAAAATTCTGTCCACGGACAGTGAAGGCCCTGATCTGCTCGAATGCGCAGACTGATTTGGGCCTTCGCTCTCCGCAAATGCCTGTTTTCGCATGGCGCGGTCTAATTCTAACCTTGGTACATTTGACTATGGAGATAGCTTTTATGACTTCTTGTTTGCTTTCCTATACAGCGATCCCCTTCTGAAAAACTACTCTCTCTCTCTCTCTCTCTCTCTCTCTCTCTCTCTCTCTCTCTCTCTCTCTCTCTCTCTCTCTCTCTCTCTCTCTATTTCTCTCTCTCTCTCTCTCTCTCTCTCTCTCTAAAAAATCAATTAAGAATTTACTCTTCCCACCCCACTTCTGACAGTAATGTATTTGTTCCCCGTTATGTTTATGCAAATTCTTTCTCACAGTGTTGATCACACGAGCTGTAACATACCTTCGGACAAGTACCTTCGGACATGTGCGCCCAGCGACGATTCAGATCAGCCTGCGAATTCGTGCAGTCTGATCTAAAGCTTTACTTGAGCATTTAGGATAGCCGAGGATCAACGTTTCTACGTGTGGACAGCAAAGAATCTGATCAGACTGCAAATGGAATCACAAGTGTATTTGAGTCTGGGCTTTCATGTTACAAGGTACGTTTTATTACATTACAATTTATCTCTTCTGGTCTTTGGAAACGACATGGCGCGTTTCGCGTAATTGTGACTCTACATGTAAAGTAAGTATTACCACATCCATCCTCATCTAGTCCGTCACTGCAGTCAATTTTACCATCACATCGTTGCCTAGAATGTATACATACTTCTTCTGTACACCGAAACTCTTCAGTCTTACACGGAGGAAAATCTGAAAAAAAAAAAAAAAAAAAAAAAAAAAAACAGGCGAAAGAATTGTTTGTTATTCAGCAAAGCTTTTCTTGAAATGTTTAGTAAGTTATTTGTCACAATGTTACCAGTCGTAGATTAACTTAATCAATTAATCAGATTTTTTCACGTAGCTGGGCAACAGAGTCACATAGTGGCTGCGACATTTTAAACTTAATAAACTCCCTCACTTTATATATTGGAGTAAGAATTCAATTTCAATTTTATATATGTCAGGCAATGTGATACAGATATTCCTAGAGAAAAATGGCCAAGGTATTTGTAAACAGCGAGACCTCAGCAATACTGCGGCGTCTGATCGGAATCTGCTTTGTTTGCCAATCATCACGAAAACTTGCCTATATAATACTGACACCCTTTAATCCCACTTTTATATAGTAAAACCGGGGTTTACAGGGGTATACATTATTTCCTTATTTTCTACTCAAAAACATAGGTTGTGGGTACTCGTTATAACCGCCTCGGCGAGGCGGTTCTAACAATCTATGTTTTGAGCAGAAATGTGAAAAATATATGAATTTTTTTATCTCAAAATTTTCATTCTTTTATTTATTTATTTATTATTTTTTTTTCCAATATTTTTGAATTTTCAATATACATGTATTTGAATAGGCATGTTTTCGTAATGTACCGTGTTTGGCGCCTCAAGACTAAAATTTGTTACAAACGAAACAAACAACAAGCGACGTCATTTAAAGCTTTTCATTTTGGTCGGGTTTATGTCATTTCTGGCAGCCGAGGACGTCAAGAACTAAAAGAACGAGAGACTCAGACTATAAAAATCAGTTCGGCACTATGCGATAGTTCATTAGTTGCTGATATGATATCATCACACTGTGAGTTATAGACAATAACTAACTGAGAAATCATTTTACTGACTTGTTAGGTATATAATAATAATAATAAAAATAATAATATTAATATTAATAATGATAATAATAATAATTATTATAATAAAAATAACAGACAAAAACTAAAAACAAAACCGCAAAAAAAAAGAAAAAAACCCACACACAAAAAAAAAAAAAAAAAAAAAAAATGTCCACCTATTTTTTCCGAGTGGACTCTTTTACCTTAATGTACTCTTTGAACCCATCACAACATCATAAAAACATGCTTATATAATTTTGATCATCTTCAACACCACTTTTATATAGCAAAACTGGGGTTTACAGGGCTATACATTATTTTTCTTATTTCTGCTCAAAAACATAAATTGTGGGTACTCGTTAGAACCGCCTCGTCGATGCAGTTCTAACTAGTACCCACAATCTATGTTTTGAGAAGAAATATGAAAACTATCAGATTTTTTTATCTGAAAATTTTCAATTTTTGGTGGTAAAATTTTCAGTATATTTGAATAAGCGTGTTTTCGTTATGCGGTTCATTTCATGACATAAAAAGTGTCTTGCTATTGTTTATTGTCACCATATTTCATAGAAATTCATGTCCTAAATGCAAACAGTGTAGAACCTGATCAATCGCCGCGAGTCCGACATCTGACCTGCATCTATACTGTTTGCCAATGTCCCTTTAATGTGCCCTAGGCATAAATGGGTTAACCATGTGGGCGTGGATTAGTGCATTCTGCGATGGACGTGGCTTAATACTCTCTGTGGAGGGCGTGGACTAGTACTCTATGCCAAGGACTCGTTCCATAGCATGCGCTTGAATATAGGAGAAAACTATTACAGAAATGAAGAGAGTCTTGCAAACTGATCAATAGCAATGGGAAAAACATATTTTACATACAGCAGCTTTCATCCGAGCTGTCCTTGCAGTCTTGGTGGTGGTCACACAGTACACTGATCGACACACAGGTTCCGTCGCCGCAACTGAATAAAACATATGAACAGTGTCACGCCAAACAATGATTTCAGCGATAATGCGAACATAGAAAGTCTTGATCAGCTTACATATATGCAGTTGTATTTGTACAGCCACACCTCGTACATTTTAAGTAACATTGACGTCAGTAACGTTGACAAGGTGCGGCGGTACGGATAAAACCTTAGGGGTTTGTAAACCCGCTGAACCCGGTTTGCATAACGAAAACCAGTTTAAGGGAATGTGATACGCTTTCAAGGCAGATAAATCTGTCAAACTATTTTCGATCTCTTAAGAAAAAGTGTCTATACTCAAAGGACCTCTAGGGTGCATATTCTTTCCGTTCAGAATAACTCTCTGTCTGTAGTGGATTGGAGTATAGGAAAGCAAACTGGAAGTAATAAAAATTATGAAAAATCTACCAAGTGTGTCTATCCGTCTAAAGGTGAATGAATATGTTAAGCAGACATTCCATCATTTTACAGGGAGGTTGCCTCCATTGTAATAATGATGTCATGTCTGCTTAACATATTCATTACGTAAACACGCCTATTCAAATATACTGAAAATTTTACCACCAAAAAATGAAAATTTTCAGATAAAAAAAATCTGACAGTTTTCATATTTTTGCTCAAAACATAGATTGTGGGTACCCGTTAGAACCGACGATTGTGGGTACCCGTTAGAACCGCCTCGACGAGGCGGTTCTAACGAGTACCCACAATCTATGTTTTTGAACAGAAATAAGAAAAATAACATATACCCCTGTAAACTCCAGTTTTACTATATAAAAGTGGGGTTTAAGGGGGTCAAAATTATATAGGCATGTTTTCGTGATGAATTTGCTCTGCTTTTTTTTTCTGGCAAGGGTCTAATCTAAAAGGAAGGAATTTGCTCCAAGGGTAGCGAATTCTTTCATTTGTTAGGGTAGATCCTATTTCAGAAGAGGATTTGTATTCAGCAAAAAAAGCAAGTCACAAAATTTGTCTCGCTTGTTACAACTGAAGAAAACCTGCATTGTTTTTTCTTAAAAGCGAACTGCAGAAATACTAGTGTTTGTTGAACAGCCACGGAAGGACTGAAAACAGAAGAATATATGGGAGTACATAAACTGGTAAATCTACGTGCAGTTGTAAGTAAGGTTGGCTATGACATTATGGTCGACCCATCATGGTCTACCTATTTGCACTAGTTTCAGATTGCCATTGACGCCTCTTTCATTGGAGTTTTATGATTATTTGTACATGTATTTTACTGTGATGTTCCAGTGATGAGACAGAAGACCCTACACGGACCGAACAGATATTTATAATTTTTAGCTGCCATTACGAAAACACGCCTATTCAAATATGCTGAAAATATTACAACCAAAAAAAGGAAACTTTTCTGCCGAGTACCCACAATCCATGTTTTTGAGAAGAAATAAGAAAACTAATGTATACCTCTGTTAACCCCAGTTTTACTATATAAAAGTGGGGTTTAAGGGGGCTATATAGGGATGTTTTCGTGATGACTAAAAATATGGGGCGGTTTCGGTCCAATAAAGTCGACTCACGTTATCTCGACTTGGCTTATCTCGAAGTGAAAATCTGGTGCTTGTTTTAACATCAAAATTTAACAATAGGTTACAAAATATTGTGGAAAAGAGAAGAAATTGCTCCTACGGAATGCGTCTCTATCTTCAGGAGTAAAATAACATTATTCATTTGTGAAATTTGGTTGTTCAGTTTTGCAAAACTGATATGTCGAGGTACGAATATCTCGAAGTATTACAGAGAGTCCCTTGAACTTCGAGATAAGGGGAGCCAACTGTAGTTTAAAACCCCTAGTAGTTATTCCTGCTAACTGTTCCTAGCTTCCTTTTTTGCAATTCTTCTCAAAGGCTCCATGTTACTCAAAAGTAGACATATTTTTTTCTAGGAAAGATTAAATAAATTGAAATACAGTATTAATACGTACGATCATAAGATGTGGCATCTGACTGCCTGTAAAATTTAGTTGAAATGAAATGATTTTTATCATATCTATGAATTAATGTTGCCAACATTAATTTAGAGGTACGCTAAAAAATCATTTCATTTCTCGAACGAGAGACTGATTGAAATATTACAGGATGTCAAAAACCCCATTTTATGATTGTATTAATACCATATATCAATTTATTAAACTTTTCTTGAGTATAAAATGCCTATTTTTGAGGAATATGGAACCTTTAAGCTTGTGTATCGATTATAATAAAGGTGCCATTGTGTCTTGACAGTGTTTGTTTTTCTATTCTTCTTTTGATACCCCAGGAAGGCTGTGCTTTGTGAGTGTGGTCTTTCCTGCGTTATTTCATTTGAGCTAGTGCACGACAAAACCAACAAAATAGTATGTGCCCCAGCGTAGACTCAGACATGGGCATCGAGCCAGTCTGATCAGTGTCTTTGCTATGCGCTCAATGGATAGCTAAGGACCCAAGGTTTCTTCATGCGGAAACCGAATACTCAGAGCAGACTGGGCGGATGCTCCATTACGAAAACACGCCTATTCAATTATATAGAAAATTTCACCTCCAAAAACTGAAAATTTTCCTATAAAAAGTCTGATATTTTTCATATTTCTGCTCAAAACATAGATTGTGGGTACTCGTTAGAACCGCCTCGGCGAGGCAGTTCGAACGAGTACCCATGGTTAGGTAAACTGACCGCGCTCGACATGACCCCAATGGGTTGACTGGGCCGTAAAACTTCAACGCAAACAAATAATTGTACTATATAAGAGTGGGGTTTAACGGGGTCAGAATTATATAGGCATGTTTCCGTGATGCAAGCGGATCTGTTTTCACTGAGTGCACATGTGATGTTGTAGGTTTTGTCATGCGCTGGCTTATTCATAGTTTGATATCTTAGAAATTCAAATAGATTACATAGAATCTATAGGCGTACACAGGGACACACATATTGCATTACGAAAACACGCCTATTCAAATATACTGAAAATTTTACCACCAAAAAGCGAAAATTTTCTGATAAAAAATTGTGATATTTTTCATATGTCTGCTCAAAACATAGATTGTGGGTACTCTTTAGAACTGCCACGACAAGGCGGTTCTAATGATTACCCACAATCTATGTTTCTGTACAGAAATAAGAAATATAGTGTATACCCCTGTAAACCCCAGTTTTACTATATAAAAGTGGGGTTGAAGGGGGTCAAAATTATATAGGCATGTTTTCGTGATGTGTATCATTAAATAATGATACATCTATTTATATTTGTATATTTGAATGCCTGTCTCATTAGCCAGACTTACTGGGTGTACTGGCGTTTTTTGTTTTGTATTTAGATTTTTCCGCGGAGATCCGGACCGGAGTCTTCTCTGTCTGCATGAAGAAGCTTTACATTACGAAAACACGCCTGTTCAAATATATTGAAAATTTCACCTCCAAAAGCTGAAAATTTTCGTATAAAAAACTTTGATACTTTTTCCTATTTCTGATCAAAACATAGATTGTGGGTATTCGTTAGAACCGCGTCAGCGAGGCGGTTCTAACGAGTAGCCACAATCTATGTTTAGAGCAGAAATAGGAAAAATAATGTAGACCCCTATAAACCTAAAGTTTTACTATATAAAAGTGGGGTTTAAGTGGGTCAAAATTATATAGGTATGTTTTCGTGATGGGTCCTTGGTTACTTACATATTGTACCGTAAAGACTGATTAAAGTGCGAGGATGCTGATCTACGTCTTCGTTGGGCGCACGTGCAATATTGTTTGAAAAGTTTTACCCTTTCCTCTTTAATATATATGTGTCAAGTAACCATTAAGCTATATAGAGATGCGTCTGAAAACCGTGCGCCATTTTATCGAAGCATGTCCATTTTACGTCCGGAAACATTTTTAAACCACATCATATATAAGGATTCAATGCTATGGGTACTCGCATATCATACTTGCCTTTCGCTTTTCTTCTGCATGGGATGGAAATATGTGCACTTACCGGTATTGCATTGATGAACAGGAATCTGAAATATACAAAATTAGTTTAGTTGACAATTATTATTTATATTATTTGAATTGTTGTAAACAGGAACCTGAAATACACAATTCAATTGAAGTTGTAACTGTTAATTGTATTCCAGAAATTGTTTTTTTAACAAATTAACTTAATAAAGCATGCGTTTACAGACACATAACTATGCAGTAAAATTGTCATGTCTAAACACAATAAGAATGTATGATCATATTTTAAGGTGTTCCTGTATTTCAGTGTAAATACGGTGATTGTCAGATATGTCAGCTTCTAATATAAGTTGTGGGAAACGAAAGTAATAATAATGCAAAACAGCGGCTGCAAAAATTATCATGAGCGACTATATTCAAATCCAGAATCTTAATTTAAGCGATCCGTGCTCTTCCATTATTTTAAAAGACCCACGAAATAAACAATTTCTAGGGCACCCTGTACCCTAGGTTCAAAGTTTTAATGTATAGAATGTCAATCAACGGATAATCTTGGATTCTAATTAAATGCACCGTTTCTGTTTGTTTAACCTCTTCAGACCTGCAGATCAAAACATTATTGCGAACAGTGTACATCCTGATGAGACGGCTCATGATGAGCCGTCTCATCAGGATTCACCCTGTTTGCCATTCTGCTTTGGTTTTTGACTGAGACCCCTATTTTAAAACAAATGGATCTGACCTGATTCAAAGATGGAATATTCCACTTTTGAAACTCAGGGATGAAAGGGTTAAACCTCAAAAATAATTTAGTTTATGTGTTTGCATTAACTATCTATAATGTAGTTGATATGTTTACTAGGTTTAGGAATATTCTGCGGCAAACGGCATGCATGGTTGTTAACCCAATTATGGTTGAAAACGTTTGCTTCCCTCTTTAATTGCGCGATAGTGGGTCAATCCTCGGACTAAATGACGGTGCCTCCTTAGTCTGTTTTAGATTGTTAGCGCCTAACTATTAAATCCTCCGGTCGGGCTCATCGTGGTCCTGCTTGTGGTTTTTCTTGTGTTCTGATTTCAGATCACTACTAAGCCATTTGCTTTGTTTCATCGCAGTGATTTTGAATATATGTGTTTTATTGTGATGTTTCACAGACGAGACTCCTAAGCTGACTCCTATGCAGACTGACCATACAGTTGACTCTCGTTATCTCGACCTCGCTTATCTCGTATAGCCGCTTATCTCGAAGAGAAAATCTGGTCCCTGCCTAAACATGAAAATCTAACAACAGGTAAAAAATATTGTGGAAAAGAGGAGAAATTCTCCTCTTTTCCACAATATTTTTAATATATCTCTAACTTCAAGACTCCAATTACATATATATTTGTTAAATGTGGTTGTTCGAATTATTTTTTCCTCAATTCTGCAAATCTGATATGTCGAGGTACGGATATCTCGAAGTATTTCAGAGGGTCCCTTAGAATTCGAGATAACGAGAGTGGACTGTATATTTATAGCTTGGAGCTGCATCGGAAGTGGGGCGATGAGCTGACATGTCCCACTGTGGTTTTCCTACTGGCTGTTCCGGGGAGGGGGTGGGGGGGCTCTTCCGTTGCGAATGTTCTTTCTTTGTGCGCGGTGGTTTCGTATCTGGCGTTTGTTTTGTCATTGTTTGTTCCGCGTCTCTCCTTCTTTTGGTGCCAGGGCAAGGCTGTGCATCGTATTAGTGACAGTTCCTGGTTATCTTCACTTATATTTTATGACCAATGAGTCCATTCCGGAATCTTTTTTTTTTCGCAGGCTTCTCCGAATGATGAGATGAAATGAAAGACAGAAAATGAAATAATGGCGTAATGATGAAAATACATACTTCATTTATTTGTTTAACACATTTATTAATTATTGTTTTCTTTATATGTATGTATATATTTTTTCATCTCTGCTTGATTAAAACGGTATTTTTACAGATTCGGTAAAATGCAATTTTCAAACCAAATTGATAAAATTAAATATATACATACACATACCTACCCACTTACGCACATATATACATACTCATTCATATATATATATATATATATATATATATATATATATATATATATATATATATATATATATATATATATATATATATGTGTGTGTGTGTGTGTGTAAATATATATATATACATTACATATATACATATACACATACATACATACCCATTCCCTTATATATTCATATACATAGATGCATCCGTCATTAATTTACGTATGTTTTTGTTGTTTTTGTCTTTTTTTCGTTTGTTTTCTTTTTTTTTTTTTTTTTTTTTTTTTTGGCAGAATTACAACTACAAGGATTTTAAGATATGTGCCAAAATAATTTAAACATTTCAATAACTTGAACGATTTTTTTAGCAAGAAGGAAGACAGAAAATAGTGGTATACCCGCACATAAATCAGTGATACTGAGAAGGTTTGAAAAGTATATTTAAGGTTGTATATGGTTGGGTATAGTCACTCACGGAAAGGCAGACGAAAGCTTGAGAATGTTATGCCAAGTTAGAAGTTCAGATATAAGGTCGAGACTCTTAATAAGATAGATGAGCAACAAAAGTTCAAATTACACTTTAGTTAATTAATGCTCTTTTTTTTAAAGTTACATATTTTACTACTCCTTATCTATAACCTACATGTCTAGTTACTTAACAGTTAGGTATTTCAGTTCAGAGGTGCCAAAAGATTAAGTAACTGACTTTCTTATTCTGCAAAATTTGATTTTTCCCAAACCTGATTATAATGCCTTATTTTTTTGTAATGATGTCTTTTATTGATTTAGTATTATACGTTTTGTTTTATATTTCACCAGGTTTCATATTTTCCATAATGCCCATTTGACTATATGTAAAATTATATCCACAAAGGCTGATATTCTTTAATTTTGATTTTCTAGACCAAAGTACATAGTTTTAAGTCAAAGCAAATTTCTTCATTATTTGTTTCAGTAAGAATTAAGTTAATTTTTTGTTCAATAAATAATGTCTTATTTACGAGGGGACAGTGATAAAATAGATGGGCTAAGCTCTCGGCTGCGGTCTTTCAAAAATTGCATGTACCACCCGACCCTCCCATAAGATTTAATGGGTATTCTGTAAAGACCGAATTCTGAATTATTTTCCAGTGAAGCTGTTTCTCTTTATTTGTAACAGGAAGTAGTAATGAGTTTTGCCAAATATTGTTCCAGCTTTGATTATCCCCAAACTTTGTTTCCAATTTTAATTTATACTTTGGTGTAAATTCTGTGTCTCGTAATATATCTTGTATGTTGTAATGATAGTTTCCTCGGCTCTATTGCGTTTGTTCTTAGTTTTATTTTAAGTGTGTTTGAATTTGAAGTAGGCTTTGTTTCTCGATTTTTGTTCTCTGTTACCTGTGTATTTTGTAGAGTGTTAAAATAAACGTCAAAAAGATTGCCTTTGGAAACAAGGAACACACTACAGATAAGAAAATAGGAGTGTCGGTTTTATTGAGACTCTTCATAAGTAGTAATGAAGTTTGCAACACTGCTTACGCCCTCTAGCGTATACATGAGTAAGCCACTGCTTTGGAATAGATGATTTAATGATATTATATGAACGCACACCGTTTTGTTTACTTACAAGTTTATCTATCGTGCAATCATTGTTTAAAAAACTATTTAAGTTTTCGTCCAAAATGGCATTTATTTTTTGTATACCATGTTTACTAAAACTATCGAACCAAAGGGCTGTATTTGGAAATGGAATTCTATCGTTGACATTTATATGTTCACCTAAAATTGATTCTCTATCTATTGTTTTATCTTACTTTGAAATATTACCCACCTCCTTTATAAAAGTTAAATGGTATTGTTATTTCTAGCTGTAAAAAGTGCTCTAAATTTATCATATTAAGCGCCCCCCCCCCCCACCCCCTCACCCACCCCGCCCCGTCCCGTCCCGTCCTCTGGTATTAAATACATTGTTTTATTATTTACCAGCGGCTGTTTTTTTTGTCCCATAAAAAGTTCGAAATTTTAGTGTCTATTTATCTTAAAATATTTATTGGTATACGTTTCGTTTCTAATTCGAATCCTATTTGTGAAATTAGGAAAGTTTTTATGATGAGGCTTTTATCTTTGAGTGTTAAATCCCTTGTTTTCCAGATTCTAATGCAGTTTTTGATCTTTTTTTATTTTGTCCATCCAAACAGCGTTCTCATCAATATTATACCCGTGATGTATACCCAGTGTTTTAACATTATACATGGTCCATAATACTTCATTGTATTCTGGTACTCCGGAATCGTTTCTAACAATTTTATGAAGGTCACTGATGAGGCCTAATTGGCCGAAATTACCTAGTCCATTTGGCGCTTTAGCTGTTTCAGTTTTGTAAGTGTTTCTGAACGTCATCCCTTTTAATATTAATTGACTAAAATTCTTACCCATTGTTGTGTGGCAATTTGCTTCATCGCTTCCATCTAAGCAGTCTGTTTTATTATCACATCTGCCCAGAAAAGATATAACCTCCTCATTGTCACATATAAACTGTGAGGGTGATGTTTGATACTCTTTCATTGTTGATTCGTTCTCTACACCGTCTTTAAGACCATCGGAAGCCTCTGAAAATATCAATATCATCACGAAAACTCACCTAATATAATTTTGACTCCCTTAAGCCCCTATTTAATATAGTAAAACTAGAGTTACCGGGTTATGCATTATTATTATTATTTTGCCAAAAAAATTGTGGATACTCGTTAGAACCGCCTCGCAGAGACGGTTCTAACAAGTACCCACAATCTATGTTTTGAGCAAAAATATGAAAATATCATTTTTATCTGATTGTTTTTCCCTTTTTGTATTGTAAAAGTTTCAATATATTTAAATAGGTGTGTTTTCGTAATAAGCCGTAACGCTAAGTATTCTGGGTAAAACTTTAGCGGACAATGTTTTGAAATAGTTTTCTTATTTTTATCAGCCGTTTCCTCAGATGACACTTGCCATGAGATACCAAAGCCTATTTTCTGTGAAAAATATGGAAAACATCATGAATTTATCGTCTGCTGAATTTCACCAGAGCAGTAAAGGCTTAAGCACTAATCACAACTACTGATAGCTTTCTATTTTTGGTGAAAATAAGGCTTAACATTCCATGAAACGATTCTAATGAGTACACACAATGTACATTTTCATGATAAAATAAGATTCTTTTTCCTAAAACATCTCTAAATATTTGTTTTCTTGAGATATCGGAAGAATTTCCTGGGGATAAAAATGAGTTGGAATCAGCCACGGTAAAAAGCTATCGGTGTTTTAATAATTGAAGATTTTCATATCTTTTTTTTTTTTTTTTTTTTTTTTTTTTTTTTTTTTTTTGTAATTTATTTCTTTATTAAGGCTCGTATTCATATTATACACAATGTACACCAAAACATCTACAACATAGTGCATGTAATACAATAGATATCCTATGGCACCGAGAAAGGTAAGTGGAAAATTTGAATATGCAACATCGGTAACATATGAGTAGGAGGTTTAATACTTAAAGAATACATGACAAAAAAAAAAAAAAAAAAAAAAGAAAGAAAAAAGTACAGGATAGTTAAAGCAAGAATCTGCGACATCAGCCTGTATTTTTCTTTTATTTGGAGATTCGGAAAACAAATAAACAACTGAAAATGTCAGTGTCCTTTTACAGTACACATGTAAGTACAGCATTGTCATAATTCTAATCATATGCCATTTTTGATCATGAAGTTCTATTTTATCTTTTGATAAAGCCATATATTTTTCATAGTCTCTGGTCCTTTTTACCATTAATAGAAACCCGTTTTGTATCAGGAGTCTGTTGTGTATAGTTTAATGAAATTATATAATGCTTAGCTAAATTAATCACAAAGTTAATTACTGCAGTCTTGATATTCCCGTAAGGTGATACATCAAAACTTACTTTAAAATATTCAAAATAGAAGGGAAAGCAATGATCAGGAACAGATACAATTATCCCACACTTCCCATCAGAGACATCAAAGGGAAAGAAACACAAACACGAAATAACTAGACCCTAATGGAAACATCACTAGCGGAAAGCCAAACGGACAATTGCTTTCCCACAAGGTGGCCAAATGGCTATCCAAAAACAAAAATATGTAAGCGACACACACATTCAAAGACGAACTATAACAAAAATAAACCATGACAGAAGAACCGCCTTGGAACGGTCAGTGAAAAGTATTTCGCTGGGGGGGGGCTTAAATCGATTTTACGTGGCCACAATCCTCACCCTTTCATCTGCCGCGGTTTAGACACATAATTTGTTCAGTCCGCATGAAGGCTTCCTAACTCATCAGTGCTACATCTCCGAGAACACAAAAAATCAACTAATTACAGAGATGCAACAACGACAAGGACTCGACAGCACGAAACAACTGAAATGCTGGAGCAAAAGAAAACCAACAGTCAGACTCCGGTGGGCCCGACCAAAGATAGAGCATCAAGTACCAACCAGCATTACCCAAAATTAAATTTCAAATAAGCCTTTACGCTGGAACCATCATACAATCTGAGGCCTAACCCGCCGGCGTGCAATTAAAGGGAGAAGCAAAGTTATTAACCGTGATTGGGTTAACAATCACGCATACAGTCTGTCGTATAACATTTTTGTTGTACCCAATCTTTTTATATCGAATAATGATTTTACGAAATTGGGTACTGAAGTCATTGCAAGCATATATTTTTTTCTGAATTTAGTCACCATAAAATTAACTAGGAAGTTACATATTCTGAATTTTTTACCAAAAGTCATTCACATACCAACATTCCCAGAACAAATGAGCATTTGTTTCCTCATGCAGCTAGCAAAACTCACAGAAGACATTTATATTGGAAAACACATCAGATATGCATAAGCTTTTGAAATCTTTTCAATGATTAATCTACTGCAAATGTTGCATTATCTTAATTCTTCTGATTCCATAATCGTTTAATATCGTTGCAGACAATATTTCAATACATAGAATAAAAAAAAAAAAAATATGGAGACAGTGGGCAGCCTTGGCGACACACCACGATATATGTAAAAAAGTCAGCCATTTAGCCTGCATTTAATACACAGCTATTTGCTTGATTATCAGGTTTTTTCATCTTTGATTTCGAGTTTTCGGCCCAGACAACACCGATAAGGTTAGTCGAGCCAGTCAGTTTACCTATCACACATTTCCTGGGCTAAGCGGTTAACTAGTACTGCGCACACATATGTACGCCAGTAAGTGACAACTGTTTTTCTGAAGTTATCAGAATGGAGAGAATGACCATTGGAATTATTTCGAGATCAATTTCTAGTAAAGTTATGTGGCCGAGCTGGGTTTCAAATTTGTCATTACGAAAACACGCCTATATAGTTTTGACCCCCTTCAACCCCACTTTTATATAGTAAAACTGGGGTTTACAGGGGTATACATTATTTTTCTTATTTCTGCTCAAAAACATAGATTGTGGGTACTCGTTAGAACCGCGCTGAGGCGGTTCTAACGAGTACCCACAATCTATGTTTTTGAGCAGAAATATGAAAAATATCAGAGTTTTTCATCTGAAAATTTTTTCAGTTTTTGGAGGTGAAATTTTCTACATATTTGAATAGGCGTGTTTTCGTAATGGTGATCCCTGGATCTGCAGGCAGACGCGCTACCGACTGCGCCATTACAAAAACACGCCTATTCAAATATATAGAAAATTTCACCTCTAAAAACTGAAAATTTTCAGATAAAAATACTCTGATAATTTTCATATTTCTGCTCAAAACATAGATTGTTGGTATTCGTTAGAACCGCCTCGGCGAGGCGGTTCTAACGAGTACTAACAATCTATGTTTTTGAGTAGAAATAAGAAAATAATGTATACCCGAGTTTTACTCTATAAAGTGGGGTTTAAGGGAGTCAACATTATATAGGCTTGTTTTCGTGATGGCTGTGGAGCCCGGCGCAATCTAATCATGCCTTTTCTGTCCAATGACATATACCATACATGTACTATCTAACGATTCTACCAACAGACAATGGAAGTCCTAAACAGAAAAATGCTAATTTAGAATTTCCTTGTACATGCATATAATACAGACACACAGAAGACATGTTTCAATGTTGAGACAACATTGCATCGTTGCATCGACTTTGCTGAAACGTTGTTTGAATGGACCGGCGACTGGGAAAGGGCACCTTAGAACATATGCGAACAGCGAAGATCCAGACCGGCGTGCACATCCTCACAGTCTGGTCGTGATCTTTGCTGTTCCCCTACACAATATAGAAAAAGAGGAGGGGAGATGGGATGTGTCGGGAAGGGGGTAAAGGGTTGGGGAGATTTTTGTTTGTTTGATAAAAGAAATCAGGAACCTCTTTTCTTCGAATAAAAAGACTGAAGCAGGGTAAATGCTATTATAACCTTTGTAAACACGTAAATAAAACAACAGGCTCTCATCGCGGAAAAAAGGGAAAAAAATACAGGCCCGAAAACATCTTACCGTCCTCTCCCACCACACCCCACCCCCACAAACCTCATAAAAACTAAATGGCCAGTCCTTAAAGTAACGATTGTTTAGCATGCACATTTTAACTGCAACAAAATGTATACATAGATTAACAGATGCAATCCCGCAGAAAGCAAAGCGTCACAGACAGACGAATGGATGGAAAGACGGTTACACAAACAACGTGAAATCAGTATACTCTCCCACAAACACAGCTCCTCACATACTAACACAGTTAGTGGGAAATAAGCACAAATTGCAGTGGGGCGTGGGGGCGGCTATCACGAGACGCACATTCAATCCAACGTGATACAGTGCAATTACCTTGTATGGAAGGACCGTCATCTTCATCAGCCATTAATAATGTATACTGGCACACTGCTACTGTTGCTGTCTGCTCCTCACAGAGGGCGGACTCCCATTTCCGTTCTTCAGACAACAGAAGGGTCATTCTCGTACAATATTGTCCAGGCTTAGGAGACGGCTGGTCTTTACCCCTTAAGAACAAATCACAGATTTTAAAAGCTATACGGCTATTATCTCTGCAATACCAAAACGCTGCCTTTAAAAAGCAATTAAAGGTTGAGAACTCAAAAGTCAGTCATATAAAAAGTTGAACAGTCTAAACTGTACTTAAAACACAAGTCGACCAAGAGGGCAACAATCGCTAATCTAATTCGAAGACTAAATCAAACATGTATTGCAAGAATTTTTTTTTTTTTTATCATTAACAAGCTTAACTTGACACCCTCTCATTAGAATAAAAAGCATATAAATAAGCCTTGGAAACCTAAGGGCCGATATCAAACTTGCCCGAACTTTTAGGCCTGTCCTGATTACCACCAACTTCATAATGATTCGATAATAAAAATGGACGCACTTGCATGGAGATACAATTATCCCATTATAAGTCTATGAAAAAAAAATATTTAGCTGCTCAAGGGCAACTAATTCCATAATCAGTGGCCCCAACTGACCGAAATTAAAACTCGTCCGAGATTTTATGCATGTCATCGTTACCTGTAAGTATAAAAGGGATCGGATTAAAAGCAACCGAGAAAAGGTGCAGACATAGTTTTCCTCATTATAAGTCAGTTGGGGCTTTCTGTTGTCATGTAAACCAGCGTTTTGATCCAATCTGCCCCAAAACTTTACGCAGCCTTTTTCCTACCCCAAAGATGTTACGCATATAATTTGATCAAGATTAGCCAACTGATTTCAGAGATATTCAAGTTTAAAACTTTGAAAATTTTGTCACTCAAGGGCAAATAACTCCAAAGTGAGTTGTCTGCTCCAGTCCGAAATCAAACACATCCAATTTTTTATGCCTATCCTGCTTACCAGCAACTTTGATGATGCTTTGATAAAAATGAATGAACTAGCATGGATACACCATTTTCCCACTGTAAGTCTATAGGAAACTGTTTAGACCTCAAAAGCAGCTAACACTGTAGTCAGTGATCCGATCTGGCCGAAATTCGAACTCGTCCGTGATTTTATGCATGATCTCGTTGATGACAGTATAAATAGGATCGGATGACAAAACATTTGAGAAATGGTGGATATATCATTTTTCTCCATTTTAAGTCAATTGGGAATGGTGGTTTTCTGTTACCACAGAAACCAGGGTTTTAATCGAATATGCTCCAAAACCTTATGTAGCCTTTCTCCTACCCCGATAATGCTACATATAAAAATTAATTATGATTGGCCGACTGGCTTCTGAGATATTCAAGTTCAAATGTGTGATTGATTTTTTTTTTTTTTTTTTTTTTTTTTTTTTTTTGTCGTTCAGTGGCAAATAACTCCAAAATAAGGGATCTGATTCGGACCAAAACCGAACTCGACTGAGCATTTATGCCTTTCCCGGTTACCAGCAACTTTGATGATGATTCAATCAAAAATGAAAAATTTTCGACGCACAAGGGCAGCTAACTCCGTCGTCAGTGAGCCAATCTGGCCAAAATTCGAAGTCGTCCGAGATTTTATGCATGTCTTCGTTAGCGACAAGTAAAAAAGGATCGGATTAAAAGCAACCGAGAAGAAGTGATGGCACCATTTTCCCATCATAAGTCAAAAGGTGCTTTCTGTTGCCATGGACACAAGGGTTTTGCGTCTGATAAGTACCCACAACATATGATTTCGTAGAAAAATAAAACAAATTGTATGTCGATACTCCTTATCTTGAGCTATGTATAATAACAGGACTGGCAAAACCTTGTCTTAACCCTTAAACTGCCAATCACAATAATTGTCGTCTGCTTTGTCATCTGTCTGTGATTTTAAAAGTCTTTTTTGTAAGTAGTGTGGACCCAGATCAGACTGCTAGGAGCAGTCTGATCTGGGTCCACTGTGTTTGCAAAAATAGGTAAGAATATTCAGCAGACGACATAAACAGACGACATTTTCAGATGCAGGTTTTTATGGCGTTTTAAGGGTTAATAGCGGAGTGGTCTTATTTCCGTGTACTCTTGATAGCGGAATTTTACTGTGCAAGGCGCGACTTGTTACACTTGTCCAATTTCTTTGAGGACAAATAGAAAAGTTCAGTTTTCTCTAGCTAATTATAAGAAGAAAATCCATATTATGAGACATATTTTTTTTCTTATTTCTCAAAGAAAACATATGTTTAGATACTAATTTTTGGCGCTTTATCGAGGTGCTTTTAGGGAGTGCCCACAGCATTTGGTTTCTTCCAGAAATAAGAAAAATATGTTAATTTTTAGGCAAGTTAATCTTGGTTGAGCAAGTGGATTTTGACCATTTAGTTATCCGAGTTTGATAATTCCACCACCCTGGTCTCCAATACTCGGTATTCTTAGATTTTTGTTAGTTGAATTGTTATTCAAGCGAGTTGGTTGTTATTAAGGACAGAAAAGTACTTTACCATGCGAGAAACGTAACTGGACTGCCGTCAGTCCAGTGACTAGTCATGCTGATAGAACCTTGTCGCAGCAAACCTAGACATAAAGAAAAAACGAAAGTGATTTTACAACTATAATCGCAACGCCCTCACCCTTGCCCTACTTTAGAGACAAAATATATTTCATTAACCAATTTAAGACTGTAAAACCTCCCCTACGCTTTATACTAGAAGAGTCGAATGTGAATTTTGGGTATGCCAGGCAATGTGATTTAGATAGTCGTACAGAAAAATTGTTTTGAATAGCGTCATTTTTGGATCGATTGTTTACAATCGGGCCATAGTATACAAACGCCAAAAGTCCTTAAGGTAGTTGTCCACGTGATTATCATTACATGTAACCAATGTAATCAAACCGCGAGCTAGACTAAATCCAGGTTACGGTTATTTACTCGTATAGCCGCGCTGTTCTTGTCGTTGTGACGTCAGAGTGCTATTAATATAGGGTCAGCTATAAAATCTGGACTGGGATATATGGGACTGGTAAATAGTGCAGGCTCAGATCAGACGCCGCAGAACGCGGTCAGAGACTGCACTTTTATCTTAAATAACAGGAAGTTATGGGTTAAATGAAACAATCGTAAATCACCGTTTAGGACCATTGTCTAAGCCTGCACTCTGAGACAATCAACCCAATAGTGCTTTGATTAATATGGGAGGCTTATTTTGTGACTTCCTCTTCGCTTTACTGCACGATGTTTTCCTTTTTGACAAGGGTCTACTCTAAAAGTTGGTTAGTATTTGTTCTGTTCGGAATACAGTTGACTCTCGTTATCTCGAACTCGCTAATCTCGAATAACCGCTTATCTCAAAGTGAAAATCTTGTCCCTGCCTAAACATGAAAATCTAATAACAAGTAAAAATATTGTGGAAAAGAGGAGAAATTGCTCCTAAGGAACAATTTCTCCTCTTTTCCATAATATTTTCGATATATCTCTAACTTCAAGAGTCCAATTACATATAAATTTGTTAAATGTGGTTGTTCGAGTTATGTTTTCCTCAATTCTGAAAATCTGACATGTCGAGGTACGGATATCTCGAAGTGTTTCAGAGAGTCTCTTGGAATTCGAGATAACGAGTGTTCACTATATATGTTTTACATAAGGGATACTTTTAAATTATCATGCTCGTCTGACTGTATATACTGTATACACCATTAAACGATAGCATTTGTTTCCATTTAAGAGAAATTCTCTTTGTTAAAATGAACAATGATATTTAAGAAAGGGTTTTTTGTTTTATTCTTATTTTCTCAAAGTAAATTTGTTCTGGATATTTGTTAGAATCAACTCAGCAATTCTAATAAATATCCAAAATATATGTTTTCTTGCGTATAAAAAATTCAATTTTCTTGCATAATTTCTGTTTAACTGTCACCACAAATCGGCTAAAATAACGAATTTTGTTGTTGTATTGAGTGCATCAAGAAAACATGCCTATATAATTTTGACCCCCTTAAACCCCACTTTTATATGGTAAAACTGGGGTTTACAGGGGTATACATTTTTTTTTTCTTATTTCTGCTCAGAAAATAGATTGTGGGTACTCGTTAGAACCGCCTCGCCGAGGCGGTTCTAACGAAAAACCCACAATCTATGTTTTGAGTAGAAATATGAAAAAATATCAGAGATTTTTATTTGAAAATTTTCAGTTTTTGGAGGTGAAATTTTCTATATATTTGAATAGGCGTGTTTTCGTAATGGTAAGGATGGACTGTATAGCCATTCCCTTTCATGTGAGACGCTATGCACGTTGAAAATCTCGACTGCAATATTATTTCTCACCTATATAGGAATATTTATTATTGGTATGTTCAAACTTGTGAAGTAAGGTGTAGCCAAGAAATTCTTGTTCAAGCTTCGAATGCAGACTGACTAGGGTCCAGTTATACTTTCTACAAATTTCGTTTTCCACAAAATCCCAGCTCGATATTGAACCTTGTCGCAGTTTTGAAAGGTCTTCTAGGAGAACATAACACTTTCCGAAGGAGGCGGAACATACTGCAAATATATATAACAATGTCGTCTATTCAAATTATTTAAATATGGAACATATTAGTCAAATATAATGCATATTTCCAAAACAACGATATTTTTATAAGTGAATTAGCAGAAATGGAGAGAAAACGGGTTCAAATATATCTCAAACATGCCAAGTTGTCAACTCTTCAAGGCTCACACTAGATTTTCAAACGAATTACAGTGAACCCCCGTTACATCGACAGTATTTATTTCCAAAGACGTTGCCGTTAAAATGACTTTGCTGTTGTACAGGAAACGTAATGAGCAGATTGGTATGTAAGAAAGGTCTTGTTCTGTTCATATTTCTTCATAGAACACATATGTTGGCTAATAAGGCAGTTCTAACAAATATCCAAAATATATGCTTCTTTTAGGTATTAAATACAATATTCTTGCATAATTTGTGACAAAATGTTATCTTTTAAGCGAAGTTTTCATGACAATCTGTCATTTTAACGAATTTTATCGTTGTATCAAATGTCGGTATAATGAGGGTTGTCTGTACCTTTGAGAGCAATGAAAGCACACATGTACACAGAAATACTATTAGCGAAAGTGTTTCATTTCTACTAGGTCAGATTAACTAGTTTCGGCCAAATTAGGCCTTATTAGTGACCCACAAATTAATTTCTCAATTTCTGGAATGGGATCAACGACCACAAAAAACCAAAAAATATAAATTTCGCTATAAAATGATATGTATCGGAGACATTTTATGCTCCCCACCCCACACGGCACTAACAGATAAATTAACGTTTAAAGGTACCTCCCTTGATAGTATCTATTGTTCGTCTTTTAATGGCACGGTGGTGAGTAGGTGCTTCCGCTGGATGACGACTCCTTCTTAAGTCCATATCGGACATTTGATTCCTATGTTTCTTTGATTGGCGCCATAGCAGTCATTTTTGAAGAACAATTACAATGCAAAATGTAGAATTACAGAAAATGCTTCATTTTGCGTTGACAGGTAGTATAGCTCGACAATACGAAATAAATACCACTGTGTTCGGACATCGACTGTTTTTATACAATTTATATATTTTTGTGTCATAAGGTGATGGTCGGCGTAGATCACGGCACAATGATTTGTCTTATACGAATGGATAGAAAAATAACTAAAACAATATTCTCACAGTACAACCATATGTACTAATGGAAGTTAGCGATAAAAATCATACGAGTATGGACGTAAAATATAGAAAAAAAACATTTCGGTAGTTTGCGTTGAGGCTAACGCAAAGTGTAGAACATTTCTAACACACGTGTTACTCTTATAAGAAAAGGTTTGCTACCAGAAAGAGTAAACACTAGCAAACTATTGCCTTAAAGAGTAAATCAGTGCAGGAAGCTGTGTCAAAGAGCAGAATAATAATGAAGGTGAATGAATATTACCGTGGCAGTGTTATACCCTTAAAGGTGTATTCATTTGACTTCAGAGAAACCAATAATGTACTTAACATACCTGTTGTGACATTCCTAAATCCCGGATGATAAAACAAGTATTCTGAAAAGT
The DNA here is from genome assembly GCA_964016985.1 of Anodontia alba. Taxonomy (NCBI): domain Eukaryota; kingdom Metazoa; phylum Mollusca; class Bivalvia; order Lucinida; family Lucinidae; genus Anodontia; species Anodontia alba. Next base: position 27,826,401 of record OZ024832.1, on the reverse strand, counting down.
AATATAAAATTAAATTATAGAAATAAATTGTATTTGTGTGGATTTTATCGATGTGTACACTCCGGCGAATCACTCACAAACTGAACAAAGGCTAAAGACTTTATGTTAACCCTTCTCATGCTGAATAAATTGTGATACCACACCCACTTCAAATTTCCAGCCAATCAGATTACTTGATATTTAATGATAAACAGTGCAGATCCAGATCAGAAGCCAACTGTTCTGGATCTACACTGTTTGCTTAGACAGGGCATGTCGTGTTCAGCATGAGACTGGTTAAGTTTGTGAGTCATTCGCCAGAGTTTATCAATAAAATCCTCAAAATTAGTATCTTTTCCCTTCGATCAAACATTGTCTCCAAAATAGTACAAATGTAGGAACAAATGTCAACCTCTTGCTTCAAAGTCACACGTTAAAAGATTGTTTAAGTCAGTGCAATGAGTATTGAGAATTGACATGAAAAGTATAAGCATCATATTTGATACACGAGGTACATATATGTTCTGACATATTTAATTCGTTGTTATTTTCACACGCCTTGAATTTTGATATGACTGGTCATGTAAATAGATGTTTACTACAGTATGTAAAAGGTATTTTTTTTAAATTGCTGTTTTAAAGCATGAATTACTCCCCCTTAATTCTTCAATATCATTCATTTCAAAGCAAACGCATGTTGTAAATCGAAAGTATATGAGGTGATTTTTCTATCTGAAAGCCTTTTACGAGCTGTTCACGCGTACTCTGTTTGACATCTTACTTAATACTTTGAGTCAACATATGCATTGTTCTTATTCATTACGTCACAGTACTGTTAATGTTTGTCATGTTAATTGCAGCAATTTACAGCTGCCAATAACATGGACCGTTATTTCGAATTCCAAGGGACTCAATTGTTAATTTCTCTTTGCTTTGCTAACAATCGATCGATTGGTTTAGACCTTGCCTTTTAACTGTAATAAACACGTTTCCAGTTTTCATTTTATCTATTTTTTATGACTTTCCGTAGAGATGAGAATTCAACCCCAGTCTGAGAGTAAAATAGACGTTACAGTGTTTGTGAAAGTATTTGTTATACCTGCGCCTTTGCATTATATGAATTACGAATTCTAAGTATTAAGACCTTCTAAGGCGGTGGTCCTGGTGGCCACTTTGCTTTCTAGTTTACTAGTTGTTTTGTGATGCAAGCATTTTGGTCACCCTCAACAGCTGCCCATATTGCTTTCTGTTTTACTTGTTGTGATGAAGAGTGGCATTGGGGCCCAGAGTGAAGTAAGCTAGCTGTAAAAGTGCTTTAAACTCCCCGGTGGTTTACTCTACTGACCGTTCTAATGCGAGGGTCCCGGTGTTAGTCTTACTCTTTGTTGCTTTATGATTTATTCTACGTGGCGATTTGTTTTGTGTCTTACCTTGAGTCATTTTGTTCTTGTGTTTTTCAGACCTTTAAGCATTGCGATTACCTCGTTGGGGAAGAGAGAGCTAATCTAAGTACTTTTCGTACGTTTGTTTGATTTGTGCTTGTTTGGATTTGTCGGTTTCCTCTTCCTCTTGGTGTAAGGGAAGGACTGTGGTTTGTAATTGTGGCACTCCTCGGACCTTTCTCTTACCTTTTATATATATATATATATATATATATATATATATATATATATATATATATATATATATATATATATATATATATATATATATATATATATTCTGCCTTAATCAGGCTGATGCCTGTCATAACCTAATTACGATAATGCAACAGAGCCAATACATGCCCAACGTCCAACGGGGTGACAACCTACACTGCACTGGCAGTACCAGCCTTTGACCGGTGTGCTAAAATGTCGTACTGGTTATCAGATGACAGATGTTCTCCAAAAATCACCAAAACCAACATTCTCTGTCTATTCTCGAACAGCCCAAATAAGTCATCAAGACCTGACAATTATATTCTGCTAATGAATACATTTATTTCAGAGCCCGTCAGAGCCTTTTCTTTCGGTCTGCTTTGTGTTTCTTGAAGACGTTGCCATTAACTCTGCAATTGAAATTTTGTGATAAATGTGACCGAAAAACATTATGTTGACTATAGGCACAAGAACAACTGAAACAATGGTAATCCTATGATGCCAATCAACCTGATTCCATTTATTGGGGACTATTTTTTATAATTTTTTTTTCCAAACTATAAGTTGTTTGCATTCAATAGTCAATACATTCATAAAATATGTGTTAAGTGTAAAATATACATGTAATTTAACATGTAATTCAAAATCCCTCTTATTGGGGACTATATTAGAAAAGTATTTGCATTATGCAATTTCCGACTACCCTTACCACAACAACGAGAACATTTCAATTGCAGAGTTAATTGCGACTTCATCCAAAAGACAAAACAGACTGAAAGAAAAAGCTCTGACAGGATCGGAAATAAATGCTGTGTTCTTAATCAAGATATAACAGTTAGCCCACGATGACCCCCTTAGGGTATTAAAGAATGAACAGAAAGAGTTTGCCTTGGTCATTTTCTACCTTAATCAGGCCAAGGTATACATAGGTAAATATCTTTCTTCTGCTGGCCAGTCCGACATTTTAGAAAACCAATCAGGAGTTGGTACTGCCCGTGCAGTGTAGGTTGTCAAACCGTTGGATATTGTGCATATAATAACGCCTGTTTTGTTGTTGTAATTAGGTTATGGCAGGCATCAACCTGGTAATGGCACAAACATCTCAGTTTTGAATGCTTTGAATAATCTATATACCCAGTAAGCATTCTTTATAAATCTATAGCGGGCCGCTATCGGCCCGTCAGGGTAGCTGACGCTATAGATTTATAAAGAATGCTAGCTGGGTATTAATGCAAAGGCGCAGTCGATGACTTGGGTGAGGTATAACAAATGTTTTTATCTTTATTTTATTTTATTTTTACAAATATTGGAGCTAATATATGACTATAAGAGTGGGGTTGAATTCTTTTCTCTGAGGAAAGTAACGAAACTCAGACACAATAGAAACTGAAAACGTGTTTATGGCAATTAAAGCTCAAGGTGAAAACCTATCGGTCCATTGTTAGCAAAGCAGTGAAATTAACAATGGTTTCCATGTTAGTACTCAATGTTCTCAACGGTACTGTCTTAAACAATGTGGCCTTGAAACTTGTCAAGGTGAACCACCTTCAATTTATGCGATGTACAACAGTAAAAGCATTTACAAATATAATACTGTAGTTAAATCCATTCATGTCATTGACAGCTGTAAATTTTTGCAACTAACATGACCCATATCAACATTACTGTGACGGTATAAATGACACGAACGCATATTTTGAATAACAGATTGCAGAAACATGTCAAGCAGAGGAGATGTAAACATCTCGTAAGAGGCTTCCAGATAAAAAAAATATCACCTTATATCTAAGATATAGATACTTGAGATTTGCAAAATGTTTTAACCTTAAAATGTAAAAAAAAAACTAAAACAAAAAAATAAATAAATTAAGTATAAATAAATAGAGGGGTAACTCATGCTAAGGAAGAGCCATCTATAGAATTAAGAGTTTACGTATCACAGGAATACATGTTTTTATATGACCAGCAATATCAAAGATGAAATGCCTGTTAAAATGCGTGTTGAGGTTTTTCGTAAAGTCGGCCCTTTGAAAATTAAAGAAACTTCACTGCCAAAATCGTTTTTCTATAACTCCTCTTAACTGATTCTTACAGAAGAAATAATAACCTGTATTTAAGGAGCCACATATATGCTTTCAAATATATGTTTTCAGACGCATTAAATCATATAATAGCTGTAAAGCTGTATATGCATTTGTTTGTCACTAGTTGGGCTAGGGGGTAAATTACTCCACCCCTTTAATTTGAATACATCTTCCAAATAGTTGCTCCATCCCACTAAATAGTTCGCATACATAAAGCCAATACATAAGAAATCATTTCAGAGGATTTACATGGAAATCGGCTCGAGTTAAAAAAAACAACAACAGACCTTACTGACACTGCTATATTCATTTGTGAAATGTGGCGGTTAGATTTATTTCTTCCTCAATTCTACAAATCTGACATGTCCAGATACGGATATCTCGAAGCGTTCTGGAAGTTTTGTTGCCTTCGAGATAACGTGAGTCGACTGTATTATTAAAAATGGTGTGGCTTTTGGTTATGGTCGAACTATTATCCACTCAGCCATCCGTTTTTAGACATATTAATATATAGAGCTTCCGGCAAATTTTGATATTTTTTAACGTGTATTTTCTGACAAATCCGTCTATATAGAATCATTTCTGAAAGCTTCAATATTTTATCATAAAGCATTACAGAAATATGTGTTCGCAAGTTATTCTAGACTGTCACGTCTTAGAACTCCAATTTAAAACGTCAGCGAAAATTATGACGCCATATTACATTTCCAACTTTAGTTACAAGACGAAATATGCAACCTGACTGCACAGTATAATTTTAATTTATGGATTGCTATATATTTTCTTTATAAATATGGCTATTATTTCTGCAATTAAACGAAAGTTGTTGCTATGGAACTTTGTTTCAATGGAAACACAAAAATATATGAATATGGTTATATCAGTAATATTGTTGTCATGGCAAAAATCAAATATGTGTTTCCAAATTGAAAAGATAAGATTTGCCACAATGCAGTGCTTGTAAATAAAATAAAATTAAAGACGAGGAGGAAAATAGGATTTTAACAGTTTAAAACATAAACTGTTCAAAAGTCTTGCAGACTGTTGTAATGTCACTTTTGTTAGTTAGGGGAAATATTATATAACATAATCTAAACAAAAGCCAGAAATACGCACCGCTCCATTCTGACGTCACTAAGGAATCCACCGACAAATAATTTGACATCATCTCATAGGTAGCACTGAACCCTTCGAGTATTCGATCCGCATCTTTGTTGAATTTAAAGGTGATCGTTAGTTCTCTGGACAGAGACTTAATACCCCTAATAGCCCTGTTTGTGTTACATAATGTTCGTGTGACATCATCGCTTAACCGAATTTCGAAAGCAGATTGAATACTACACTCGACATGAAAACGATCGAACTGTAGCCATACATATCTGAACGCTTCTCCAAGTATATGCCATGTTTCATCGCTCAAATAGCTGTAATCGCCTGTCAAAGATCCAGAAGATAGTTGTGCACTGTTCCAAGAACATCCAACCAAAGCCATACATGAAGGAATCTCTGAAAGATACAAAATGAACCACTACATCAGAAACCGGACCATCCTTCATGTGTGCCCAGTAAAGATTCAGATCAGCCAGCTCATTTCCGCAGTGATCAGAATCTTCGCGCGGCGCATTTTGGATATCCAAGAATGCAAACTTTCTTCATGAGGGCGACGAAGACGTCGATCAGACTGCGCTGGAGCGCAGGCTGATTTGAGTTTTTGTTGAACGCAAATGTTAGAAGATACGTTCTCCGACTTTGCGGCTCAAATGATAGGCTAATATAAGGCGTAAAAAATAGCTGGGTTTCCACTAACCCGACCGACCCTGTTTCAAACACCCGACTCTGCTATTTTTTGTCAGTAAATATGCAAAATGAAACAAAAAAAAAAAAAAAAAAAAAAAAAAAAAAAAACGTAAAGCACAGAAACTCAACAAAATACATATATTTTCATAGAATTACAAAAAGGTAAGAGAAAAGTCCAGGGAATGCCACAATCACAAACCGCAGCCCTTCCCAGACCCCAAGCCCGACTCTGTCCTTTTCTGGAGAAAATATAGAAAAATAATAACAAAAAAAAAATGTACCGACCAAATTTTTTACAGCAGTTTAGTGTAAACACAGCTATATTTTTATGCCCAATACGGCAATTCTTAGGTGCCGCTCTGTAAAGTTTCGTCACGAAGGTGAAATTAGAAGGCCCATATAAAACATGCCAGCAGGCACACACTGCTGACAAAAAAAAACAACAAAAAACGTCGTTTCACGTTGATGCAACGCAAGTCGCTGTCCTAACACCTATTAAAGTAAAGGCACGCTAATAATCGCTTTATGCTCAAAATAGATTTATCTGCACTACATGTGGTGTAAGTGTCAAGTTATGGTGTAAGTGTCAAGTTACGGCCGTAAAACGTCTCCCCTATCTCACTATAGCGTAGTTATTATTTTGCTCTTTTGTTATTATTGAGCTATTCTGTGTGTTTAAATGTATATATCAGGTTCACAGATGAGGCCTAGACTAGCTAGTCTGGCACAGTAAATTTTACACTTCACCTGTTTTCAGCTTTATGAGTGTGTTCATTGATTTCAAACGTCAGTCCTTTTAAAATCTATTTGTGTACGTTCAAATTATGCGAAAGGAGCGTATATACATGTACTTGCGTGCGTACCCGAATGTGCGTGCGTTTGTTCATGTGTGTTTATCATCTGAAACAGATATATTGTCTTTAGTATTTTTAATTTTGTAAAGGCAGCTTTACAGAACAAAGGAGAATGTGTTTGTAAATTTAAAACAATACTCTAGAGGACATTTATATAAGCCAAATTATTGCTTGCTTTCAATTTGCGACACACGCTAAATAGATGTATCTTAAACCTCTTCATCCCAGCAGTACAAATAGCTTTGAAAATGGTGAAGATTCACATGATGCGCACCGGGCCGTCTCTTTAGGATCTATACTGTTTACCATTCTGTTTATGATTTTAGACTGAAATATCTATTTAAAACAATGGATGTATACAAATTCGGAGATGGAATAGTCCATTGCAGAAATTCAGGGATGAAAGAGTAAAGAAGGGTCTTTCCTCAGGGCTGAAAGGGATAATCTAAAGTTTGCAAAGACTAAACCGCACAATACAATGGAGTTTTACGTATGGCAACATGCAAAGTCACACTAAGTCCTAATATGGGCAACAATTGGTTTTGAAATTGTTCGTTTCATCGAGCCATGGATGAAAAATCGAAGCATGCTTCGCATTCATTCATGCCTCCTTTATTTGTTGTTCATCCGTAGCTTGCTAAAATGAAGAAAAACAAAACTCATTTCTTTCTATTAATTTTCTGTTTGAAACTTTCATAATTTTTCGCAAACAGCAAAAAGTCGTTTTTGCCCTTGAAGTGGCTGGTCGGTAATTTGACTTGGGTTTATACCTGCCGGAAGAAGCAATGATAGTGACAGACGATAAGGCGCGTCATTTACAATTTGCATAGGCTGACAGATTTAAAAAAAAAAAATGGGAGGTTAAGAAGAGAAAAAAAAAAAACGAAAAAAAAAACAAAAAAAAAACGTTCAAGTTATATATTATTTCCATTTTAGATACAAAAGAAAGGAAATGCGAAACAAAAGCAATAAATGTTTTGTTTTTTTTTTAATCTGATTTTTATTCTTACGAATGTGAGCGACATTCTTGGCGAATTGTTTTACTTCTGGTGTTGGGTTTACCGCAAGCAGCCCATATCATACATGTTTATTTCATCGGGAAGTGAATGAAATTTTCCAGCATTCGGAAGCAGGAAAACGCATAAAAGTAAATAAAAATTGATTATCTTCTGCACTGTACTACAATCAACCATATTTATGCCGACACACGATACACCTCCAAAATTCGTTGAAATGTTTGACTGACATAAAACTTTCGTTTAAGAGGTGCCCAGTCAGCATTCTACGTAAATCTATATCGGGCCGTCATCGGCCCATCAGGGTAGCTGACGGGCCGATGACGGCCCGATGTAGATTTACGTAGAATGCTAGCTGGGTGAATATTAATTAGAAAATATACATTGTCAAGAACATTGTATTCCATACCTCAAAAACATATGATATGGGTATTTTTAGAAACCGCCACACTGATGCGATTCTAACAAATAATCCAAAACGTATGTTCTATGAGAAAATATGAGTGGTGGTCGGAAAATGTCTGGACGTTTTGTCCGTTCTTAATGCCATTTTTTTTTCAATTTTTATTCTTTTTCAAAGTATTCATTTTCCCACCTTATTCTATAAACTTTTCCAATCTTCGTGGGAGCTTCTGATATCCCTCTGCCAACCATGAATGTTACGCCCGCGAGCGGTCAAAACGGACCGAGGACGACTTCTTTTTTTCACTTTTATTCTTACTGATTAAGTTCCAGGTTGTGTGACACAAATCGTTGATATTCTCTTCGCGTCGACAATGATTACAACATAGTCGGATTTATAATTTGATTAATCTGGCGTGACTTATCAACTTGTTAACAACTATAGTACAATCCCCAACCTGGTGCAGCGAACTTTGTTGGGCCGATGTGAAGAGAAGGCCTTCTCACGACACTAACAATTGGTTAAATTGTACAGTGCAATATTTCGTTTCTTTGTTCACAGTTCCCTATGCTAGCATTTGTCACTGTTTTGCACTTAATACCCTATCGGGCTCTTATTTGTATTTTATCACTTTATCTAGCGCGGTTTGGCAAACTATACCAACAATTCTTGAAATATAATATTTCTTCTATTCGTTTTCTATAACAGAGGTTCCTTTCGTCATTTTCTTCATGGCGAAGGTTTGATATACTAAGGAATGGCCAGTTTACCATATGCTGCTCTTCCCTATGGCTAATGCATTCGAGCCTCGACCAGGGAAGGAGTGTAGATGACAGGGCCTAAACCGAAAAATCCCGAAAAATCACATGTGACGTTTTGCCTTTTACACTGGTTTGCCATCTGTTGCACTATTTCAGTTGGTGTATTTCCAATTAATTATGATGAAGGGGAAATCAATATCGCACGGTTTCATAAGATAATCAAGCTTCATGTGATTTAAATATGACGTGGCACTTGTACTTTATTATTGCAGGTAGAAAATGGACTTAGGAAGTTAAAAGGGACCTCGTGTCCAAAAATGACAAACTGTACAATTATATATTCAGTCTGCTTTATATCGCAACAATGAAGTTGACCTACTTCTAATCTACCTATTTACAGTTGAAATTAAAGCCTGCCGGGTCTAATATTTGTTGTCAGCAACCTCTTTCTTCAGTTGCAGGTGGCGGTGAGGGGGTAGGGGAAGAGATCTTTGCTGTACGGAAGGCGGAAAAATTGCCACTTTAAGGGATTGATAAGTTCTACTGTAGATGAGGCAATGAGGTGACATTGTGATGCAAAGAAGGACATTTCTTTTCTAGGCAAGGCTGGGACGCAACTACTTTTTTTTTTCATTTTTTTCTGTGCGTTTGTTTTCAAACATTATTTCTGAATAATACCTTGCAAACTTATTTTTACCTTATGAACTTAGCCAGGTTTATTCCCTGTGAATTCCATAAAAGCTACTAGCATAACCTTGCTAGCAGATAGAAACTTTAACTTCTTGGAAGGTGGGCAACCAGCTCATATCCACAGCTTTGACTGCGCTTTTGTTTCAGGTTCAGCATAATGAACCCATGTTTTATCTCTAGTGACACTTCAGTTCAATTTTTCATCACGATTAAAACGCCCTAAATGTTCTTTTGCTACGGTCACCCTGGATGCGTTTTGGACTTCTGTCAGTTTCGGCACCCACCTTGCACTTACCTTACTCATACTTATTTTTGGTTAGTGTAAAATCTGATGTGCCGAAGCTTTACCGATACTAAACTGGGCTGCGTCTAGTTAATCGAGACGTTCGCGGTCAATCGCCAAACAAAACCAGACTTTCCGTTCACTTGTAACAGTTTTCGGTGGAGGGTGGCGAACATCCCCAAACTACTCTCAAACTGTCTTTTGGCACAACCAAGGGCGCGGCCTATGCGAATAAAATTTATGTATGATTGTTTATAACAAAACATCTGGACTGTTTACTGCGTAGATATTATTTATTTGATACTGCATAAAGTAAATATTTATTGATATAATTTATTTAATATAACGTCGAGTCTCGGCTACATGAATAACGGATACTCTCTAATTGGAAGTCAGGATTAACAATGATCGTTCAGAAGATGCAAAAATAGTACTTGAATATCCTCGTCACAGTTTGTTTTACTGATCGCAGCCCAGATAAGCTCCCTCCTGCAATGTCACTCTGCGATCTTTGTTGACAAAAACCTCAACATTCGTCACCACTGTAGAGGTCACTACCTCAGCGGACCTCCCTTGACTAGGCTTGTCCATCAAGCTTGTCCTGTCCTTCCTTAACGGTGAAACCCAGCTATAAAAGGTTGAACGGGATATGCAATCTTTAGAAAAACTTTTCTGCAGCCCTTTAAAAATGTGTGAAGATTTTTCATCCTCTAAAAGCAGGCATTTAATGCAGATCCCTGTTCCTCCAGCTCAGAGTCCATAGTAGTCCCAACACCTACCTTGTTTAAATGCTCAAAACTTCGTGTATGTACTTCTCCTTGAAAAGAAATTGACTGATTTATATATAAGCGATAAAATATAATTTTCTCTTGTTTATAGTATATGTAGATGTAGCTCAAGTAAACAGACAGGAGCCTGAAAAGTTAAGATATTTTCCGACCGCCCCTCGTAAAGCACAAAACAAAACATTTCTTGCGAATCATTCGGCTAATTAAGGATTCTTTACAACAACAATTTATGTATTGTATTGTAACGCTGACATCTCTTGTAAAAAAAGGTGTCGCTATAACAAGGTTCACTGTTTCTTAAATAGAGGTACCCTCACACAAATTCTGTACTGTATATACGTTTGATTTCCCTCCCTATGTTTGACAAAGGAAACAATTGTTGGCTGTCCTCCACAAAATCTCCTCTGAAAAGGGTTCTGCTCTAAAAAGGTAAATGGGTCTTTTCTGATGGGAAAGGGTTTGCTCCAAAAGGGGGCGAATTATTTCCTTTTCGGGCAGTTCCCTTTCAAAAACAAAATAATTTTATAAACGCACAATATTTTTGCACATATATAATTTTACAAAGTTTATTTCACAGAAAAATCTAAATGTTTCCACTAATTAAAGCCTCTTTAAAGAGAGGTAGGCTTTTATGCCACACTTTCTTCTTATCGATACTATCACCCATTGTGAATCAAATTTGTTGACAGCATTAATAAGAAGACAGTGTAGCATTGAAAGCGCTTAACCCTCTTAAAAAAAGGCTTACATCAGCCGAAACGTTGAGATTTTTTTATGCAAAAAAAAAAAAATAAATAAATAAATAAAAAAAAAAAAATAAATAAAAAAATAAAAAAATAAAAATAAAAAAATCTATTTAAAAAAAAATTGCCTCACTCCCCAAAAGTGTATTATATCTCCTTTCAACTGCCTACCTGATGGATAAGTTAATATTCTGAAACCTCTTGCTGCTTTGTCCCTAGGTACTTCTTTGAAAAATGTTTGCCATATAAGTCGAATATTAGGAACGTTGGTCTTAAAGTGAGGCACATTTTCCTTATTCGCTTTGTTTAATACGGAGATGATACCAGTTGCGCTAGCTAACTTCGAGTCAGAGAAAATCAAACCTAGGTCAAAATTGGCATCGACTATATACAGTCTGTCACTTTCATCATTAAACTTGGCTAAGGCACTGTGCCACTCATGAGACTCCTGCAAAATTGAAACAATAAAGCCATAATAGGAAAATATCGACAAGCTTTTTAAAATCGACATTCGATACAGCGACAAACTTGAATATATAGAGGATATTCAAATGTTTGTCGTGAATATGACTTTTTTTTTCATCGAGTGAAGTGAAAAAATGAATATTTCATGAGTGCCGTAACATTTGAATTTTCTTTTTATTATTTACATCACTTTCGATAGAAGAGATGCAAATCTTGCATTTGCAAGGGAAAGTCTGACACGCAGTTTTGTCCCTTGGCGCCATGACTTTCATGTTTTGTTTTGTTTGGTGACGTTAGATATGACGTCAGAAACGCGCATTGGCGTACAAAAAGAAAGTAAAAAGAAAATAAAAAGAAAATTTACTCTTTTTCAGTGAATACCATAAAATTTTCATCTAGTGTAATGAAAACATTAATGTAAATAAGAAAAAAGTAGATCCAGATCTTATATTTTTCACTGCTCAGAGGTGTGAAAATATAAGTTTTATATTTTCACTAGTGAAAATATAAAACTTATATTTCACTAGTGAAAATATGCATTTTATTTCATTAATAATTCTCTGTATTTCATTACTTTGTATATAATAAAATGATATTTTTATTGTAACGAAACATTCACTCAACAGACAATAGTTAATCAGATAATATGCTGGAATTTTGTATTTAATACTTCATGGAATATATCTTTTGGATAGTTAGAATCGCCTCATAAAATAAGTCTAACACGTAGACTAAACATATATTCTTTTCTATGAGTAAATAAGTCTGACACAAGGTTTTTCTTACACATTATTCTGATCTCTAAGGATTCTTTACAACAGCAAATTCATTTTAATGGCAACATCTATGGGAAAAAATGCTGTCGCTGTAATGAGGGTTCATTATACATTCATACATACATGGTTCCATACATACGTACCTACGTACGTTTGTTCATACATACGTACATACATACATACATACATACATAGAGTTTGACCAGGGTAATCGCAGCCTGCATACAATTTGACGCATAGAATTCATATTCATTGGTTGTTCTTCATCTCTTTTTCTGTTGGTGCCTGAACCCTTTCAGTTGGCAAGACCAAAACAGATACTTGTGCAAACAGTGTAGATCCTGGTAAGACGGCTCGTTTGTTATTTTTGACTGAAAACCTTACGGATGTGTCCAAATTCAAAGATGGTCAGAAACTCGGGGGTGAAAAGGCTAAGAAGGGTATGCTTCTGTTGGCTTTCCTTGTCACTAGTGTTGACAATTATACAAGTCGGACATGTGCGCCTAGCGAAAATACAGAACAGCCTGCGCATAAGCGTCTCACTCAATATTTTTGCGGACAAACATTTCTGGTTCTTATGCAAAATGTATGTGGTTGTGCCATTTATGAACAAAAACATACTTTGAAGTTACCGTTTTTCTCCCTATTTTTCTAGTAAATCAGAAAAAAACTACCAAAATATTTTAGCCCATGTTTTAATGCTGTAGTCAAGCTGGGTGCTATTTTCTTATTTTCGAAAAATGTTAAGGAGACCTAACGCTAACGATAGCATATGTTAGTGACGTTATCTAATTATTTAGACTATCGAAAACAGCTATTTATTTTGTGCAAATTATGATTGATTCGGACTATAGTTACATGTACTTTGCGCTCAATGCGTCTGTCGGTATTATTTATAGTACCCTATTATTGTACAAAAAAAGTCCTGATAAGGCGCTGGCTGACTAGGGTTTTCGGTGTCCATATAGCATGGCTACTACTTGTAATGGCATTGTTCAAATACAAAAGGTATCAACAATTGTTTACGTGATAAAATACTGTCGAATTTCAATGGCTCGAACATCGTTAGGACTACAGACAGTTCAAGCGAAGAGGCAAATGGGAATTAACGATCTTTTATAAAATAATGGTATGCTGAGTGTACTCATATAAAATCACCTCGATGATGCTATTCTAATGAGTACAAACAACATACATTTAAAAAACTAAAATAAAACAAACACACCTTAATGTCCCTAAAATTTGTTTTCTTGAGCTATCGTTAGGAATTTCCTGGGGATTCATAAACGAGTAAACATTCCATCTTTGTTCGAGTCATTCAATTTTTATTGTAAGTAAAAAATCTTCTACATTACCTTGTTCTGGTTAAATGAGATGTTGAACACAATAAGATTAACATAAGTGGTCGAGTTAAAGAAAATATCCCATAGCCATAAATCGCCACTCTTGTAGACAAACGGATACCCACGGCTGACAATAACGCCAGGTTGACTGACCACTGTTTTGATACTGTCCCAAGTATCGTTTGTCTTCAGAAAGAATATCTTCTTGACTGGTTCAAGATGATCTGTAATTGTATCATTGTTTAACCTATTTAAGCCTAGTGGACACTTCCATCTCTCTCTTTGGACATATGCTTTTCCAACTAAAGTGGTGTCTGCTTTATTCTTTTAGCATTATCATTCATTTTAGAAATTCCCGGTCTTAGTGTCCCATTTAAAAGGACAATGGCAAACAGTTTAGACTCAGATCAGACGCCGCAGAACGTGGCGTCTGATCTGGGTGCACACTGTTTGCATTAAATATAAGAATTTCTAGAAACGGTTTTGACAATGAAAACTAACCAGACACCCCTTCTTTTAACATGAACCAATCCAAAGAGCTGACGTAAAAGAATCCATTTAGCGTAAATGAGTTAAGACAAGAGTCTCTCATAAGTTGAAAAGGTCTTGGATTATTCTTGGCAGACATAGATCAAACAAAAAATAAACCAACCGACTCCCACTTCCACAGCATATCCCCACAGCAAACATCCACGACCACCTAAAGGACAACTAACGCTAGATCCACCACATTGGAATGGTTAGTAATAAAAATTACCGGGAGTTTTACCCATTTATGCCAAGTGTCCCATAAAAAGGTATATTGGCAAACAGTGCAGACCCAGCTCAGACGCCGCAGAACACGGCGTCTGATCAGAGTCTACACTATTTGCATTAAGTTCAGGAATGTCCACAAAACACGGTTATAATAAATGCTAACCAGGCATCCCTTATGTAGGAAATGGACTTGTCCGAAGAGTTGCAGTAGAATAATCCACTAGGCATAAATGAATTAAGTCGATTTTACTGGCACCAAATCTTCATTCTAGGTTCAAATGTGGTACCAAATCAAAATAACTGTTCAGCTCGCATGAAGTCTCTCTGACTCAATCAGTGAAATACAGACAGCCCTCTTTATACAACACTCGATACATCGACAAAATTCGTTATAATGACAATTTGACTGCCACGAAACCTTCGCTAACAATTAGTCACAAATTCTACAAGAATATTTAGTTAATATCTGAAAGAATCACGTGACTGTATATTTGTTAGAATCGGCTCAATCACTGCATGGGTTTACCTGAAAGACATAATAATAAATAGACCATTACAAGGGGTTTGCTTGTAGTACATAATAATAGACAGACCAATACAGGGGTTTACCTACTTGTAGACATAATAAAAGATAAATCATTACATGGTTTTATCTACAGGACATAACAATAAATAGACCATTACATGGGCTTACGTTTAGTACATAATAACAGATAATCCATTACACGGGATTGGCTTGTTGAACACGATAATTAATAAACCGTTACATGGGTTTACCTGCAGGACATAACAGTAGATATTCCAGTGCATGGGGTTACATGAAGGACATAATAGTAGATAAACCATTATATGGGTTCACTTTGTTGGACATAATAATAGATAAACCGTCTTATGAGTTTACTTGTAGGGCATAATAATTGAAACTGTGCCATTCGAAAACAATTCCGCGGGCATACGCAGATAAACCTGTGCATCCGCGCAATCTGATCAGGACCTTCGCCGTCCTAAAATAGAATATTTGGATACTATAGAATATTTCAATGAAGAGCAAATGCCCGGATGAGACTTAGACACATCAGGGTGATGTGAATCTGCACATTTTGCGCACGCTCGTAGGCACTTTTTCGCTTGACGCGGCTTAATTAGTATCTCATTTCATGGGTTTACCTGTTGGACACAATTTGATCAGAGCAGTATCCTCTAACTCCGTTTGAAACAGCGTCCTATAACTATAGGTAGGCGACGACTCGTACCATTTACAGTCAGTCTCTGCCGCGACAAGCGAACAGTTCTCTGATTCATCTTGACACAAAACAGCACACTGATATTCGCTACTTTGTCGAAAACTACCCCTCGGTTTGTTGTAGAAGTAATCCACGTAGGCAGATTGTTTTGTAACTCTTAACCATTCTGGCGTCTGTGTATGTCCACATTGCATGTTCTTCCCACCTGTAAAATAATAATTCATTCAGTTGCCTAAACAAAATACTGTGTTAAAATCATTAAAGATTGGAACACGTCTATTCAGATATATTGAAACTTTCACCACCAAAGACTGAAAGATTTCAGAAAAAAATAAATCTGATATTTTTTCCTATTCCTACGCAAAAATATAGATTGTGGGTACTCGTTAGAACCGCTTCGGCAAGGCCGTTCTAACGAATACCCATAATCTATGTTTTGAGTAGGAATAGGAAAATAGATTTATTTTTTCTTTTATCGGAATACAAAATGCGCTCCATATTCTACAGACCTAACCGGAGTCTGAATATACAACGCCTGAGCCATAAGAAGAAGGTTTACAGATAACGTAGTAACATAGAGTTTATTTGGTTGTTTTGATCGATAACGGAGAAATAATTCACATGTGTTCTAAGGCTTGCGCGTAAAAAACGAGTGAGCGAAGCGAACGAGTTTTTTTACAAGCAACCCTTAGAACACGGGTGAATTATTTCTCCGTGATCGATCAAAACAACCAAATAAACTGTTTATTACATTTTCATCCATGTTGAATCTTTGAATTTTTACATTCAGCCGTTATGATTTCCTACCAAAATAGTTCCAGTCAGTGCATGGATTTCAAGAGGCGTGGTTTACTAGTAGTTTGAAAATCAGTCGCCATCTTGTTTTCACTTTAATGCAAAAATCATCCTGTGCTTGAAATACAGACACAAAAATGTCACGAAAATTGAAATGGATTATCAAGAAAATCATACTTTATATTTGTGTTGCAGGTCTTACCTCAAAAACGCCAACTGGGCGTGAAAATTGCAGTTTGATTTCCATGATTTTATCAAATTTTCCGCGAACAATTGTTATTGTTGTTACCAACTACGTCAGCAACGTCGCCTAGCAATTATGACGTCAAAACGTTCGAAATGAAATAATTCACTCGGTGAATTATAGATTATAATTCACTGATAAATCTTAGTCAGGGTCACTCATCCAGCTATTTTAGACACATCATTGGGTAGAAAGTTGTACTTGTTCTAATTTTAGATTAAGTATTATAAGGAGTTGAGGTGCCTGAATACTAAGGGTAAATACGGTAAAGTAAAAGACACAGAAATCAAATGATCGATTATTAGCAAATCTGTAACGATAATCATTTTTATGGAATTTATCGATCAATTAATCGATTATCCGATTATTTGTGCCAGCCTTACTTTGAATGGTCATAAGATGCCTAATTTTGATCCGAAATAATTGTTAATGGTCTACATATACAGAAGAGATATTAAGAATGCCAGATTGTGATCGTATGGGACATGATAGATTCTTTTATTTGAACATCTTTCATTTCTTAACGTATATTTTTTTCATCATGCAGTCACCTCAATTGCTGACGTCCGCTATATTACGATGACATTACAGTGGTGTTTAATAGCGTCATTACGTTCAGTGACGTAACCTTAACCATAGAGTGCCTGACGTCCATTAAAACCAGTGCATATCAACCACGTGAGAATTCTCAATTATTATTTTACACTGGGTAGGAAAACCTGGGTAAGATTATAAGTATCTATCATGGGTTTGAGGGGAAGATAGAAAAATCCATCCCTAGGGTTACTGTCTAGCAACTCGAGGCTAGCTGAGTGATGTCAGACTGTGATCTCGAGGGACGGATTTTTCTATCTGTCCCTGACAGCCATGATAGATCTTTTTCTTGCAAACCTTTCATCTCTGAAAATGGCTTTTTGATAATGCAGTCACTTCAAATGCAGACCTTCGCCATGTTGTGATGACAATACTGTGGCTTTTAGCGACGTCAGTAAGTTTGGTGACGTCCTAGGCAATCAGTGTATATCAAACATGTGAAACTTTTCGATTTTTGTCTGTCCTATGGGACGGATAAGGGTACGTGAGATAAGATTTGCTTGGCCCGGTGTAATTTGCGGAAATCTTTATCCGCTATGAAAGAAATGTGTTTTTATCCCAATGTTAAATTCAGGATTTCCTTATCTGATGTGCAAGAAATATGTGTCTCCAATACTGTGGAATTCGGCCCAGTTTTTTTTTTTTTTTTTTTTTGTTGTTTTTTTTTTTACCTTTTCTCAGATGAGCGTTCCAAGGCTGTTGCTTAGTTCCAGTTCTTGTTTTTTTATGTTGGCTTTTGGAACGGTGCCGTAGTATCTTGTCATTGTTTGTTCCTTATCTTTACTTCTTTCGGTGCTTCGGGAAGGCTGCGCTTCGTGATTGTGGCATTTCCTTGGTAACCTAATTCATATCCAATATCTATTCATATTCAGCACCTCCCAAGGGACCTGGCGAATGTTAATGCATTGAAAAAACCATGTTCGATCGCTATTATTGCATAAAAACTGAAAACATTTGCTACATTTCGCGTTATTTCTTGCACTATTTTGTCTTTTCACCGATGTCTCGCGAACGTAATTTCCACCTCGGACCTAATATATTGGGTCCAAGTTTCCACGTACTATGCTCGTTCTAGGGCCGGGCAGTACAGCAAATCTGTGGCCCCGGTACGATCATATTGAAAGTTGCGTAGCCGTGCATTAACAGCACGTGAATTGCCTTGTTAATACACGGCTTTTCGCCTGTTAATGCACGGCTGTTTATAATGTGCGACACTGCTTTTTATGCAATAACAGCCATTAAAGCACACCAGAACAGCAAACGTTCGGGCAAGCCTACGCCTCCACACAGTCTCGCCAGAACCTATGCTTTTCGCTCACATAAGCGAAAGGCCAAAGGAAAACTACAACCAAATACTGGACATGCGGCTTTGCTAAGGGGCCGGGCATGCGCACTGAAACGTTGACTCGACGGAAAGTCCGCAGAGCCCCTATCTCGTGGATTGGCTGATTTTTACCGTGTCTAAGACATCCAATTACTTCAAATTCATGACAAGAATTAAACCATAAGGTTGTAGATGTGTGATATAAAAAGATCCTCAAGTATCTTGCAATTATCGGAGACGGAAATAATATTCTCTGTCCCGCTAGTAGAGGTAGCTCAATGAAAATTGATGCACTCTGAAATGACAAAAACAAAATAATAATAGTAATAGTAATAATAATATTTATAATTACGAAAACACGCCTATTCAAATACATTGAGTATTTTGCTACCAAAAGTGAAAATTTCGAAATAAAAATTCTGATATTTTTTATATTTCTGCTTAAAAATAGATTCTGGATACACGTTAGAAGTACCTCAAAGTGGCGATTTTAACGAGTACCTACAATCTATATTTTTCAGCAGAAATAAGAAAAATTATGTATACCCCTGTAAACCCAGTTTTACTATAGAAAAGTTGGGTTTGAGGGGGGTCAAAATTATACAGGCGTGTTTTCGTCAATAATAATAATAAATAAATAAATACATAAAATAAATAAATAAATAATGGATTAAAATAGAAAAGTAAATTGGGGTGCCAAAATTAGTCAGCCTTTTAACAATCCAATTTACTCCAACGTATTTCTTTGTAGATAATGAAATAAATTCTTTGCTGTTAGTATAAAAAAAAAACAAAACATACATGTACCATTGGAAAGGAAATTGATAAAAAATAAAGACGAATATATATTCAACAGACCATGCCTCTTACTTTTTGAGAAAAGGCTGTAGTGAAAATGTAGTAAAATTCTGAAAACTTAATTTCCAATTGACGTCAGTGGTGATTTCGCCGAAGAAAAGATGCACACATACAAATCTCGTTTTTAGACATTTTGTTTTTCAAGGCTGTAATGGAAAGATTACTATACTAATTCGCCTTATTGCTGCTTTGATTAGCCTTCCATTGATGCACCTTTTTATTGAAATTGAACAGGAAACGTCTTCTCATAACTCAATATATAGATTTTGTTTGAATCGTCGGCCTTAATTTCTCTACACACTTAAGTATATACCCAGCTAGCATTCTTTATAAATCTGACGGGCCGATAATGGCCCGCTGTAGATTTACAAAGAATGTTAACTGGGTATCTACAGTTTCATTCATGCACTTCAAAATAATATAGTGGAGAATGCACGATAAAAAAAAGAAAAACAAAAGCTTTTACTTTCGGCGGTCGATGAAGACTTAGATCAGGCTGCGCAGTTCGTGAAGTCTGATCAGGGTATTTGTAGCTCGTCCACAAAACCATTGGGTATTGTTAATATATCGACGAACAGAGAAACTCAAAGTGCATGTAAGTCTATGGAATTTTAGAAAAAACGACTAATGTTTTGCATCGGAGCCAACAATAAATAACCATGTACTTTAGGTCGAGAAGCAAGGCAGTGTATATAACCGCAGCATTCTCTGGACAAATTCTACACAAAATAAACTGCTTATTGCTTTATTTATTTTTATTCTTTCTTTTTTATTCGCAAAATCTTGGCTTGACATTCCAAGCGAAATCTTTTTGGTATGAAATGTTAAACCATATTTTCACAAATATAATACCAATATCTGGGTTGACATTCCGTCATTACGAAAACACACCTATTCAAATGTATTGCAAATTTTACAACCAAAAAAGGAAACTTTTCAGATAATAAAAAATCTGATATTTTTCATATTTCTGCTCAAAACATAGATTGTTGGTACTCGTTAGAACCGCCTCGTCGAGGCGGTTCTAACGACTACCAACAATCTATGGTTTTGAGCAGAAATAAGAAAAATAATGTATACCCCTGTAAACCCCAGTTTCACTGTATAAACGTGAGATTTAAAGGGGTCAAAACTATATAGGTGTGTTTTCGTAATTGTAAATCATTTGTTTTCTAGATGATTTGAAAGAATTGTCAACCGCTATTTTCTAAGAAAAATAAGACCAGTTTTAAAATTCTTGTGTTCTGAAGTTTAAAACATTAAGTTAACTTTAAATTAGCACGTATAGCTATACCAGTAAAGTGCATTTTTGCAGTATATATGTAGGGTGATATTGACAATGTATGGTGCAGTAAAGTACATTCTTGAAGCAAATATGTCATGTGATATAGACAATGTACCGCGCAGGTAAGTGAAGTTTTAACAAAAACTATAAATTTGATATAAACAAGTACATTTTTTAATCAAAACTGTACCGCACAGTAAAGTTCATTTTTGAAGCAAAACATTAATGCGAGAGACATAATGTACCGCACAGTAAAGTACATTTTGAAGAACACCTATAGTGTGATATTGGCAATGCATCGTGCTTTAATTGCAAAACTCTAACGTTATTATACACGGTTAATCACGCAGTAAAGTGCGGTTTGAAGCAAAACTGTAATGTGACGTTGAAAGTGCAGAAAAGTGTATTGTATTTTAAAGCATATCAGTAATTTGGAAAAGACCAATGTACCGCGAAATGAAGTGTATTTTTTAAGCAAATCTGTAATGCGATACAGATAATCTACCGCGCAATGAAGTGCATTTTTGATGCAAAAATCTTACGTGATATGCACAATATACCGCCAAGAGAAGTGCATGTTTAATCAAATTTGTCATGAGATACATGTATAGAAAATTTACCAAGCAGTGAAGAGCATTTTGGAAGCAAAACTGTAATGTGATATAGACAATTTACCACGCAGAAAAAGTGCATTTTGAAGCAAATCTTTAATGCGATATAGACAATGTACAGCATGGTATAGTACATTTTTAAAGTAAATCTGTAATGTTATATAGAAAATGTATTGCGTAGTAAAATTCGTTTTTGAATCAAATTTGTAAAGTGAAATAGAAAATGTGCCGCGCAGTAAAGCGCATCATCATCCCGAAAACACACCTATATAATTCTGACCCCCTTGAACCCCACTTTTATATAGTAAAACTGGGGTTTACAGGGGTATACATTATTTTTCTTATTTCTAGTTGAAAACATAGATTGTGGGTACTCGTTAGAGCCGCCTCGCCGAGGCGGTTCTAACGAGTACCCACAATCTATATTTTGAGCAATAATAAGAAAATTATCACAATTTTTTATCTTAATATTTTCGAATTTTCCGCGGTAAAATTTACAATGTATTTGTATAGGCGTATTTTCGTAATGTAACTCTGTAATATGATAAAGACACTGTATCGCGTAGTAAAGAGCATTTGTGAAGAAAACTTCTTATGTGGTGTAGACAATGTATAGCGCTGAAAAGCGCTCTTTGCAGCATATTCTAATACGACAGAAACAATGCATCTCGCAGTAAAATGCATTTTGAAGCAAAAAACCTAATGAAAATACAATGTACCGCACAAAAAGAAAAAAAAAAAAAAAAAAAAAAAAAAACAACGCAAAACTGTGAAATGATATGGACAATGTATTGCACAAAAGAGTGCATTAATTTGATAAGCAAAACTCTTATGTGATATGTACAATGTACCGCGCAGTAAAATGTATTAGAAACTAATTTGCGTATTACAGTGTACTTTGCATCAAACTATGATGTGTCATTGACAATGTATCGCGCAGTTAAGTGTACTTTAGAAGCAGACTTTAGAAGCAAAACTGTGATGTGCTGTACGCAACGTATCGCACAGTAAAATGCAGTTTTGAAGCAAAACTTTAATGTGATATAGACACTGCATAGCATAGTAAAGTGTATTTTAGTATCAAAACATTGATGCCATATAGATAATACATTGCGCAGTAAAGTATATGTTTTTAAGCAAAACTGTGATATGATATAGACAAAGTATCGGCAGTAAAGTTGTTTTTAAGCAAACCTGTGATGTAATATTGATAATGTATCGCACAGCCTAGGGTACTGCGTATTTTTTTTAAACAAAAAACTGTGATGATAGGATGGTAGTCAGAATGTTTACCCTGAGCATTTTCAACCGAGGGGTAAACATTCTGCCTATTACCCTCTCAGAAATAGTATTTTGTTTACTTAACAGATATTTCTTAATAGCCACACTGATGAAGTTTAAATAACATAAAGGCCTCTGTGGCACTAAATTAAGTATAGTAAAGCTCATACTGCAAACCACTGGGTCGGTATCTCTGCTGGTGGATGATTCGTTCGTCCCCGAGGATATCATCAGCCCAGTATCAGTTCCTAAGTGCTGAGGTTGATACTGCGGTCTTAATGTCAGTACTTAGGTGCTGAATTAAACAACTACTTTTATACCTCAATCCTTATTATAGTACAAATTCAAAGAAAAATCTAAAAGTAAGACTGACTTGTCAAAATGGCATGTATTTTAGCGGGTTCGGAATCCACTTTTTAGGCTCATTTTGCTTTCTGTATGTCTTGCTGCTTGCCAAGACATGCGCATCATACATTTCATTTCCAAACTTTGGGGTTTAGCCACACGGATGAAGTTTAAATAACAGAAGTGCCTCTGTGGCACTAAATGGTATAGTTAAGCTCATATTGCAAACCACTGGCTCGGTATCTCTGCTGGTAGATGGATGATTCGTTCGTCCCCGAGGATATCATCAGCCCAGTATGAGTTCCTAAGCGCTGAGGATGATACTGCGGTCTTAATGTCAGTACTTAGGTGCTGAATTAAACAACTATTTTTATACCTCAATACTTGTTATAGTACGAATTCAAAATAAAAAAAAAATCCAAAACTAAGACTGGCTTGTCAAAATGACATGTATCTTAGCGGGTTCAGAATCCACTTTTTAGGCTTATTTTGCTTTCTGTATGTCTTGCTGCTTGCCAAGACATGCGCATCATACGTTTCGTTTCCAAACTTTTGGGGTTTAGCCACACTGATGAAGTTTAAATAACAGGAAGGCCTCTGTGGCACTAAATTAGGTATAGTTAAGCTCATATTGCAAACCACTTGGTCGGTATCTCTGCTGGTGGATGATTCGTTCGACCTCGAGAATATCATCAGCCCAGTATCAGTTCCTAAGTGCTGAGGTTGATACTGCGGTTTTAACGTCAGTACTTAGGTGCTGAATTAAACAACTATTTTTGTACCTCAATCCTTGTTATAGTACAAATTCAAAGAAGTTAAATTTCTATCGAGCTTTTGCTGACCTGGACTAGCGCAAAAAGTAAAACCACCGAATTGGCAAAATAAGAACTATATGCGCATTATTGCTGCGCACGTGATATTATCTACATACTTCAATCAAATGAGGGTGTTAATATGAATGTTATTCCTGAGAAAGTTATTACTGACCGAGACAAAGCCGAGACTGATAATCACCTTGCGATGTGATGGCAAAGAAATACTAAAATCCTGAGAGGGTGATAGTAAGAATGTTCTCTCTCAGAATATGATCAGCTGGGCTCTATGTGCGCTTCAAAGTATTAACACGTTAAGTGTTGTTTCTTGAAATGAGGCCTTACATTCTCAACAAGGTGGGCATGAGGCGGAGACAAAGACTGGTGCTTGTAACCGTAAGTCAATAATGTTCCTTCATTATTGACGTTATAATGACATCACATGCATTAGCCTTGATGAAACGTGCAAATTTCGCCTTACTGTTGTTCGGAATTTGATAATATATTTCTTAACAGGTAGCAATCAGGTTAGCAATGGATGAAAAATAAAATGTAATAAAAATAAAAATTGAAATTCAGAATTTTAGCATACACTGGATTATGAAAATATAAAGCTATTCTCCCAGGCATTAAAGAACCTAATGATTTTCAACATCCAATTTTAGCTAAAATTTGATTTTCGATTCTAATATACTAGTATCCTTATACTACTTGCAAGAGGCATGAAAAGAAGTGCAAAGTAACTAAGTGAATCCAGGATCTTATACAATCGACCTACTTTAGGTTCTTAACTGTAAATGGCAAGACAGACAAATACAATTAAGCAGCCAAACAAAAGAACAGATAGCAAGCAGAGTTGGAGCCCTTCCTCAAAAAGGTGGCAACTCTGTTACCCAAACTTAACTGAATAATTATTTAATATAATCAACTTACATAATTGTTAAAAGAAAAACATTTCTAAGTGAACAACTTAGAACTTTTAACAACACATACCGCCTTGGAATGCGTTCAGTAATAAATTACTGGCCGGGGAGGAAGGAAGGGGGAGGTGTGGGGGAGGGGGAGGGCGGCGCGGGACGGGAAGCTTAAGTTACATGCAGCTTTATGGGATCCCAACCCTCGCCCACAGCTTTTATAGTGGTAATTATATATATTTTTTCGGTCCGCGTGGAGGTCTCCTAACTCATCCATGAATCATTCCGGGTAACATATAAATCACAGATAAAGCCTATAATGAAGCAAAGATGAGGACTCAACAGAAACAGCATGTTGAGACACTTGGAGATCCCTGGGGTGTCAAACAACACCACTGGAATACTGGACCAGAAGAAAGCTACCGGTTTAGCGCCGATGTCAAGTATATATCTCTCTTACCCCTTTACCATCAAGCGACAGATGAGCTGTTTCATTGCTGTACTCAAAAATAAAGGAATGCTTCTGGAAGTCGCGATAAAAGGTGAAATCCGAATTTTTTTGGTAGTTTTGGACGCCTTCTATCCATGTCGGTACCAATAAGTCGATCTGTCAAAGAACAAATAAATATGCAATACAGTGAACCCTCATTACAACGACAGCATTTGATCCCAAAGAAGTTGCCATTAAAATGAATTTGCTATTGTAAAGAATATTTCATAAGCAAATTGATATGTGTGAAAGGTCTTGTTTTGTTTTTATTTCTTCATAGAACATATGTTTTGGATATTTGTTAGAATCACCTCAGTGAAGCAATTCTAACAAATATTCAAAACATATGTTTCTTTAAAGTATTAAAATACAATATTCGTGCATATTTATGACTAATTGTTATCTGTTAAGCGAAGGCTTCGTGAAATTGTCAAACTGTCATTATAACGATCTTTATCGTTGTATCAAGTACCGTTATAAATATGAGAGTTTGTATCTTGTAATGACTCTAATCGCTTTCCTAAATTAACTCTTTCAGCCCTGTAGACCAAGATAGATACTTCTTCAAACAATGTATATCTAGAAAAGACGTCGCATCAGGATATACATGTACACTGTTTGCCATTTTGTTCTCTGTTCACAACTATCACTCTTTGGCCAGCAATGAATGTGTCCAAATGTAGGGATGGTCGCGTCGGAAACTTAGGGTTGAAAGCGTTAAAAATAAATGATATAAGCATAGACAGAACATAAAAAAACTTTTTTTTTTTTCTATAACGAGATAGGGAATAGCAACTCCGCTGGATAACAGGGGAGGGTAGAAAGGATTTAGAATAGAGGATATGGTATGTGCGTCCAATTTAAGAAATCAATTCCTGAAGTTCACATCGATGCCAGCAAGGATAGGCGAGTCCAGTTTAAGAAATCGACTTCTCAAGTTTGTATCGAAGCTAGCAATGATAGGTAAGAACAAATACATAGGGCAGGGCGGTGTGTGTGTGGGGGGGGGGGGGGAGTGGGGGATAGGGGGCGGGGAGCTACACGTAGCTTAATGGGATACCAACCCTCGCTTTTAGCTTAGGGTTTCTTAAATCGGTTCCTGGAGATCACATCGAATATATTAAGGTCAGGTGAGACAAATTAAAGAAACCGATTACTAAAGTATACATCAAAGCTATAAAAGATAGGTGAGTCCAATTTAAGAAGTCGATTCCAGAAGTAAACATCGAAGCTATCAAGGATAGGTGATTCCGATATAAGAAATCGATTCCTAAAAAGCACATCAAAGCTATCAAGGATACGTAATCAAGTTTATGGAATCGATTTCTGAAGTTCTCATCAAAGCTGTCAAGAATAGGTGAGTCCAATTTGAGAATTCGATTCCTAAATATCACATCAATGCTAACACGGGTATGTAAGTCAAATTAAAGAAATCGATTCCTGAAGTTTACATCGAAGATATCAAGGATGACGAATTAGTCAAAAATGACTATATTTTGATTCTGTCACCTAAGGAAACTCATATAGGCCATATTTAGCAAAAGTCCTCATTATAAACCTTAGTCCTTTTAACCCTGAGTTTCTGGAATGAATTTTTCAATCTCTGACTCTGGACGCATCTGTTGTCTTCACTCGGGATGTCAGTTAAAAATCAATAACAGAAAGGTAAACAGTGTAGATCCTGGTGAGACGGCTCTTCTGGATCTGTACTGTTTCCGAAGATATCTGTATTGGTCTGCAGGGATAAAATGGTTAATTTGAGGCCAGTCACGGCTATTTCTGTAAGATTCGGACATTTGAGGGCTGATGTTGTGCCTTTGTTCAGACCTAGTGGTACAGTCGAACCACGTTATCTCGAACTCGCTTATTTCGAATTACCGCTTATCTCGAAGTGAAAATCTGGTCCCTGTTTTAACATGAAACTATGACAACAGGTAACAAAATAATGTGGAAAAGAGGAGAAATTGCTCCTCAGGAGCAATTTCTCCTCTTTTCCACAATATTTTGAGTATATCTCTATTTTCAGGAGTCAAATTACATATTCGTTTGTAAAATGTGATTGTTTGATTTATCTTTTTCCTCAATTTTGCAAATCTGATATGTCGAGATACGGATATCTCGAAGTATTTCAGAGAGTCCCTTGGACTTCGAGATAACGAGAATCGACTGTATTTTCTTTTTTTAACTCTGGGTGCTTGTGTTTAAGATCTTCCTCGTTGCGTGACAGTGATTTCACTTTATTTACATGTCTTTCTGTGATGTTTCACATTTTGAGCATCTGTACTAATTTGTAACCTAGGATGATGATTTGACACCAGTAAAACCGATTAAACTCCCCGATAACGTATAGTGCTGACCGCTCAAAGGCGTCTGATCGGAGTCGCCATTGTTTGCAAATAGGTCAATTATTTTTCTTTAGAAATATCTACATTATATAGCCTGACGTTTTTTGTTTTTGTTTTTTTTGTTTGTTTTTTTTTGTGTGTTGAGGTTTTACGGCCCAGTCAACCCAATGGGGTCATGTCGAGCGCGGTCAGTTTACCTAACCACACGTTTACTGGGCAGGCTTAGTCCTCTAAGCGGTTAACCAGTATTGTGCACATTCTTTCGCCAGAAACTGACAACTGCCCTTCTTGAATCAGCGGAAGGGAGAGAATGACCGTAGAAAATATTTCATGATCAATCTCCACGAAAGAATGTTGCCGGCCTTGGCGGGTGTTGAACCCGCGACCTCCTGGTCTCCAGTCGGACGGCGCATCCAATCGAGCCACCGAGGCCGGCATATAGCTTAACGTACGGAAACTCGAGCCATCGGGGTTCGAGCCATACTGAAGGGTCTATTTTCGATTTTAGGTACGTTAGGCTATATAAAATCGAAAATAGACCCTTCCAATAGAGAGTGTGGGAGAGTCTATTCAGTCTTTAATTGGTTAATTGCCAAATGATGCATCACACTAAACGGCGGACTCCTTTCAAATCTGTTTCAGAGGGCTGGCGTCCGATTACTACTGTATGTGGTTGGAGCCATCTTGCTCCAACGTGGTTTTCCTTTTTGGATTCTGATTTCCACTTGGCTCTCTACTTTGTTTCATTTGTAACATTTATCATTATTATTTGTATGTTACTGTAATGTTTAATTGATGAGGCAGGGGACACTTCGTAGACAGTACAAGTACAGTAGAACTTCAATGGCTCGAACCCCGATGGCTCGTTTATCATGGATGAGTCGAACACGTTCTTGAGTCCGCAGGGATTTCCTCCAAATACGATAAACGGATAATTTAGGGAGATTTTCTTTTTTTATCTTGTAAATGTATGCTGTGTGCACTCATTAGAATCGCCTCTACGAGGCGATTCTAATGAGTGCACACAACATACATTTAAGATATAGAACACCGGAAAGATATCCCACAATTATCTCCATTATGCCTCCTGGTGTGGCACCAAAAGTAACCTTCCGTGACTCGAACAACCGCTGTCTTGAACAAATTTTCATGATCCCAAAGAGGTTCGAGCCATCAAAGTTCGACTGTATTCGGAACTGTAAACTGCGCCAGAATTAAGGACGAACTTGTAATCATGTAAAACCACTCCAAGTAAATGTTTCAGCTGATAAGCAGCTTATTTCATATAATTATGTAAGCATGTAATTTTTTTTGCTTGCACAGTTGACTCTTATTATATCGAAGTCCAAGGGACTCTCTGAAGTATTTCGAGATATCCATACTTCGATATATCAGATTTGACGAACTGCGCAAAAAATACGCCGAACAACTAAATTTCGCAAATGAATATGTAATTTGACTTCTGAAGAAGAATATTGTGGAAAAGAGGAGAAATTTCTCCTTATGAGCAATTTCCCTTCTTTTCCACAACATCTTGCTATCTGTTTGTAGATTTCCATGTTAAAACTGGGGCCTGATTTACAGTCCGAATTAAGCTCATCAGGAACACATGCCTATATAGTCTTGATCCCCTTAAACCCCACTTTTTTACAATAAAACTGGGGTTAACAGGGTATACATTAGTTTTCTTACTTCTGCTCAAAAACAGCGATTGTGAGTACTCGTTATAACCACCTCGCCGAGGCGGTTCTAACAAGTACCCGCAATCTATGTTTAGAGAAGCAATATGAAAACTACCAGAACTTTTCAGCTAAACATTTTCATTTTTTGGTGGTTAAAGTTTTAAATATATTTAAATAGGCGTAATTTCGAAATGTCGAGAAAGGCGAATTCGAGATAACGAGAGTCGACTGTGCCGTTGTGTCTTGTCATTGTCTATTCCCCTTCTTTTGTCGGTGCCTCGGTAAGGCTGTGTTTCTTGACTGTGGCCTTTCTTTGGTAATTTCATTTGAACGCGGTATTTCTGTTGAAAGTCCTACTTACAGTCGAACCTCAATAGCTCGAACACCGATGGCTCGTTTACCATGGCTAATTCGAACTCGTTTTTGAGTCCGCAGGGATTTCCTCCAAATACGATAAACGGATAATTTAGGGAGATTTTCTTTTTTTATCTTGTAAATGTATGCTGTGTGCACTCATTAGAATCGCCTCTACGAGGCGATTCTAATGAGTGCACACAACATACATTTAAGATATAGAACACCGGAAAGATATCCCACAATTATCTCCATTATGCCTCCTGGTGTGGCACCAAAAGTAACCTTCCGTGACTCGAACAACCGCTGTCTTGAACAAATTTTCATGATCCCAAAGAGGTTCGAGCCATCAAAGTTCGACTGTATTCGGAACTGTAAACTGCGCCAGAATTAAGGACGAACTTGTAATCATGTAAAACCACTCCAAGTAAATGTTTCAGCTGATAAGCAGCTTATTTCATATAATTATGTAAGCATGTAATTTTTTTTGCTTGCACAGTTGACTCTTATTATCTCGAAGTCCAAGGGACTCTCTGAAGTATTTCGAGATATCCATACTTCGATATATCAGATTTGACGAACTGCGCAAAAAATACGCCGAACAACTAAATTTCGCAAATGAATATGTAATTTGACTTCTGAAGAAGAATATTGTGGAAAAGAGGAGAAATTTCTCCTTATGAGCAATTTCCCTTCTTTTCCACAACATCTTGCTATCTGTTTGTAGATTTCCATGTTAAAACTGGGGCCTGATTTACAGTCCGAATTAAGCTCATCAGGAACACATGCCTATATAGTCTTGATCCCCTTAAACCCCACTTTTTTACAATAAAACTGGGGTTAACAGGGTATACATTAGTTTTCTTACTTCTGCTCAAAAACAGCGATTGTGAGTACTCGTTATAACCACCTCGCCGAGGCGGTTCTAACAAGTACCCGCAATCTATGTTTAGAGAAGCAATATGAAAACTACCAGAACTTTTCAGCTAAACATTTTTATTTTTTGGTGGTTAAAGTTTTAAATATATTTAAATAGGCGTAATTTCGAAATGTCGAGAAAGGCGAATTCGAGATAACGAGAGTCGACTGTGCCGTTGTGTCTTGTCATTGTCTATTCCCCTTCTTTTGTCGGTGCCTCGGTAAGGCTGTGTTTCTTGACTGTGGCCTTTCTTTGGTAATTTCATTTGAACGCGGTATTTCTGTTGAAAGTCCTACTTACAGTCGAACCTCAATAGCTCGAACACCGATGGCTCGTTTACCATGGCTAATTCGAACTCGTTTTTGAGTCCCTACAAAATTCTTCCGATAGTCAAGAAAAAAATTATTTAGGAAAATTTTCTTATTTCATCTCGATGAGGAGATTCTAATGAGTACACGCAACATACAATTATTGCGTAGAAAACTGAAAAGATTTCCCCTTAATTATCGTTATTTGCTTCCTGACCTGGCGCCGTGATTAACCTCAGTTGCTCGAACTATCCATATCTCGAACAAATTTCCATAGTCCCAAAGATGTTCCAGCCACTGAAGTTCGACTGTATTTGTTCGTTCTGTTTTCTTTGAAGTGCTGCTTTACATTACATTAACACGCCTATTCATATATGTATATATATATATATATATATATATATATATATATATATATATATATATATATATATATATATATATATATATATATATATATATACAGAAAATTTACCACCAAAAACGAAAATCAAATTCAGATAAAAACTGATATTTTTCATATTTCTGCTCAAAACATAGATTGTTGGTACTCATTAGAGCCGCATAGGCTAGACGGCTCAAACGAGTACCCACAATCTATGTTTGCGAGCAGAAATGAGAAAAATAACTTAATGTATACCCCTGCAAACACCAGTTTTACTGTATAAAAGTGAGGTTAAAGCGGGTCAAAATTATATAGGCATGTTTTCGTGGTGTAGCTTCATTTCATGTCATTAAACCGTTTGCCAGGTCCGTGTTGGGCTGTGTTCCGTCACAGTGGCATTACTTGGCATTACTTAGATAAGATGTCATTCAACCGGTAGCGTTTTAGGGCTGTTTCATGCTAGTGGCATCACTTGGATATCTCATATTTAATTGTTACCATAAACATTCCATACACCAGGCCGTTTTAATGTGACTGATACAATTTGACAATGACACAGAAATGGAAAGTCTGATTAGATTATATTCATCAAAAATGAATAAATTGAGAAAAGAGAATGAGGACTGCCATAAGAATTAGTCGTAACGTGAGAAAACAAACCTTCTGACATGTGCGCACAAAGGAGATTCGAATCAAGTCTGCTTCCGCCAAGTACAGTCAACCTTAAATGGCTCAGACTCTTTTGGGACCATTGAGATTTGTTCGAGAGATGGGTAGTTCGAGCCAATAAGATTTAATCATGGCGCCAGGCCAGGAAGCAAATGACGCCAATTTATGGCAATGTTTTCGATCTTCAACAAAATAATGCTATGTTGCGTGTACTATTTAAATTCGCCTCGATGAGGCGATTCTAATGAGTACACACAACATACAATTTCATAATAGAATAAGAAAATTTTCCCCAGAATTTGTTTTCTTGAGCTATCGGAAAAATTCCGTAGGGACTCAAAAATGAGTTCGAATAAGCCATGGTAAACGAGCCATCGGTTGTTCGAGCCATTGAAGTTCGACTGTATCTGATCCGAGTCTTCAGCATCCTTATAAAGAAAATGAACATACTTGGCTATCTAAAATGCACTCAGTGATGATTCTAATCAGAATGCACGGTTGTTAACCCAATATAGGGATCAAACATGGTTTTTCATGCATTAACATTCGCCAGGTTCCGTGGGAGGTGTTGAAAACCGAGGCCGGAGGCCGCGGTTTTCAACACCTCCCAAGGGACCTGGCGAATGTTAATGCATTGAAAAACCATGATGTTTGATCGCTATTATTGCATAAAAACTGAAAACATTTGCTACATTTCGCGTTATTTCTTGCACTATTTTGTTTCGCCTTTTCACCGATGTCGCTCGAATGCAATTTCCACGGACTATGCTCGTTCTAGGGCCGGGCAGCATACATCTCGTAACGGCAGCAAATCTGTGGCCCCGGTACGATCATATTGAAAGTTGCGTAGCCGTGCATTAACAGCGCGTGAATTGCCTTGTTAATACACGGCTTTTCGCTGGTTAATACACGGCTGCTAATAACGTGCGACACTGTTTTTTATGCAATAATTATGACTAATACACGGCTGCTAATAACGTGCGACACTGTTTTTTATGCAATAATTATGACTGCTAACTTTGCTTCAGCCTTTAATTGTACGATGATGAGTTTGTCTTCAGACAAGATGACGGTTCATTCTCAAACTATTTAAGAAGGTTTGGGCTTGACGGGCATTGTCTGTGGTCGAACCCAACGTGGTCATATTTGTGGTTTTCTTGTGTTCTGGCTTCAGATCGCTATTGAGCCTTTTCCTTTATTTTTTTACCGTGTGTTTGATTATTTACGTTTCTCTGTGATATTTCTCTGTGAGGTATTTCCCCTGTGCGGACTGAACCTTGTTTGTAATTTGGAGCTGCATCAGAATTAAGGGTGACGTTTGGCGCGAGTAAAACTGGTGCCAGACACTTCAGTATTTTTTTTTCTATTATCGCATAGAAAGCAGTGCCACACGTTATTAACAGCCGTGCATTAACCGGCGAAAAGCCGTGTATTAACAAGGCAATTCACGCGCTGTTAATGCGCGACTACGCAACTTTCAATATGATCGTACCGAGGCCACAGATTTGCTGCCGTTACGAGATGTGTACTGCCCGGCCCTAAAACGAGCATAGTCCGTGGAAATTACGTTCGCGAGACATCGGTGAAAAGGCGAAACAAAACAGTGCAAGAAATAACGCGAAATGTAGCACATGTTTTCAGTTATTTTGCAATAATAGCGATCGAACATGGTTTTTCAGTGCATTAACAGTCGCCAAGTCCCTAGGGAGGTGTTACAAACCGCGGCTTTCGCCCTCGGTTTTCAACACTTCCCTTATTATTATTGTGCCTTCTCTTGGAGCCTCGGGAAGGCCGCAATTATGGCAATTTCTGGGCATCTATATTTATCTTGTTTACTGCTTTGCGCAAAGAAAGACGATGAGCGTAACTAGGTAAGAAAGATATTATTACGTTGCGCCGACATGTAAGATTACCATCCATAGACTGGGGTTGGTGTTCACAAAATGGGGTGGGGTCGGTTTGTCATTTAAGGGTACTCAATACTATTTGAAGAGCTAATGCTAGTTCTTCACAAGAATGACATTTTCTACGGCCTTTCGTGTGTCTTCTTGCACGCGTACCGTGCAATTAGACTGTCTGACGTATAGTGCGTACCGTGAAAAACTCTATAGACGCCGAAGAAGGATTATCAAAGTTAGGACACCAACCGACGTCACCAGGACGCCCTGCTCGAGCTGGACTGTCAACAGCTTCCGATGAACTGGTGAGCTGGAAATCTTCAATGAATCCATCTCTCATTCCTAAAAAATGGCCACATGTTGTTGCTGAAACTAAAATAAATAAATAAAACAAAAGGTTATTATTACAGTAAATTCAGTCGGCACACAACGTTGAGACAACATTGCATAAACGTCGATACAATGTCATAACGTTGCATTGAGGTTGATACGACTTTCTATAAATGCAACGTGCGAGATATCTGTGTATTTACCCTGAATACTCGGACACCTTAACTCCGAGCCATACTTGTCCTGGCCGCAAAGTGAGGAAACGTACCACGATATACTCGCCCAATGAAGACTCTAATCAGACTGCACAGCAGCGCAGTCTGATCAGTCGTCATTGCCTCATGAAGGAACCTTTCATCCTTGACTATCCTTAACCCATTTATGCCTAGTGTCCCATAAAAGGGATATTTGCGAACAGTGTAGACCCAGATCAGACAGGAATTTCCTTAAAACATGGTAATAATATTAATTACTTAGATGCCCCTTCTTCTGGAAATGGACCTGTCCAAACAGTTGTGGAAGGTGAATCCACTCGGTATAATTGGGTTACACACGACGCAGTCTAATCTGAATCTTGTTTTGGCGCACATGTTTGAAGGTATGGTTTCTGACTTTGTCTTTCTAATATGGCTCGTCTCGAGAACGTGTATAAAAAGTGTAGTAGTTTTCTAGCACTGTGTAGGCCTTTGATAACAGTTCCATTAAGGCATTATGTTTTCCTGAAAGGTAATGGGTTAGTGAGCATAAAAATATTTTCGACGTTAGCTGTCATGAGTAGCGTTGCATGATTCAGTACTGCTCATAAACAGACTTTGTTGATCCATTGTAGTGGGGTACACATTGACCCATTGTAGTACCGTAAAAGGGTAATTGGCAAACAGTGCAGACCCAGATCAGACGTCGCAGAACGCGGCGTCTGATCAGGGTCTCTACTGTTTGCAAATATTTTAGCCATTTTGTCTCTAGGAATATGTAAATCTCATAGCCGGACATACCTAAAATTGAAATTGGACTCTTCAAATATATAGTTTGGGAGAGTCTATTCAGTCTACAATGGGTTAAACCGAGTCTTCTATTAACGTTCCTTTGGTGAGTTTCCTGCTTTCAAAGGACCCAGTTTACAGAATTTATTTGAGCCACAATGTCAGAAAACGTACCTTCGGACATATGTGCCCATCTACGCATTCGCGCAGACTAACCAGAATCTTCGCTGCGCGCATTTTGGATAGCCAAGTTTGCAAAGTTTCTTCAATCGGATAACGAAAACTGATCAGACTGTGCGGATATGCAGACTGATTTGAGTCTTCGTTGGACCCACATACAGTATAACCTCAATGGTTCGAACCCGGATGGCTCGTTTACCCTGGATGATTCGTTTTTCAGTCCCTACAAAATCCTTCCAATAGCTCAAAGAAACAAATATTTAGGGATTTTTTCTTATTTTATCATGTAATTGTATGTTGTGTGTACTCATTAGAATCGCCTAATCGAGGCGATTCTAATGAGTACACTCAACATACAATCATTGTGTAGAAAATCGAAAATATTTCCCTAAATTATCACTATTTGCTGTCTGACCTGGCGCCATGATTAACCTTCAGTGGCTCGAACTACCATTGTCTCGAACGAATTTCCATGGTCCCAAAGATGTCCGAGCCATTGAGGTTCGACTGTATCAGAAGATACGTTTTCTCACGTTGAGGATCATTTGTCTTCATCACAGGTGGTGTTACGTGCTATCTGGCGGCCGTAAAACGTCTTTCCGTACTTCACTTTAGTGCAGTTTATATTCACTTTTCCTACTGGACCACTGGGCTCATCTTAAGTATAGCAAAACTTCAATCACTTGAACATCAATGGTTAAACTGAAATTCCGAAGAAAAATTACTGCTTAAGCACTGGCGCTAGAGAGCGTGCTCATTGTTGCATATTATAGCATAATTTGTTAATGAACTGCCCTAATAAGTCTGATATTTCTTCTTTTTTTCGGTTTCTCCATTGTTTCAAAGAAAACCATCCAACAGACTTTTATTTCTGTTTATTACAGGAGTTTTTCTCATTAAAATGCGCACTCTTGGTACATAATATAAGTCGAAAAGAAATAGATGTTATTACATAAGAAACCAGCTGGCATATGACATTTATACAATGTCGCATCAACGTCGATGCGACGTCCCAACATTGTATCGATGTTGATGCAACATTGTCTCAACGTTGCTTGCCTGGTGGGAACAGCTCTCCTGCAGTCTGAACTGTGGTTGCTAACTGAATGCAGGGGCTTTAAAGATTATTAACACACTGATAGACAATACGGGTCTGAAATTGGTCTATGAACAGTAATACAGTAACAGAATATACCTTTTACGTCCGATATTAGCCATACTGACAACAACCCTTTTTGCAGCTCACTGATTAGACTGCCTGATGTATGACTTTCTTTAAAGGCTAGATATCTCGCTGTGAGAACAGACACGTCATTCAAACAATACACATCGATATGGTCAGCGGTTACCAGTTTGTGTTGAAGACAACGAGTTGCGCCATGCCTAAGAAAGTTCGACCTAGTCTGTCCTGGTAGAATGATTGGAATGCTTAATTCATCTGTCGCCTCATTAACTACAAGCGGTAAAAGTATTGCAAAGTTCCTTCATCAAACGTGGTAAAGGTTATGAAACTAAACATCTACACAGATTAATCCTTTCAACCCGGCCGAGAAACGAGGTAACTGTGCAAACAGTGTAGATCAAGATGAGAAGGCTCATTACGAGCCGTCTCATCTGGATCTACACTGTTTCTCATTCTGTTTCTTTAGTTTAGACTGAAATCCGTATTTGCATGTATCGGTGGACATGTCCAATTCAAGGATGGAAAAGTCTACTTTAGAAAGTCAGGGGTGAAAGGGTTACTGTGTTGAAGATGATACTCATGAAACCAATTCGGTATTTCCATTATGTAATAGACTACAGAGATTGCGTGTTTATTCAAATATCAAAGCGATATCACCGCAGACATACCAGCGTAGAACGACCGAGTTGTTACGACGTTGTATGCTAGGATATAACAGGAATGAAATCCATTTCTTGTGGATTTCATCGATATGTAAACGCCAGCGAGAAACACACACAAGCTGAATTAAAATAGGTTTTAAGTTGAGTTTGTGAGTGATTCACCGGCGTCTATACATGGACAAAATCCATAGAAAAATCATTTATTATAATTCAAACCCGGGACATGTTTACGTTGAATACGTGAGTAAATTAGCTTGGTGACATCTACGCAAAGCAAATACAGTCAAATTCCGCTATTAACCCTTGTCCTGCTGAACCCGGATATACCCTGCCTTTGCAAACAGTGTAAATCCAGATCAGTTGGCTTCTGAGGAATATATATTCTAAGAAATGACTTTATGCCACATGGGATATATTCTACGAACTGTCTTTGCCACATGAGGTATTTTCTACGAAATGTCTTTATGCCACATGGGATATATTCTACGAAATGTTTTTGCCACATGCGGTATATTCTACGAAATGTCTTTATGCCACATGGAATATATTCTACGAACTGTCTTTGCCACATGAGGTATTTTCTACGAAATGTCTTTATGCCACATGGGATATATTCTACGAAATGTTTTTGCCACATGCGGTATATTCTACGAAATGTCTTTATGCCACATGGAATATATTTTACGAACTGTCTTTAGGCCACGTAGGATATATACTACGAAATTTCATATGTCATACGGGATATTTTTTACGAAAGGTCTTTATGCCACATGAGATATATTCTACGAAACGACTTTCTGCCACATGAGATATATTCTACGAAATGTCTTTTGTCACATGGGATTTATTCTACGAAAGGTCTTTATGCCACATGGGATAAATTCTACGAACTGTCTTTAAGTCACGTAGGATATATTCTACGAAATGTCTTATATCACATGGGATATATTCTACGAAAGCTCTTTAAGTCACATGGCGTATATTCTACGAAACGACTTTCTGCCACATGAGATATAGTCTACGAAATGTCTTATGTCACATGGGATATATTCTGTGAAATGTTTTATTCACATTTGATTCATTCTATGATATGTCTTTATGCCACATGGGATATATTCTACGAAACGACTTTATGCCACATGGGATATATCCAATGAAATGTCTTATGTCACGTGGGATATATTCTACGAAATGTCTTATGTCACATGGGATATATTCTACGAACTGCCTTTATGCTACATGGAATATATACTAGAAAATGTCTTGAAGGGGAATGAATACACGTTCATGGAGGGAAATCTATCAAAATTGTTTTGTTCCGTCTTCTTAAAAGGGGTCTACTGTAAAAGGCAATGAATTTGCTCGAAGTTCGAACAAAACTCTTTTCATTTAAAGTATATCCTTTTTCAGTAGGGAACTGGTGTACAGAAAGCAAATACGAATTGCCTCTCTTGGAAATCATGGAAGAATAAATGCCAAATGAATCTCATTCCCTGAAGCAGGCTGCAGTGTAGGCCCTAATCAGAATGAACAACTTAAAAGCAGGCTTCTTTATCGGCATATGCAATTAAATGAGGGAGCCAAGTGTTTCCTTTTTACAAAAGACACATTTTCAGAAGGGGACTGGAGTCCAGAAAAGCAAATGGGGAGTCACAACAGTTGTCTCCCGTTGAAACAAATGGCGGAAAAATACCTGGTGTATCCAGTTCCCTTAACTCTTTCGGTGCCAAATTTCAGACGACATTTGTCGTCTGCTTTTCTTTTTTTAACAAACTATCGCTTGAAAAGAAGTTTGTTCGTAAAGTTGAAAGACTGAATGTCAAACAGCGTAGATCCAGATGAGATTGCTCATGAGCCGTCTCATCTAGATTTATGCTTTTTGCAAAAGTCTTTTATTATCGCATGTGGCAGTGAAAGAGTTAAGGAGCAATAAACGCTCTGATCGTGCAGCGTGAACGCGCAGATTAATCTGAACCTTCTTTGCCGGCTGATGACATAAAGGCCCTTTTTCTCACGTATGAACGTGGGATGCACGGATATAAATTGCTACGGTGTTAAGTGGACCGAATCCACTTGGAAGATTTTCAGCCATTTCTTTTACAAGAGAGACACATTTTGTAACTTACTCCAGTCGAACTTCAATGGTTTGAACATCTTTGGGACCATAGAAAATTGTTCGAGACATTGGTAGTTCGAGCCACTGAGGGTGCATCATGGTGCCTTATCAGGAAACAAATAGCGATAATTTACGGAAAGTGTTTTATTTCTTTTTTTATTTATTTATTTATTTTTTTTCGATTTTCTACACAATAACGGTATGGATTGTATTCATTAGAATCGCTTCGATGAGGCGATTCTAATGAGTACACACAACATAAAATACCATGATAAAATAAGAAAATTTCCCTAAATATTAGTTTTCTTGAGCTATCGGAATAATTTCGTAGGGACTCAAGAACTAGTTCGAATTAGCCATGGTAAACGAGTCATCGAGCTATTGGGGCTCGACTGTATTTGCTTTCATGCACACCAATCCCTTCTGAAAAAGGTCTCCTCTAAACAGAAATAATTTGTTTCCAAGGGTCTTCTTCTAAGGAAAGAATTTGCTTCCATTACAAATTTGGTATCAATAAGAATTTGCTGCTTCTGCTCTATAAGGAAAGATTGTGCTCTTGGCAGCACATTCTTTCCTTTAAGAGTAGACTTCTTCAGAAGGGAGACAGAAACAATTTGACAAACTATCCTGTCCTGAAACTGTATACATGTATTTCCGTTGATTGTCAAACGTGCAAACCACTGTATAAGCCACAAAGTGTGATACTGATTTAGTCGCCCCCAAACGACTCGGATCAGCCTGAATATCCGGGTAATCCGATAAATCACATAGACGGTGATAG
The DNA here is from genome assembly GCA_964016985.1 of Anodontia alba. Taxonomy (NCBI): domain Eukaryota; kingdom Metazoa; phylum Mollusca; class Bivalvia; order Lucinida; family Lucinidae; genus Anodontia; species Anodontia alba. The sequence continues at coordinate 27,786,431 of OZ024832.1, read as the reverse complement.
GTTCCATTATCTCACAGTGCGGGCTCAATATCACATCTCACATTGTGTCTCACAAAACGCCATGCGAAGACAATGATCAGGTATATTATCTCACAGTGCGGCTCAATATTACATCTCACATTGCGTCTCACAAAGCGCCCTGCGAAGACGGTGATCAGGTGTATTTTCTCTTAGTGCGGTTATATATATATATCGGATTCCGTCTCAGAAAGCGCCCTGCGAAGACGGTGATCAGGTGTATTTTCTCATAGTGCGGCTATATATCATATCTCGGATTCCGTCTCAGAAAGCGCCCTGCGAAGACGGTGATCATGTATATTATCTCATAGTGCGGCTATATATATATATCTCGGATTCCGTCTCGCAGAGCGCCCCTGCGAAGACGGTGATCATGTATATTATTTCATAGTGCGGCTATATATATATCTCGGATTCCGTCTCGCAGAGCGCCCCTGCGAAGACGGTGATCAGGTATATTATCTCATAGTGCGGCTATATATATATATCTCGGATTCCGTCTCACAGAGCGCCCTGCGAAGACGGTGATCATGTATATTATCTCATAGTGCGGCTATATATATATCTCGGATTCCGTCTCGCAGAGCGCCCCTGCGAAGACGGTGATCATGTATATTATTTCATAGTGCGGCTATATATATATCTCGGATTCCGTCTCGCAGAGCGCCCCTGCGAAGACGGTGATCATGTATATTATCTCATAGTGCGGCTATATATATATATCTCGGATTCCGTCTCACAGAGCGCCCCTGCGAAGACGGTGATCATGTATATTATTTCATAGTGCGGCTATATATATATCTCGGATTCCGTCTCGCAGAGCGCCCCTGCGAAGACGGTGATCAGGTATATTATCTCATAGTGCGGCTACATATATATATCTCGGATTCCGTCTCACAGAGCGCCCTGCGAAGACGGTGATCATGTATATTATCTCATAGTGCGGCTATATATATATCTCGGATTCCGTCTCGCAGAGCGCCCCTGCGAAGACGGTGATCATGTATATTATTTCATAGTGCGGCTATATATATATCTCGGATTCCGTCTCGCAGAGCGCCCCTGCGAAGACGGTGATCATGTATATTATCTCATAGTGCGGCTATATATATATCTCGGATTCCGTCTCGCAGAGCGCCCCTGCGAAGACGGTGATCATGTATATTATTTCATAGTGCGGCTATATATATATCTCGGATTCCGTCTCGCAGAGCGCCCCTGCGAAGACGGTGATCAGGTATATTATAGTGCGGCTATATATATATATCTCGGATTCCGTCTCACAGAGCGCCCTGCGAAGACGGTGATCATGTATATTATCTCATAGTGCGGCTATATATATATCTCGGATTCCGTCTCGCAGAGCGCCCCTGCGAAGACGGTGATCATGTATATTATTTCATAGTGCGGCTATATATATATCTCGGATTCCGTCTCGCAGAGCGCCCCTGCGAAGACGGTGATCATGTATATTATCTCATAGTGCGGCTATATATATATCTCGGATTCCGTCTCGCAGAGCGCCCCTGCGAAGACGGTGATCATGTATATTATTTCATAGTGCGGCTATATATATATCTCGGATTCCGTCTCGCAGAGCGCCCCTGCGAAGACGGTGATCATGTATATTATTTCATAGTGCGGCTATATATATATCTCGGATTCCGTCTCACAAGCGCCCTGCGAAGACGGTGATCATGTATATTATCTCACAGTGTGGCTCAATATTATAACTCACACTGCGTCCCACAGAGCGCCCTGCGAAGACGGTGATCAGGTATATAATCTCATAGTGCGGCTAAATATCATATCTCGGATTGCGTCTCACAGAGGGCCCTGCGAAGACGGTGATAAGATACACTTTCTCAAATTGTACCTCAATATCTCACGTTGCGGTTGACAGAGCGACATGTAAAGACGCTTATTAGGTTTATATCTCACGTTGCGGCTGACACAGCGAACTGCAAAGACGCTTATTAGGTTTATATCTCACGTTGCGGCTGACAGAACGACCTGCAAAGACGCTTATTAGGTTTATATCTCACGTTGCGGCTGACAGAGCGACATGTAAAGACGCTTATTAGGTTTATATCTCACGTTGCGGCTGACACAGCGACACGTAAGGCCTTATTAGTTTATATTTCACGTTGTGGCTGATAGAGCGACCTGCAAAGACGCTTATTAGGTTTATATCTCACGTTGCGGCTGATTAAGTGACCTGCAAAGACGCTCGCTTATTAGGTTTATATCTCATGTTGTGACTGATAAAGCGACCTGCAAAGACGCTTATTAGATTTATATCTCACGTTGCGGCTGATAGAGCGACCTGCATTGACGCTTATCAGGTTTATATCTCACGTTGCGGCTGATAGAGCGACCTGCAATGACGCTTATTAGGTTTATATCTCACGTTGCGGCTGATAGAGCGACCTGCAATGACGCTTATTAGGTTTATATCTCACGTTGCGGCTGATAGAGCGTCCTGTAAAGCCGCTTATTCGGTTTATATCTCATGTTCCGGCTGATAGAGCGATCTGTAAAGCAGTTTTTCAGGTTTATTTCTCACGTTCCGGCTGATAGAGTAACCTGTAAAGCCGCTTATTAGGAGTATATCTCACATTGCGGCTGATAGGACGACCTGTAAAGACGCCTATCAGCTTAATACCTCACGTTGCGGCTGATAGAGCGACCTGTAAAGACACTTATCAGGTTAATATCTCACGTTGCGGCTGATAGAGAGCCCTGTAAAGACACTTATCAGGTTAATATTTCACGTTGCGGCTGACGCAGCGACCTGCAGAGACACTTATCAGGTTAATATCACACGTTGCGGCTGACGCAGCGACCTGCAGAGACACTTATCAGGTTAATATCACACGTTGCGGCTGACGCAGCGACCTGCAGACACACTTATCAGGTTAATATCTCACGTTGCGGCTCACGCAGCGACCTGTAAATACGCTTATCCGGTTATTATATCACGTTGCGGCCGACAAAGCGACCTGCAAAGACGCTTACAAGGTTTATATCTCACGTTGCGGCTGACAGAGCGACCTGCAAAGACGCTTATTAGGTTTATATCTCACCTTGCGGCTGATAGAACGACATGTAAAGACTCTTATCAGGTTAATATCTCAGGTTGCGGTTGATAGAGCGCTCTGTAAAGTCACCTGATGTTAATATCTCACATTGCGGCTGACGCAGCGACAGAGACACTTATCAGGTTAATACCTCACGTTGCAGCTGACACAGCGACCTGCAGAGACACTTATCAGGTTAATATCTCACGTTGCGGCTGACGCAGCGACATGCAAAGACGCTTATTAGGTTTATATCTCACGTTGCGGCTGACAGAGCGACATATAAAGACACTTATCAGGTTAATATCTCACATTGCGGCTGACAGAGCGACCAGCAAAGACGATTATCAGGTTATTATATCACGTTGCGGCTGACAGAGCGACCTGCAAAGACGCTTATTAGGTTAATATCTCACGTTGCGGCTGCCAGAGCGACCTGTAAAGACCCTTATCAGTTTAATATCTCACGTTGCGGTTGATGCAGTAACTTGCACAGACACTTATCAGGTTAATATATCACGCTGTGGCTGACAGAGCGACCTGCAAAGACGCTTATCAGGTTAATATCTCATGTTGTGGCTGACAGAGCGACCTGCAAAGATGATGGTCAGGTACATAATCAACCATCGCAGATCATCATCATCATAGTGTGGATCAGGTATGCTGCATAACGGGACTTGTTGGTAGATTTTTCGCTATTTATCATGAAAACATGCCTATATAATTTTGACCCCCCCTAAACCCCACTTTTATACAGGGGTATAGGGGTATACAGGTTTATAGGGGTATAAATTATTTTCCTTATTTCTTCTCAAAAACATAGGTTGTGAGTACTCGTTAGAACCGCCTCGTCGAGGTGGTTCTAACGAATACCCACAATCTATGTTTGGAGCAAAAATATGAAAAAAAAAATCAGAATTTTTATCCGAAAATTTGCATTTTTTGTGGTAAAATTTTCAGTATATTTGAATAGGCGTGTTTTCGTAATGTGCCGACAATGCAAACAATGTTTGCGAAAATCTATTCGCTATACTGCATGTTTTTGAAAAGAGGTCTACTCTATTATAAAAGTATTTGCTCCCTCATTATGAGCAGGTCTCGTTTGCAGAAGGCGCGTACACTTTTGACGAAATTGATTCCCCTTACAGTCTATTCGCCCCTTTTAAACGAACACTTCATGATTTTGACAACATTGTCTCGAAATTTGTAACCAGTTCTGATTGTAAAGCTATAACCGTATATACTAAGGCTGGCTAATCAGAGCTGAAAAGATAATCGATTATCAGTCCTGCCATTGCGACTGATAATCGATTTAATCATAATATTACCTGTTTGAGCATGACCCTATCATATGTTATACTTTATTGTATGTATTTTGTCAGATTGGCCTGAGCAAACAGTGAAGATCCAGATGAGACGCAGCAAACGCGGCGTCTTATCAGGGTTTATACTGTTTGCCACTCACCCAGATATTTTAGACACAACAGTGGGTAGTAAATTTGCATGTTCAAATTTTAGATGAAGTATGGTGAGGTGTCTGATTACTAAGGGTAAATACAAAAACGTATGTTAAAGTAACAAACCCATAACTTAAATGATCGATTATCAGCAAATCTGTAATGATAGTCATTTTTGTGGAATTTATTGATCAATTAATCGATTATCCGATTAATCTTGCCAGCCTTAGTCAAAATACCCAATTATTGGAAAACCTTAATCCTTACCGTAGTTGTTCTAAGTTTTGAACTCGTTTATTTTACTACATGATCATTTGTCTAAAAACTGTCAAACAGTGAATGTTCAGAATAGAGGCTACAGAATGCAGCGTCTAAATCTGGGTCTTCACTTCTTGCTCTGTCCTGTCGTAATACTTAGAATCAGGATCAAAAGGTAAACTCTTTAAGGCCTGCTTACTTTGGTGAATCTTACTTATTGATTTGCTGTACGAACTTATTCATTTAAACCACATCGCTATGGTAAGTCTAATCCATTAGAGGGAGTTCGATGATAAGTTCGTACTACTTTTTGTAATGACAACTTCTTCCGCGTGAATTTTTTTCAGCAAATAAAAGCCGTCGAAACAAGATATTGATTCCTAGCTTGTCATGAAATGAATGAAAACCAGAAACTTGTTTTGACTAGAGTTTTTGCTATTATAGTTAGATCCAAGCAGCTGGAGGACCCAAGAGAGAGTGAGTTCGGTCAACTTGGCCGCCTTCGTTTTGGGCTAAAGCCCAAGCTATTGTTGCTATAGCTCCAACTGAGTCACAGTTATTGCTGAACTAAGCTTTTGTGCACGGTCTGAGCTAAAGCTAAAATACCCGGATGTAAGCATATGACCAATCAGTATTGGTGGAACTGAATTCGCGGGAAATTTTGATAAATTTTGATTGGATGATATTTTAGGTGGATGAAACAGCGGCTATAGCTGGGCAATAGTCAGAAACAATGTCGACCTAAGCTTGTGGATGAATACTGGGATTTGATTGGCTGACTAATTATACAAAGGACAAAAAAATAGAATGGTCAATGATTAAATTTGCTACAAGTTCTTTTGCTCCAAACATCATGTTGAAGATGCTCATTAGAAACATCCAAGCAGGCACACAACGTTGAAACAACGTCGATTCAACGCTGATTCAACGTTGGATCGACGTTGTTTCAATGTTGCCAGCTGGAGTGATCCTACTTCGGGTAACTACTAGACATATGAGCCGCAACGGACTCTGATCAGACTGCGCGGATGTGCAGATTGATTCGAGTCTTTGTTTGGCGCTCATATCAGAAGGTACGTTTTCCCACATTGCGATTCATTGTTTGATAAAACAAGCAATATAGGGATCAAACAAGGTTTTTCGTGCATTAACATTTACCAGGTCCCGTAGGAGGTGTTGTAAACCGATGCCGAAGGCCGCGGTTTTCAACACTTCCCAAGGGACCTGGCGAATGTTAATGCATTGAAAAACCATGTTCGATCGCCATTATTGCATAAAAAATGAAAACATTTGCTACATTTCGCGTTATTTCTTGCATTATATCGTTTCGCCTTTTCCCCGATGACACGCGAACTCAATTTCCACAGACTATGCTCGTTCTAGGGCAGGGCAGTACACATCTCGTGACGGCAGCAATTCTGGGGCCCTGGTACGAGCATATTGAAAGTTGCGTAGCCGTGCATTAACAGCGCGTGAATTGCATTGTTAATACACGGCTTTTCGCCGGTTATTGCACGGCTGTTAATAACGTGCGACACGGCTGTTTATCCAATAATATATAATATGAGACACTTTTTCTGCCTTAATATAAATTACATTTGAGTAATTAAAGTTTCTAAACTTACTATATACCCGTATGCCGGAAATAAGTACATCTTGGCCCAGGTCAAACAGAAGGTAAACCGCCATATCTATGGTGGTGGCATCGTCTGCGAGAAACAAAAAATGATTAAAGGAAGCTAACCACATAAAAGAAGCCTTTCTAGATTAAAATGCTGACAAATCGTATTTTTATTTCTTTTTTTACCTCCATTCCATAGAAGTCAGATGCGGTTAAACAATGCCAGCAGGCAAATATAGTTAACCCTTATAGTCTATAAAAATGGTAGCAGACGACATTCTGATATAGATTTTATTTCAGATAAAAAATAAGACTTGCCTGGATATTGTTTTGCTATTTCAAATGCTAGGCAGACGATTCGCATGAAATGTAAAGCATTGTTTAGCTGAAAAAAAAAATGTCGAAGTGTCGTCTGTAATAGTTTGAAAGGTTATTCTGAAATAGGTGCCACCTTATAGCTCTTTCCCTAAGTTTAAAGACTGCTAACGCATTCCAGTGAGTTGAGGTAAGGTATATTCATTGAATATAGGGATAAAACATGTTTTTTCATGCATTAACATTCGCCAGATCCCGTGGGAGGTATTGAAAACCGAGGCCGAAGGCCGCGGTTTTCAACACCTCGCAAGGGACCTGGCGAATGTTAATGCATTGAAAAAACATGTTCGATCGCTATTATTGCATAAAAACTGAAAACATATGGTACATTTCGCATTTTTCCTTGCACTATTTTGTTTCGCCTTTTAACCGATGTCGCGCGAACGCAATTTCCACGGACTATGCTCGTTCTAGGACAGGGCAGTACACATCTCGTGACGACAGTGATTCTGTGGCCCCGGTACGAGCATGTTGAAAGTTGCGTATACATACCAGGCTATAGTTATGTGTCTGCTTTTTTCCTCTCTCTCTCTCTCTCTCTCTCTCTCTCTCTCTCTCTCTCTATATATATATATATATATATATATATATATATATATATATATATATATATATATATATATATATATATATATATATATATATATATATATATGGGAAAACGTGTCTTCGGGCTTATGCGGACAAAAAACGCCCAGATCAGCCTGCGTATCCGCGCAGTTTGATCAGGCCATTCGCTGTCCGCAGTGAAAATCTTTGGATACTACAAAATGTTTCAATGGAGAGCACATGCTCGTGTATGTGCAGGATGATGTCAATCTGCACATGCTGCGCATGCTCGAAGGCACTTTTCGATTGATGCGTCCCATATAACTTACGTTCAAATCTTCCCATCGGCGGTCCAAGAGCCCGCTCTGCAAAGGTTTGCCTTTGGCCTTCTGTTGAAGAGAGGTAAAAAATATAGAATGTGTAGAGATATAATATATTTGCCTACATAGAAATAATTTGTATTTGTATGTGAAAATAGAGAATCTCGTTTAAAGCGCTGCTGGAGGGGTGGGGGGTCGGGGAGGGTAGGGAAGGTGGGGGAGGGGTGCTCGATTTTTTTTCTCTTTATGACAGTTTCAATGAAACCAAATGCTTTTTTTCTGTCTTTTATTTTCTTTAGAGGTTTCCATGGATTCTACTTACATTACAAAGGCATTAATACAGTAAACTTTCAATGACTCGAATATCGATGTCTCGTATACTGTTGCAGATTCGAACTCGTTTTTGAGTCTCTAGAAAATTCTGCCGATGACTCGAGACAACAAATATGCAGGCAAATCTTAGGTGATTTTTTTTTTTATTTTATCACAGAATTTGGCACCGAACGAGTTAACTGTAAAGCCAGAAGACAAGATAAGCTGTGACTCATTGTAACTGCATATTTCTCTATTACAGAACTATCGGAGCATTGTGTGATATGTGAACAGTGAATGCCCAGACAAGCTTGTGTGCATCTGTGCAGTCTGATTAGAGCCTTCTAGGTTTTGTTGTTATATTTTGTTTGTTTATGTTGAGGTTTTACGGCCCAGTCAACCCAATGGGTTCATGTCGAGCGTCAATTTATCTAACCACACTTTTACTGGGTAGGCGTATTCCTCTAAGCGGTTAACCAGTATTGTGCACATTCTTTCGCCAGAAACTAACAACTTCTCTATTTGAATCAGCGGAAGGGAGACAATGACCGTAGAAAATATTTCATGATCAAATCTCCACGAAAAAATGTTGCCGACCTTGGGGGGTCGAACCCGCAACAATAACCAGTCGGACGCGCATCCAACTGAGCCACCGATGTCGGCTTTTGTTGTTATATTCTACAATATCAAATAATTCTGTAATCCGACTAGACAGTCTTGATCAAACTATATGGATGTTTAGTCTAGTCTGAGCATTCGTTGTTGTCCGTATATGCAAACTCCTGACATAGCTTATTAAACGCTAAGCATGCTGGGTAAATTATTTCAGAATAGTTCTTATTTTTCTCGGAAAACAGGTTTGCATGAAATGTCAAAACCTGTTTTCTGGAAAAAAAACAACAACAACAGAACAACAAGAGGACCATGCTGGTCCTGAGCAAACAGATTTGCTTACCTATTAATGTTGAAGTTTCAGCCAAGTTCACTGCTATAAATTTTATAGCCCTGCACCCCCACCCCCCCCCCCCCCCCCCCCCCCCACCCACAGCAGTCATTTTTTTTTTCTTTTTAACGCATCATGACAACTAAATCTTGAAAGAGGGTCACCAAAGGAACTTTTCTGCCAAGTTTTATTGAAATTGGTCCAGTTGTTTCTGACAAAAAGATTTTTAAAGTGTTTTATATAGCTATAAAGCCCTACCCACTAATAGCCAATTTTTTTTTTTTTTTTTTTTTTTTTTTTTTTTTTTTATTTATTTATTTATTTATTTATTTTTTTTTTTTTTTTGACGAATCATGGCAGCTTGAAAAAAACTTGGTAGAGGGTCACCAAAGGAACATTCTTGCCAATTTAAATTGAAATCGTTCAGTGGTT